>CM033447.1:36682500-37882500 GCA_019425775.1 Rafetus swinhoei
CACGCCAGATTTTCAGCTGGTGTCAGCCATGTCAAGGCTGACATTCTAATCTACATTGTGGTTTCTTGATTGTATGCTCTTGAGCTTCCAGCTGATGCTGCATGTCAGCTAAGTCTGACTTTCATTGTTCCATCAGCAAAGGAAGAGAGACCTAGGCAGAGGTCCCTAATGGGTGACTAAGAACCATTACCATTGAAACATCATTTCTGCAATTTCTTCAGGACAAGGCTTCATAGAAAATAATTTCTGAACTGATAGTTGATATGATTATTCCTTCCTTGCCAGACTTAAAATTTGGTTGTTTAGGCCACGTAAGCAAATTTTGATATTAGATTTCTTGACTGGTCTGAAAAAGATACACATCCCATCAGAATCAACTGCCCATTTAACAAATATTTCGTTTGTTCTTCATCATCATCTCGGTTGTCCTTGTTGTTGATGATACTAGCTGTAACATGCTCTTCACCTCTCTTCACTAGAGAGGCAAATGCTTGATTGTGTACTAACAGGTACACAATAGGGTACTATAATAGGGTACTAACAGGTTTGTCAAGGTTCTCCTCTCATCGTGGTGTAAATCAGAAGTCATTCCATAAATCAATGGAGATACACGGGTATCTAAGAGAAAGGGTGTTTGGGCCCACTGATTTCCATGGGTGTTCTCAGATTGGTAAGCATTATGTGTCTGCTCCAGCACCTGTTGAAAACAAGAGGAGGTCCTGTGCTCAGCGTTGCTGTACCCACTAATGGGCGTTGGGTCCAAATTTTGTGAAAAGGGGCCCATGTAAGATGTCTACCGAAAGCTTGTTATCTGCTGATTCTGTGTATGATACTTGTGTACGTGTGTGATGTTTGTATATGAAGTTATGGAATGGACTCTGTTCTTGATTTTTGAAAATGTTTTCTGTCTGGAAGGAAGCAATGGAAATGCTTCATTGCGGACTTTGTCTTCACTACTTCTTATTAAGCCTCTTCTTTCCCTCGTAGCTTTTCCATAAAAGCTGTGAACTGTAATCTCTAACACTAATGCTGACCTCTGGAGAAGCATCACTGACTTTTCAGATGGTTAGTTCCTAGAATCTTTCAAAGATTAATACAGCTTGCATAGCCAGTTGCACATCAAAACCTTTTACCAGGCAGACTAGATGCTGCGTTGTATGCACAAAAGCTTACACAGGGAAAAGCAGTAGGTTATGTAGTCACATACGTTTATTTCTACCCGCTATGCAATACAAACTATGGGCAGGGCCCTGCTGCTACCGGTGCTCAACCTTTCGTTTGAGATTGATGTAGCCAGCAAATTTCAGCTGGAAACGATCACTTGTGCGATACTTTGACAACTGAGAATATACAATGAGAAACATTTCATGTTAGAATCTTGTAAAACATTGAAATTCACCTGTTTTGCCACATGCTTAACAACTTAATCATTTGGGGGGGAAATATTTGCCATTCAAAACCAATAAAAATCTTTTAATATATTGCATTAGGTTCTATGTTTGTCATTTGGCAACTTTGGCCAATAAACACCATATTAAGGAATCGAAATTAACTTAAATGGTAAAAGATGGTGTCATGATCATGTTGCAGCATTTCTGCAATTGCGCAATAATAACACTTTCCCATTCTGGGGACCAGTATTTCACCTCCCCTATAGTCTTACACAATCGCTTCAGAGCTTCACAGCTTCAATCTAAATGTATATAAACTAAGCTTTCAAATGGTGCGTGTGTGTGTGTTTGTGTATGGTAGGTACATTAAACTCTAGAAATGTAGCCAATGTGAAGTGTTGAGCCTACCTTAGAGTGCTCTCTTCCAGGTGGCTCTAGGCCGGTGCCTGTGGAGCCATGTTTCTGGCCCCTCTTCCACCAGTCCAGCTGGACTCCCACAGCAGAGCAGCTGGCTCTGCTGCCCTGCTGGAGCCCACTGCCACACTTCTCCACACCCCCGCCACCAGCCCGGCTGGGCTCCTGACCCCTGGAGGTATCCTGGAAGCTGGCTGTCCTCTGGGACTCTTTGGTCCAGGAGCATCCGTGGTCCTGCTAGAGCATGGATGTTGCTAGACCAGAGAGCCCCAGTTTAGAGTGGTTCAGCATGTATTGCTATAATTACTGCTTACTTATAATAATATTATTACTACTACCCTCTGGATCCCAAGGAGTCCTCCTTTAACCTACACTAGACCCAAAGGAGTCCTCTGATTTACCTTACCTTGGTGTCCTATCACCCGCTGTATTTCCTATTTTCCACGCATGCCATGTCCACTTTTTTTATTGTATGTTGTATTTTTATTCTCTTTTTTTCACAGCTCTGGAAACCAAGGTACTGGTCCTAAGAACCCTGACAAGTGCCATTTGAAGTCAACAGACATTATGGACCTGATCCAAATCTGGTGGAAAGACAACCAGGTTTGTGATAAGAAGGGTACTAACAGGTTTGTCAAGGTTCTCCTCTCATCGTGGTGTAAATCAGAAGTCATTCCATAAATCAATGGAGATACACGGGTATCTAAGGGAAAAGGTGTTTGGGCCCACTGATTTCCATGGGAGTTCTCAGATTGGTAAGCATTATGTGTCTGCTTCAGCACCTGTTGAAAACAAGAGGAGGTCCTGTGCTCAGCAGTACATGCCTGACAAGTTTGAACTAAATTTGGTGATGACGGACATTGTCTTCCGTATTGTCTAATGTGACAGTTGTTTGGTTGTTTATCAAATTATGTACCTGTGAAAAAATGTTGTCTGTTTTTCCACATCTGTCCCACCTCCACCTTTGCCACTGTTGAGGCACACACCCATTTTCTTTTGTTAGCATTAACTGTGTTTTGGAATTAGTTATATTTTTTCCTGATTTTTTTTCCCTCCTCTCCAGCTTCCCTTTAAAATAGTGCTGATGAATGAGGCTATGTCTACACTACGGGGAAGATTCTAAAGAGGCTATACAAATTCCATGTGAATTTGCATATCTTCTTCCTAGCTCCGAAAGTAGTGTATACTCATTTTTTTGGCACCCACTCCCTTTGTCGAAAAGCCGCTTTTCCTCAAAAAAGAGGTTTACGCGGCTTTTCGTAAAAGGGGGAGGGGTTGCTGAAAACAACATGTCTAGGCTACTTTCAGTTTTGAAAGCTTTCTTTCGAAAGTGAGATTGGAAGAAGATATCCAAATTCCTGGGGAATTTGCATATCCTCTTTCAAATCTTCCCCATAGTCTAGACATAGCCTTTATGAAGCAATTTCAAAGGAACCACAGCTCAAAGTTACTCACAAAACTTTCTTCATTGTTGGTCAACCACTTAGAACATAGAAATCAAATTACCTAAATGAGGAACTTTCCATAGTTGACTAGGTCCATCCTTGTGGGCAGAAAGGAAGGGTGAATAAAGTACTATGCAGAACCCAAGGATTTAGCAGAAAGAAAGTGGTCATTAAGAACATTTGAAATCTTTTGCTAGTTCTTCTCACTTTAACTTTCTGGGGGAGTGCTTGAAAATTCACAACAAATTAAGTATTTTAGCTCTGCACTAATTAGCCGTTAGATTGGACAAAAATGTCTGTTAGTATTGCTAACATTATTAATGCATTTTTCTACATTATCTACAGTGTGATAGAATGCAAATTAGTTACTTCAGATTGTGCCTCTCAAAGCCTGAAAGCAAACTATAGATTCCTAAAACTAGACAGGCACAATGTATTAACTTCTTAAGTGGTGCTTAGTGTGCTTGGTATACGGTGCAATGCATGTCAGTTGCTGCCTGGTGAACTCAGGCAGATACTTTTATGTTCTAGCAGAATGTACAAACTGCAGAGAAGTATTGCTGCAACGCCCTGCGGTGCAGAAGCTACAGCACACACAGATGTAAAGGACCATGGTGAAAAAGAAACACATGTTCAGGAACGATTTCAGAAAAAATGTGCAGTTTTTATCAGAGGATTCCAGACAGGACACTCAACTTGAATAATGCCTCTGGTAATATGTTCTAAATATATTTCATAACTAAATGCCATGAAACTAATTGGGGAAGTTGAATCTTTCAGTGATGGGACCAGAAGGAAATTGTTGCCAATTTAAAGAAAAATGCTGTCTGAGATTTTTGTAATTATGCAATTACAAAACTCTGCAGAAGCAGAATGAGAAAAGCCACTTACCAAGAGAATAACTCTGTTCAGCAGAAAAATGAGGGTTTTTCCCTCCCCAAAAGGCATCTAAAATGTTAGTAGCACACTACGGACTAGCTCTCTGTAAGGACAAAAGGACCTCTCAAACAAATCATTAGGTAGCATTAGGCTGAATATTAAACAGAAAAATAACAAGCAATTGTTTAATATCACAACTCTATAGTACACAAATGTAGCTCCCACCACAGAGATTTACTTATTTTCCAAGGACTGTATTGCTTTTTAGTAAGAAGGAACCTATGATGTATCTGTGCAGTCCAAAATCAGATTAAGGAAGTTAGCCTTTGCATGCACCTGAGTTGAATTCAGTACAATAGATTTATCATTAGAAAAAAATAAAGATGTAGAAGTGAAATGTAGAAAAAGATGCCTGAATTGGAAAGGATGTGAAAAAGAATGTCACATATCCTTAAATGCCCTTATCTCTTGGTATGTTATTGAACATGACTTATACTAAGTTTTAGAAATAAACAACCAGAGGACAAAATATAATTTACTGGAAAGATAGCTGAATTAGCATATTCAAGTTAACTGATAGCTTTGGAGGAAGCGACTGTCTGGCTGTGCTATAAAGACTTTCTAACTCTTTCCTGGTATCTGGATGCTATGTTAAGCATTCTTTGTTCCTAGCCTTTCTAATCTTTGTTGTCATATAGAGACCTTAGATTTCCCTTTCATCACAAGACCTTATTTCCTATTTGTTGCATTGCAAAAGAAAGAACAGTTAGTTCAACGGGAACAAAGCAGGGTTTGATGAGCTAAGGAACTCAAAATCCCTATGGGGCAATAATTACAGTAAGTACTTTGTTTTTGCAGCCCTCCACAACTCCACCTAAGTCAAGCAGGCTCCGATCATTTGATGGAAATTGACACCCAAATACCTTTGAATATCTGGGCCTTACTCTTTCTGTGATGAATGGGTGGTAAATAAAAGGCAAGACCTAAATTCAGTGTTTTGGCTCTGCCAAAATCAACCTGTACAGTCTTGGATGAGTCACTAATTTTGTCTGCACATGTCCTCTTGTGTTAAGAATCATAGAAATGGAAAGGACCTCAAGAGGTCATCAAGTCCAGTCCCTTGCTTTCATGGCAGCATCTAGCACTGTCTAGATCATCTCTGGTAGACATCTATCCAATCTGCTCCTAAAAATCTCTAGTGCTGGAGATTCTACAACCTCCCTAGGCAGTTTATTCCAGGGTTTAACCCCTCTGACAGTTAGGAAGTATTACCTGATGTCCAACCTAAACCTCCCTTGCTGCAATTTAAACCCATTGCTTCTTGTCCTATCACCAGATGTTAAGGAGAATAATTTTTCTCCCTCTTCCTTGTACGGTTGAGCCTCTTGGGGTTGGGACTCTCTGGTCCAGCAACACCTGTGGTCTTGCCAGAGATCCAAACTGCAGAGGTTGTCCGTAGCTGGGCAGAGTTGGTCTGGCAGGCCAGCAGTCCACAGGGAGCCTGGCCAGTGCCTGGGGCAGAGCCCTGATGGGGGCAGGGAGCCCGGCTGGTGATCGGGATTGGAGCCCTGCTGGGGGCTGGCAGCCCACAGTGCCGGTGGGTGGGGTCGGAGCCCCACCAGTGCATTTGGGGCAAAAGAGCTTGGCAGGCAGGCTGGGTATGGGGGTAGTGCTCTGGAGGCCTGGTCCGGCAAACTCCCTTTTTTGGGACCACTCAGGTCCCAAGGTTGCCAGATCAGAGAGGTCCAACCTACAACCAATGTGTAGGTACTAGAAAACTATTATCATGTCTCCTATCAGTCTTCTCCTTTCCAGACTAACCAAACACAATTCTTTCAATCTTCCCTTATAAGCCATGTTTTCTAGATTTTCAATAATTGTTGTTGTCTTCTCTGTACTTTTTCCAGTTTATTCATACCTTTCCTGAAATGTGGCTCCCAGAACTGAATAAAATATTCCAACTGAGGCCTAATCACCGCTGAGTAGATCAAATGAATGACTCCTAGTGTCCTGCTTACAACACTCTTGTTAATGCATCCCAGAATGCTGTTTGCATTTTTTTGGCAACAGTAATTTTTATCTTGTTTCCCCCCTGTTTCAGCTTCTGGTTCAACCCCATTTTCACTGGCATTAATTATGTTAAACATGTAATCACCACCAACCTTCTTGGTGAAAACCAAAACAAAGAAGTCATTAAGCATCTTTCGCATTTCTACCTTTTCTGTTATTGTTTTTCCCTCTTCATTGAATAATGGACCTACCTTGTCCTTGGTCTTCCTCTTGCTTCTAATGTATTTGTAGAATATTTTCTTTTACACTTTCTGTATCTAGCTAGTTTGATCTCATTTTGTGCCTGGCCAGGGGTGGCCCGTGAGCATAGGCAGACTTGGCGGTCGACTAGGGCACCGCCGGCCCGGGGCGCCCGATGATGACATAATGGGGCGCCCGGGCGCCCAATGATTACGTCATGACCATTGACATCCATGCAGGTGGGGGCGCCGATCGCGCCTTCTGCCTGGGTCACCAGCTGCCGCAGCCGTCCTCAGGCTGCTCCTGTGCCTGGCCTTTATAATTCTGTCCCTACATACTTGTGTTATTTGTTTATATTCATCCTTTGAATTTACTGTGTTATTTTCCCAACAGATGTCTGGGTAGTGGACAGTCCTGTGATTTGGATGATTTTGCTAGTTGTTGGGGGGAAAAAGCTGCATTCACCTCTTCTTCTTGGTTACATAGTCTATAGTAGACCCCCCACCATGACATCACCCTTGTGTTTTATCCCTTTTATCCTTACTCAGAGACTTTCAACAAATCTCCCCTATTTCTATCTCAACCTCAATCTAAGTATGTACATTTTTAATATTTTAGGCCACATCTCCTCCCTTTTTTCCCTGCCTTTCCTTCCTGAAGAAGCCTTATCCTTCCATATCAATATTCCAGTCATGTGTAAGTCTCTGTGATGCCAATTATGTCATAGTTGTGTTTATTTAATAGCATTTTGAGTTCTTCTTCATTCAATATGCTTATTCCACATTCTTTTTGCATTAGTATACAACATCTAGTACTGATTTGATCCACCCCTCCAGTTCTGTCTTATCTCTCCTTTATCCATGCTGTTACAGCCCATTCTCCCCCTCCAAATTCCAACCAATCTCCCAGATCTCCACCTTTTTTACTTACCTGTGGGCTTTGGTCACCTGCCCCCTTCAAACCAAGTTTAAAGCCCTCCTCACTCAGTTAGCCAGTCTGTCCAGATATGTTCTTCTTCTTCCTCAGTAGATGAACCTCATCTCTGTTTAGCACTCCTCCTTCCCGGAACAGTATCCTGTGATCCAGGAAGATGAAGCCCTTCTGGTAACACCATCTTTGCAGCTAGGCATTCACTTCCAGGATGGATCTATCTTTGTCTGGGCCCCTACCCTTTACCAGAAGGATAGAAGAAAACACCACCTGCACTCCCAGCTCCTTCACCAGTATTCTCCAAATCCTGTAGTCACTTCTGATCATTCCTCACAGTATCATTAATGCCCACATGGATGAGTAGCATGAGGTAATAGTCAGAGGGCCGAATGATCCCTCCATAATATCTCCGATATGGGCAAGCAGCATCCCTCTTGAGAGGCCATGTCAGGATGACAAATAGATGCTTCCATCCCCATCAGAAGAGAGTCTCCAGCCACCACCACTCTACATTGCCTCCTGGGAGTGGTGGCTGCAAACCTCCCAGCTTCAGGGATACCTGGCTTCTCCTCTTCCATTTTAGGGGTTGATTCCTCATCTCTCATTGCCAGGTCAGTATATAGGTTTTTCATCACCATGGTGGGTGGGTTGGAAAAGGGATAGAACACTGCCTGATGCCAGAAATAACCAGCAACCGGTGTCTTTCTTGTGCCAAAGCCAGCAGCCAATGTCCTCTGTGTGACAGAGAGGGATTACACTTCAGACAAGTGCTCTGTTTCATAAATAATAAATGTTTATAAAGTTTTTGAAAACTTCCAGTGAAAGAGAAACAAACTGATTATTTGAGGCTGGTCCGGTTTCCCAAAGTAATATCCTCACAAGCCAGAATTTGCTTGACACAGTGACTAACCAGCTTGAAAGCAACTTTTTGGCACTGAAAAGTTGCTAAGAGAAGGTAAAATTTACGATGGTCCAGGGTTTAACGGTGACCAACCAGAGCTTTTGTGAAACAAAACACAGCATTGAAAGTGGAATGCAGAAAATATAAATCTCAGACTAAAGAAATGCAGGAGGGTAAGATGCAAGATCTGAGACACAAGATGACTCCACAATGTGATACAAGTTTAGAGGCTTTGATTGAGAAAGCTCAGGAATGTGAATTTCTTAGGGTGCATCTACACCACCCCCATAGGTCGAAATAAGATACGCAATTTGAGTAGCTCAAGTTGCACATCTTATTTTGATCTAATTTTGAAATAGCTGGGTTCAAAATTTGGCGCTGTCCCCACAGTGCGAAATTTTGAAATAAAGTGCTATTCCGACAAGTCCCTTAACTCTTGTGGAACAAGGGTTACAGGGATGCTGGACTAATGCGCCCATTATTTCAAAATATATTTTGAAATAATGGGCACGTTTAAAGATGTGGAATAGCTATTTTGGGATACTTCCGGTATCCCGAAATAACGCTGCTGTCTAGACACAGACTTACAGTAGATTTATACTGCGGTGTAAGCCCAAGCTTGGGCTCAGCTCAGGCTTAGCTTCCCTTGCCTGTGCACTGCAATTGTGCTAATCCAGGGTCACAGGACTCCAAGTCTGAACACAAGTCAAGCTGGAACTCAGGGTTCGAGCCCTACATACAACTCCTCTTGAGTTGAACCCTAATAGTTTGCCAGAAATATCCCATAGTTTCATGTGACAAGTTCTTTAGTCCTCTCTATTCCAACAATCTCCAATCCACTCTCCTGAAAATGAAAGCCACCTCTTCCCCCTTGGCA
The DNA here is from genome assembly GCA_019425775.1 of Rafetus swinhoei. Lineage (NCBI taxonomy): Eukaryota > Metazoa > Chordata > Testudines > Trionychidae > Rafetus > Rafetus swinhoei. The sequence goes on from CM033447.1 coordinate 36,691,588, forward strand.
AATGGTACCAGCTCCAGTCAGTGTTCACCCGTTCTGTTTTAATCGGGGATCTGCAAGTACGCTATCAGAGAACCTTTGCAATGAAGAGTGAGCCCATCAAGCCTATTGCTAAACAAACTGCTTCATGGCCAAGGGAGTAGAACTGTGGACTTTAGCAAAAGCCACCAGTAATGACAATGCATAACAGCAGGCAGCTCTGCACTTTCCAGCCAGATGACCAGTGTAGGGAGCATGCTAAGAAGCTGAAGAGTGAGTCCAGCAGGTCCAATTGGTCCAATTGCAGCAGGTCCACTTGCAGAAGAGGTATGACAGACTGGAACAACAGCCTGCTGACAGGCAGAACCAAAGGCTGATGCATTTCACCCAAGCAGAGGACAGGGTTTGAGCAAGGGAGCCGGCATTGATGTAAGCCAGGTTTGAAAGACAGCTAAGTAGGAGGGGGAGGGACTGTGTATCTGCCAAGATATTCAGCACTCAGAGTTGTGTTGCTCAAAGTGATCAGCTTTGGCCAGTGTTTTGTTACAAATCACTTTAGTACTGAATGCAGGGGCAGTGAAAAGTTGTCATCCAATTGCGTGAATAAAGAAGAGCAAACCTGTGCTTAACTTGTTCCAAATGAGGGGGTCACCCTCAGCTGAAAGGACTTTGTTCAGCCATGTATCCCAGCTAGATGATGTAGATTCTCCCTAAGGGTCCCCAGTCTAGTTTAAACGGTTCATCTCCATTGTTCAAAGATGGAGCTAAATAAGGCTTCCTTAGGAACCTTTTGTTGTTTCAAGAAGTCAATAAGAGTTGAAAGCACTTGTGGTGGGGCAGTGTTTCTGCCCAGCTTGCTGAGAGCTGAAAATCATGAAGAGATGAACCCACAGAGGTCACAGCAGATAGGCAGGTGGCCGCAGAAGGTAACTGGATGGCAGTGAGGAACCACAGCTGGTGGGGTGACCATGTGACAAGTGCTCAGGTGGCAGAGCAAGCAAGGTGCCTTCTTTCCCTGGTGGGAGATGAACTCACACAGATGTACGTCTGAACTCTGGGTTCTCCCTGACAAAGGACAACCACTGTGAGTGGGGGATGGTCAGGAATGCCCAAGGGATGGGTACAGTAAAGCAGCTTTTGGTCATAGAACTCAAGAACATGAGGCAGAAGGCACTGCCCCTTGCACTCTTTGTGCGTGTCCTGCTCGTGGTTTTATGTTTCAGGAAAATGCCACACGCTCGTGGTTTTATGTTTCAGGAAAATGCCATAATCAATGTTGGGTGACGTCTCTCCTTTCATTAATAGATTCTTTTCCACACGCAGACTCCGTGCTTGTGGGTGGGGAAGTATTGCTTCTCAAGGTGCCCAGGGGTTGGGTGTAATTTTGCCAGGATACTGGGGGTGACTTGAGCCAGTTCTGTGTTGCATTGTTGAAAAGGAACCCCTAGATATTGAAGCCAACCTGCATGTTCTCAGCTCCTCCAGGCAGAAGGGTTACATGTGCAGAGCAGTTCCAGGAACAGTGGCTATGCAAGGAGGACAGGTCTCAACAGAGAAAGCTATTCTAGCAACTCCTGCCCATAATGGCTCCTGCTGCCCCCTCAAAACCATGGCATGATGATCACCCCACACTGTACCCTCAGTCCAGCAGTAGTTGGCCCATTTCAGGGCAGTGTGTGCATTCATTACTCATGAGTAGCTGGGCAGGCAACTAAACCCAAACCGGCAGGATGGGACGGTACAAATGTGGAGGTTAGTACTGCCATCATGTAAGAATTAGGTCCTTGGCCCTGAAGCAGGGCATAAAGAAAGGACAAAAGTGGCTTGTGAAAACTGGGAAGCAGATTAAATTTGTGATCTGATGAGAGGGCATTGGAAGATACTTTTGAAGAGGGCCTCAGCTCTGGGTTGGCAGCATATTCCACAGGGCTACAGAAGTTAGGGACAGTGGCAGTTCCTGTGGTCAGAGCTTCTTTGAATTTGATTCAGGTCTGATGTAGCGATCACCATTGTGGGTGCAGTTCAGCAGAAACTTTATAAGCCCCTGGCAGAATATGAAGCGTGATTTCTTTTGCTTGTCCTCTGGTCAGGACTAATTCAGCTTGTGATGACCTAGGCTACCCACAACCTGTTATAGATGAGCTACTTTCAAAGGTGAGAGGCAGCTAAAATGGTGTGTGATGATAGGGGTCTTACTAATCTTCAGCTATTGCTCGAAAAAGCAGAATGTGCTTCCTGGTGTACCCTAGAGAGTAAGGCTTTGCATCCAGGGGGTCAGACTAAGACATTCAGGATTCAGAAGAATCCAATACTAAGGGTTCTACAGGAAGCCCTGGGTATTGGAGAGGACACAGCCAAAGGAAAGGAGGAGGTTATGAAAGCCCATAGATCCCCTTTTATGAGGTACAGAGGCATAAGGAGAAACTGAAAGAGGAGGCTCAGAGGCTTCAGAGCTGACCCTGGAGACAGGACGCAGTCCACCTGTTGGAGCTGCTTCCTCCACCCCCTTTAGGGATACTGAGCTTCCTCCCAGTATCCAGGATTGATGCACATTATCTTGGATGAGTGGGGATGCCTCAAGGTGTTACCATTTATTTGAAGCACTCAAAGGCAAACTGTGTTTGATAGTGAAGGGTCTGTCTCTTTAACATCTAGAAGTCAGGCAGGGGATGTCATACAAAAGTGCATTGCCATGTCCAGAGTGACAGAGCAAGGAGCCATTGTCTGGCTTGCTAAACCTTTAAATGTCCCTGTACGTAGCTTTCTGGTACTCATAGCTGGGTGAATGATGCGTCTTGGGAGATTTTAGGAGCAGATTGGATGAACACTGGGGGGTTGCATTGTGCATTTAGTTAATCTTTTGCTGTGGAAGATCTAAGGACAGAATATATTAATACTTATGGCTCACACAATGTCTGTAGTTAAGGAGCTTCATTTTTTAGACTGGTAGAAGTCAGTGACACATGCTGAGATTTTGGAGCTGTTCATAACACTTGTTGAAACTTTTTTTAAGTTTGAACATGAGTGTGGGAGGATAGATGTGCATTCCAGGTTCCCTCCCCAGAAACAGTATGGGTACCCTGGAGAGGCAGTGGGTCTGATCCACATGGTTATTTACAGCCATAGATCTCAAAAAGCAGCCATCTTTAAAGGACCGTATCTGGAAATACAGTATTGCAGACACTGTGACAAAGTATGCTAAGCTGAAAAATGAATATAAAGGTGCAGAGAGAAGCTAAAATCTGCCAAAGACATTGGCTGAAAACTGCATCACTCTGGGAGAAAAGATAGAAAGTTTACTCTGAGACTGCAGTAGCCAGTGAGTCCTTGGCAAATGTTTTACTTGGCAATGAAAAACTGACACTGAGTAATTTGAGAAATATAAATTCAAAGGGAGTTTTGTAGAGATGCTCTGAACACTGCAGCGCTCAGAGGGGACTAGTGCATGGGTTAGAGTGGAAGTGCAAGTGTTTGAGAGGATTTTTATACAGGTTGAACCTTTCTAGTCCAGCACTCTCTCGTCCATCAACATCCATGGCCTGGCATGATTTTAGTTAGCTGGATGTCCACTTACCAGGGGTGTGGCCAAGTTTCCCGTAGTCCCATAAAGTTTGTTTACAGCCACCAGTCCTGGCTCTCAGTGTTCTGTGCTGTTATTTAGCTCTAATTTACCCCTAAATGTCTTTTAAGAGCCCAGTAAGCACTGGAAATGTTGCTAATGCTGCTAGACAATATTGATCTGCTGTGATTCGTCAGGTCCCCAGGTGCTGGACTAGAGAGGTTCAACCTGTAATTAAAACAACAACAATAAAACAAAAACAAAAAAAGAAGGGAGGGATACCTAGTAAGTGAAGAAAAAAAGGAATAACTAAACAGCCAGCATCTCCTGTCAGAGAAAGAATAGTTTAAATATAGCTGTTTTGGCTGAGCTGCAGAAAAGAACTGAGAAATCAAAATATCAGTGAAATGTAGCATTGTGAAAATATAGAAATTAACAGAGCACAGGCCAAAAGCAACTATAACGAAAGTTATCTTGACCATGAAAAGCTATTCTAAACTGAAATAGAGAAATACATTTGCTGTTTAGAAATGTGAGATGCTTCATTTAGGGGAAGCCAAGTGAAAAATTTAAAAAAAAAAATGTTATGGCCAAGTTTCTAGCAAGGAGTACTAAGTGAGGGAGCAGGTTTTTGTGTACGTCTCAAATAAAAAGCCATTTCCAAAAGCCAGTTGGGAGGATCCCAGCTATGAAATGGAAAACGCTTGTCTACCACTATATTGGGTTTGGATAAAGGATGAAAAAGGGGTGGTAAATCAATGGTTGCATTGGCTCTCCTGGTTTAAGGCTTACAAATATTCTGAAAGTTGACTCATTAAGGCCTGCACATTAAATGCGATGGTGGTGTGACTTGACTTAACAGTACTGCAGTGTCTAGGGCTGCACCAATCAGAGGAGCACCAGCTGACAGCCTGTGGATCTCGTGTTGGGGAACTAGAAAAAATACCTTTTTGGGTAACCTTTCTTGAACAAAGCCAACACTTTACCACTTATAACACCACATTTGTGTTTCATATTGAAAGTGCCTGACTCAGAAGAGTGCACAATACTTGCCTTCTCCAGCCTTTTCAATTTTGGACTGACCTTTCCCCACTGCCTTTGCCATTGCTATATTGCATTTAGGGTATGTCTAGACTACATGCCTCTGCCGACACAGGCATGTAAATTAGACTACCCGACATAGTCAATGAAGCGGGGATTTAAATATCCCCTGCTTCATTAAAATAAAAATGGCCGCCGCGCTGTGCTGGCTCAGCTGATCGTTGGCATAGCGCGGCAGTCAAGACGCGGATCAGTCGACAGGGAATGCCTTTGTCGACCGCTCCCTTATACCTCGTGAAGTCAAGTACCAAACAGCCTCAAATACTCTGGATTTCTACTCTAGTAGAAAGCACCAGTGAAATGTTTCATTCTTTTGTTTATGAAAAAGAACTGTGGTCAACAAGGAAACCACACTGTGGCTATTATTACAAACATTTGTAACAGAAGTATGATGATTACAGCACAATGTTTAAAATTACATAGTCTGCTGTGATAATGTGGAATGGAATTAAATTAAAAAGAAAATTTAACCTGAATATCAGGAACATTTCCTGACACAGACAGATCCTTTCCCCTATTGAAACACTTGCAAGAGGAGGAAAAGTGTTACTAAGTACTTGTGGAATTTCCCATGTCAGAAGTGAAAACAGAACAGTCTGAGCTCTTAAAAAACTTAACAAAACTTAAAAAACAATGAGCTTATGTAATTGCTGTGTCACAGGATCAGCAAAAAAAATCTAGTATCATTGGTATGGGAACTCTTGGGACACATTGCCATCTAGTGGGCATTACAGTTAACAATAAAATATTTAAGGAATAAACTTAAAAAACAACAAATGGTCTGGTAGCACTTTATAGACTAACAAAACACGTAGATGGTATCATGAGGTTTCGTGGGCACAGCCCACTTCTTGAACTTGAGGCCTCCTGTGGGAAAAGCTAGCATTATGTTTCCGCTAAACAAACATAACAGAAAATTGCCTTTTTTTCCTTATGGTATTTTAAGTATTATTTTAACTAATCTTGATTTGGAAATCAAAATAGTTTGCAGAATGACAGGAACAATTACAGAACTTTGTGAAAAACAAGCATAAAAGAGACTTGATTGAGATACAGAAAATAATTAATTGGATAGTGAAAACTGATCTTTTTGACTCATCACAGAGTAAGGGGGAACCAGCTGATACAAAAATGTCTGTTTCCCTTCAAAAAAGCATAGTAACACACACTACTGTGACACTGTAGAGAACAGCCACACTACATGCTTCTTTCGGTAGCATGTAATGTACATACACATAGGTACCTCCATGCTCTGGCAGGTCTAACAGCATAGACTGCGAGGCATGGCTTAGGCAAGTAAAGATGTGCTCGAAGGGTTTTGTGGCTATGTGCTGATTACATGCCCTTCTAGTCCACACACATTATCTCCATGCCCATATTGCTGTTTTTAGCAGTGTCATAGGTTTCCTGCTGCCTCCCGCGACAGGAGTCTTTTTTTCCCTAGAGTAGGGAAAGACCAGAAGCAGAGAGAGGTCTTGGCAGGGAGCGGCTGAATCTTCCTCCACTGCCAACTCTCTGCCAGAGCTTCATTGCCTTGGTGAAGGCTCCAGCAGTGGAGAGCTTCTGAAGCTTTCCCATTTCCTTCCCTCTGCCAGGACCTTTCACTGTGGTGTAGCTATACACGGCAGTGGGTATGTATCCTGCTTTGCACTGCAGCATGTACCTAGATGTACGCAGTACACGCGAGCACCAATGGTGTGTAGCATAGACACAGCCTGAGAACACTGACTCCTCACCAAATATTGGATTAAATGTGGGGTCCTGTTCTCTAGCTTTGCACCCGTCAATGGGTTTAGCCTGGGTTAGCTGAGGGACTTTTAGTCTCTCGCCTTCTTTCACCACAACCTATCATGATAGCTGCTGTCCACAGGTACAATGTGAACTGTCCATGAGGTGAGCGAGAGTAATGGGAATGGGCCAGAGTCTTCTTGGTGTCTGACTTACAAACTTCAGAGCTCAATGCAAAGCTCACCTTTTCACCTTTGCTGCTACAGATTGCTAACTAGAGGGAAATCTGTACACATGTGCATGGCAACAGAGGAGACCTCAAGGGGCAGCCTAAGTCTCCAGGGTGCAGACTACTGGCCAGATTTATGCACAGGCGGAAGGTGCACAGATACCATAGTAACAGACTTGGTGTAAATTCCCAAGAGGTGGAACTGGACAGCAGTGTAGCTAAAATAGCCAAACTGGTAGAAATCAACTTTCCATCTCCCTAACTCTCACCTGACCATCTCCAAAGTGTGGATGGCCCTATCTTCCCATCCCCATGGTAAAACCCTAGCAACCAGGACCTCTGCAAGGAGTTTAGGTGGCAGGGACCATTACCTCCATATACTGTGGTTGCCGAATTTGCCATAGGCTGTTGTCCCCCCTCTCCCATTCCTGTGGCACCCTTAGCCTTCTCCTAGTATCAGCCCTTTTATTGGCTCCCCCACCCAAATATGTTCAAACACCCTCTCTTTGAATCATTGTGAGCATTAACCGCTACATTCATAGCCAGCTAGGCTTTGGCTGGGAGCGTTCCATGGAGAATGGCCAGTTCCTGACCCCAGGGACTAAGCCAGTTGTCACCAACCTGTAGATTGGGATCTACTGGTAGCTCTTGGAACCTGTGATGGGTGATCCTGGAGGTTTGGTTGGGAGGCTATCAAGTGCTGGCACTTAATCTGCCCCTCTTAGTACTACCGTGCTGCTCCTGCCCTCTTCCTTGGAGTTGTCCCTCATCCCTGGGAGCCTCCTGCTTGCTGTGCAGGACACAGGAAGAAGAGGAAGGGGTGCTGATGTCAGGGTGCCCCTCTCTCCTCCCTGTACCCCATCTCCATAGAGCAGAAGGGGGCAGGGATGGAGAGAGTTTGTAGGTTGCTTTGGGAGTGGTGAAGGGCCAGGGTAGGGGGTGAGCCTACTTTAGCATCCTGCATCACCTCCCAGAAGCCACCTGTGGTAAGCGGTGCCCAGCTGGAGCTTGCATTCTGAACTCCGGTCCCAGTCCTGAACCCCTGCCGCACTCCATACTCCTGCCCCCAGCCTGATAAAAGGGAGTGATAATGGGGGTGGGAAGGAGGTGGGGCAAGGGTGTTTGGGTTTGAGGTAGAGCCTGGATTGCACTTACATTCAAAAAGTGATCTTATGCTTAAAAAGGTTAGAGACCACTGGACTAATCTAACGGGTTCCTAGCCTGTGGAGTCTCCTGGGCACTTGAGGAGACTTAGGCATTGCAAAAAGGCCCACTGTCAACTAAAGGCCTCTCCTTTACAGTGCATGCTATCTTTTTAAAGAAGTGTTACAGAGCCTCTGAACTCAGCACTTCATTTCTTAGCTCCTCCAGAGAGAGCTGCCTTTCAACCAGTGGCAGCCTTGGGTATGTGTAAAGATTTTGAAAATACCTATTTCTTCAGGAAAGCATTCTGAACAAGATGCAAACCTGATTTTTTTAGAAGTATGTTTTGCAGAGTTGGTCTCCTCAAGGCAGTTTCCTTTCACAATCCTGATGCCTCATGTTGAGTCACTTTATACATGTTGAGGCAGTTTCAGTTTCTCCTTCCGGTCTTTTCTTTAACTTGAACACATTCAGTTCTCTAAATTTTTCTTACATAATAGGTTTTGTTTTCCAAACATTCTGTCCTGTTTTTCTCGTTTTGAACTCTCCCCAGTTTGTCTTTAATGGAGGCCTCCCCAATGTTGAGAAGAGGCATTTTGAATGTCTGTCTGTGCATGACATAGCCATTATCCTTTGTGGTAAAAGGTGCTTTAAGGTGTAATTATCAATGTTAAGAACCTCACCGCTATTCTGCTTGTATATTCACGTCATTTATCTGTGGTAGCATCATGTTGCAGTGTAAAAAATAAAAGCATAATGACTAACAGGTTTAACAGTATTCTGGGTTCAGATCTGCAGACTTCTCAGAGAGAAAATATGACTCACTCCTCAGGGGCTTTTTGTTTTAAACAGTCCTTCTGACTGCTTCTTTGGGAAATTCCAATATAGCTACACAAAATTTTACATACTTCATTGCTATAAATGTAAGAAGTTCATTTTAAGGCCCCCTCTGTTCTAAACTGGACACGCTGTTTGAACAACTCAGGCCTTAAGAAATGGGTGCTCATAACTTGCACTAATCAATACAATGGAACCAGAGCCTGTACCTGCACCTCCTCACAAGTGAAGCCAGAATGAGAGCCCAGGAAGAGAGGATGTAGACATGTCTTTAAGTTACTTCTTGTGCTCCGCTAATTCTGGCCTGCTCTAGGGGTTGGCATGGCAGATACAGAGTGTTCCATCCACACACTCCCTCCTTCTTGTCCTCCACCTACACCAGGCCTACATAGGAAAGTAGAGTTGGAAAGTCCATAACTAGCCACATGCTACCCCTGCATTGGGAAATTCCCAGGTCATTCCATCCCCTTTATGGCAGTGGAGTTGCATAAAAGGACTGCAGCGGGGGACACAATCAGCCCAAAGGGGAGGCGTGGATCTGGATGCAAAGACAACCAATCTTTTTACTTATTACTAATTATTTATATAATATCAGTGTATCAGTGGAGCAGTTCAGCTCCAGCAACTCTTATGATGACGTGCAACATACAGAATATAGAAGTTGTGTCACCTGTCTCCTAGCTACAATTGCATTTCGTAGAAGGCTACTTGAGGTTCCCCTAAAGGAAGGAAGATTATGAAATGTTTGACATGCTGATTGGCATTGAAGAATAGGGGTGGGTTATACTGAATACAGAGGCATGTATTACATGTAAGGTCTTGCTCCACGCATGACATGAGATGCTTCCAAAAGTTCAGCATGAGCATGCATGTTTCATGTAAGAACTGAGGTGTAATTTTGAATCCTAAATTAGGTACAGGCCATGTTGCCATAAACACTCTGTGGCCTGTACCTAATTTAGGATGAATGGCTGTAAATGAAAGGATTGCCTTATTGAGAGGATTACTTCTCATTTTAAACTCAGATGTACCTGTTACACACAAACTTGCCATGGTTGAGTAGCTGCCTCACACAGGGAAGAGAGGGGGTTAAAGCAACCCTCAGCGAGTCTGTGCAGTACTCCAAACAATAAGAAGAGGGCTTGCAGAGCCAACCTATAGGGGGAAAGCTTGTTATAACAGGCAGTCAGGGCCAGTGAGGGCTATAAAAGAAGAGTTGCTCAACAGAGCAGGGCAGGCTCGCCTTGGAATGCAAGGAAGGAAGATTGGTTGCCTGGTGAGGAATACAGATGACAAAACAGTGCTGGGCAGGAGAGCAACAGGGAGCTCTAGCCTCACTGAGGCCCTGATACAAAGGGCAAAGGAGGTGCTGGAGCTACAGGGAAGTGGCCTAGGAAAACATGCAGCAGAGGTTAGCAGAGCTGCAGTACATGGCTGCTGGCTACAGGGTCCCTAGGTTAGGACCCAGAATAGTGGGCAGGCCTGGGTCTCTCTTCCCCTTCCCCCCACCCTTTTGCCTATCTTGCCATTCGGAGGTCTGGCTGGAGCTTGGACTGCAGCATACCACTGAGGTGAGTGGCTAGACTTGAGACTGCAGTTTGACACAGAAGCAAGTGGCTGGCCTGAGGACAGCTGGTCCCCTAAAAGGGGAGGGGAGGGGGAGAGAACTGAGGCACAGCCAGAAAGCCATGCCCAGCGGAGGATGCCACAATTTGGGAGCAATGCTGATCCAAACAGTAGACACAGCAGTGGCAGCAGCCTGGAGGCGCTGAAAGCTAATTCCCAGCATGACCAGCAGGAGGCACCTGTATGGTGAGTCCCACCCAGTTACACCTGTCTTTACCTCTGGACTCAATTCAGGTCCAGCTTTCCTTAAAGCCCTCCCATGCTATGCAGTCCTGGAGGAGTTACTGTATTTCACTAGTAGTGTGATCATTAGTAGCAGACACCCAATACTGATCTCCATATTACACAGTGCTCAAGCCCGCCCTGTAATTGATTCACAACACATGATGCTCCTTTGCCTTGCATCCTCATAGTCATTTACGCTTGGGCAAAGTGCTATTGTTTTTCAGTTACCACAGGTATAAATAGGTGCAAAGGTACAGACCAATGGAGAAACAGGTTCATACGCTTTCTGTAGCCAATGAGCCACTGGTAACAATCTGGTTCATGGAAGCCATGTTATGCAGTGCACTGATTGTGACTAATGGAGAACTGATCTGCAGTGAGTCAAAGTGAAAACAGTAAAGGCACCATGTGACTGAAAAAGCTCAGGCAGGAGGAAGAGCAGCATTCACCAAGCTGAAAAGTCTCATAAGACTCCCAATGAACTGAATGAAATCAGTGAATAAAGGGAGAAAGGGTTCCAGACTTTGGTGATAAGGAAGAGTCTGCCACAGAAGTCATGAGATGTGGGAGACTTCTCTCCACAAACAGTCCAGGCAGTCTTTTCTTTTCAGCCAGCTGGACATGGATGTAAGAAAATTAACATGATGGGCAAGCAAATGTAATACGGTTTAGCAAATATTTGTACTTCACTTACTCTTGGACCTAGGAGAGAGAGGTAGAAAAGGAAATAGGTTCAGCACTAGAAATGCTGGTTTATAGGAAGTAGGATACTAATGTAAGTTTACAAATTAACGTTCCCTTCCCCCAAGTAGTCCTGCAGTTCCCTAGGCTCATTTGGAGGTTGATAAATTATGTGGCAGCCCAGCCATACTGACTAGATTGGTCTGATGCAGTTTTCTGGCCTTCATATAGTCCTGAGATGAATGGAGCTCACCATTTTCACTTTAAAGAAAGAAACACATACTATTTCAAGCTCTTCTTTCATTGCTGATTGTATCGTATTAGCCTTTCTCATGTAAACATTTAAAATATCAAACATTTGGATCTTGGTCTGTCTTCCCAGCTGTGATCTCTCCTTTAGAAACTGGGGACCCAGTTGTGTTCTTCAGATATACAGACACAGATTGCATTCATGGAGGGCTTTTTTAAAGGCCAGAAGGGACCTTTATTACCATAGAAGGCTACAGAAACTGCACCCACACATTTGAGGTTAGTTTGGGGCCCTTCATGAAATATATGCACATGCTTTCACAAAGGAAAGTATCATATAAAGTAAACTATAAAAACAAGTATATTCTTTATCTTGTAAATTTACACAAGTGAATAGCCTCAGTGATTTAAATGGGATTTCTCATGTAAGTAAATCTTTACATGTTTACCAATTACATTAAATTTAGCCTTTAATTTTAAAACAAATTCTTTTTCCCCCCTAAGTGTTATTGCTGAAAAATACTGTAAACATACCACCAGAGTTTTCATTCTTTACATAAGGAAAATAGCTATAAACCATAACTTCAGCATAATTAAACACAAAGGTTATCCCGTATCTAGGACTATAAATCTTTAAAGCTTTATTTCAAAACGTTGGCTGACTTGTTTGCATGCGACAGCATTGTGAGTCCTCTGCTTGAACTACTATATGGTTGCTTTTTTAAAAGTGAATCCTTCCCAATCCTTTTCCTCAAGTAAGAAAATCTCAATTGAAATGCACATTGATATGTCTGCAGAAGTTAGCCATGTTGTAATTGTTCATTCTCCTCTTGTTTAGTCAGGAAAATCAGGTAGAAATGACGAAGGAAAGCGCCTTTGAAAGAGTTGATACAAAAACACTAATGTGTTTAGATAGCTGTGTCCACTGACTACACATTATGTCCATCAGAATAGCCTTTGCTTTACTCAGCTGTACTGACATTCCATTTTCCATTTTCCTGAGTGCTGCAAGTGACCACATTCAGTTTTTTCTCAATTTTATCAGCAACGGCACGCATTTTTAATTCTCTTAGGCTGCTGATCAAACTTCTGTAAGCCCCCTTCATCCCGTGATTTTGATACCAGATATGGAATAATTTGATTTTTTGCTCCACTGAATCATTTAAATTATCCTGGAGGGTCTGCTCTATGGCAGTTTCTGAGATTTCATGGTTTCGAACAAAAGCCTTCACTTGTGATAGCGTCATCTCCTCTACAATAGCCGGAATATGGATGCTCAGGTCAACATCTGGAAATATAAATAGTTGCAAACACTAGTATTTTACTGATTTTGCGCACATTTTAAATAGATCACACCTTTCCTATTCAAAACAGATGGAGTTTAAGGCTAAATGAGTCGTGAGAGTCAGTCTCTTATAGGGAATTCATAGTAGGAATGAGTCTACATTCTTTGTTAGAAAATTCAGACTTTCAGGTATGGACCCATGTCCCCTTCCTGTGACTTCAAATAAGCCCGCAAGTCTTTCTGTAGGGCTTCATCTTCACTGCCAGTTTTTCCAGCAGAAAATATGCTAATAAGGGACTCATTAGCATAAGTTGCAATCTAATTACCATATTTGCTGCCATTTCTTTTTGTGCAAAAAGAAGCAGTGTGAACTTTTTTTGCGCAAAACCCCCATTTTGCGCAAGATCCTTATGCCTGTACTGTCCACACTGCTTCTTTTTGTGCAAAAAATGGCAGAAAATATGCTAATGAGATCACGACCTATGCTAATGAGTCCCTCATTAGCATATTTTCTGCCAGAAGAACTCACAGTGAAGACATAGCCTAGGACTATTTCTCCTTGCCTTCCTCACATCACCAAATTTATAAATGCCACACAAACAGATCAGCACCTCTGGCATTCTCTTAGCTGGGACATAACCACAACATGAAGATACTTCAGGTGCTTGACTCATGCTCTAGACAGTTCAGTGTACAGCAGCCTATCTTATGTTCTTTGTGTACAACTACATTTCAATACTACATGATCTGTAATGGAGCCTTTAAAAGCTGCAAAGTCCAGGAGAATAGAATACATGAATACATGAAATCTGGCAACAAGGCAGCCAACTGATCTACTAACCGGTAGTGGATTTCCTAGTTAGTCCTGTGGGACAAAATCTCCAAAAATTTGCACATATACAAATTTTTAACAAGCAGGAAGACATCTGAGTGCTTATACAAGAGGAGAGTATTTTTTTTCAATAACTAATTACTTTTAACATACATCAAGTAAAACAGGCTGCAGCCCTTACTGAAGCAAAACTTTCTTGAATTTGAAAACAATGAGAATTGTGTCTTAGGTCTGCAGGATTGTTCCCCTAACTGACATTTATTTAAGAAGAAGAGTTACAAATCAGTGAAAAGTGACAGCATTTCAAAACAGAGACTGCTTTGGCATTAAACTGAGCAAAGCCTATAGTCTTACATAGTTTCGAAACCATATTTCTCACGATTCCTTCAGCGAAAGTAAAATGTTATTTCGTACCTGGGTGCATGAGAGGCTCCATTTCCTGGAAACAGATACAGAAATAAGTGTAAAGAGAGGCCCTGCAGATTGAAGAGTATTTTCCTCTCCCCCCCCAACCCCCAACCACCCGTCACCTGTTTTTCTTGGTAATTGATTTGTTTTTCTGTGTTCTCACTTAATCCCATCTTCTCTTCTTCTTTTGGTGCTATATTCTCTTTTATACCTTACTGGGCAGTGGCGTAGACTCCCACTATCAATTTTTTTTTAAACACCAATTTACACAGAATGCTAAATGTCATGAAAATTGTGTTTTCTCCTAGCTTTAACCATGACCAATTTTAAACTGAAAAATAGAAATGCAGGTGGTCTTTATTTGGACTAGGACAAGGACTTCAGGGTCTTCGCTACTCAGAATGCTTAAGCAATGTATAGAGCATTCTTTGGGAGAGAAAAGATTCTTTGTCTAAGAGGGGGGGCTTTTACCAGAGTGGAGAGAGTGGCTGTTGCAAAAAGGCAGCTTCCCCTACTTCCACACCTTTCCTTTTTTCAAAGCTTACAGACAAGCAGCTGATGAGGGGAGGGCAGAAATGATGCAAACCTTGGGTCACTTATGCACATTTCTGCAGTAATCTGACCCTAATGAGTCAGGCCAGCAAATATTACATTTCTTTCCTCCAGGGTCCTCTTTAGAAAACTCTGTTGAGCCCCTGCTTTCACGCTCCTTCCTCATGGTCCCCTCTGTTGCACTTGTCCTTTGCCACAGAAAACTGGATGAACTGAGCTGTTTGGTTGTGCCGATAGATGGGCTGAGGGAGGGAGTAGCGAGGGTCACGACAGAATGACACAATGTCCTCTCTTAGGGAACGTCTACATTGCAGGGCTTAACTCGAAATAAGATACACAAACTGCGCTACGTCAATTGCTTATCTTATTTCAAAATAGCTTATTTTGAATAGGGAGCGTCTGCCCAGCACTTATTTTGAAATAGAGCACTCTTCCTCCGACTTCCCTTATTCCTCGTACAATGAGGCTTACAAGAGTCGGAGTAAAAAGTCCTCCAGTTTGACAGTATTTTGACACAATTTTGAAATAGCTGCCTGCTGTGTAGACGCGGACTAAGTTATTTTGGAATAGCGCCAGTTATTTCCAAATAGTGTTGCAGTGTAGACGTACTCCGCTGCTGGGCACTGCTAGCCCATCCCACTCTAGCCTATACCACTCTAGGGAACAATGCATGTTTAAAGATAAGAGTATTTAGGGGTTAAAAGCTTTAACTGTATCTCAGGCATAGAGAGTGGAGTGATTCAAATGAAATCCCTGACTTCCTAGTTTGTGTATGTAGCTGGGACATTTGGGTTTGAAACTTCCTCTTGCTCTCCAGGTATACATTGTACAATACAAAACTCTCTTTTCAGACCGGCTTCTAGGACGCACTTAGACAAAGCCCACTATTTACTTGGCAAAAAATAGTTTGAATTCTCCCCCAAGAGTCTTTCTCTTGGTGGTGAAGTTCACGTCCTTCATATAAAACCAGAATGTAAAGGGAGGACAGGCCTCCACAATCTACACAGCCCCCATGTGGATTTAAGTGGTGTGGAGGGGTCTTGTGCTGCACCAAGCTGAATTTCAGCCATGCTAAGCAATGATACCTACAACACAGGTGGGTGGGCAGTGGACATCCTGACACGGCATCTCCTTGTTCAAATCAAAATCCTGCCGTTTCTTCTTGTCTGAAATAAATCAGGCCAAAGAATTTTTAAAACCAGCATGGAGTATGTATTCGTACTACAATGAAAAACCTACAAGAGGAGAATTATGATAATTAATAGAGTGATCAATTCAGTATGCAGTATGGATGAAGAAAAGAGACTAACTTACAACAGTACACTGTGATGGCTGCTAGTGATGCGATTATGATTCCAGCCACTAGATAGATCCACCAGAAGTGACCTGATAATTTAGAGCATTATAACATTTACATAAAGGCAAAACATAGAAAAACACTGCAATACAACAACACATTTGGACCTCTTCACAGGTGTATAAAGAGGCCTGACTTTATGGGCCCTTGTATAGACGTGGGGAGGTGTCGTGAGATTCAAGGAGTCTTCCTTGCATCAGAACAAGACACAAAAATCATTCCTGTTCTCTCCTGCCAATAGGGACTGCTCTCTTTTACTGCCCCCTACAGTACAAGCCTCTCTAAAAGGGGCAATCTGTCCACATCAGCCAGCAGATCTGGCCAGTCATTGAATTGAGCCTATGTTCTACCCTTGTGCAGCAGTCAGTGTGCCCCCTCTGCATTCCAGGTGTCCCCAGGAAGAATTTCATATGATGGTGCAGCTCCATGCTGCCTCCCTTCAACCTAACACACACAATCTGGCCTACACCTCATAGCTGATTCCACTCTAGCCAGCTACATCCCAGGATTCAGTGATTCACCTTTGCTTTTGCATATGGTATCTGTGGTCTGAGTGCATTCTTTTTCAACGGCATCATTTTCACACCTAGAGAAAAAGATGACAAATATTTATATATTTAGCAATAATTTAAAGATTGTTGATTTTATTCCATCTGTCATGAAAAGAAGGCAACGTTATCCATGTCCCCAAACCCTGTTACCAGCTGGCTTTTAATATAGTAAGAAAGTGGAGTTTTGAGTTCAGTAAGTGGGAAAAGTATTTGTTTAGTCCTCCAATGTTTTAAAATTTAGTCTCTAGGGATTCTTGTCCAGTTTCCCATAAGGCATTAGTGATAATGTAAATGATAATACCACTATTTACAGAGAGCTGTCATGCGGTCCTGTGAGCAGTTCATGGTGCTCTATGCCATGATAAAACCCAATGAAACACAATAAAAACAAACATATCCTCAAAAATATCCTCAAAATAAAACAAAGGAGGAAATCTAAAAAAAGAAAAAGAGTGAAGAGAAAAGCACAGAAGAAGCGCTCTTTCTAAAGTAACCCAAACACTTCGGGAGTAAAGTTTTTTTGTTTTGTTTTGGTTTTACTTTTTAAAAGTAGGGTGAGATGATGACTGAGACAATTTTTGGGAAGCAGAAACAGCTGCACGCACTAACCCAGCTGTGCCCAATAACAAAAGCACAATTGCCTACACCCACTAATAGCTGAGGGGGAAGGGTACGCTGGCTATGGGGGAAGGGTACAAAAATAATAAAACGCTGTAAAACTTAAAACAAAAATTCAGTTTTCTCTAAATTTCAGTTGTATTGATGTACCCACCAGACTCCTCTTGAGTACCCCTAAGGGTAGTTGTACCACTGGTTGAGAAACACTGATGTAGACTGTGGAGTTTTCCAACTTTGGATCATGGCTTTTAAGGGTAAGCCACTAACTGGCTGTGAGATGCTTTGTTTACCTGAGCGTCCACAGGCATGGATGCTCGCAGTTCCCAGTGGCTGTGGTTTACCATTCTTGGCCAATGAAAGCTGCCCAGAAGTGGTGGCCCAGTCCGCACCACCACTGGCTGGGAACAGTGCACCATCGCCACCGGGAGCTGTGAATGGCCTGCCTGTGGATGCTCAAGTAAACCCTTAAAAGCTGCGGCAGTACCCAAAGTTTGTAGACATCAGAGTTAGAGCCTGGGTCTAGGACCCTGCAAGATAGGAGAATCTCAGAAACTGGGCTTCAGCCTGAGCCCGAACATCTACATTGCAATCCAACCACCCTTTAGCTGGACACCGTTAGCCTGAATTAGCTGGTACCGGCCAGCTGTGGATGTCTAATTGCAGTGCAGATGTACAGAGTTACCTGTTGCATCAGGGCTACATTACAGCTTATGAACAGGAACCAAACACATCTCTCAGTCTGCCAAAGACTCAACGTGAGATGCAATCAGTGTGTGACAAAGACCCAAAATTAGATATTAAAAATCTCCTACCAGAAAGTTAAAATTTATTCCTTCAACCAAAATAATTTTAAATCCTCAGTTTTACCATTTTAGATTTTTGATTAAAACTAGTTTGTGTGGTAAATGAAGGAATATCAAATTTGTATGCAATATAGTTTGTTTTTGTGACTAGAATGCGATGTATGCAGTGTTGTTGCAGCTGTGTTGGTCCCAGAATATTAGATAGACATAATGGGTTATGCAATAGCCTTTATTGGACCGAATATATTACTTCACCCCTCATGTCATTTCCTGGGAAGGAGATTAGAAAAGTATGAGAAGTTTGTCAGTAGAGCCTATAAAAGGAGCCCACTGCTTTCTTTAAAGTTCTCTTCCTCTACAGACTGTCACCTTCTACTTCCAACTCTGCTTTCCTACCCAGCCAATCCTTCATTCCATAACTTCCCAACATGGAACAATCTTCTAGCCACTCACACAAAGCTCAAAAACATTCTGAGTAGGGTTGCCAGGAGTCCGGTTCTCGCCCAGAGAGTCTCCCCCCCCCGCCCCGTTTGGGATTTTTGGTGAAAGCATCTGGCAAGCCTAATTTTGAGTGGGAATTCTTTAAAGTGGCTTCTAAATTTCTGTGTATATTGATGCATTCAAATAAATATTTGCACACAATTGTGGTCATTGTGCATGCAAATGGGAACCTATAAAGTTTTTAGCCTTATCCAGACTAGAGGAAAAAAGTGCTTCCCCTCACTGAATGAGCTCAACAGATCAGGCTTAACTCAAGTAAAAATCCTATTAGATTTAACTTGATCACTAAACTGGATCTAAAAGGTACTATGCTGATGTGGGATTTTCAGTTAAGTGAGCTAAATTGTTTAACTAGTATCTTTCCTAGTCTAAGCAATGCCTTAGAGGCCACACTGACACTGGGAAAACTGACTGAGCTTGACTAATTCACATTATTATTTAACTATACAAATATTTAAAGACTTCAGACTTACTTGCTGCATGGATCACAGTGTCCACATGGTTCAGAAGAATTGCAAAAGTGGTGTTGTGCACACCTGCATTTTGTGTTCTGAGTGGTGGTACAATGTTCTTCAACTTTAAAACCTAAAATAAATCCCAAAAGTTTTCTACTATTAAAAGAAGGTGGTACTCTAACTATTCTAGTGCACCATTAGCAAATGCTATGCTCAGGCTTTTAGAACTATTGCTATATACATCAATATGTGCTGGTAATTATAGCAAGCATCACCATATTGTTTTCTATATATCCCTTCTGATACTGGGAAGAGGAGGGAGGGAAAGAGTTATCTGCAAGCAAAAGCTGCAAAAAAACCCAACCAGCCAACCTAACAATAAGCACTTGCTTTGCTGGAAGGGGACTAATATATAACATTAGGAAAAATCTGCCAGTATTTTATCATTCCTCATTCTGCAATACTTTAATGGTCAGGTCCCCTGTATATTTAGTTGCCACTTTTGTAATGGCTCCTTGTGCAGCTCCTGCAACTTTTGCTGGCATCATCCCCTGCCACAGTTCCCTGATGTCCATCTACTTATGTGGACTGGACATTGGGTAAAAGAGACATATTGGGCAGCGCCGAGTCACTCTGTTTGCCTAGTTTGAACTAGTTTAGTTTTCTTTTAGTAAGATCTTACTATTTAAAAAGTCAACTTTTAACCCTCATGGGCTAGTAAGATTGATCTAGCTGCAGAGATCTTAAAACAGCAGGCGCTTTCCATACAACAATACCCTACCAGTAACACACTGATCGGTACGTGACTTTTAACAAATAATTTTCTTTAGCTGACAGCAGTTTGCATGACAGGTGAGGCAGGCACTCGATATAGTGAGTGGGGACCTTGTCAGTTCAGTTGGAACCTCTCTAATCCAGCTCCCTTGGGATCTGACCGGTGCCAAATCAGAGAATTTGCTGAACCACGGGAGGTCAATATTGTCTAGCAACATTACCAACTTCCACTGCTTACTGGGCTCTTAGATGACATTTAGTGCTAAGTTAAAGCTAAATAACAGAACACTGAGAGCCCACTCAGGTGGCTATAAGCAAACTTGATGGGATCAGGGGAAACATGACCACACCCATGATAAGTAGGGATGTCATCATGTAGTAGATGATTACACAATTAAAAGATAAGCCTAGGCTTAATCTTGTTGACTACACACATCCCCCCCCCCCCCCCTGTTGTCTCTGATACTGAGGCAGCAAGGGTGGGGAAGGGCAGGAGCCGCATTTCCCCACCCACCCACCCACCCACCCACCCACTTGCTGTCCCTGATAGAGAGGCAGCAGCAGCAGCGCAGAGGGTAAGAGGGGCAGGCTGGAGCCAATACACGTGGGGAGCTGGCTTTCAAGCAGGCTCCCCACATGTGGCGGCGCTGTGGACCCACCCGTCCCCCTTTGGTGCCTCCTACAGAGGCAGTGGTGAGGGGAGGCAAGTTCTGGTGCTGAAGGGAGCCGGCTTACAAGCTGCTTCTCCTCAGCACCAGTTCCCTGGTGCCACCTGCCCTCCCTCACACTGCTGCCTTTAGTGTAGGGGAAGGGCAGGGGAGGCTGCTATGAAGCAGCCTCTGTCTGCGGTGGGTCCAAGCTCCCGGCAGACAGAAGCTGCTCTGCATCCCACAGAGCAGTCTCTGTCCACAGCAAGCCTTGGCCTGCCTCGGAGACAGGCTGCTCCAGGGCAGCAGTCCCTGTCTGCAGGGGATCTGAGCTCCTCAGACAGGGGCTGCTCCCACCATGTGCTGCTGCCTCTATATCGCCTCTATATGAGTGGCAGCAGCGTGGGGCTGCAGACAGCTGGTCTGCACAGGGAGTTGGTTTTTAAACTGGCTCTTCTCATAGACCAGCTCTGTTTGCCACCCCACACTGCTGCCTCTGATACAGAGGCAGCAGTGCAGGGTGGCAGGGGGTTCCCCGAAGCTACGTCTACACTGTAGAGTTTTTGTGCAAAAACTTGTGGAGCATCCACACTACAAGCACGAATTTGTGCAAGAAAAAGTACAGTAGATTGTCAGAAGACAGGGATTTTTGTGCAAGAGTTATTCCTCTATGACTAATAGCTCTTGTAATAGCTCTTGTGCAAAAAGGCGTTTGTGAACAGACAACAGGGTTTCTTGCGCAAGAAACTCCTATCGGAAAAAGCACAGGTGCTCTGATGGCCATTCTGTGAATGGCCATCAGAGCTTTCTTGTGCAAGAGCATCCAAGGCAGTGTGGATGAGCTCTTGTGTCAAAGCGGATGGCAGTGTGGACGTGCTCTTGCACAAGAACTTTTTGAGGAAAATCTCTTCCACAAAAGGTTCTTGCGCAAGAAGCCTGCAGTGTAGACGTAGCCTGTGAGTGGAGCCAGGAGCGCACTGGCTGCCAGCTCCACCCACGGGGACTATCAAAGAGTCATATAACTGCTAAGATTTCATGCAGTTACACAACTATTCAGTTACATGATATCTAACATCCCTAGTGATAGGTGGACATCTGACTAACTAAAATCATGTTGGACCACAGATATTGCCAGATGAGAGAGTTCTGAGTTAGAAAGGTTGAACCTGTACCTCGAGAGACATTAAAGGAAAAAACATGATGCTGGAACAGAACTCCAGCCCCTACCTAAAATTGAGAATTTCAGCAACCAGTGAGGGTTAGGAAAAACTGTTTTACTAGGTGGATGGTGAAGCACTGGAATGGGTTACCTAGGGAGGTGGTGGAATCTCCATCCCTAGAGGTTTTTAAGTCCTGGCTTGACAAAGATCTGTCTGGGATGATTTAGTTAGAGTTGGTCCTGCTTTGGGCAGGGGGCTGGACTTGATGACCCCTGGAGGTCTCTTCCAGCCATATGGTTCTATAATTCTGTGATTTTATGTGGTGTGGCTGCAAGGATCTCTGGGCCCCCTCCCACATACTTGCAAAGCCAGAGGGCCAGACACAATCCCTTGTTGGAAACTTTCTGTAAGTTAAGGATTTTCAACTTTTTTATGGGATGTGTGTTTCCTGTCTTAGCCACCTGCAAATGGGCTTCCTCAAATGCCTCTTCTTATGCACAAATTTCTACTATGCCTTGCTTATTATGCAGCACCTCTGAGTTTGAGGAGAAGCAGCTACAAACCTCCTTCAGTGAGGCCTAGAGTGGGAATAGGTTTATGTTGTCCTACATGGTTGCTTTGTGTCATGGGTGTCATTAAAATACTCAAAAAACTGTGTAAAAGTCTGAGAGGGGTGGCCATGTTACTTTAAAAACAAGTAGTCATTCTGTAACTTTAAAAACAAGTAGTCCTGTAGCACCTTATAACATACAGATATACATATATATATAATATAGTATCATGAGGAAGTGGGTTTTGCCCACGAAAGCTCATGATGCAAAGATAGATTTAGTTAGTCTCTTAAGATGCTACAGGACTACTCGTTTTCACCCAAAAAAAAAAAAAAAAAAAAGGTGTGTCTGTGAGAAAATCAAGTTGTATCTTGCAATGTCTACTGTGTGGGGAGGGGAGGGTGTGTTAACCACAAGGAATTATTCAAGGTAACTTTTGTAAACAAGGCATTAAATAGAAACGTTGGTTTTGGTACCTTTTGTTAACACCCTAAAATGTTTGACTATCCAAAATGTTTTCACATTAGACCAGATTGTGAGCCAAGGTAAATGCCAATAGAAGGGACTTTTAGGGCATAAGGTGGGTGTGGCTGACTGCACTCCTGTATTTGGATCCTACATGTATTGTAATAATCTTTGAACAAAATATGCCTTGTGAAGTATCATTTGGAAACTAATAACTCACTGATCAATCATATCACAATGAAAAGCATGTAATGGCACCGTGGATATGTCTACACAGCAAAGTTGTTTCTATGTGAGCGTCTATACAGCAATAGCACTATTTCGAAATCATTTCAAAATAATGGGCAGCTTATTTTGGCATTGGTAAACCAGCTATTTTAAAATAGGGGCTGTGTAGACAGGGCAGATGCAGTTATTTCAAAATAAAGGGCCTCCAGCCCTTCTCAAGGTGTCCTGCTGGCCACTCTGTCTACACTCAGCCATACTTTGTAGCCGCCTTCTCCTGGAGCCCTTCAAGCTGCAACCTCAGGGGAAAAGACTTGTGGCAAGCAGGAGGCCCTGACAGCCCTGAGCTAAACAGCAGCTGCCACAGCTACACATGAGCCAGTCTGCTGCTCCCACCAGCCCCCCAAGTGCTCCCAGGGAGCAGTCAGATGACTCTCAGGCTCTTGCTTGGGGCCAAAAGAGATGTGCACCTACCTGGTCTGGTATGGAGATCCTGGACCTCATTGAGGTCTGGGGTGAGGAGGCAAACTTCCAGGATCTCTGCACCAGGCACAGGAATGCTGATAGTCTATGGCCACATGACCAAGAGTCTGGCCACAAAAAGACATCCACACCCAGGAACAAGTGCAGATAACAAGTACAGATAAAGCGCTTCACCAGGCATAAGCCAGGACCAGGGAAGGCAGCTCCCACTCCAGGGCAGAACCCCACATCTGCCCCTATTTCGAGGACCTGGACTGCATCCTGGTCGACACTACCCGGGATAGCCTCATGAACCCAAGGGATCTTTAGGCACTGAAGACCCATGAATGACTTCCAGACGGAGAACCTTGCAGCACTCCGATCCATGGAGCAGACCATCGACTGCAGGCTTCAGGAGGACATCCAGCTGTGGCGAGACACCTGGAGGAGCTGCTGGAACAGGGTCGCATCATGTTCATGGCTGTTCAATCCCTCATTGCCGCCATGATGCCTGCTCCTGCTCCCACTCCTACTACTGCTTTCACTGTAGCTCCTCCTTCAATGGCCCTGCCAATGCGGTCAGCCTCCGCCCCCCCACCCTGGCAGGAATGCCTCGGAATGCCTCCCCCTTAGGCTCACAAATATTGTGGCACACACAACCCGCAGCCACCACGTGAGGGATGTTGCACTCCCCAAGGTCTAGCCAGGTGAGGAGGCATCTGAACTGCACCTTCAAACACCCAAAAGCGCTCTCCACTACCATGCAGGCCCTGCTGAGTCTGGCTTTGTAGTATTTCGGAGAGTGGTTGAGGTGACTGGTGTATGACTTCATGAGCTAAGGCAAGCGCGGGTAGGCCACGTCCTCCACCATTCACATGGGCATGTCCACATCCCTGACCCTGATGGTGTGGTCAGGGAAAAAAGTTCCAGCATGCAGCTTCCTGAAGACAATGGAGTTGTGGAAGATGCGGGCATCGTGTGCCTTCCATGACCATCCAACGAAGATGTCCGTAAACTGGCCCCAGTGGTCCATGACGGCTTGCAGGACCATTAAAAAGTATCCCTTCTGGTTGATGTAGAGAGATGCACAGTGGTTGGGGCCCTGGATGGGGATGTGGGTGCCATCAATAGCCCCCCGCAGTTGGGGAAGCTCATGTTGGCAAATCAGGTGATGATGGCATCCACGTTGCTGAGTGAGATGACCCTGCGCAGCAGGATGGTGTTGATGGCCCTCACTACCTGCAGAAGGAGACAAACACACAGAGATTCATAGGGGTACTAGGGCCCGTGGGAGGTTCCCCCAGCCCATCGCACCGTTTCCCCTACACACACACCAGAAGCAACCCCCCACTTACACCATCCCTGGGCAGGGCTGTGTAAGGGTAGTTCTGAAAAAAACTGCTGGGAAGGGGCTTGCACCTCCCTTTACTCCCCACCCTCCTTTTCCCTAGGGAGCCCCATTCCAGCAGTCCACCCCCCTCCTGGGACAATAACTTGCAAATGCCATACCTGCATGAGCACAGCCCCGATGGTCAATCTCCCCACACTGAACTGGTTCCCGACGGATTGGTAGCTATCCGGTGTGGCGAGCTTCCAGAGGCTGATGGTGACACACTTCTGGAGGGTGTCATGTGAGTGTCCTGATGCCTGAGGGCAGGGGCGAGCCAGAAACATATCCTTCCTCATGCTGACATTCTGGAGCCATTGCTGGTCTCCCCACTGCTACATGACGATCCAGTCCCACTAGCTGGCACTGGTGTCCCAATCCAGCTGAATGAGCTGTGCCCACTGAGATCCAAGAAGGGTCTCGCAGAGGAGCTGGAGGTTGGGCTCCTGCAGGGCCTGGGAGGCAGCCTGCAGAAACTGCTGTATGAGTTGCAGCACAAGCTGCGATAGCAGTAGTCTGCCCAGAGGCAGCTTCGGCTCCATAGCTGGCAAGCTGAGGTGTTCACAAGGGCAACTGCAGCAAGCAGAAAAAAGGGCTTTGCTGTCCCTCGAGGAGGTAAGCAAAGGAAAAAAGCCTGAGACACTGCTATACAAGGGGGTCCCTGTAAGCACAAGCCTCAGATAGAGTCAAGCAGCAACCACATGAAGTAACTGCTGACCTGCCTGAAGTGGTTCCAGGTGGCCTTAAAAGCGAGTTAGCATCCAATCAGTGCGGATGCACTATTTCAAAATAGCTAAGTGCTATTTTGATGTGCATTTGGTGTGTAGATACGCTATTTTGAAATAAGCTATTTTAGAAGATATCTTCCAAAATAGCTTATTTCAAAATAAATGTGCAGTGTAGTTGTAGTCTATATGTATAGCTTTAAACATAAGCTGAAGTTACAACTTGAATGTGTTTTCCAGACAAGTTTGGGGAGTGGATAAACCAGTTTGCTGAAGACAAAGAAGAAGCTGACACCTCTAGTCATTAAACTTGACTGGCTGTCACCTGTAAAGTGGCCATACTTGGCAGTGAAGGCGGCGGGCGGGGGGTCTGGGGGCAGAAACAAACATTCACATTTTAACATGCAACAAGGAGCCTCTTTCACTATGAAATCCCATTTCTCCACAATCACAGCTGGAGGAATTTTATCTAGGGCGTAGTTCTGAGGGGAGAAACACTTCGAAGGGTAACTAGGCTATAAAAGAAAGGGGGCTAAATCACCCCCAGTAGTCTCTTTCTCTATTCTTTCTATCTTCCTCTTGCTTTTTCATCTAAAGGAAAAAGAAGTAGTCTTTGGATTTTGGGAGGGTTTCTGACCTGATAATCTGGTCAGCCATTGTTGGAAACATTTGGTTAGAATTTTACCTTGAACCAAATCTAGTTTGCTAACTTTCCATTACTAGAAAGTATTTTATTTTTATTTCCCTTGTAAACATTTCTGAATGTAATGCCTTATATACTTATACTCTATCTCTTTGTAATTAAGTAAACTTGTTTTATTCTTTAATCAAAATTAATCCAGTGTTGTGTTTAATTGGAGTCACCAAACAATACAGCATAAAGTAGAAAACTGTTGTACATTTGACCCCTTATAGAGGAAACGGATCTACAATACCTGAACTGCCCAGGAGAGGGCTGGATAAAGTAGAACACACATTTTTTTGCAGAGGGGTGGAGAGAAAATATGGGACTGGGAATGTGTTGGGATCATACTACAAATGATAACCAAGGCTAGAGGGAGCTGGAGTTTGACTGGAGTCTTGCTGGCAGGCTCTAACTATCCACAGATACTCAGGGTGCAAACTGTATGCTCCCTGTTTATGAGGTGCCCAGGTTGGAAACCCAACGTTGCAAGGCAGGTGATGACACAATCCTTCCCTAGTCCGGATTGCACCCTGGAATGTCATAATGAGCTACTCATATCACATGTCATACTGTGACTGAAAGAGACACCTTCAGGAGCTTCTACATGCTCTCCAACTCAGGTTGGTGTGGAGTGGAAAGAGCTTTAAATCTATTATCTCTCAAATTGCCTACAAGTGCACCTGAACAACTGCTCAGGAAAAGCACTGCCATGGCATATTATCTCTCTCCTTTAGAGCAAAGGGGATCCAGGGACCACATTGTGACTGTCACAATTTCCTCTCTGGTTTGTTCTGAGACATCATAACTATATGTTACCCCTTACTCAAAACTTGTGGTACCTGCTCAGTCTCATTCTATGGAATGTTTTTGTTTTGTTTTTTTGCTTGAGTGGGTATTTTATAGACATACCAAGCATAGTGTCACATGACTTGCACCTTATGCACTCGTGGACGGCATTATCTTGTTCCGTGTATGTTCCTTCTGCGCATGGGTCACAAACTGCGGTTTTGTTGTTTTTTGTGCAATCAGCACGTTTAAATGAACCTGTAAAAATGCAAAAAGAAGAATGAAACTTGCAGTATCTGTACCCAGAAGTTGTCAGAGGGAAGATCTGCTTCAGGTTGTCTGCTTTTCTTCATCTCTTAAACTTTATAATGTATGACTAGTAACAGGCTCAAAGTTTTCTAAATACTATAGATAAACTAGATGGGTATCTATTTGTACATGTCTTTTGGTAAAGTAACATATGCAGGGGTGGATTTAAAATTTTTATTATTAAAAACAAGAAGAGACTTTTACTAACCAAATGATCTGCCCAATGAAAATACCCATTTACAGGCTTAGATAGGTCACTGTGTGGGCAAAAGAGTATGAATGCATTTTTTAAAATCTCTTTCAAAAGTGTGCATGTTGTAGCTTACATGGACTTGTTTAAAATCCATGGGGAGTTATTGGCATTAACTCAGTAAATATGTGTTTTTCTAACATTCTGCATTCTAGCTAGGTGTTGAACAGATCATGCGAAAATGCTTGCACAGCATGGAATAGCCATATACTTATTTTGGGAAACAGCAAAATATAGCATAGAGACTAATCTATAGAATAGAGATTTCAATGCCCAAGGGATTTCTGAATAAAAATATGAAGCCACTGTAGTTCTGTCTCTTGAGGGCCAGAGGAAGGTCCTGTAACACTGTGTCCTAGTAGAAGCTACAGCATATGGAGCAAGAGTACTCAATTATTTTTATTTTCAGGGCCCATTCAAAAGTAGCTGGTGGTTCAGATTTGGCCTACAGTTCACCTGTTGACTAAGGCAGTAGTTTTCAAAAAAACATTTTTGTGACCCAGTTGAAGAAAATTACTGATGCTCGTGACCCAACATAATTATATTTTTTGACTAGTGTGTGGGCTCAGGAGGTGTCAGGAATGAAGGGTCTGGGGTTCAAGAGGGGGCTCCTGGTTGTGGGGGGGGCTCAGGGCTTGGGCAGGCTGTGTGTGCTCGTGGTTGGGCACAGGCTTACCTCCATCTGCTCCTGGTGAGTGGTGCAATGGGGGGTGCTAAGGCAGGTTTCCTGCCTATCTTGGCACTTCAGACAATGCTGTGCTCTGGAAGCGTCCAGCAACAGATCTGGCTCCTAGGTAGCGATGTAAGCGAATTGTCGACTAGATGACTACCTGGTAAGCATGTGCTTATCGGATTGCTGAGTAGTGACTCGGCTAGTTGCTTCCCCTCCCCCTTGCTGCCTCTATTAAAGTGAGGCAGCAAGTGGGGAGAGCAGGAGCCAGTGCTGGGGGGAGACAATTTAAAAGTTGGTTCCCCCTACCACCATCTGTGCAGGGGGACAGGGGAGGCAGAGGCATAATGAGGAAACAGCGCACATGGGGACTGATGCAGTCCCCATTCATGCCTTCTGTGCTTCTGCCTTTGAAATTTAGTAAGAGCCATGGCAGCTCTTACTACATTTAAAAGGCAGAGGTGCAGTTGGGATAGTGAGTGCCCAACCTCCCCCTTATCGACTAACTGAGTTGATTAGCTGATTAATCGAAATTTAACATCCCTACTCCTAGGCGGAGGCACACAAACAGCTCTGCAAGCTGCTCTTGTCCACAGATATGGGTCCCCTCCAGCTCCCATTGGCCAACAATTGGCCAATGGGAGTGTGGAACCAGTGCTCAACGTAGAGACAGTGCATGGAGCCCATGCTCTCCCCTCTCCCTCCCGCCTAGGAGCCAAACCTACTGCAGACCTACAGCGAGATGACCCAATGCCTGACATTGTGCGATCCCATGCTGGGTTGTGACCCAAAGTTTGAAAACCACTGGACTAAGGAGTATTGTGGTAAGGCATCAAGGGGTCATAGTGGACCATAGCTAAAGATGAGTCAACAGCATAACACTTTTGCAAAAAAGTGAACTTCATTCTGGGATGCATTAGCAGGAGTGTTGTACGCAAGACATGAGAAATAATTATTTTGCTCTACTCAGCACTGATTAGGCTTCAACTGAAGTATTATGTCCAGTCCTGGGTGCCATATTTCAGGAAATGTGTCCAAAGAAGAATAACAAAAAATGATTAAAGGTCTAGAAAACGTGACCTATAAGGGAAGACTGAAAGAACTGGGTTTTTTTAGTCTGGAGAAGAGAGATAGAGAGGGCTTGTTAACAGTTTTTAAGTATCTAAAAACAATGGGCTAGGAAAAACTTCCTGTCAGGGTGGTTAAGCACTGGAATAAATTGCCTAGGAAGGTTGTAGAATCTCCATAATTGGAGAATTTTAAAAGGCATTTAGACAAACACCTGTTAGGATGGTCTAGATGTTACTTGGTCCTGCATGAGTGCAAGGAACTGGACTTGATGACCTCTAGAGGTCCCTTCCAGTTCTATGATTTTATACTCCTGCCATAGAGTATTTATTAAGCAGTATGCAATTCTGCCTGTGGCCATTTCCACTCACTACTTTTTCAATAAATTATTTTAAAATGATACCTACCTGGTGCACACATTTTACAGCACACAGTTTCTGCACGATATTCTCCCTCTTCACATTTAAGTTCCCTTTTAGAAATATTCTTCTTTATCGACAGCTTATCAGATATAGAGTGTGCAACAGGCACATCTCTGTCATGCTGTGATCCAGTATTCCAAACACACACCTAGGAGATAAATTATAGTTGTGGGAAAATTGCCCAATCTCTGCACCACAGTAGCACTGGACCCTGAGGGAGGAGTTGAAGATGGTGTGGGAACAGTACCCTGCAGCAAGGGTTAGAGGAGAGGTGGGGAGGGAGAAGAGGGAAACAATGTCTCATTGTGTATTCCTCATCTCAGAGGTCACCCTACACAAAGAGGCTGCAGTGCCTTCATCTAGGCCTGTGAGGAGATTGGTTCTGGGAGCGAGAAGTGCTCTGAGTGCTGTAAGACCACTCCAGAGGTGAGTGTCTATATCCCTCAGAGCTTGCAGCTGTTCTGACTGATTGCTTCATTAGGACCTACAGAAGGGTCTGGAAAAATTCACGGGGATACCTGTCGGTTAGCAGGTCTGACATTGTGAAGAGAACTACAAATGCCATTTCTTTCAAGGGACAGAAAGTGAAAGATTAGAGGAAGAGCAAATACAAAATGCACATGGAAAGAAAAAGGTGTAAAGTGTGGGATAGAAATCAGGATAAAATGGGTGATCATAGTAATAACCTTCTAAATGACAGACACGTGCAAAGTAAATAACTGATAATCATGCAGAAACCACACTGACAAACTCTCCTAGCTGCTACTATGTACATGCCACACATGAACTCATAGCTCTCTTCAAAACCACCCCAAGCTCTCTCCTTGTTGACACAATAGGGTAAGAGAGAAACAAAACATTTAGTAACATATTTAGAACCAATTTATTACCACAGATAATTCTTCTTAATACAATAAATGCGGATTACTTCTCAGGAGTTGTCTTTCAAGTAGCATCACATAGGCACTACATATAGGAACTTCATACACTGCCCTACATCTGATATTCTTCCTTTTTTGCTTCCCCTGACATTCTAATTTTTCAAAGTATTTCTTTATATCCCAGGTTCACTTTATTCTTTTTTATTCTTTTTCTCTTTGAATTGCTACTTCCACATGACATGCAGTCCTTTGCTATTAAAAATTCATTATTAATAAAAAAGGAACACTAATGGTAACACAATGTGATGGTATGCTTGGGAGACCACTCACGTCCTCAGTACTACTCATATTACTCAGTGACAGTAAAAGAAGTTACACACATGCATTAAGGGGATGATAGGTGCTTTCTGATCTGCCTTCATACAAACCATATGGGAGGTTGTGGAATCTCCATCTCTGGAGATATTTAAGAGTAGGTTAGATAAATGTCTATAAGGGATGGTCTAGACAGTATTTGGTCCTGCCATGAGGGCAGGGGACTGGACTCGATGACCTCTCGAGGTCCCTTCCAGTCCTAGTATTCTATGATTCTATGATTCTATGAAACGGATGATGCCATGCGTACTTGGAATGCTTAAGGTATGTATTCTTAGAATGACTCATGGTGGCTTTTTTTTCTTTTCCTAATCTAAGATAAATGCCTTTTTAAATTAAAACTCTAAACATTCAGTAGAAACAAAATTAGTAGGGGCAACTAACCCCAGAAAACCCCTTAGCATCCATAATTTGGGCCAGATTATCAGTTCCAATTCCATTTGATCTGCTCAGGCATTAATCTTCTTTCAGGGCTCCTCTCTATACTGGGGAACCAAGAGAACTGAGTTCCAATGACAGGCACTAGTTGGGGAGTCCTTGGCAGTGTGGCAATTGAGCCAAGCTACCTATGGAACTCAGGAAGCCATGGAG
This sequence comes from Rafetus swinhoei, assembly GCA_019425775.1. Classification (NCBI taxonomy): domain Eukaryota; kingdom Metazoa; phylum Chordata; order Testudines; family Trionychidae; genus Rafetus; species Rafetus swinhoei. The sequence goes on from CM033447.1 coordinate 36,722,737, forward strand.
GGCTTTATGGTTCCTCAAGGATCCATGCAATTTGTGGATCATAACCTTGGTATTTTCCACAGCGGGCGCAATTCCCATGCATGGAGAACTTCCGAAGAAACAGTCAATCTTCCAGTAGTACATTTTTCTCTTTTCATTGCCTCCTCATTTTGCTCTCTCTTTCCTCAATCCTTTCATTTTTTTCACACCAAAATGAAGTGTACAGTTAGCACTGAACTGCATGGAAGCAACTACTCAGAGGGGTAGTTCCTCATGCTCCATAGTATTCAGTGCACTTGAGTAATAAGAACCAGTGGGGCCAGAAAAAGGAATTGAGTTTAATTTTGTGAAGTCAATAGAGTCACAGTGGAGTAAAACCCCCACAATCAAATTTATAAATATTGGCGTTAATTTTTTGTCTCAGTTTCCCTATCTGCACAATAGAGGTAATAACAGATCCTTGTAACACACAACTATTCTGTGGATAGTTTGGAGTTCTTTCTCAATGCACATAAGGATTACTGTCTATTGTTAAGACTTGCAGCAACACTAGCAGCTTCTATATCATTGTTGCTACTCTGTGGCCGGATATCATAATGGAAGATTCAGGGGAAGCTTCTGATCTGTTTTTTTTTTTTTTTATACAATATATTGCAGTTCACTTTTCAGCATTTCCTGGTTGGTCAGTGTCTTGCATCAAAGTAGAAGAAAACAGAAATTCATCTTACCAGAAAAAATGTAAACATATTGTGCAAATACAAACCCTGTTATGCAAATACTTATGGCGGGGGTAACTTTACACCAGTCATCCAGTTGACTTTAATCTGATAATTTATGTGCATACATTTTAAGCACGTGCACAGAGTAATGGATAATAGAATGGATGGAATGCTTTATTGTGAGGGCCTTAACTTCTAAGAGGTCTTTTCTAAATTCCCAGAAATTGGCTGCTTATTATATACACAACCTGCTTATATAAACTAGAAAATTATTGGCTAATATTAGTTTGCTATTTTCAAGGTATCCAAATGTGTTCCTATTAGATTTAGTTGCTTTCCCTCTATTCTGTACCACTTTTATCATTGTTGTATGAGTGTCTTCCAGCTGTTTATTCAAATGGTCTATGTTTTGTTTTTTATAGTCTTGTGATAACAAAGAAGGAATATTAAGAGCCTAAGGATGGTCCCCTAATCAAGGTAGGCATCACCTAATGATTTAATAGGGAGCAGAGGAAGTACTTTTTCATGAAACACAAATAAGGATGGAACTCACTGTCATGAGATGTGACAGCTAAGTATCACTGGCTTCAAAAAGGACTGGACCCCCAACTACCAAAAGACAGGTGTGGAAGATAGGGGAGGATCACTCCAAAATTGCCCTGTTCAGTATGCTCCCCCCAAAGCTCTAGTACAGGCCACTGGGTAAGATGGACTATGATCTGATCCATTATGGCAGCCCTTATGTTCTTAAGAATCTGTTCCACAACTGCTGTGCCATGATGAGTGTAGGAGTTTCCCCTGTGGAATCATTTGCAGGATCAAGGCCTAATAAACACAACTACTCCCATGTTCAGGAGTAAGTAAATTAATTGGGCAGATGCATACTGTAGGGCCCTTTTAAAAAGTGTGGTAAGATCATATGCTAGATAAATCAGAGAAGAAGGAATAATAGGCATTTGGGAGAGATACTTCCTTTCTGGCTAATAGGACTGGAATTTGACACAGAGCCTGGTTTAGATGAAAACATAAGCCCATTGTGTATATTAAAGGAAGGGGCGATGGGAAAAAGTTTTGTTTATAACATTATCTATTTGTGCTAAATACTTCCAGGATATAGATACATTTCTATTTTTGACTGTGCTTACGTGTATATGGGTGTGATATATTTAGTGTGTCACTGCAGTTGGTGTGCTGGAGGCATTTCTTCCCTTTTGACACACACAAACTACACATCCACGGTTTGGATGTTCAGCATTGTAAATGCTATTTAATTAACATTTGGTGTTCTGTGGAGTGGCCCAGTTGTTGTACGGCTCCACAGTATAAACTGAGTCTCCACAGTATATGGTTCCACAGCATAAACTAAGTCACATAGCTGCATTACCAAAATTAATTTTGCATGAGTGATAAATAAAATCTATTGCTAAAATTTCACTATCAATCATCTTAATAATAGCCTCTGCTCTACAAACAATCATTCAATGACAAATGTAATCACATACTGCAGGAAGATCTTGTGTGTGAAATACAAGACCATATCTCTGAGAGAGATTAAAGAAGTAACTGAGGATGATTCATACGGTTGTGATCCTCAAACAAAAAGATAGAAAATGTCCGAAACAGTCTTAGTATATCTCCTGGAGTAGAGGAAGGCTATATCTACATGGTAGGGTTATTTCGGAATAACTAACGTTATTTCGAAATAACAAAGAGCACATCTACACAGCAAGCCATTATTTTGAAATAATGTTGAGCTGGAGGACTTCTTACTCTGACTCTTGTAACCCTCATTTTGAGAGGAGTAAGGAAAGTCGAAGGAAGAATGTTCTTTCTTCACCTTCCTGCTGTGTAGACAGCACCGAAAGCTGAAATTAGCTATTTTGACTTACGCTACGCAATTGACGTAGCTCAAGTTGCGTAGCTTTATTTGACTTTTGCCCTGCAATGTAAACGTACCCGAAGGGAATGAGTAACTCCAATCCTGCAAATACTCAAGAATGCGCTTAAGTGTTGGCAGGATCAGGGTCATAAGAAATAAGTTTTATAAATGGAGGATGTCACATTTTCAGGGCCCAATCCTGTTCCCAACTTTCAATTATAGTTAGGCCATTAATATTATTTAATTTCATCTCACTTCTGTAGTCTCTGTGGCCATTAAAGGATTAGTAACTGCCAACTGCTGGGACAGTTTTCTTATCCTAGGAAATAGATGTGACAACTGTAGAAGTCAGTTTTCAAAAACAGAACAGCTGTCCAAAATAGAAATCCACCTGTAAACCAGCTACGGGAGGGCCCTCCAGCTCTGCAAAACCTTCTCTGTCCTCTTACTGCATCATGTAAGGTACATTTTAACTGAAGTACACGTTTTACTGCATCGCTTTACTCCACAGAAAGACACGCAGGGAGAAAGGTATGCGCGAAAGGACGAGTTCCCGTCACAGGCTAGGCGGAGTTTTCCCTTTGCAATCTGTTTAAAACACTGGCAACAACAAGCCGCTTCTAGGAAACCGCGTCTCAGAGCCACGTCCCGTTCACATGGGCTCTGAGGCAAGAGGCGGGAATGTGTGCTGTTAGCTGCTGTCGAGCCACGCAGCTGCCCCGACTTTCTCCCTACCTGGCACCGCTTCCCAAAAGCGATCGAGGGCAAGAGACCGCAGCGCGCGCCGCTACACCTGGGTCCCTCCCCACCGCGGGCTGCCGCAGCCCAGCCCTGTCCCCGAGTCAGCGCGCCCCTCCAGCCCGCGCCGCGCCAGAGGTGTCGCCTGCCCCCCTTTCCTGGGACAGCGGCGCCCATGGGGCTGGGGGCTTGAGGCGGGGACTGACGAGCGGCCGCCCGGCCCCGGCGCGGCGGGACTGGACTTACCAGGACCAGGCGGAGGAAGAGGAGCGCTGCGCTCATGCTGCCGCCGGCCGGCGCGCTGCCCGGGCAAGCCCAGCAAAGCGAAAGTGAGTCGCGGCGCCGGGGAGCTGCCCTCTCGCCGCCGCCCCCATGGGTGTGCGCCGAGCCCTGGGGCCCCGGCCCCGGCCCCGCGCGCAGCCCCGCCTCCGGGTCAGCCCCGCCCGAGTCCAGCGCGCCGGGGGAGGGAGCAGGGCGGAATCCCCGCAAAGGGCGCAGTGTGGCAGGCGCTGGGCAGAGCCGCCGCTGGGGGGCAGCTGGGAGGCTCCTCCTGCCACTAGACCCCGAGCGTTCCTGTTACAGCTTTGCAAGGGGCGACAGGGGCTCCCGCCCAGCTCGCCAACGGGACCACGCGGCAAACCCTGGCACTGATCTCTCACCCTCCTCGGCAAGGGGTTCCTCTGGCGCTGCTGCTCTCAACAGGGCCCTGCTAGAGTTGTATCGGGCCGGCTTGTTTGGAAAGAGTCCGAGTTGTCCCTTGCCACATGCTGCTCTTCCCGATGCCGCTGTCCAGATCAGCCTGGCCCTCAGGTGCATCTGAGTGACATTTCGGGGGGTGACCTATGCTATGTTAAGGAGTGAGACACTGCAGTCCAATAGCACCGTAGGTGCAAGGAGCTAGGTATGTGACAATGAATCAGTTGCAGCTAGCAATGTCCCTGTAGGTCCGGAAGAGTGCTGCTAGACTGGGACTTGAAAGAGCTGGAATCAGTTTTGTTCTCTCCAACAGACTTCCTCGTGGGAAATCTATTTAAAGCCAGATTATTACATGTAGGCACCTCCAATGGTTGCAGATAGCTGTGGAGTGTGATTTTTCAAAATCCTAAGTGTCTAATTCCCATTGGTTTCAGAAGACACTTTTGAAAATCGCATGAGGGGCCTATGTGCTTAAATACCTTTACATACCTTTAAAATGTGTTCTTTCGGTCTCAGTCCCAATCCATAAAATGGAATAGTATTTTCCTGCCTTGCACAGGTGTTGTGAGGATAAATAAGCATATTAAAGGCTGTGTGGTGCTCACATATTATGTTAATGGGAGCTGCAAAAATACCTAAGATAGTATTAAATCACTTGTTAAAGTTTACACAGCAACTCAGAGATGGAATCAAGAATTGAGCTCATGTCTTCAACAAATATGTCTTCACAAATATGTCTCTCATCTGTGACTGCCCTGCCTTCTTAAGTGTGTAGGTGTGGGAGTGAGGGAATCCAGACAGGATAGAGGTGAGTGGAAATATGAAAAAGTCTGAGACTGGTCAATGTAATACTCAAGGCTGCCTTCAACTGTCATCCAAAAGGGCATTCTGAAGACTGATAAATGTGACCTCTCAGCCATAGTGTTTCGCAGCCTTTCACATGCACGTGATGTAACAGTTGCTCCTCTTGTGCTTGCCTTCAATGAATCCTTGATCTTCCACACTCTACCGACAGTGTCTTTTGAAGGTAGTAAGACAGTTTCAATGAGATGTCACTTACTGAAATAGTTAAACAGGTTTCAGTTTATGCCATGATAGTATTATGTTTGCAAGACTGTGGTTGCGTCTGGTATTTCCATTTTAAAGCCCATTTTTAAGGGGTATGTGACTCACCCTTGTATTTGCAAGCAAAGGAGCAGCTGCAGTTTGAGAAATGTTGCTATGCCAGTTAAGCTATGTTCAGAAACATTAAAAAAAGCCTCTCTTTTAAATATTTCAGACATTTTAACCACTTCCGCTTAAAACAAAACTCTTCATCTAGAACTGCTGATGCTTTGAGATGCTCCATCCTAGATACAGAGAGTAATGGCAAACTGTCCTACCTCCCATAGTTTCAGTTCATAACAGGCCCAAATCCCAAAATGTTGACACAGTACACACTCCAGCCTGGTGATTTTAATAGGTGCTAGTTTGAGAAAATAGTACAAATTAAGTACTAGATTGTCCTCACCTTCTGGAGGGGGCTCTGCAAGACTACAGAGCTATTGCCAAATTTATCAATCAAGGGAGCAGGATTTTCCTTGAAAACAAACACTCCCTCCCAAATTCCAGTAGAATTGGCCCCTTCATATATATCATTTTTAGCATAAAAATCCAGATTCTGTTCTATACTGATCTCATCACCCTAGCCTTTGAGTACTTTACAGCAGCGCATCCATCCCTAGAGGTGTTTAAGTCTCGGCTTGACAAGGCCCTGGCCGGGTTGATTTAGTTGGGATTGGTCCTGCCTAGAGCAGGGGGCTGGACTTGATGACCTTCTAAGGTCTCTTCCAGCTCTATGGTTCTATGATTCTGTGATTACTGATGTGACTAATATCTCTCTTATATCAGTTGTTCTTTCTGTCATCCTCTCCCTGGGAGAATAATTGTGCTTGTAGTGTCATGTGTTTTGTTTTGTTTTGTTTTGTTTTGGTATACAAATCCCGTAGAGCCCTTTTAAATAGCTTGAGTCCTCTAGTGGCCCTTACTGGCTTCTGGGTTTCAGAAACCTTCTGAACCCTACCAAGCAGCCATTTATTTATTTAACTAGGCCTTGCATGTGGAATATAAACCCAGTTGTTATTTAGCCCCCACTCTCTATGTGTAGGTCCTTTAATTACCTTAGTGTAAAGAGCAAAAGACACAAAAGCAGGATTTTTTAAAAGAGAGAGGGGGGTGTTGTTTTTGTTTTTAAAAAGTGAGAGTTCATTAATATATCTAATACACTCTAGTGAAAGTGGTTTGTACACTGCTACCTAAACTGTAGCAGCTTCTTCGGCTGAAGGCTATGGCCACTGTGACTCTGAATTTCTTTTCTTCCCCATTCCTTCTCTTCTTAAAGGCTTGTCTATGCTTAAAATGCTAGAGTAACATAACTATACCACTGCAGCACAGAAACAGCAGCACTTCACTGTAGACACTAACTATATAGCCCTGTGCTAGCATTATAATTTAGTTTATTTAACCATAATGCAAGGAGCCTACTGGCCTTTATCCTGTATGACATTGGCTTCGGCAACTTTCATAAGGATTGAGGCCTATACACTTTGGGGAAATAGGAATAGAATGTTTGAGGGGAAAATTTGTCCATAATGACACCAGGCAACCAAAGGAATAGGAGAAAACACCTGCTTTTGACTATTTTAGGATGAGAACATCAGCAAATGTCTGAACAGATGAATGTCCCCTAGAGGTGGTAAGCAGGGATATTAAATATTGGTTAATTGAATAGTCAAATAACCTTGTGAATTCTTATCTGTTAATCGAATATTCTATAGTCCCTGGGGGCAGGGCTGGCAGCCAGTGCCCTCCAGCCTCACTCCTGAGGAGCCCTCTGCCACTCCGTGCTGCTGCCTCTATTTTCAGAGGCAGCAGCGTGGGGTGCCAGGCGGGACCTGATCCATGAGAGGAGCCAGTTTAAAAACCAGGCCCCCTTGTGGTCTGGCTGCCTGTCTCCCTGTGTTGCAGCCTCTGATAAAGAGGCAGCAGCACGGGATGGCAGCAGCCCCTGTGTAGGGGGGCGGTCTAAGCTGCTGGAGCTGGTGTGAGCTGGAACTCCGCTTCCTGCCCCCTGGCTCCTAATACACTTTAAATGCAGAGCCGCAGCGCTTGGCATGAGCCAGGGTAGAGCCGGGCTGCCTGCCCGCCCAGCTCCTAATACATTTTAAATGCAGAACTGCAGCAGGGGTAGGTCCTGTACTTTTTGCAAGCCATGACTGATCCGGGCTCCTGGCCAGCCTGCTAAAAAATTTACTGGCAGGAAGGGGAGGGAAATGCGTGTAGTCTATAGCATTAACCTATAAGCATTTGCTTATCAGTTAATCGGTTAATCGACTACACTACTACATCCCTAGTGGTAAGTAGGTTGATTGAAGAATTCTGCAGTTGACTTAGTACTGTCTGCACAGGGACTTTGGTCAACTTAACAGATCTGCTCAGGGTGGAGATTTTTCACATCCCTGACAGACATTAAACCAACTTAATTTTCTGGAGTAGGCCTAATTCTTAATATGAATTTGGATTGTAGTATTTCATTTTAGAATAATGTAATCTCTGGCCTTAGAATACACTTTTTTGCCACTAGGTGTCTTCAAGCTCTCATCACAGAATAGTTATAAAAATCTGGGAGTTGTGCCTCCTGCAACAGTTAATACACAGGATCCTGAACTTTTTAGGTCATCAGGCATTCAGTCTGAAAATGTATGCTGTTAGAGTGAACACCTCCAACCACAGTTTAATCTTCTCCCCACACTAGTTCGAGTCACTGTGCCCTTTATTTCACAGTCATGTTGATGGCCTAATCATCACAGGGTAAACTGGAGAGAGAGCCAGTAGACAATTACAGGAATAAAACTGACTTTAAAACAGATAATAGCAGTGCTCTGCTAATAAGGATTATGAGATTTTAATGTATATTTATGATTGCGGTAATGTCAGGTTTTCTCTCTTTTCTCTAAAGGTGATCTGGCACTTGGGAAAATGGTACCGAACAGCATTATGGCTTCTTGGAGTGACTGTTAGTGTAGTCTTCTCAAAAACTGCCCTTATTGGTACGGTGACCATATTTTCCAAACCAAAAATGGGGACAGATGATCTGACAAAGGATTTTTTTCTGATTTGTGAATGTATGTATATGAAAAGTCTTACAAAAGTATAAAAATTAAATCATATTTAGTTATATTCTTAACAAATTGCCTTAATTGAAAAGAATAAAATTACATGAAAAGAAGTACAAAATTCAGCAAAAAAAATATATATCAGTTAATACAATATTTGCATTGTCATTTTCGTTCTTCATCTACTGTTGAAATTGATGGGGTATTGTTCCACTTGTTTAAAGAACTCAGCTTGCTCAATAATTGTTTATTCTTCTTAATTTTTTCAAACATCTCTTGGGAAGTCTCTAAGTAATTAATTTGGATTGATCAAGAGAGATTTTACATTTCAGTGGTCATCAATGACTTTTCCGATCCCCAAAAGTTGTTAATCAGTGAAAATGACCTCTTGATCGCAGGGTTCATACCCGACAATGAGAGGGCAAATTCACACATTTTCTTTGTTTGGAATACTAATGTTCTCATGACTGAAATCTTTAAGTACATTCGGCCATCTCAGATCTGAAGATACTTTCTCCTTGGTCCCATTCGGCTAGCAGGTTCTCATTAAGATATGTTATAAAGACACAAAGTTCATTAAAAAGATCATTGTGCGACAAAGTGGGAAGCTCACTTTCATAAAGATTCCATGTCTTTTCCAGATCACACCATTCAGGGCTTTTATTCAACTGAATCCAGGATAATCGAGAGAGGCTATGAAGATTTTCCTTTCAAAGGCCTAGTTAAATCAGACAATTAACACAGAACTCCCCCATTACTTGCTGTACCAAATCCAAATTGCAACGAATACAGTCGTTAGCAGTTTTCTTCTACAATTGTCTTACTTTGAGCAGCAAAAACTTAGAATTTTTTCTTTCTTCTAAATTCTGATACAAGCGCAAATACTCACATGCAGCTTCTGGAGCTGATGTGTTCTGCCCCTCCATTTTTGGAAATAGCATCATGGAAAATAGTGATAACATTGTGTAAGAATGACCTTTCAGTTTAGAAAAGAGGAGACTGAGGGGGGATATGATAGAGGTGTATAAAATCATGAGTGGTGTGGAGAGGGCCGATAAAGAAAAGTTATTTATTAGTTCCCTAAATAGAAGAACTAGAGGACACCAAATGAAATTAATGGGTAGCAGGTTTAAAACTAATAAAAGAAAGTTCTTCTTCACACAACATGTAGTCAGCCTGTGGAACTCCTTGCCAGAGGAGGCTGTGAAGGCTAGGACTATAACAGAGTTTAAAGAGAAGCTAGATAATTTCATGGAGGTTAGGTCCATAAAAGGCTATTAGCCAGGGGATAAAATGGTGTCCTTGGCCTCTGTTTGACAGAGGCTGGAGAGGATGGCAGGAGACAAATCGCTTGATCATTGTCTTCGGTCCACCCCCTCTGGGGCACCTGGTGCTGGCCACTGTCGGCAGACAAGCTACTGGGCTAGATGGACCTTTGGTCTGACCCGGTACGGCCGTTCTTATGTTCTTATGTAAGAATCAGAACTACATTTCTGACTTAGGATCTTTGAAAAATGTCTTAAGTATAATGGTGGCATTTTCAGCTGATAAAAAATAAGCTCATAGCTGTGGAAACATTATTAGTATTCTTTCAAAAGCAGGCACCAGTCTCTGAAATCTAGTGTTAGAATATGACAACATTTGTCTGTACTGCACTTCGATAAAATCATTAAATGATTTCAGTGTCTCCACTCGTACCATATAAATGTGAAAAAATTGAATATTTTTACAATAACAACTTCCACATCAACTGGAAGAATACAATTATGGCAAATGTGTGCCATGCAACCGATCCCCACCAATGTTCTGTTGCAATTAGCCGACAATTTCTGGAAAAGATTCTTAGAACCTGTATGTTTTGTACCTCCAAAATTAGTATTAGTACTATCAGCTGACATGCCAACAATCTTATCACAAGTCTGCTGTGGCTCAGAACAGAGAAAACATAATCATTTAATTGGTCACTTGTTTCACCTGGCAGGATGTCAAGTTCAAGAACTTTTATATTAATTCCAGTACTTTCATGAAAATATCTTACTAAGATAGGAACAACTTTTTTATCTTTGTGGTTAGATGAATCTATATTAATGGTGAGACATGAAGTTTTGCCTAATTCCTGTTGCAAATTTTTTCGAGCTTCTGGAACAAGAACGTTTTTCACAATTGCTTCGCGCTGATGAAAATTTAAGTTCAAACAATGTAGAAATTAGCTTAGAGGTGCAATCTAAAGATCTGAAACTGTGATTGTGTTTTACTGTGTGATATGCAGTTACCACTTCCTTTGCCATAAGCTCCATTTTAAGAGAATCATCTTTTATAATACATTTCTTCATTGAAGCACTTGGAAGCTACAGAGTTGACAGCTAACTGATGTTTCTTTGATTGAATATGTGAAGTGAGGCCAAATTTCCCACCATGACCAATGTTTACCTCACTGCTACATCGAGTGCAAAATGTTACGTGTAGATTGTCATGTTTCTTTAAAAAAGGATATTCCTTTTGCAAAGCCTCATTAAAAGTACACTTTCTTTTCTTGCGCTTTGCACTCATTTTGACACTAAAATAAAATTTTACAATTTAACTAAGGGACTGTGCCCCCAGCTCACGAGGCTCACTAACCCCCTCTTTCTGGCTGTTACTCTTGCCAACCCTCCATAAAACCCCAACCCTCACTGATGTGGCCCCCAACTGAAACACTCACTCCCCTAGTGCTCCAGTCCCATGGTGGAAGGAGGGGAAGGGAGGACTGAGGTTCAAGGCCTCAGGCCAAACTAACTCTTCTGCGGTTCCAGGGATAGTGGATTTTGTGGACCCCTAGGCTCTGGGGTGGGGCCACAATGAGGGGTTAAGTGTGTAGGACAGGGCTTTCAGTGAGTGGGATAGGGATGGAGGGGGTGCAGAATCTGGGCGGGAGATGGACGTTGGCAGAGTGCAGGAGCAGGATGGGGGGGGGGTCTCTGGCTAAGGGGAGGGTGCAGGAGCAAGGGAAGGTCAAGGTGCAGGTTGGGAGTGTATAGGATGTCTGGCCAGGGAGAGGTGCACGAGCCAGGAAGGGTGCAGGAGTAGGCTTGGGGCAGGGTGTCTGTGCAGGAGGGGGGGGTGCAGGATGTTGGCAGTGTGATGGGTGAGTGGGCTGAGGGTGTGGGGTGTTGGCAGGACAGTGAGTGAGCGGGCGGGGGTGCAGGGTCTCGGTGGAGGTGGTGAATGAGTGGGATGGGGGTGTGGAGTCTCAGCAGGACCATGAGTGAGCAGGCTAGGAGTGTGGGGTCTTGGCAGGGCAGTGAATGAGTGGGCTGGGGGTGTGGGGCATGGGCATGAGGGAAAAGGGGGGGCACTTACTTGCTTTCATGCGGCTCCCACTGTGCCCCAGGCACCGCCTCCTGCTGCTTCTATTGGCCATATTCCGGAGCAGCAGGGAAGGCCTTCAGGAAGTGCGTCCCTGCAGTCCTGTGCACCAGCCAGGGGAGGGGGAGGGAAAGCAGTCAAGTGCACTGCTGCTTGTAGCTGCACTACTTCCCCATAAGCCAGATCCAACATGGAGCCTCGGGCCTTTCTCTCTCTCCTCCCCTTCCCCCATATTGGAATTCCCAGGACACTTCAGTGCTTTATGGGGACAACAGGTCAGAGTATTCTAAATTGGGACTGTCCTGGAAAATCTGGGACGTATGGTCGGCATATCTATGGGGAAGAGAAGTAGATGATGAGATAAATTATGATCATAAGCCCATGAGGAGTACAGTATATTGTGGGCAACCTGCAGCCCACTAGGTAATCTGGCTGTGGATCATGAGACATTTTGCTGATGTTGGCCATCTGCAGGCACAGCCCTTTGTAGCTCCAGTGGCAATGATTCACCATTCCTGGCCAATGGAACCTGCAGGAAGCAGTGGCCATCACTTCCCCTGTGGCCTGTACTGCTTCCCACAGCTCGCATTGACTGGGCGGGATGAGGGGGAGGCGGGGGGGAGGGGGGAGAGACAAAAAGAAAGAAAGAAAGAAAGAAAGAGCAATCTTGGTTAATATTGTGCAGTTTTTAAAATTTTTTAAAACATACCGAATATCCACAAATACTATGTTTTACTTTTGAGATGCTTTCACGTGGTGTGTTTTTTTGCCAGTAGAAGTTGGTCCTGTTAAAGATACGATCTCACTCACCTTGTCTCTCTTATATCTTGGAACAAACACAGGTACAACAACAGTTCACATGATATTATGACAGTCATTCTGCATTAATATATGCTGTTATTTGGTTACATTATGTACAGTAACTCACACAAATAGTCCCATTGATTTAAATTACTTTTTGGCCCATGGTTCATGTTAGGCTTGTTATACAGAGGAATTATGGTTGCCTTGATGCTAAATTATTAAGGCAGGATTGGTATTTTGTACCTGCACAATGGATGTTAGGTTGAGTAGTTGATGAGAGATGTGGACTAGAAGCTAGGTTCTTCAAGTTGCAAGAATTAACCAGGTACCTAACTTTTAATGCTTCTTCCTTTTTTTTTTTTTGTTCATATGCTTTCTTCTCTAACTTCATTTTTTACACTAATATTTGATTTTTTTTTTAAGTTGCTAAGAATCAGAATCAGAATAATTAATGCAACAGATAATCATATGGTTTAGTTTCATCAGATTTTATATTTCCATTTATCCATTTCAATGTCTAAGTTTGTATTTTTATTTCTAACTGTGCATGCATGGAAATGAATGCAAGGATCTCAATCAGATCACCCAGTCATAAAATATTTCAGAGGCCCAAATGTACCTCTCCCTTTGTAAATGGAGGAGCGCTGACATGGAAGTTTGTTGGCAGGAAGATAGCGCATGGGTGGAGAGCTATGGCAGTGGCATATGTTCCACCCTTGCCTACGATCACCCTTTTCATGATCATCAAATAGTAATGGTACCGTAAGTTTTGAGTCGTGGAGGTGCATCGTATGGAGCATGTTCCCATTAGAAGAAGGCTTAAAAGTCTGCAGCAATTTGATAGTCAAGCTATAGAATTAACTCAAAGGAAGACAGTGTAACATGCACTCATGGGGAAGTATTTCACAAAAGCCAGCCATGCTGCTAGAGACAGGATCTTGGAGAAGGACACTTTTGCTTCATGAGTCCAGTCAGGCTCAGAGGGTTGGGACTACAGTTAACAACAGATATGTGGGCTGTACAATCCCATCTGCTCTCCTGTCTCTGATGTCACAGTCCTAGGCATCTATAGGGCTGATATGTTTGAGGCATTGCAGCAGGAACTTTGTCATTGATAGCAAGTAATCTTTCCCTTCCTGCAGTTTTTCCATAGCAGGGGATGATTGGTCCATAAAATCAATAATTTGGAATAGTCCCTTTTGTTCTTGAGGCAAGCTAGATTATATGCATGTCATGCGTGTTACAATTCAGCGTATTGTTACAGTCCTGTGCCCCATGTTTTCTTTAAACAGAACTAAGTTTGACAAGGTCAGTGAATTTTTTGCAGCTGAAAAATTTTTTCATACCAACTGAGTGTTTTCTTAGACTGGAAGAGTGAACTGGCTGGGTGCCTAGTGACGCTTGCAGCCAATCACTGTAATGTTACCATAAATGTAGATATGTTCCATCTCAGCGTTGACTATCTGGCTTTGTTATTTTAATCATGGGGCTACCTTCTTTCCAGTGCTCTGACACTCTCATGTGTGTTCCACCAATGAATACTGAGTTTTGTGCTGATCCCTTCTGAGATTGTGTTATTAAGCAGTCATTTCTCATCCCTAGGTACATGCTCTTTTTTAAAACATCACTTTGATTGCTTGATTAAAGGTACTGTAAATGCAGCTGCTTAGTGTAAGCGTTGAGCTTTCTATAGCTCTACAGATTTTTAGCAGCATCAGACAGTTTCAGTACCTGGCCTGTTGTCCATTTTTAATGTTTGGCTCCCGTCAGTCATTCCGGTGAAGGTAATAGAACTAAGATTATGCTTTACATGAAGCTTGGAACAAATAGGGAAAAGCTGTGCAAGACTTGTGTTGGGAGTGAAGATCCCATTCAGAGATTGACAAGGACAGGTTTAGGTCGTCCCCTGTGTCTAGAGCAGCAACGTGCAGTAATTGGCCTCCTGGCTGGATGCAATTTGCCAGGGTTTGTCCCTGGCAGGCTACTGCCATTGTATTTACCTACAGCTTCGTAGGTATAGGCACTTGCAGCTCCCATTGTCCATGGATCGCTGTTCCCAGCCAATGGGAGATGCAGGAAACGGCGCAGACTAGGACACCATTTCCCATAGGTCCCATTGGCTGGGAACAGCAATCTGCAGCCAATGGGAGCTGCAAGCACCTGTACCTGTGGAGGAGGCGCAGGTAAATGCAGCAGCGGTGGCCTGCCAGGGGCTAACCCTGGTGAACTGCTACTGTTTGACTGCTCACCCCTGATATACAGTTACTTTTCTCTATGCTCCATCGAAGCAATAGAATCCTTTCTTGCTCAGGCCAGCTAGTCACAGAAAACTTAGGAACTCAGGACAAGTTAGATTAAAGTTAGTAGGAAAATAAAGGGATAATGCAACATTTTAAAGAGCTATTTTAGGGCACCAAACACATGTGAAAAGGAATGAAAACATTTTTGAATTTTGGGACATGTTGTTTGATGAATCTAAAGGCCCATTTGTCATCCTCCCATCTTTGAGGGTATGTCTACGCTACAGCGCTATTTCGAATTAACTTATTTCAAATTAGTTAATTCGAAATAAGCTAAATCGAAATAATGCATCTAGACACAAAAAGTAATTTGAAATAGCGTTTTTCTAATTCGAAATAGCGCGTCCACATTGAGTGGACCCTGAATCGAAGCTAAGGATGGCCGGAACCAGTGCCAAAAGGGCATCAGGGTCGGACTTAGTGTGTGGGGCTGCTGCCTCAGGCTATCCGAGGTCTGTGCTTAAAGGGACCCGACCCTCCATCCCGGACAGACAGTTCTCAGGTTTCTCTGCTTGCTGGTCTACCTCGCTGAGGGACAGCAATACATTTGTGTCTCGGAGTGCTCTGCTTGCCCTCACTCGGGACACCACGGCACTCTGCAACATGGAACCAGACCTGCCCCCGGGGACTCTGCTGCGTCTCGTGGACACGTTGCCGGCAGCCTGGCTGCACTGTCTGCAGGCTGCCATCCGGGAAGACCATCGAGGGGCCGTCAGGATCCAGGGGCCCTGCGGGAGAGCTTCCACCCTGAGGAGCGCTAACAGTCTCCCCGGTCTGCCCCATCGGGGGCTTGTGCCCCATTCCTCCCTCTCGTCCTTCCACTTACCCTTCCCTAGCCCCCCCTTCCTGATGTCAAATAAAATACGTGTATTTTCAAAAATAGAAACTGTCTTTATTTAACACAAGTGTGTGTGTGTGTGGGGGGGATGAACCTCTGGGGAGACGGGGGAAAGGAGGCGGGAGAGGGCAGGAGAGAGGGTGGAAGAGGGGAGGGGGAAAACTGGGAGGAGGGAGCTGGAAGGGGAAGAAAGGAAGACGGGGAGGGAAGCTTAGCGCTCAGGGCTGGGGGTTTCACCGGGCCAACCGCCTCCCACCACTGCGGGGGGGATTGGCATCCCGGGGATGGGGAGGAGGGTGCAGAGGTTGAGGTGGGGGGTGTGGAGGTTGAGAAGGAAGAGGTGGGAGGGGGGGCAGGAGTGGGAGGAGGAACAGTAGCTGGGGGGGGGCAGCAGGTGTAGGACCGGCATGGGGCACCATGCTCTGCAGCAGGGCCTGCAGGTGTGAGCACATGGCACGGTCCTGAGCAAGCTGCTCCTGGCGGAGCTGCAGGTCCTTCCGCATCCAGGCCTGGATGGTGCGGTGCAGGGCTCGCAGGGCCCCCAGGTGCTGGTCCCGGTACCCCTGCCGCGTGCTGGTGGTCCGGAGGAGCCCTCGGGTGCGGGTGCATGTCCCAGGCGGGGTGGTGCACCCTGCATGTGCAGCTGGTGTGGCTGTGGAGAAAGAAGGGGAGTGGTTAGTTCTCCCTGGGGACACAGTGGATGATGCCCAGCGCCCCCTGCAAGGTGCGGACGACCGTGCCCTGAAGCATCAGAGCCGACGTGCTTGCACAGAGGCCATGGTCGGTATATCTGGCTCTCCCCAGGAGTGTGAGCTGCCCCGAGACCGCACCCATGCCCCTGTGCTATGTATAGTGCAGCTGAGGCGGGGGGGAGATGTCCCCTGCCTCTATGTAGAAGGGGCGTGTGAAGGGAGGGTGTCCTGCTGGGTCCCGCCCCGGGGTCGGGAGCGTGTCAGGTCTCTTCACACACGTGTGTGCCTATCAGGACATGGCCCCTGGGTGTCACGCAGCTGGAGCCACCTGCCCAAGGGTGGCATGGCACGTGCTCGCACGTGCACAGGTGGCTGCGTGATCCGTGGGAGGCATGGCCCACGCGCACGGTCCCTGGTCTCCCGCTCCGCCTCCCCCCCCGGGTAGGGGACAGTGCTGGCACTTACCCGGTATGGCCTCCCTCCCTGGACGACCCTGCCGACTCTGGTGCCGGGACAGCTGGTGGTGGCCCCTCTGGTGCACCCGGGTCAGGGCCCTCAGCTCCCTGCTCGCTGCCTTCCGGGCTGGCACGGACCGCCCGGCCCCCCAGGATTCGGTCGAGGCCGGGGAAGTAGGGGCAGGTGGCAGCCCCTGCTGCGGTGCCGCCCCTGCTGCGGTGCCGCCCCTGGCAGACGCCTGCCGCAGCTCCTTGACTTTCAGGCGCACCTGCTCCTGGGTGCGCCTGTGGCCCTTTCTGGCCATGGTGGCCACTATGCGGCCGTAGACGGCCGTGTTCCTCCGCCTAGTGCAGAGATCATGGAAGTTGGGGGTCTCCCCCCAAACCTCAATGAGGTCCATGATCTCCGCACTAGTTCATGAGGGCACGCGCTGTCTATGGCCCCTGGCTGGCCCCTGGGTACTGGGGGACTGGGCGGGAGACGGCTGGCTGCCACTGGCTGACATTGTGCAGCCACTGGCTGAGGGTCTGCGGCTGCTGGCAGACCTGGCTCTCGCACGTGCCCAGTGGCCAGAGTCTACCCCTTTAATAGCCCCGGGGCTGGGGAGAGGATAAGAGTTTTCCTGGTTGTGCCCAAAGTGGCCACCAGGGGAAACTGGGAAGGGCTGGAGGCCCCCTAATTCGAAATAACTGTCTACACAGCACTTATTTCGAATTAGCTATTTCGAATTTGGTGTTATTCCTCGTAGAATGAGGTTTACCAAATTTGAAATAAGGGCTCCACTATTTCGAATTTATTTCGAAATAGTGGTTTGTATGTGTAGACGTTATTAAAGTTAATTCGAAATAACGATTGTTATTTCGAATTAACTCTGTAGTGTAGACATACCCTGAGTGCTTTACAGAAGTGAAAATTACATACTTAGAAAAAGTGATACTTAGGGGTTGTGTCTTCCCTCCAAGTTCTCCTCTCTCCTACCCTTCCTACCTACCTCATGCTGCCTTACTTTAGAAAAAAAAGATTTACTAGAGCTATCCCTCCGTCTCTTTGTGTGGCCATGCACCATCAGTCTGCTGTGACATCTAACTGTCTCCTTTAGAAAGAGAACAGGGTGCAGTGATCTATGTCTGAATGTTAGCTTAGACATTAGCAGCATAATTCCTACTTTACTTGCCAAAGTTTAAAATTCCCACCCGGTTGATGGCATGCATTTTAACCAGGGTTGCCATTTTAGGTGTATGATGAAGAACAAGCCTCTTAAACAAATTGTTTTTAACATTAGAGATAAAGCTAAATTTGGTCTGCTTTATGACAGCTCAGCTCTGCCAGGTGGTGGTTTGGGGTGGGGAGAGTGGTGTGGCTTTGCCCATATCCTGCCTTCCTTCCCCCACCTCTCTTACTGCAGTTGCCTGCTTCTTCCTGCACACTGAGACCCAAAGTCTGGGAAGGGCATGTGCAATGGTGAAAGAGGGGATCTTATTCCAACAGGTGACCAAGTTCTATGTAATTGTAAATAGAAAATGGAAACTAATTATTTTTGTCTTCAATAACTTACCAGAAAACAATTATTATCTACTTATGGTTCTTATCACTGATGCATCTATACTGGAAAGGGGGTGGGGACTAGATTTCTCTGTGGACTAATGCTGATGAGTAGGGAGGGAGAGATGTTTAGTTTTAAATAAGTACCCTACTAAATTCCAGCAAAAATGTTGATATTCAGCTTCAGCCAAATAAGGCTTTAAATATCTCTTTGAAGCCAAGTATTTTAGAAGAGGCATCCTTCTGTCTCTGTGTATGTACAGGAGTTTGGTTGCTGCATCTCACCTCTTCTCTACAGTCAGTTCTAATGGTGTCCCATGAAGGTTCAATGTATGTGTGTTGGAAACAGGGTGGGAGAATTAGAAAGGGTGAATAGAATGCTGCTTTGTGATCCTTCTGGCAGAATCTTATGCATCTCCCATTATACTTCTGACTAGTTCAACCTATCACTCTGTGTCAGAAGACTGAAGAATAGTTAATGTAAAATTGTTTTTCAAAAAATCTTGAGTGGTGATCCTGGCAATGACAGGTAAGAAAGCCTAACTTTAGTTAGGCAAGTTGGGTGAAGAATAGAATTATTAGCCACATAGACTAACAAGCTTTGTTGGGGAACAGTCAACAAGTCTTTTGTAAAGGGAAATCATGTTTCACCAATCTATTAGAATTTCTTGGAGGGGGAGGGGAAAACAAACATGTAGACAATAGTAATACAATGGATATAGTATATGCAGACTTTGAGAAAGCCTTTGACAAGGTCCTATAGCAAAAGTTCAAAGCAGTCATGGGATAGGAAAGACGGTGTTCTCCTGGATCAGTAATTGATTAAGTAGTAGGAAACAAGGGTAGTAATAAGTAGTTTTCACAATGAAGAGGGGTAGATAGTTGGGTCCCCTAAATCAGAAGTTCTCAACCATTTTCTTTCTCAGCCTCCTCAACATGCTATAAAAACTTCCCGGCCCACCTGTGCCAACAGCAATTGGTGTTCTGCATATAAAAAAGCCAGAACTGGTATTAGGGGGTAGCAATTGCCTGGGGTCTCATGTCACCGTGGTCCCTGTGAAGCTATATTGCTCAGGCTTTGGTTTCAGCCCCACGTAGCTGGGTCCAGGATCCCAAGCTTAAGATCCATATAGTGGGGCCTTGCTTTCCACCCTGGGCCCCACTGAATCTAATGCTGGTCCTGCTGATACATCCAGACTTTGAATACTGCATTCAATTTTGGTCAATCCATCTCAAAAATATTTAACAACACTATAAAAGTTACAGAGAAGAGCAACAAAAAGGATTAGGGGTATGGAACAGCTTCCATCTGAGGAGAGATTAAAAAGTTTGGGTCTGGTCACCTTAGAAAAGAGATGATTAAGTGGGGATATGATAAAAGTCTATAAAATCATGAATGGTGAAAGTGGAGAAAGAAATGTAATTTATCCTCCAAGAACCAGGGGCCACTTCACCAATGAAATTAATAAGATGGCGTTTAAAACATAAGGAAGTACTTCTTCATACAAGGCACAGTCAATCTTTGGCACTCATTGCCAAGGGATATTGTGAAAGTCAAAAGTTGAGTTTCCTTGGTTCAAAAATGAATTAGATAAATTAATTGAGATTACATCTTTCAATAGTTATTAGCCAAGATGGTCAGGGATGCAACCCATAATATAGGTATCCCTAATTCCTCTGACTCTCAGAAGATGGAACTGGATGACAAGGGATGGGTCACTAAATAAATTGCCCTGTTCTGTTAATTCCTGATGAAGCATTTGGGACTGGACATTGTCAGAAGATTGGATGCTGGGCTAGATGGACCATTGGTCTAATCCAGTATGGCTGTTCTTATCTTCTTAGATCCTTAAATTGTCATTCATTTTCTCTGTCTTGCCCCATGTCAAAGCCCTGTGGATTTGAAGTAGCCAATCAAGGGACACATTGCTTCAATCCTCACTTTTGCATGTGAGAACAAAGATGGGTCTCTCATTCTTTAATTATTATGACTGGTGCAGTGAAAGCCTCTTGCCCTTTCAAGTAGATGTTCTAGACCAGATTCTCAGCCTTTCATATCTCTCATTGTACCACACCAGTGAGGCTAGGATTTCACCCCTGAAATCAATTGAACTTTGCTATTGACTTGAATAGGACCAGGATTTTGCCCCGGGTGCACAAAGGGGACATAAAGCTGATGTTAGGCAGCCACTGGGGAATTCTTCTATTGCTGGGGAGTTGTTCTGAGGTGCTGAGCTGACTGCCAACCCCATTAGCCATCAGGCTGCTCTAAGTTATGCAGGGACCCACATTTGCCCCTGGAACATCCCAGAGTCTGGGTGGTGTAAAGGTGTCCTAAAACCACACCCCTCTGCTAAAACCTGAAAAGCCCAGCAAAGAATCTATCTGTCCCCATTGTTTTTTGTTCTGAATTGCCGAGGTGAAGAACAGGATCTGACAGAAAGCTCTGCACATAAATAACTACACTGCAGGGCTACACATTATTAAAATATTTTCTCCCGGAGGGCAAATCAACCTAAAAAGGAAAATAAAGCTCTGATAGAAGCAGTAGCTTATATTGTATATTGCGTAAGCTTTTAAAAAGCCCATCACCATTTAAATATTTCCTTGAGCATGATTCCTTTTCAGAGTTTTATGACTTGGCCAGGCTGTTTACAATCTCAGTGGCACTGAAATGATTTAAAATGCTAAAGGATAATAAGCCTAAACTGTTTTAATTACACACTGTTCAGCTTGAGGAAAGTGTTTATACTTAAAAATGGCTAATTGCATAATTTTCTCAGTTATTAAACAAAGAAAGAGCAAACTGGCCTTGCCTACATGGGTGGCTATTCTGATTGCAGAAGTCACAGTCCCAAGATTTAAGGTATGTAGAAAGCCTCATCGGCATTTTATTTTAATCTAGTCTCTAATTTGTAAGAACAGGAAATACTTTTAAAACAGTGAGCCTTACAACTTCCTCTCTCACCATATATCTGAGACTAGTGCTTCATTTGTAATGAGAGAGGAGCTGGGGCTCACGCAGTTAGGTGCTGCGGCTCAAGCATTTTTTTTCTTTGCTTTCATAACTGACATGGCAAGCCTGGAGGTGCCAGGGCTTGGAGCTGCCAAGGCTAAGCCCTGTAATGAATTAAGCATTGACCGAGACACTGTCCCAGTGATGCCAGGTAATAAATTTTCTCTACTCAAGTGGATGCATGAGAATGGAGTTTGTGTTTAGCAACAGACACTGCCAATAGACATAGACTATGAATAATAGACATAGACTAATAAGTATTTACAATACAGACAAATAGAAAAACTCACTTTGAGCTTAGCTGGCTTTGTCTCAAGCTCTCAGGGGTAAATCTGTTCCCTTTGATTCCAATGGGAGTTTTGCCAATGGAACAAGAATTTTGTCCTAAATGGCACCATATGAAATAATCAACAGTCTTACAGAACCTTCCTCCTGAACAGAGAAACGTAACAACCTAATTTAACATTTCTCTGAAATTAGTGAGGGTAAGACTGCTGTTGATGGAAAACTGAGCAAAATAATATTCTTTGGTCTAGATATAGGAGAAGAAGTTGTGGGCATGAAAAATCCATCTTGGAGGAAAAGAAGAAACATTATTTGTCCATAAAACATGGACAAATGTACAGGAAACCAAACCAGAAAAAGAGAACTCTTCAATTTAAACACAGTTGGTAATATATGTATTACATTTCTAATCTATCTACAGTTCTCTCTTAGGGCTTGATCCAACAGTGTTTGAAACAGTGTGATCACGTGTATATATTGATTCTCAGACAGAGAATTTCTCTATATTCACTATGCAATCACAACTAAGGCTGTCAATTAATGCGCGTTAACGCCTGCGATTAATGCCGAGCACAATTAACACGTTAATTTTTTTAATGCGCATTAATCGCAGGTGTTTCTGCGGTGCTGCCCCTTTGAAACGCCACCAGGATGTTTCAAAGGGGCAGCGCAGTGGGAACCTCAGAAAAGCTGGAGTCTGGGCTCCATGCAGTGCTGCCTGTGGGAACCTGGCAGCACTGTGGGAACCTGGGATCAGCTACGCAGCGCTGCCCCTTTGAAATGCCACTGCAGCAGCAGTGCTGCATGGAGCACGGGGTCAGCTGGGGAATCCAGCTGACCCCAGGCTCCGCGTTGCGTTGCGCTGCCCCTTTCAGCACAACGCGGAGTCTGGGGTCAGCTGGAGTCTTATTATTGTTTAACAGCATGATTAATCGTGCGATTAATCAAGATTAATGTTTTAATTGCGTGATTAATCTCAATTAATTTTTTTAATGGCTTGACAGCCCTAATCACAACTGATAATGGTATTTCTAAATACTATCAGTTTGACTGCCCAGAGCTTGCAGAAGAGGCTGTCAACACCAGACCAGACTCTCTATGGAATTATTACTTCACTGGGAGAAGAGAGTGAGTGTTTGGCCAGGTCTATAGTAGACCCGGAAGGTCAGTTGAAGGTACACAACTCCAGCTATGTAAATAACTTAGCTGGAGTCAACACACCTTAAGCCAAGCTTGGCAAGGTCTTCACAGCAGGAGGTTGACAGGTGCAAACGCTCCTGTCAGCTTCCCTTACTCCTTGTAAATTGAGGAGTACCAGTGCCGGCCAGGAGCACCCTCAGCATTCGATTTAGAGGGTCTTTACTAGATCTGCTAAATTGAATGCCAGAAGATCACTACCCAGCGCGGCAAGTGGAGACGTGGCCTATGTGTGTGTATTTAAAGGAATAGGAACAAATCATCACATAGGTATCAAATCAATAATATACATTTCAGAAGTTCTCCCTAGTCAGTTATCGTATCATTGTTAATTGGCAGTCTCCTGCATGTGGGTCCGTAGAAGTGGACCTTGTAGGTTAATCAGCAGAAGGTGTTCCATGAATAACAGGCAGCATGGAAGAAAGCATGAGAGTACTTGTGTGGCAGAAGCAATGAATGGTGTTGCTGGGAGAATGCGGGAGGCAACTCACCATACTTTCTTTCCTTGTTGCACTTTAGTGAGTAATACAAGTTCTGAGCTTTTATGTTTCTCGGCTCATTCTAATCAACAGCCAAATGGTTTTGTGCAGTGCGTTAATGCTCATTGGGAGGATGAGGAGTCCATTTATCACATATTCAATCTTTGCAGAGGCCATATGTCATGGTCAGCATCTTAAGGAGGGGACTTCCTTCTGCACTAGACAGTGTCTGGCAGTGACAAGGTCACTGTTATGTAACACAA
Source organism: Rafetus swinhoei (assembly GCA_019425775.1). NCBI lineage: Eukaryota > Metazoa > Chordata > Testudines > Trionychidae > Rafetus > Rafetus swinhoei. The sequence goes on from CM033447.1 coordinate 36,746,119, forward strand.
AGCAATTGCTTCCTCTCAGGGTAGTGGTTCATCCACATCAAAAATCTGGGAGATCAGGAGTGAGAATGTTAGTCTAATATTTACACTGGGGAAGGGTATATGGAGGACAATAAAGAGTTGTAGTAAGAGCATGTTTCCTTTGTCTCCAGCAGCTTTACCCCCTATTCTTCCAGGGTACGTCTACATTGCATGGCTATTTTGGGATACCTCTGGTATCCCGAAATAGCTACCCTGCGTCTACACAAGCCGCCCGTTTTTTCGAAATAATGGGTGCGCTATTTTGGCATCCCAGTAACCCTCATTCCACGAGGGTTAAGGAATGTCTCGAAATAGCACGTTATTTCGAAATTTGGTGCTGTATAGACGTGCCAAATTTCAAAATAAGCTATTTCAAAATAGATCTGAAATAAGATATGCAATTTGCATAGTGCAAATTGCGTATCTTATTTTGAGTTTAGGGTGCTATGTAGATGCACCCCCAGAGTTTAGTGACCTGCAGGTAGGACCCTCCCAGCCCAAACAGCTAGAGAAAGAGACTGGAAACTGCACCATGGTCTTCTCTATGGCAGTGCTCACTTACATTTTTTAAATTCTGTTGAGATTGTCTGACACAGCAGTTTTACTATCCAATTTACATATGCAAATAAGGCACAAAGCGCATTAGGGAAATCAGAAGGCAAGGTTTCCCTCTGCTACTTTCATAAAGGAACATGGTTAAATGCAGAAGCGAAAGAAGAGTCCTTCTGCAGGTCTACAAGGAGGCAAGAAATGAGGAGAATTTGTAACCATGACCCTCAAAGAGGAAACAGAAGTTAGAGGGTTTTTTTGAAATGCAAAAATGCTGCTGTAATCCCAATGCCAAGATTTTCTGAGACCCAGAATGAGGCTATATAAAAACAGTAGAAATTACTGTTGGGCAATTCTCATACACTCACCCCCATATTATCATCAGCCAAACAACAAATGGACAATTGACACAATCATAGGCCTCATTAGGGTAGCTAAACGATGGATAGGGACCATCTAGAACAGTGATGAGCACCCAAGACTAGTGAGTGGGGCGCATGAGTGGCCCTGCTTTGTCTCAGGGGGCTGCATGATTGCTGGTGGTGGGCAGCCTGGGGTTTCATGTGAGGCTGGCACACCTCCTCTCTTCCCTCTTCCCCTACACCTCTTGTGCACTGGGGCAATGGATCCCCACTCTTCCTACTCCTCCCCTTCCCTCCCAGTACTTTCGACGTGCCACGGATCCACTGATTTGTGCTCCATCACCGCTCCTCCCCCTCTCTCCCAGAGCCTGAACAGCTGATTCACAACATTCAAGCGCTGGGAGTGAGGGGGAGAAGCGGGGACACAGCACGATGCTCTGAAAGTGCTGGGAGGGCAGGGGAGGAGTAGGAAGTGTGGGGTCTCGTGCCCCAGTGCATGAAAGGTGCATGGGGAAGGGGAGCAGACAGCAGAGCCACAGTTATCAGGTGGAACCCCAGTGGGCCACAGGTTGCCCACCGCTGATCTAGAACACTCCACTAAGGGAAGCAATACAATATACATTTTAAATGGTAAAAGTTATTATTTACAAACTAACTTTTCATCTGTGAAATTTTCATGACATTCAAATTGAAAATTGAAATTAATCTTCAATGTTTCTGAAAATTTCCCCACCTTCAACTCTTGCCTGAAGTTTGATTAAAGAAAAGCTTTACTTTAGAGGTCACAAATCAATAGATCTGAAGCAGTGAAGTCATAAGGTACCCAACTTTGTAAGTATGCATGTATGTATGTATATTTCTTAAAGATTTTTTAAAATGTCCTCTAAGGATTGTTTTCCACACTTGCATGACTTAGCTAGGGAACCATAATAGTTTGAAGTAAGGACCAGGTTAAGGCAGATGTGTATGGGATATACTGCACCTATATACATGCATTTTGATTGACTACTTCTAGAAAATGAGTTGGCTCTGGAGCAGCTGATGCCTGCTTGAAACTATCAAATGAATATCAGCTGAGAAGACTCCATGTCTGGGCAAATTTAAAGAAATGAAAACCTTGCTAAATCAGTCCTATCAGGTGGGCCTGATTATATCCTCCCAATACTGTGAATTATGAGGAACTTCACTGAATTTAATGGAATTATTCCAAGGTAGCATCAGTGTAAGTGAGAGTGTTTAGATCAGAGCAGAAAAGAACTATTCACACATGTCAGCTGTGAATATGCTTCTTGGGTTTGGGACCAGAAGAACAGATCACAAAGCAGTATGCCCTGGCAGGAAGGTGGAAGGGCTGGAGTGAATTATTTACATTCTCCCTCATCGCCAACATGGCATGGCACAGAGGGGAATAAACGTTTCCTTAAAGCCCCCAGAGCTGCCAGGAGGGAGCAGAACTACCTGGCTATTGTTTAGATTTTCAAAAGTAACTTAGGGCTTGAGGGGTGCCTCAGCTTTTGAATGCTCAACGTGAGACATTTCAAAGGGGCTTGATTTTAGAAAAGTTTTTTGACCTCTGAAAATCAGGCTCCTTTCAAATGTCTCGGGTTGGGTGCTGGAAAAGGGAGGTACCCAAAATCACTAGTCACTGTTGAGAATTTAGACTACACAGGTCCATTGATGTGGTGGGGCAAAGGGGGCAGTTGCCCCAGGGCTCAGAGATTCAAAGGGGCCCAGAGCGCCTGGCTGCCACCACTGCTACTGCGGCAGGGGCTGGAGCCCTAGGCCCCTTTAAATCAGCACCACTCCGCGTGGCTCTGAAAGTTGTGGGGGACCCGTCGTGGTCCAGGTGGCACTGAGGGCTGGCTGCCCAGCCCTGCCCCTTCTGGGGCATGGAGCTGGCTCCCCCCACAAATAACCCCAGGGCTCATGGTGGCTGTCAGCCCTGTTGAGGCCACAGTACCTTTTCCATTACCCTGCTCCTAATGCAAAGAGCCTTGTGAACTGCAGAACCTTTGAGGCTGCCATCTTGTGTGAGTTGATTGCAGCTCCAACAGAGCCATTGTCCAACCAGAACTGCACTTTGGCCTCACCCTGACCTGCCTCAAAATGCTTCTTATACAGATCAGGGCTGGCATAGTGCAGGGTACATGGAGAGAATGAGAGAATCCTGAAGTGCTGTGTTAAGGTAGCCTTTAAGACCCCAACAGGTAGCTGAAGCAGTGCACAAGGCACTTACAAGGGACTGAGGATATTTAGCTAGTATTCAGTACTGGATGTACAATAATGGTCTTTGGAAAAGCTTAAGCAAGGAAGAAAGTCTATTCCAGCCTTCCACAGGTTCTGGCCTTGCTTGAGCTCTTTGGAAAGCACTTATCTCCTCAGAAAGACCAGTGTCAGTTTGAAAACACTGTATTCACAAGCCTGAACACCTAACAGTTCACATTGGGTCTGACACTTCACAAATACATCACACTGTAGGACAGCTGCAGTAATTCAAGTTGTTAAAAGATCTTTCTGCTACCTCTAGCTGTTTCTCACCTTTTTGAAAAATGGAGAGAAATGCTTAGTGCCTATCATTGGGATATAGGAGAGCACTTGTAGCCTGATCAACCAAAACTTTTAAAGTGATTCTGCTATTGCTAACATCATGAAAGAAATCCTTCTATCAAAGGAAGTCAGAGACATTTTTAGTGGAGCCTTATTCCTGAGCAGCCAATTAAAACTAAGAGAAAGATCTGTGTGCAAATGTAAGAAGCTGCTTTTCCCTTATAAAGTTAAGGCATGTAAATATTTTGCCTACTATGAGTAGGGGGTTAATTTATTCCCAGTTTTCCACAGAAGTCAGGATAGCACTGCACTTCCAGATCTCCTTTACCAAAAAAGTATGACAGCTGCAAGTTAGTCTACAGAGTTCTGTGAGAGCATTCTTTAGGGCAGAACTGTACCAGCAGTCCAGAGCCCAGGCTGATTAGCTATACAGTTATGGCTAGCATGGATTCTCAACCACATTTTCTGTTGGTGTCACCTTTCAGAATTCACATGAAAATTCACAACCCCTTTAAAAACAAAAGGAATCAGTAATTATCTTTGCCATGGATGTTGTGAAAAATACTTCACGAAGGTGAACCAGAACCTCAGTGCACCCAGGCTTTGCTTGGTACCAATGAGAAGAGATGGGAGGAGGTTGGAAGAAGGGACAAGATTGGCTTTAAACCCTAAGTCCCTGGTCATGCCCCTTCTCTTGGCTATGCTCCTGTCAGGCCACCTCTGCTGAGAACAGCAGTGGGAAATGGTATGGGCAAAAAGTACATGGTTTGGGACAGACTCACACGCCTCACGCACACACTGTTCATATGCAGTTCTAAAGGCAGATTTAGAAATTTGGCCTTTCACATACTGTATTTAGCTCATGATTCTCAATATCCATATTCTTCTTTTCTATTTTTCTCTGCTCTATTTGTGGCCTCCAATTTGTCTGGCATCAAATAATAAGAACAGAGTAAGTTGCCAAGATAGAGTCCACTTGCCTAGGCTGCTTTTTCTTTCATGCTCAAAGTGCATCTCCAGGATCCCAGAGATCCTCAAAAAGGACAGATATCTAAGACCTACACTACATCACCTCTTCCTTAAGCCAGAGTGGTGTTATTTCCTTGCTTCCCTGGCACCCAGCTGAAGCAGGGATGTGGATGAAGATGAGCTATTTGAGTTTCAGTCTGGATACAACAGTCATGCTATTGACTGGCCATGAGAGGATCTTGAGGATTTAGTAAGGATCTGAAACTGCTGTCTATTGGTAGAGTCTGTTCATCCTTATTCTAGAAGGTTCACTGCCTTTAGATTCTTTGGCACCTGGTCTGATCTTGGATTTCCTGTCAGCAGTGATAGCTTACAACCTATTTTAAAATCTGCTGTTACCTAACTAGTTACAGCCTTTCTTTGGTGCGGGCCCCTCCCCCCATCTTGGCCATTAATAGCTAACACTTTCAGACTGGACTCTTGCAATGCATTCCAATTGTGACTAGTCTTGAAGACCATGTGCAAGCAGCAGGTGACATAGAGGTTTGCCTGCTTGGTGGACAAGATCAGCACAAACATGTTACATCTGTCCTTATATATATTGCTTTGCCTGATCCAATTCAGTTCATAAAGCCACAGGTGGGTCTTGGTACCTTCAAAATTTCCTCCTTTCCTCTGTGCACCATTGCCACAGGTAAGATCAACTATGAGGCTGTGCCCGACAGTCTCCAGTTAGGCACAGTTGAGACCGGAAGGTGGGTCTTCAATTCTTTTCTCATTTCCAGCAATGTGAGTCAGCATGTTAGTGAAGTTAGGCTGATGTCAAACCGGTGTGTATCAAAATCAGATCCAGGTGTCTTAAAAGGCAGGTCCTGGGATTTGAACTCTCGTGCGCTTTGGTTTGAACATATTAATTTACAGAGAACCATACAAGCTACATCATTTTGGTCAACCATTTATCTGACTATTCTTCTTTCCTGGAGATTTTATTTTTCTGATGGTGATGAGCTGGAGCAATACAAGGAAAAGCCTATTCATACAGACTATTGTGAAAAGTTCACATTGCTTTTAAAAAAATTTTTTTATAGCACATGCCCAGATAGCTTTGTGATGTACCTTTGGGTCCTCTAGTCTATCCCTAATTAATTCTATCTAATGCCAATGCTACATGCCTAATCCTTAAATCTAGATTGAGCAAAAGGGAATGGCAAAACAGCAAACTGACAGAACACCCAACGATCTATGTGTATCATGCATGTATTATCAGCACACTTTATATGGGAGTGAGACATGGACCTTTATATTCTCATCAGGAAAAGAGTCTCAGCAGCTTTCATATGTGTGGCCTTTGTCAATCTTTGGAATTCCCTGGAAGGACAGAGTCACCAACACTGAGGTGCTCAAGCAGGCCTGTATACCCGGCATGCAAACACTCCTCAAACAGAGATGCCTCCACTCACATGTGAGCCAATTGAACCATCGTGCATCCCAAAGGACATACTCTATGGCAAAACTGGCATTTGGAAAAAGACCCAAAGGATGCCCAAAACTGTGTATTTAGGATGTGTGCAAGGGAGCCTCAAAGAAATGGATATGGATGTGGACAACTGGGAAGATCACACTCAAGGCCGCAGTCATTGGAAATGAGCTTAACAAAGGTCTCTGGAGTTACGAGAGGAAGCAGTCCACCTTAGATGAGGAGAAAAGAGGTTGTAGAAGGCAGAGCCTAAAGGGTTGAAACATCAACTTTAAATGTGACAGATGCAGCAAAGATTGTCTCTTTCAGTACGTCTACACTGCGGGGGTGTTCCGTCATACCTCCAGTATCCCAGAAAAACTCCACCCCATCCAGGGAATGCGTTTGCTCTTCTGCTTTTTTGGGGGGGAGGTGGGGAGTGCAAACACGCTCTTTCGGAAGCCCTGTCTTCCTTATTCCATGAGGAAGAAGGGATCTTCTGAAAGAGGAGGATTTTCTGAAATTTGGGCCAGTGTAGACAGGCCAAACTTCAGAAAAGCCTCTTTCGAATAGGGTTGCCAGATGGTTTCAACAAAAATACCGGACACACTTGACATTACATCACAATCTCCATTACATCTTATTTAGAAAATACCAGACATTTATATTTTCTCATTTATATTTTCTCAGTTTGTTTCCGGAACAGAAAGCTCAAATACTGGACTGTCCGGTACAACGCCGGACACCTGGCAACCCTACTTCCAAAAAAAAAGCTGTAGTGTAGACCTAGCCTCAGAAGGGTCTCTTCAGCCACAGCCACCAAAAAAACCAACAGAATAATTTTTTTACCTCGCAGGCCATGGTCTCTCAAGTCTGAAGGATGCCTACTAATCCTTAAATCTTTACACTGAGAAAACTCCCATTCAAGTCATATGGGAATTTTTCTTGCGTTAGGGCTACAACATTAGAGAGCAATGACTTTGTGAGTTTGTGCACACAGACACACACATCCAGTTAAGAAAAAAATTCATAAAGTAGAGATCTCATCTGGAATGCTTGGGGTACTTGGATTTTCATAATGGTTCAGCAATGCAAATTTTAGAGAACGTGCTTCTTGGTATCTGTTTTTTACTACAAGCCTAATGGCAAAACAGTTATCCCAAGAAAGAGCTTCTCTTCTACAGATTGCCTCTGTAGCAGCTGGCTACAGCTGTAAAATAGTCATTCCCTGGGAATAATTTTTCTATATGTAAGGAGAAAACCTCATTCTGATCACAGCAGTGAAGTTAGTTGTGTGTAGATGTAAATGTAGTGGACCAACTTTGTTCAGTAAATTACACTAGGGAAGAATTGGGCCTGATATTTTCAGTGATTTAAAACTCACTGCTGGGAAGAAAAAGAATTCCAGCCCATCAGTGCCTGTCCCCAAGGGTTTGTTACTGTCTGCTTTCCATGCATCTTTACAACCAGTACAGAATTAAAACATTTCTATTGTGCCCTATCTAACTATTTGCCCCAGAGAGCCAAATGAAAATGCCCTTCAGAACTCCTATTCCTATTAGCATGATCACAGGAGTCACTGATTTACATGCCTCTTTCAACACCATTTGTGGCAAAGTACAGCAACTTGTGTGCTTACCACAATCATTTTTATTGCTTTTGCCAAATAATCTGTAGCTAATCTGAACATGACGGCAGAAGTCTCTACTGCATAGCTTTTTATGTTACTTCCTATGTTGCAGATGAGGTGCTCTCAGTGGTACAGTATCTCCCAGTGCATTTTCGGAGTATTCCTGAAGTTGTAATGTGTTTATCTTATACAGCTGTATTTTCCTGTTTCAGGAGCAGTGCAGTGGAATGCAGTGGAAAAGACCCAGGGCCCATGACCACCCAGATCAGAGGTTTTTGTGCTGAGATCCCTATATGGTTCTGCTAGAATGAGAGATGGAGTTGAAGTCTGTCTCTGCTCCTTGTTTGGGAAGCTAGTGGGAGGAGAACAGGCCAAGGGGCTATATAACCTAACAGCTTTCAGATTCACAGTGTAAGGGTACCAGAGCAACTATTCCCAGCCAAGCACAGTCAGGGTAAGTGCCAGTAAACCAGCAGTATGACAGATTTCAGGAGAACTTTTATTAACAAAGAAAAAGCAGAAACTGTTCAGGAGGATGTAGTATTCTTCTGTAACTTGTCCTGTATTTCATATTAAAATAGCACTGATAAGCATTCCAGTCATTTTATATTTTATTGCCTTTATAGTCAAGATATTTTACAGTGTTGGAAAAAGTTTAGTTCTACCAAGTCATTTAACATGTCATATCAGTAGTAAAGTGTATTAAAAGGGGGTATTTAAAATATTTCCTGATTGGAATAATGACTGTTTCTGTTTAAACATACTGGGAAAAATCCACCCTGGTGTATCTGCTTTGGATTCAATAGTTTAAATTGTCCCAGTGGGTCTGGCTATAGGATTAGTGGGTCTAGCTATAGGGTTGGTAGGTCTTGCTATAGGATTGGATTCAGTTTATGGCTTATCATGGATGTCTCTTAGTGCTGTACACTTGCTGCTTGTTTAGCAAAGGTTATTGGGAACATGCTTTGAAATGAGTTGAATATGTGAATGGTTGTGATATAATAATAATGAAGATATCTATTTACACAAAAAACTACCCATGGTGTAAATGCCAAGTATTCTATATAAGGAATGGATTACAGATAGAATTTTTCTTATGAGTTTGGAAACTTGTATCAGTCTTTTGGGGCAAGGTTCTGAGATCAATTCTCTTTCTCTGAATAGAAAGTATGCCACAACAAAGTGGCAAGCAACTAAATCCATGGTTTAATCATCTGAAGGGTGTATAGTGCATGATTTTATTCCACAATGTTGTGTTGTTTGCTACTGTAGAATGTTACTGCCACACTCCATGGCAGTACTGAGCTATAAATCAGTGTATGGCTGCAGAAGATCCTGTCTGAAATCATTCAGTTTTGATTTCTTCATCTTTGGTGCTTTATTACTAAATATGGTTTTCATTTAGAGTCCTCTAAGCTCAGAAATGTAGCATTTCCTTCTCCCTTCCCCCAAGTGATTTTTGGCACTGTGCTATTTGCACTGGTTTGAGCAAACCCCTGACCTTGAACTCTGTTCCAAAAGCAGACTTTTGAATGTCTGTTTCCTAATTAGGAAATGGTTTGTTCCAAACTGGGTTATTCATGCATAGTAGATAAGTTGTACTCTATTAAGTAAATGCTGAAATATAAATAGCTCTTTCCCCTAAGAAATGCAGAATTGCGTATAACTGTAAAACTCCTCCTTTCTTCCCCAGTGCATAAAACAAAGAACATTTTGAGTTATGTATCATTTTTTGTGTTGGCAGCCAGCATCATGCAGTGTACAGTAGCTGATCTGGGCAGTGTCTTCTGGATTCCTTTTCTGCACAGTGGCAGCACAGATCGAAGGAGACATTTTGGGGACATTTTTCCATTTTTCACTCTTTAGTCTATGCTGCTATTGACAACACCCAACATACATTCACTTTTCCTACTGCAAAGCTTCATTTCAATCTGACTCCCACCCATGTCTGCATTTGTCTGCATTTCTAACGCTTTGAATTTCTTCATGAGTGTGTGCAGTCAGCTGTGTCTCTTGTCACTGTCTCACTTAGCCCGCAACACATTTTAGAAAAATGTAATTCCGCATCTAGGCTATTGCAAGCCAAATAGTGTGTCCAGTACTATTCAGAGGATTCTCCCTAACAATATGAATTGCTGACAAATGTGCCTCTGCAGCTTTGCACAATACTTGTTTCTTTCATGGATTTCATTCAAAATACTTCTTCAGAGCATGTTATGTGTCACTTTCTTTACTGCATCATTTTAGAAAGGGAACTAATTCCAGTGGCATTTAATTCATCAGAGAACCATGCAAAATAATCATGAATAATAGCAGAGAGTGATCTAGACACATTTGGAATGAGGGTGCATTGTGTTTTGTGGCTGTTTCAAATGCAGATACTGTCAGTGATTTCTAACTTTAATTTAACGGAAGGACATCTTTTCTGAGCATGATAATACTGGAAAGGGGTTTGATTAGCATAAACCAGGGATGGGGAATCTTTTTTGGGTCGGGGGCCAGTAACTCACAGAAAAATCAATCGGGAGCTGCACACAAGTGAGAAGCAAAGTGAGAAGCCCTTGACTGAGAAGGGGAAAGACACTCCTCACATTCTCCTCACACACCAGGGCCTAGGGGGGCCCAGGCTAGTAGATTTTGTGTGCTTCAGTCCTGTGGGTGGGTAGCAAGGGGGCTGGAGCACCAGCACGGGCTCCCCAGTGTTGAGCCTCAGGGGCCAGTTCCAAGCAAGCTGCGGGCCGCATCCGGCCTCTGGTCTGAGGTTCCCCACCCCTGGCATCAACAGTTTTTCTTTTTAAACAAATATGCATATGAAGTGAGTTGTCCATCTTGGCCCACTTTCCAATAGATTAGTATTCTCAGCAAAAATTCCTCTGTTATAATGGTTCCCATCTGATTGCATTGTTGGCAAACTCAAGGAAGCCCATGGCAAACTACCCTCTCACACTTAGAAGTGTTCATCCAGGGCAGGGGTTTGGCCTGGCGATGGGTAGCACTAGGAAACTTGTACTGTCCCTTCCTGTAACTGTACTTTTTCCCCCTAGAGCTCTCAGTCCAGCACCGTTTGAACACTTATGCCATCCTCAAGCCATTTAAACACCATCCTGATCAGACTTCCTGACCTTCAGTGGGAATTCCAGTGTGAATAACATTGAATTCCTGCAGGTGGTTTGGTTTTTGTTATAATCACCTCCCCTTCCTGCAAGGCAGGTGGAATATGAGGTCCCACACTCTGAGATTAGCACTCTCATTTGAATCCTTATACTGTCCATTAATAATACTCTTGTTCCTACTGGATGCCGTGCTTATCCTGACTGGGGCAGGTCCAGTTCATGCAGCAGCCCCTGCATGAATTGTTCAGTTGTCTGTGTGCTGTCTTTGTAGGGCTGTTTTTGTCTGAAAGGCCTGAGGACGTTGACGTAGAAGATGTGCGAGGAAGAGGACAGCACTGCTCTGGTTTGTGACAATGGATCAGGACTTTGTAAGGCTGGCTTTGCTGGAGATGATGCTCCAAGAGCAGTTTTCCCTTCCATTGTGGGTCGTCCCAGGCACCAGGTAAATAATCAGTTCAATTATTTAAGCATAGCATGGGGATTAAAAAGAACGTATTAGAGATAGTAGTGAGTCACCTCCTTAATATCAACTCCATTTCCTGGAGCACCCCGCTTTTTCCTGCAAGTACTCAACAACCACAGTTCAGCTTAGTTTGAGATGTGTTGAGACCACAGAGCCAGGTGTTGTAGCTGCAAGCCCTTCATTCGTATGATATTTCTAGATGAAATAAGACAACACAGACTGTGCAGGTCTACATGCCTGAGTTAGGACTGATCTATTGTGTGGTGGAAGAAATCCTTTTCCCAAAATTTTTCAATATCCCTTCCTTGTGCTATTTTTTCCTTGGCATTCAATCAACCTGTCACTGGGCCCACCATCTTCTCTGTTTTCCCGGGGTTAAAAAATTAGATGTTCATACATATGTTGACCACTCTAAAAGTTGGTTGAAAACACGGCCAAAAAAAAAAAAAATCAAACAAAATGTCCAAAAATATTGCCTATTTTTTCATTGAAATTTTAAAACTTCTTAATTTTTTCACCCAGCTTTCCTAGTAACCTGGCTGTGCTTTATTTACTTGACAGCTAGAATGTCATAACTTTGGAGAGGTGGAGGGAAAGAGAAGAGGGACTTATTTCCCAGATTTTACAAAATGATATATCACAGGCTGACTCATATGTGCTCAAGCATTTATTATCTGACTATTACAGTGTTTGCACAGTTCGAGTGACATCTTTAGCAGCACAAGCTAGAACAGGGGAGGGCAATAATTTTCACAGGGGGACCACTTAACAAATTTTAGTATATGGTCACGAGCTGGCTCCAGTCCTCAGAAGGGGTGGGGTTTGGGGCAGAAGGGGCAGAGCTGGGGACTAGCCTTCCCCCCAGTGTTGTCTGGGACCAGAGTCTTGGGAGTAAAAACAGCAAAGGGCTTGTGGCTACTGGTGCCTCTGCTACCACTTTGGCTGGCAGCTGCCTGGGGTTGCTGTGGCTATTCAAAAGGTGCACAGCTTCGGCCCCTGCCAGGGTAGCACCGTGATCAGGAGCTGTGAGCCATTTATATAAGATCTTGCTGCCTGAGCCACTGCCTGGAAATTGGGTGGCAGGGCAGTATGCTATAAATAGAAAGCAGCTAAATCAAAGTGTTAGGTGGGCCAGATCTGTCCCCCAGGACACATCTTGCCCAGCCCTGAGCTAGAACAAGCAGAAGGAAGATACTGTGGGGCTGAGGTACCTAAGTCACACTCTGCTGGCAGGCTGCTGGGGTCGGGGGCTTAAGGATCAGCTTCAATGACCCTGCTCCAGTCAAGGGGATCCCTGTGCAATGGGAACCCTCCAATGTCTGGGTAATTTAGCTTTAGAACAACTTAGGACTATGGAACTGATCCACATCCCAGTGAAGACAATCACAAGGCTCCCATTGATTTCAGGAGGCTTTGGATTAGGTCCTAGTTCAGTAACATGGTCAGGAGAATAAAGCAGCCCATGATCTGACCATCTAGCTGGAAGTGTTCACGCTCTTCCTGCTCTCCCTTTGTAACTATGAAAGAAACTATCAGCAGGACATTTGCATTTCATCTGTTCTGTGTCTGAGACAGATTAGGCAGCTACTCCCCAGTTTGAACATTTTTATGCTCATTATAAACAATTCAATGCATGTTTTCTTGGGTACCTTGTAATGGTTTAAGTGCCCTGTATCATGGAGAGGATGGGTGAGACACTCCAAAGCTAAGAGCTTGAAACTTCCACAGCATGAGCAAGAGGAGGCTGCTTTGCCATCAGAGGCTCCCCCACTCCTGGGGTGAGTTTATAGATAATTCCTTTTTTCCATGTTCTCGTTTTGTTTTTTTTAATCGAGGCTGCATTGCTCTCATGCTAATAGCATGTGCATTGTAAGCGCCTTGTGAAAGGACCCTATATTCTTCTCCGTTTGTACAGCCCCTAGCACAATAGCGCCCAGATCCTTTTTGAGACGTCTGGTCACTAAGGTCCCGAAATGGTAATTCAGATGCCATTTTCTGCAGCAGATTAATATTCATTGCTCAAAGACAGATTAGTCAGAATGAAAATAAGTGTTTGCATGCAATTGAATACAGCTATTTAGAATCATCCACATCCTAGCTCAGACTGTCTCATGGAGCTACCGACATCATAAATCACAAGGTCAAAGTAATCAGTCTCCAAGATGGATCAGTCTGAGATGCAGAGAAGTTGGAGTGTGTAATTATCAGGCACGGACAAGAACACGATACTGTGAAAGCAGCCAATTATATTTACATTGTCAAAAATGTCAATATTTTAAATAGCTAGTGATAGCTGATCTTCCACTCCAGAAAATACAGATATAAGCCCTTGGGCAAATCTGAAAAATGTATTGCTCATTATTTATCACTAAATGGCACTATGTAGAGTTTTTCCTCTACAACTGTGTATTTGATTGAGTGATAGTTTCTTCTACCACTTCTACTTATAGAGTGAATTATTATTTAAAAACCCATCTTTAATTGCTCTACATTATATTGATTTTTTTTTATATCAGGCTTGTGTTGCTTACTCTACATACTTAGTTATAATAAGAACATTATTGTATGTGAACTAATTGTGCAATTTTTGCATTAAAGTAAGATGAAAATAATACTCTGGAAATTAGTAATAAATGAATGTTGTGTAAACTCTCTAGCAGTGTATACAATGGCCTGTTTATTTCACAGTTAGTATTCTGACTAATTAGCACTTCTCACTGATAGTCACATTCTTTATATAATTTATTAGGGCGTGATGGTGGGTATGGGTCAAAAAGACAGCTACGTAGGGGACGAAGCTCAAAGCAAGAGAGGTATCCTGACCTTGAAATACCCCATAGAACATGGCATCATCACAAACTGGGATGACATGGAGAAGGTATTTAAGTATTTTGTTTATATGTATCACCATCAGACATAATTACATGGGGACAATAGCAACAGATTACAAAGTAATTTGAAGGTTGAAGTATCATGCTATCCAGTAATAATGTATTTTATTTTTTGAACATTAGAGCTGATCTAGTAATCATTAACATATATGTGGTATCAGTGTTATTATTTATTATTTTACTCTCCAATGTGATGTGTACACCTGGCTAGTTAAAGTAAGGTATGTTAACATTATACCCATTTTGTAGATGGGGAAGCTGTATCAGAGAGATTGACTTGAATAAGGCCACATGTGTCCTGATCCTGCAAAGCATTTAAATTCACACATGACTTTCAAGTCAGTGGGACTACACATGTGAGCAAAGTTATGCACTTGGTTAGCAGGACTGGGGTCCTAATGAATCAGTTGCAGAGCCACAATTCAAATCCAAGACTTAGTGCTTTGGCAGCCAGGTCTGTTGCAACAGACTGTTGAAATTTATCTACAAGATGCTGATGATGCATCTATTTAAAGTAGTTTTATAGAATTAGATCAATTCAGAATTGTGTAAGCAGTACAGTACATCACAAACGTGCTGAGGCCTAGACAGAAGTTTTCCTATGAGCTTTAACGGCAGAAGGATCAATGCCTTAGCAAAACAGTGCAAAGTGCAAACTGATTTGTAATTACCAATGCTTTGGAAACAATCTACTCTATATAGAGAGTTTGTCTGACTGTCTGTTTGATCAAGAACTCCTTCTCCTAAATGGTAAGACCTAGGACTACCACATTTGGTATACAGCTTCCTCTTTTCATAACTGAAAGCAACATAAGGGTTTGGTAATGCCAGGAAAATGGGCTGTGTGTAGAATGGGATTGCTTCTCATAACAAACAAACAAAAAAGAGACAGGATCACCAAATCAAGCATGGTCCTCAAAACTGACATAACTTGAGTGAATGTTGAAAGAGACTGAACCAAGATGAGCCAGAAAAATAGGATGAATCTGCAATAGGATTGCTTCTCAATAAACCTTAGAGAAAAGAGATAAAATGGAGAAATTTGGAGTAGTGCTCTGTTTTGGCACAGCTAACTCAATGCTTAAGGTTTGAAAACTAGAAGAAAATGTTATTGGAAACCAAATTGACTATAGCCCTTTTATGTTAAAACATAGCAAACGATAAGAGTTTATAAGGATAAAGAAAAATACACTTGATGGAATGCCCATTTAAAAATTTACTAAAAAAAATCAACTAAAAATTTTTAACAATCTCTTTTTTAAAGAAATCTGAAATAAAAATTAATTTAATAAAAATAACACTGTTTTAAAATAATACAAGTATTTAAATAAAACATGTACATTTTCCTTTTATTAAAAAAAACACACCCAAAATCCCTTAATTGACTTACAGACCCAAACAACACCAGGTATTTCTGCTAGTGTTATATAACAAATTAAATATAAATAAATAATGTACAAGATGTTATTGTTCATCAGAATGTTAACTCCCTCCCTGCAGCTGACATAGCCCAAGGTTTTATATTTGGTAAGAATTAAAGTTAATAGTGGAAAGGTAATAGGTAAGTATTTTTTTTAAATCCTGTTAATTGAATCTATTTAGAATAAAAGCAAATTGCTTGTGGGGCTAGTCACAGATTCTTAGGAAACAATTGACCCCAGAGAAAATCTACAAACAAGAAAGGGAAGTACCCACCCATGAAATATAGTCTCCATGTATACACAGCAGGGCTTAACTCAATTGTGTCAATTGAAATAGCGTATTTTGAAATAGAGAGCGTCTAGACAGCACTTATTTCGAAACAGAGCACTCTTCCTCCAACTGCCCTTATTCCTTGTACAATGAAGGTTACAGGAGTCGGAGTAAGAAGTCCTCCAGCTTAACAGTAGTTTGTCACTATTTCAAAATAACTGCCTGCTGTGTAGATGCAGAATAAGTTATTTAGGAATAGTGCTAGTTATTTCAAAATAGTGTTGCAGTGTAGGCGTACCCTAGTGTAAGCAATTGTCAGTAGCCCTGTAATTTACTGAATGCTATTACAGAGTCATCCAGATATTACAGATAGAGGCCAACTCCAAATACACATTGAGGAATGTTGGGAAACTGATTTGCAAGGCTATTTTAATGTCAAACTTTGGTAGAACTTGTGAGAAGTCTGCCCCAGGTTTAAAGGGCCAAATTCATTCGGGTCTTGGATCCTAATATGTGTCCTATTTACTGATGTTGCTCACTATAAAGAGTCACAAAGTGATGGTAGCAAAGAACAGTTTGTAAACACAAAAACTGATAATTGCCTGCATGGGTGGCACTTTAATTATAATTTATTCCACCTACAAAGAGTCACTTAGCAGTCTCTAAGTTGCTCATACATATATTTTCATTGACCTTTTCCCTTTCCTTCTGGAGTAAGAGGTTTCTTTCGCTTCTCTAAATGGACAGATAGCTAGTATGAGAAAAAAAATGAATTCAAAACAGAGCTGTGATCCAGGTTGTTTGGGTGGATGCTGTTTCACTGCACATTTTTTTCCAACAATAAACAAACTAAAGGTCTTTATCTGTTTTTTTTAAAGCTCAATGCATTTATTTTGTATTAACTTAGCAGTCCCAAAACTGATTTATAATAAGCAAAACATTATTAGTGGTAAAACCAGAAGTAGGTTGCTGATGCTGATCACGTAGTTCTCCACTCTGAATTCAGCCGTGCCCATCAGAGATAACTGCTGTTAGATATTGTTGGCCAATTTCTGGGGCAAGAAGCACTTGCAGCTATGAGGCATGGCACATGGCCGGAAGTAATTGCGATGCTTATGGACGGTTGGTGGCTGACATTGCTTCACTTTGCCTTTTTTTATCGTCTCCAGATCTGGCATCATTCTTTCTACAATGAGCTGCGTGTGGCCCCTGAAGAGCACCCTACCCTGCTTACTGAGGCTCCATTGAATCCAAAAGCCAACCGAGAGAAAATGACCCAGGTGAGCATAGAACAGAGTAGGGTCACCATTGGCAGTTTAGAAAGGCCAGGGTGCTTCCCCTCCATGAAGAACACATGGCAGATGGGGAACTGAATCAACTGAGAGACAAGCAACAAAGGATACATTTTCATACTTAGAGAATCACATGAATTGAGATCACTCACCTCAAAATTTTCCGGTAAGTTAATTAATGAAATAATGTTACATCCTAGAGAAGTAAGACCATTCAGAGTGAAGGTATCACTGTACTTTGATCAGCTGTACTAAAACTCCAGTAAAACTACTCACTTTTGGGTTGCTTTGTCCCACAGGTAACACAAATTTAGAAACTGTAGCTAGGGTTGAATATAACATAGCCACCAGAGCTCTACATTTTGTCCTTTGCCCTGGCTAAATTAGATTTCCTAACCATATTTTTTAAAAGCTATAGTATAGTGAAAGGACCAAGAACCAAACCCTTTTCTGACACTGTAATGGCATTGAGATGCTTTCTCTGAAATAATTTCAAACTCTGTGGAGTCTGCATGACTTTTATATGAGCATTGCCGTTAGACTCACAACAATTGTACATCATATGCTATTAATATGCATGAATATAAAAGAGTAGGTAGAGTGGCAAGTTATCAAATCATTGTTTGTAGGATTGTTGAAGCTCTGTTGGTCCCAGGATATTAGAGAAACAAGATGGGTGCAGTAATGGCTTCTATTGGACTAACTTCTGTTGGTGAAAGAGACAAGCTTTTCAAATACTTTCAAAAGCTTGTCTCTTTCACCAGCAGAGGGTGGTCCAATAAAATATATTACTTCACCCAGCTTGTCTTTGTAGTTGTCATATTTGCATGTTTCTATAGTTAAATCTTTTTTAATAAGTTAATGAATCAATCAATACAAGCTGCCACATTTCAGCTTTTAAAACCTTTTTTAAAAGTGAAAGGCTATTTAAAAATAGAGTAATTAGTTTTTTTCCATTCAAAATTCTGATTCCAGTTATTTGATTAAAATGAAATACTATAATGGAAGCAGTGTGTGCATGTTTGTGAGAGTGAGAAAAATGCACAAGCGAACAACTCCAGAATTGTTGAAGCTTTATCCTCTATGTATAAAATTTAGACAAAATACCACTTGATTTTTCTCTCTACTGCTGCTTGTCAATAATTTGTACCAACTCGTCCCCCTTCCCCCTCTCTAACAAGTTACTTAGTTTTTGTAATTTTAAAAAATGCCTCTAGCAACAGCAGTTTGGTATTGTTACATTTCAGATAATGTTTGAGACCTTCAATGTACCAGCCATGTATGTTGCTATTCAGGCTGTTCTGTCCCTCTATGCTTCTGGACGTACCACAGGTATGTGACTCCGGGATCTTTGGGAAGGGAATATGTGAAATTTAAACAGTTTTTCAAAAAGAAATCTGAGGCTGACTGACACGTGTACTGCCTTCTCAAAGGGATTGTGCTTGACTCTGGGGATGGTGTCACCCACAATGTGCCAATCTATGAAGGCTACGCCTCTTGCCCCATGCCATCATGCGTCTGGATCTGGCTGGTCGAGACTTAACTGACTACCTCATGAAAATCCTCACTGAACGTGGCTATTCCTTTGTGACTACTGGTAAGGACTACAGTACACAAACACATTTGCTTAACACGTACAATTCCTGATAGTTTAAAAGAGCAGTGGTTGTTCTAGAGCTGCAGCAGCAGCATAAAGAAATTGAGCAGAAAACAAAATACCCACCCAGCTTTACTGAGAGAGGGGTTTATTTTTACAAATTGTTTGGAAGAGCTGGTAGGGTATAGTGATGAATAATCTGTTAAAATGCTTGGATCTTGAACTCCCATTCTAAAGTCTGAGTCCTGCCAACAGCTGAACGTGAAATTGTCCGTGACATCAAGGAGAAGCTGTGTTATGTGGCCTTGGATTTTGAAAATGAGATGGCCACTGCTGCTTCTTCCTCCTCCCTTGAGAAGAGCTATGAGCTGCCTGATGGCCAGGTGATCACTATAGGTAATGAGCGTTTCCGCTGCCCTGAGACGCTGTTCCAACCCTCCTTCATTGGTAAGTTAATTGATTTCTTCTCTCAGTAAATGATGCTAGTAGCTTATTCCTGTGCGCTTTTAAATCCTATCTATGCTTGCTCTACATTCATTTACTTAGACTGCAGCATATGGTGCTTATAGAATAGATGCATATGTTTATGTCCATTTTCAGTTAATGTGGTTCTCTAAGTACCACTCCTGTCATGGAGTTTAATGTGGTCACAGGTCACTAGCTAAGTGACAGAACCTTTCAAAACAAAAACTAGTGTCCTCTTTCGTATATTGCACAATCAGCTGCTGTGGTTTAATAGCCTGAGACCAACAAGTCGCCCCCCATTAGTAGACAATATGAAAGCTAATACGTGTTGAGGATCCAAAACCAATGCTTTAAAAAAATATCCAAAGGTCTAATTCAGATCTGGCTTAAGTAGGTCACTATCATTGGGGTCCTGCCCACCAAAGCCAATCAGAACTTGGCCTGAAGGTTTTATTTCTGCTTTGTCAGGATCATTGTTCACTGATCATTGATTCCCTGGGACTCTGTGCACTTCCTATAAAACCATAGCTACCAATGGATATTATTCAAATTTCACTTCGGTTTTCCTTCTCTATCCTTGGACCATTAAATGGAAGCTGTAAATAACTGTATTTCTGACCCTTCCTGGTCTCTCTCCAGATGCCCTCTGCTAGTGAACAGTCTGAGTATAGGATCATAGAATCATAGAATAGTAGAACTGGAAGGGATCTTGAGAGGTCATCAAGTCCAGTTCCCTGTCCTCACAGCAGGAGCAAGCACCGTTTAGATCATTCCTGCTATAAACTGCTAAGAAACTAAATAAAATGAACTGTAGGTCCCAGGAGAGGGCAGGAGTCTTAACCAGAAATAATAGAGTTACTTACCTAATGTTCCTAGGACATACTTAAGCTAGCATAGCTCTGAGCAGTTTTTCCAAACAAATGATTTCAGTAAATCTGTAAGGAATTATTATAGTCTGTTTGAAATTGAATGGAAAATTCCAATGTGGACTTTACTCCTCTCGTTCTTGTTTTAAACAATTACAGAAGCAATCTGTGCCCCAAATAACTTCTAACTCATGGCCTGGTCCAAAATTACATCAATCTAGCTACATCACTCAGGCTATGTTTTGTTTTTGTGCAAAAACTCGCAGCGTGTCTACATCTCAAGCGCATTTTTGCGCAAGAAAATTTTACAGTGAATTGACAGAACAGAGGGGTTTTTGCAGTATAGGTATTCCTCTTTCTATGAGGAATAATGCCTTTTTGCACAAGAGCTCTTGTTAAGAAACATCTTGGTACCAACATACTCCCTGGAGATAACAGGGACATACCAACCTAGGTTTAGGACAGGGTCTAAAATGACATCATGATGGATAAAAATGTTTTGATCAAACCACCATGTACAAAGTAATGGGCAGTATCTAGGTAATGTCAGGACTGGCACTCTGATACGTCAGGAGTGATAGATGCAAACAAGTCACATGTTTACAAAAATGTACCTTAAGGAGGTTGGCCTTGTCTGGGGCAACAGAGAATCTCACCATTCTAAGTAGCTTAGCCGGCTGCAGAATGACTCTGCACAAGCCTTGGAGACTGGTGGCTTCTATTAATTTTACTTAATGCTTTAAAGACTACTACTACTTATTGCTTATTCTGAACCATTTTTTCCACAGGCATGGAGTCTGCTGGCATTCATGAAACGACTTATAACAGTATCATGAAGTGTGATATCGATATCAGAAAGGACCTGTATGCAAACAACGTCCTGTCTGGTGGTACTACAATGTACCCAGGTATTGCTGACCGGATGCAGAAGGAAATCACTGCTCTGGCTCCCAGCACTATGAAAATCAAGGTATAGCACAATTATTTCTAGACAAATTTTTACAAAAATGTGTGTATGGGGGGGGGGGGGAGCTTCAGTTCTTTCATATACATGTTTTCTCAAATAATCACCAATATGTACCCTGCTTGCAAGCAACAGGCCAGTTTTGCCACCCTGATGCATAATGAGATGTACCTTACTCTGGGCTACACTAACTGAACAATCTTCCCCCGAGTAAGGGGTGGCATGTAGGTGCATTGCCACAGGAGAGCAGAGAATAAATTGTGACTGAATCCCAATTCTTCCCAGCATGAAGTAAGGTATTGCACTCCTTTCTTTGTAGGAACTTATTCCCACCGTGTGCCTGGCCAGTGACAGTCACATATTAGATTGAGCTCTGTGCAAAGCACAGCCTGAGTATGCAGAGCTGTTCTTCAACCCCAATAACTTACTGCTTAAAACACCAGGATGTGGGAGATCTAGGTTCAAATCCTCCTGCTGATGTAGAGTAGGGACTGGAAGCCACGTCTTCCACCTCTCAGGTGAGCACCCTAACCACTGGGATGGGTCTCGCCCTCTCTGTCCTGTTGAAGACGTTTCAATGGTTATTTAAGGATTGTATTCCAAGAAGAGCAGGGACTGGAATTGGGGTCTCCCATGTGCTAGTGCCCTAAACACCAAACTATTTAGTCAGTCTTGTCCTTTCGCCCAGTGGACATTTAGGAACGTTATACAAAATGGGGCAGCTTCCACAGGAGGGACTGCGACCAACCCAGACTACACTATACCATTGATAGAGCACACCTGGGTGCAGGCCCCTGCTTCACAGTGTGAGCATTTAAAGCCAAGCCTCCCACACCCTAGCTCAGTGCTCTGACCAAAGAGCTTTGGGGAGGGAAGGGCAAAAGCACCAGCTTTTTTATCCTCATTTTTCTTGAGGGGGCTGGCCTGGCTCAGGCACTTGACTCCAGGCGAGGGTTCCAACCTTTCTGAGGGGCAGGGCTTAGGCACACCCCCGTTCCTTGCCATTTCTGGTGGCTAGCTTAGGCAGTTCATCCTCTGCTTCCTGGATTCCATGACTCTGTTAGGTGACCAGTTCTCCCCCTGCAGTAATCAGGGCACCTGGGTGCCTTAGCCAGGACTGTGCATTCCCATGGCGGCAGGGCACCTAAGTCCTCCTTGTGATTCCTACTCTTAGGAACTTTTGAAAATGTTATCCAAAGATAACATGTTTCCCATTGATACCAGGAGTCTAAAGACTCACAGACCCAGCATTGCTTTCCCCTGGACTTTGATCAGGCTCAGGAGTGCCGGAAGCTGTCTAGAAATGAGGAAGGGGCCACCGAAGCCCAAACTGTGGCCCCACCCCCACTCCTCCCTTTCCCCATAGGCCCCGCCCTCACGCACTCCTCTCCACCCCCATGTCACCTCCCCTTAAGAAAGGAAATGGGCCGTGGCCTCCTGGCGCTCCTCCCCCCGTTCTGGTGGCACTGCCCTCAGAGCTCCAAGCATTTCTAATCTTTTCTTTCTGCTGATCACTTTCTAAAAAAGATCCTCTCCTGTCACCACAATCCCTCCCTTCCTTGGCTCTGGGGATATTGTATTTTCCATATCAGCAGGCAAGGGCTCCACAGTGAGAACCACTGTCCATCCCTCTGCACGTGCAGGATTATTCCTTAATGTATTTTCCAATCCATTAGCCAGTTTAAATATTTCAAGAGTTGTGGGGGCTTCCCCTTCTTCACTTGCAGCCACTTATACTGCTTTTACTGTGTGTGTGTGCTCACTTTCTGTGTCAGCTAGGCTCTGCCTATACACTGACTATGAAATATTGGACCTTACCCCCTAATAAAAGATGAGTGATGCCAGCGGAGTGCAGATTTTCCAGAGGGGTTTCATTAACACTAAGTATCCTGGCTTTAGTAGTTTTGCTAGCAAATGTGTTTACCCCATAACACAAGGTGGTGTTTTTCCTTAACAGATCATTGCCCCTCCGGAGCGTAAATACTCCGTTTGGATTGGTGGCTCTATTCTTGCTTCCTTGTCCACCTTCCAGCAGATGTGGATCAGCAAACAGGAGTATGATGAGGCCGGCCCATCCATTGTTCACCGCAAATGCTTTTAATCCGCTTATCTACGTATTTTTCGCACAGTACTGTGAATGTATTCAGGAAGAAATACGTTCTTATAATTTCATTCCAAAAATCTTTCATACTAATGGCGCTAATTGGATACTATGTATTTTTTGAATAAATAGTAAATATGCTCCTCATAACCTCTTTTATTTTACAAATGTGTGTGCTCTCTTAGGGCATGTCTACACTGAGGAGGTATTTCGAAATAACAAGGCGAGTGTCCACACTACCAAGCCTGCTGTTTTGAAATAATGGGCTTGTTATTTCAAAATAATCACGCCTGCTTGTGAAGAGGAATAAGCTTATTTCAAAATAGTTATTTCAGGAGTTATTGTTTCATAACCACCTGGTCATATAGACATAACTTTAGGCAACGTCTACATTGTGCTCTCCTGTGCAAGAACATATGCAAATGAGCCGCAGCAATGAATAGTACCATGCCTCATTTGCATACTTAATGAACTACCATTTTTGCACAAGGGGCTTTTGCGCAAGAGCCGTTCTGCCTGAAAATAAGCAATTATTTAACAATTTTATTCTTACTATATCTATGGAAGCTCATGCCTGAGTCAGCGAAGCTGTCAGGAAAGTGGATGCACAGTTGTGTTATAGTTTTGTCAGTTCCAGAATATTAGTAAGACAAGGTGGGTGAGGTAAAGTCTTTTATTGGACCACCTTCAATTGGGGAGGAAGCGAGCCTTTCAAGGTTACACAGAGCTCAGATGCAGGTCAGTCCCTGTGTAAACTCAAAAGCTATACTGTCTCTCTCACACCAACAGAAGTTGGCCCAGTAAAAGACAGTATCTTTCCCACCTTGTCTCAGGCAAGTATATACTGCGTTTGTCAAACTATTGGTGAATACATTTCTCAGCAATTGCAAGAGAGCAACTGTAACTGCCTTACAAAGTTGGGAACAATCATTAGAGCCCTGCATGGATACACAAGTGTACCCGTAGATGTTCAGCTGTCCACAGATATCTGTGGATTTCCAGAGCTCTATAGTGGACTGAGCCTCTGAGTCCCCCCAACTGGGCAGCTGTGGGGAGTCTGTATGGAGTTGTGGAACCTGCACCTACCCATGGCTGGGTGGGGATGGGAACCCTGGTCTCCCCTCTCTCCCCCCGCTCTTTGTTGTCCCAAAAGTCAGTTTGGGGCTCTCATCAGGGCCAGAAGCCTGTGCTTGGTCCGCTACTGGAGACAGGTAAAAGGAGTTCTGAGGCTTCTGAGCACACATTCCTCCTCCAAGTTGACCCGATGTCTGTCTGACCTAGTCACCCCCTGGAGCATGGGAGTTGAATACCTCAGCTGCATGTGTTAGGCTGCATGTGGCCAGTCAGGTGTACAGACCACAACTGTTGAAAAAAAGAGCTGATGCACAGAAAATACCTAACGACAAGGAAGTTGACTGCACGTGTTTTACCAGTTGTTTGTTGCTCAATTTACTGTATCATGTTAGTCAGAAACATTTACAGATTTTGCTTTAATATACTGTGAACTCTGTCTTGACAGAACAAAATAACTTCAAAATGGCAAGAGCAATAAATATCAAACCATTAAGTCTAAAACGTATAAATATAAAACATCAGTAATTGCTGAAAAACACCATAGGAAAATCTGGCAGCAATTTTGCTACTTGTGGCCCCTATTTGGAGGGCCACTTAGCTTCCATCCACATCACCTCAGATCCAGCACAATTATTTTTGTTTCTTTCCCAACTACATGTTTACAGGTCTGTAAAAGAAAGCAAATCATTAGTTCCTGACAGCAGCCAATGAAGGTAATGTATCATTTGAATGTTAGGCAAAATTCCATGAGGACCTGCTCCAAACCAAATAATAAAAGAGCCATTCCATATCCTGTATGTTCTTTCTGTTTTCTTCTACGTGACAGCTAAAAAACCCCAATCACTTCATTGTTCCCAATACTTTCTAAGGTGCTAAGTAACAGCCCTGGATACCGGCAATAAAATAGTAAGCCATTGCCAGTAGCACTGCAAGTTCTCTCATACGGCTCTGCCAGTGTTCCTCACCCCTGATCTGCTGAGACCACTTCTAGCATAGCAAAAAGGCTAGTTCTGACTCCAGCTATAGTCACATCTTCATGTCTTTGCTCAGCCTGCTACTAAGGGTGAAAACTGATGCTCTCAGTATTGTTGTATGAGGTTGAGGCTGCTTGTATCCACAGACCTAAAACCCACAAATGATTTCATGTAGGCCACAAGCACCCATAAGCTGGCAGTCACTTTTTGTTTATTACCAAACTAATGAGATAAGAGGAAGCCCCAAACCATGTCAGGTTTAGATAAGCAGAAGCTTTAATATGTTATGTATTAACAAAGTGACTATACAGAATAGTGCTGAAGAGTTAAATTTTGGCACAGGTTTTACTGTATCTGAATAGGCTGCTTATATTTTGTCTGGATAAGCAGGAAAAAGTGGATGATGGGTGCCCACTATTCCCCATCTGGGATAGACAGAGAGCTTTAACTATACTCCCACCCCTGCAATGCCACTAGCCAGAAATACTGAGCTAGTTTAAGATGGGTCACATTTTTTCAGCTAATGTAAGATTAGCTGTCATTTGTTACTCCGATGGGGAAGCAAAGATGGATCTGCTCAACAGAGGGTTCCATAGAGAAAATTATCCTTCATGGTGACTAGCTGTTAGCTCTACAGATTTATTGGCCATCACAACTGGGAAAGTCTGTTGTGATTCTTTGTTAGAAAAAAAAATCTGTTAAGTGGTCATGAAAAACTTCTGTGGGAATTCTCTGGACCTGGTGGCATGGGACTACTGTCCAGCTGTTAAGGAAGGCAAGAGGAGTATACTTTCCATGCTCAAGGAGCAACTGGAAATCCTAATGTGGGAAAGCTGCTTTTCTGGTGGATATTTTATTTCTCAAGTTTGGCAGAGAGCTGTTCGTAACATTTACTGGTTACTGCCTCTCTAGTAGTGAGAACCTTTGTTTTACATTTTACATGGAAATAATATCTATAACCAAATTAAATTCTTTAGGTTTGGCTCTCTGGTGCAGTTACAGATAAATTAGTTTTAGTGGGGAACCATAAGTCTCAGAATCAAAAACTTTATTTAAAATAGAGTAGTGGTTAAAGCAAACAGGAATTACGATGAAACCAATACACTGCAGTTATATTCACATTTCAAGTTGAAAGAGTTCATCCAAGGGTGGTCAGTCTTTGGGGGAGAAGAATGGGTGTATAATCCTTCCATTAACAGCACCAAGATGGTAAATGTGTGTACTAATTTAAAAGTTAGTGTGCTACTCTTTTTTATAATCACTTAGGGTATGTCTACGCAGCAGTGTTATTTCAGAATGACTGAGATTATTCTGAAATAACATAGTGCACACCTACACTACAAGCCTTTATTTCAAGTGGAGGACTTCTTACTCTGACTCATAGTAACCCTCATTTAACAAGGAGTAGGGATGTTAAATATCAGTTAAGTGAATAGTCAATTAACCTCATGAATTCTGATCAGTTACTCGACTATCAGGCATGAATGGCTCTTAGAAGGAGGCATCAGGAATGCACCTGTCAGTGGGGATAG
Organism: Rafetus swinhoei; assembly: GCA_019425775.1. NCBI lineage: Eukaryota > Metazoa > Chordata > Testudines > Trionychidae > Rafetus > Rafetus swinhoei. The sequence goes on from CM033447.1 coordinate 36,772,674, forward strand.
GACTCTGAACTAAACATGGCCCAAAGGTATTAAAGGAAAAATACACTTGAACCTCTTTAATCCGGGCAACCCTGGGAAACTGTGTATACTGGATTAAAGAATTTGCTATGCCAGAAAAGGTGCTGTGGGGTCTAGGCATGAGGGTGATGGGAGTAGGGCACGTAACTGCACTCCACTCCTGGGGGCACATGTGGCTCTGCACTCCCTTCCCTCCCCCTCCCCCCACTCCCCGCTGCTATGGGAGGAGTGGGGAAAAATCTCAGGGGAAGCACATTGCTTCACTGCCATTGCCCCAGCTGGGGGGAGAGGTTGGAGCAGTAGTGTGCAGAGCCACTTCCTCCTCTGCCTGCCAGGGTACGTACCATGGGTGTTCCCAGATTAGGCACACCCGGAGCATGGAGATTCAAGTGTATAAAGAAACTCAACCTAATGCTGTTTACAATACAAACATGGGTGAAAATGTGGAGGAGCTGATGGTTTTCTAGGAGATATGCTCTGGTTCAAACAGGAATTAATTCTGGGAATGCTATGGCCTGTATTACAGCGGGTCAGATGAGAGAGTTACAATGATCTTATCTCTGGCTATTCTTTTGGAACATGTTAAAAATATTTTTAAAGTAATATACCTACATTAAATAGTCGAGGCTCCTTAGTATGTGGGTGAAACCCCTTCTTTTTACAAGCAGAAACTTCAAGCATGCCAGCATTAGTAAGTCTGAAGATCCCAGTGCTGGAAAGCAAAAGAACAAAACTCAAGGAGTGTTGTAGTATTAAAAGAACTTGGTTCAAACAAGCACTAATCAGTCAAACACAAATTACTGCATTCAATACAGATTAAGGGGGTGAAATGTAATTGTCTCTGATGTACAGGAAATCAGAAAAGATGATAAAAATGGTCCTTTCTGGCATTAAAAGTTATGAGTCTATAAAATAGAAAATGTCCTGCCAGCTACAGCTGATGTATACTCTGCTTTGAGTCTTTATTATTAGTAAAAAGAAATTCTACAGAAGACCAAAGAACCATCTGACTACAATTAAAGTCACTATGATTAATGTTCCAAACACTGAATAAAAAATAGATAATCAGAAACAGAAGTGGAGGGGATGGACCTATATAAACTCTTACTCACTGATTAGTCCCTATTCACAGGAATAGTCTCACTGAAGTCAGTAGTACTACTCCAGTGATGAAGGGTGCTCCTGTGGGTATGGAGTTAGCAAGATTGTTACAGAAGACCTTGGACCCATCATGTGATGTACAACCATTTGCTGAAGACAGTTACTTTTGTATACTTTTGTGAATCCAGACCTTAGACCTTTGAAAGGAATAATGAAAGATCAATTTTCTATTCCCTGCCTAAAGCCCATGTGGATTAATGTGGTGTGTGACCCTGCTAAATTTACTGAAAGAGCAAGAAAAGGGGGAGAAACAGATTCTTGCTGCTCCTCCATTATCCGGATCATGGCCCAACCATGTTCCAGGGTGTTACTGCCAGTTCTGGACCACAGGAGCAATCATAGCCAGCAATGCATCCTGTACATAGCAGTTTTGCACAGAGGTTCTGGAGAGCTACATGTTTCTTTGCACATCTTAGGGAATATGGAGACAGGCTGCTATCCACCCCGTGGTACCAAAGAGCTCTGTATGCTGGCTGTATTCTTTAAGCCATGGTGAGTTAAGAGAACTCGCAGCTTCTCGGTAAAACTGCATTGCTAGTGATTACATGCAGGTGCTTTTTTTAAATCACTGTCACACTTTATGCTTCTAATTATAGATTGTTTATGAAGGGTTAATGGATTAATTGATGTTACAGACATGAGTAAGAGGTGCAATAGATGTTATAAGCATAGCAGCAGAAGGTATTATAGAAGTTTATGCATGTAATTACAGCCTAATCTATTGACCTGCTTCATATGTCCGTTTTTAAAAGCATGAAGGCGATGCCCCACTCAGCTTTTCCTAAGGACTAGATTCACAAGGGGGACATAGGCATCTGTAGAGGCTGTCAGACACCTAAGTTCAACATTTAGGCGCCATTCAAATTCACAGAACCACTGCTGACACTAACCCTGAAGAAACCTACATTTCTGCTGGTTAAAGTGTGACACTGTTGCAAAAAAGCAAACATGATTCTGGGATGCATTAACAGGAGTGTTGTGAGCAAGATACGAGAAGTTATTCTTCCGCTCTACTCTATGCTGATTAGGCCTCAACTGAAGTATTATGTCTAGTTCTGGGCACCACATTTCAAAAAAAGATATGGAGAAACTGGAGAAGGTCCAGAGAAGGGCAACAAAAATGATTTAAGGCCTAGAAAACATGAGCTATGAAAGAAGACTGGAAGAACTGGGCTTGTTTAGTTTAGAAAAGAGAAGACTGAGAGGAGACATGATAGCAGTTTTCAAGTATCTAAAAGGGTGTTACAAGGAGGAGGGAGAAAATTGTTCTCCTGGGCCTCTGAGGATAGGACAAGAAGCAATGGGCTTAAACTGCAGCAAGGGAGGGTTAGGTTAGACATCAGGAAAAACTTCCTGCCTGTCAGGCTAGTTAAACACTGGAATAAATTGCCTAGCGGGGTTGTGGAATCCCCACTGGAGATATGTAAGAGCAGGTTAAACAGATACCTGTCAGGAATGACTTAGAACAGTGCTTGGTCCTGCCGTGAGGGCAGGGGACTGGACTCGATGACCTCTCAAGGGCCCTTCCAGTTCTAGGATTCTATTCTATGATAAAATTGCCAACTTTCTATGCACAAAAAAGCAAACACCTTTGCCCCACCCTTCTCTGAGGCCCCACTTCCACTCACTTCCATTCCCCCTCCCTCTTTTGCCTGCTCTCCCTACGCTCACTCCCCCATTTTCACCAGGCTGGCTCAGGGAGGTGGGGCCAAAATTGAGTAGTTCAGGGCATTGGATGGGACTCTGGGCTGAGGCAGTGTGTTGCAATGCTAGAGGCAGTGAGGGCTCCAGCTGGAGGTGGAGCTCTGGAGTGAGGCCAGGGATGAAGGATTTGAAGTGTAAGAAAGGGCTCCAGGCTGGAACAGAGGGGTTTGGAGGGCAGGAGGGGAATCAGGGCTGGTGCAAGGTGTGTGTGAGAGCTCCAGCTGGGGGGTAAAGGTTCTGGGGTGGGAATGGAAATGAGGGATTTGGGGTGCAGGATGAAGCTCTGGGCTGGGCCAGAGGGCAGGGGTGTAGAAGGATGAGGCTCCAACTCGGGGTGTCATAAAAAAAGACTGATGGTAGGCATGTGTCAAGCCTCCTACATCCACCCCAGTTCTCAAGCTGCTCGATCATGAGCTCTGGTGGGATTCTCAAACTAGGTTTTACCCTACTTATCTCATTTCAGGACCTCATTTGGTAGGTGTGTTACAATTATACTCAACCTGCACAATGGACAGCTAGGAATTTTCAGAACTGGCTGGGGTGCACAAGTCCCCCAACATACCCATTAGCTCAAAGGTTAGGTTGCTCCCTTAGCATGTGGGAGACCCAGGTTAGACTCCCCACTCTGTCTGATTTGGAGTGGGAACTTGAACCCAGCTTTCCTACCTCAGAAATGAGTGCCCTCAATTTCAGAATGGGGGGAAGAACAGGCCCCTGGCTCCCAGTCTCCTGCACCTCCCCCACACACATCACCAAGGCCCTGCCCTGAAGGTCCCAAGCAATGCCAGGTAAGTCTGCTAGTAATCACATATTAGTTGAAGCAGGGACTAACTGTCCTACATCCCAGGTGTATGCCCTAATCAAGGGGCTATATTGTCTCAGTCTCTTACACTAATGCTGCTTCTAAGGGGGACCCAGAACACCAAATAACTCAGGCTATGTCTACACTGCACAGTAGTTTGAAATAGGATACACAATTTGAGCTACGATAAATTGCATATCTTATTTTGAAATAGCTTATTTTGTAATTTGGTGCTGTGTAGACAGTGCCAATTTTCAAAATAACCCGCTATTCCGAAATGTCCCTTACTCCTCGTGAAACGAGGTTTACGGGAACATTGGAATAGTGAGCCCAAAATAACAGCTTGCTATGAAGACAAGGGGCAGCTATTTCAGGATACTCCAGGATACACTGAAATAGTGTAGCAGTGTAGACATAGCCTCAGTGCTTAGGACATGGAAGACCTAATCCAAATCAGGCAGAACAGGGATTAGAACTGAGGTCTCCACATCTCAAGTGAACACCCTAACCCCTGGGCTATAATCAGTGGTGGGAGAATGGTACTTACTCTGGTTTCTGCTAGGAAAGACTGCCCATTCTTTAGCACCTAACACCAGCAGAGGGGGTCAAGGCTGTGAATCAGGGACACAGATAGAAGCCTCTGGCACCTCAAGGTACTTCTGCTCTGCAATGAGCCACCTGCAGCTGGTCCATGCCGGATGACTCAGGCCCCTGGTCTTGGGCTGTGGTGCAGAAGTTTGGGCTCTGGCTACAGCCCAGATTCTAGGACCTGGGCTGCAGCCTGAGCCCTAATGTGTCCACTGCTCTTAAACAGCCTCTTAGCCCAAGTCCTGCTGGCACAGATGAGCTGCAGGTGTCTACTTGCAATGTAGACCTATCCTGACTGCCTTTGTGCATCTGCACCTGCCTTTTCTTCTGTATTTCACTCCTGGCTATCTCAGGTGGCTCCCAGCTCAGTTTGCTGGCTTCTGAGAATCCCTTTCTTATTGCCTAATTCACCCCTTGGGGAGCCAACTTGGGTCCCTGAATTGCCTTAGGGCAGGGGCCCAGCAGGATAATTTGCTGATGGGCCATGAGACAGTTTTGTTTATACTGAACATCTCAATAGGCATGGTCCCCGCAGCTCTCAGGGATGTGCTGGCCGCTGCTTCCTGCAACTCTCATTGGCTGGGAACAGTGAACCATGGCCACTGGGAGCTTTGGAGGGCCATGTGTGTGCAGAAGCTCAATGTAAACAAGTGGTCTCATGGCCCGCCAGTGGATTTCCCGAGTGGGCTTCAAGCATGGGCTTCAAGAAGGGACCCAAGGGTGCATGTTGCAAACCTCAGCCTTGCAATGCCTAATAGGAGTGCCAACTGTCCAATCATGCAAACCCAAAGATCCCTATCCCACCCCTTATCCAAGGCCTCACCCCTACTCACTCCATCCCCCTACCCTCACTCACTTTCACCAGTCTGGAGTGAGGGAGAGGGTATTGGGTGCAGGCTCTGGGCTGGGGCTGGGGGTTAGTGTATGCAGACCATGAGGAGGAATTTTAGTATGGGCTCTAGATAGGGAAGGGGGTTGGAATGCAGGAAGAGGTGAAGGGGACAGTAGTTACCTCGAGCAGCTCCCAAAAGTGACTGTGACAGCCCTCTGGCAGTAGCTCCTAGGTCACAAGGGCCAGGGTGCTTTGTGCGTGGCCCCTATCCGCAAGCACCGTCTCTGTAGAGTCTGCGCTTGGGGTGGAGATAGCGTGAGGAGACGCCCTCACCCATGAGCTACAGGGATGGTGCTGGCCGCTTCTGCGAGTGGCATGGAGCCAAGGGAGCTTGCCTTAGCTCCACTGCCATGCCAGACTGTTAGTGCCCAAAACCGCCCAGTTTGGCTGAAATAGCTTCCGGGAGATAGAGCATGATTCTAGAAGACTCCCAGTGAAAGCAGGAGAGTTGGCAAACCTAATGCCTAAGCCTCTTGTGAATCGAGACCTTAGACCTTGTAATGCTGAGAAGAGCAATGCTTACATACTTTTACAAATTTGGTCTGTAACAAAATGTATTTTAAACAGCTTTTAGTTATTTATTTGTATTGTATTTATCTCCATGCTCCCATCACTTTAGTGTTTTTCGCTAAGAACAAGCTAAAAAACCTATACTGTCCTCCTCCTTCACGGAGAGTGCAGTTTGGATTTAGTGATACACCTGATAGTGAGATCTATGAGAACTAGAACTACCAGTCAAACGTGGTCACACCTGCCAAGTGGAGTGAAGCATCACCCTTTACAAAATTTTAAAATAGGAAACAAAGTGAAATAAAATAAAATTGCACAGACAGGCTCACTGGAATGTAAGCCTAGATCAATTCAGAACTCAAGGAAATACTTCAACCTTTTCTCCCCTTCACCTTAGTTGATCACCTGTTTTGCAGGTGATCTAGTTCTGAGATAGCAGACTGGGAGAGACAGCTAAATATTACTTAGAAAAAAACAGAACTCACTCATTATGTTTTGGTGAGCAAACAATTGCAATAGCCTCTGGTAACATTAGCTGATAAGAACAATGAGTATGAAGATCAACACTGGATAAGAACGCAGTTTGTGTTGGATGCGTCTACAAAAAGAAAGGGAAAGCTCTGCATAGTCAAAGTATTTCTTAGTCAAGGTCAAAAATCCATTCAAGAAGAAACAGAATTTTGTAACACGAGAAAGTGTTAGCATTTCCCCTGGATTCAGTTTTTATTATTTGCTATTAAAACCCAAACTTTTCCCCAGTACAATAAAGCTCTCAGGATAACTTTATGAATGATGCAACAATGCAGAAACTAAACGCAACAGTGTCAGAAGTAAATTCATGGGTGTCTGGTATGTAGGGTGGGGGAAGGTTCTGCCTTCCCAAACCGCCAGGTATAGCCCTGCCCACACTTCCCCCACAGTGCCTACTGTAGGTGTTCTGAGGGCGGAATGTCACTGCCCCCAGCACTCTCCCTCCCTGGATGCGAGGTGCACCCTCCTCCCTCCCCCAGTGCTCCAGGGCTGGCGAGGCTGGATTGGCCCAGGCCACAAAGCACAACGCGCCTTGTCTCCTCCCTCTCCAGTGCACCGTGCAGCGCAGCCCAGCCCAGCCCAGCCTCTCCAGCCCCAGAGCACTGGGGGAGGGAGGAGGAAGGCCATGCTGCGCCATGTGGTCTAGCCTCCTCCCTTCCCCGGTGTTTGAGAGGGTGGGCTGGTCTTGGTCATGCTGCGCAGTGCGATACGCCTTCCACCAGGGCTGGGGATGCTGTGGCAAGCGCACACCCACTCCCCTCCCCGTGATTGGAAGGGGGGATTGTTGCCCTTCCTCCTGAGGGCGGGAAAGGTGCAGGGCTGGAGGTGGGACTGGGGGCTTGCTTCTCCCAGCCCTGCCTTCACCGACCACCCATAAGTAAATTCCTAACACCAGGTGCATGAAAGTTTACAAAAACAATTTTAAATTCTTATAAATATCAGATTAATGTTCTTATGAAAAGAAACCAAGCTAGACTGAAAGGTCATGTGTGAGTATAATAGGATAGCAGGCAGAGAGAAAAGGACTTAAATTATTTGTTCAAAATCCCTTAAAATGGGATCATATGCCAATATTTCAAATAGAAAGTAAAAATTAGAACATAATTAAAAGTAATTCTCATTAGAAGGTAAAAAGTGTGAAAATGAAAGTGTGAAGCAAGTTGAAATTTTACATGGTGTTCACATGGTACATCACTGTCTTTGGTTCTAATGCAAACATAGATTTAATAGCAAATTGCCAGAGCAGAGTGGCCACAGTAATCAGTTTTCCTGTACAATGAACATTTTTAAGATTTCCACACCAAAAAAAGAATCCTGTGCCAAATCAGGACCAAAAATTGAAATCTTAAAAATGTTTAAGAATGGAAAAAATACCAAAATTATTCAGTCTAGTTCAACAGAAATGTTTTGTTTTGAAATTTCAAATATTTTGCTTCCAATTAACTATTTTTTTTACACTATAAATTAAATTTGCTAAACAAAAAATTACTGCAAAAGGAAAAAATCAACTTTTCTTAGAAAAAGTCAAAGTGGGATATTTCAAAAACTTTGACAAACTTTTATTTAATTTTTTTCAAAATGGGAATTTCATCAGGACTGACCATTCCCCAAGAAGTTTGTTTTGACAAATTAACATTTTCAACAACAAAAAAGTATGGTACTTTCAAGTTATTCCTGATTTACAGTGGTATAAGTGAGATCAGAATCAGGTCCCTGAACCTCTAAAGAAGTCAGGAATTACTTCACCATTTATTATTTTAGTCATTAATGTACTAAGTATTAGAAGTTCACTTTTTAGGTGATTTACTCATTTCCACAGATATGTATGTTTTTTGTGTTTCATTTTAAAATTTCATGGAATACAAGATAAGCCTAATTTGCAATAGAAAAAAAAATCTAAGAGCTATTCTAATAAAACAGAGCCTCAAGCTTCTTTTGCTTGCAGGTGTCTTTTTGTCATGTTTGCTATAATTAAAAAATTCTTCTTCACCACTGATTTATAAAGAAAACTCTGTAATGTACTCAGTCAGGCACTCTACTTTTTAATATTTATATCACAACTTTTCCTTCTCACCATGCCTGGAATAAACTCACAATGCTCAAAACTACTTGATCCAAACTCTACAGTTTGATAATCTCCTAGTAATGGTTTTAGAAATGGTTTTAGAAATGTCTCATACAGATGGACCAAATGCTGCATTGAATTATATCTTGTATATATTAAGATTTTAAATTCTCATCTGTTACTGTAACAGCTGAGTGAATTCCATATAAAATCAAGAGCGACGTCCCAGAAGTCTCTGGCTCTTTTCCTTTCTGAGAATACATGTCAGACATGTATACCTCGTTCAATTCCATTTACATAAGGCAGAATTTTGGGCCAAATTCTGCCAACAGATAGACAGCCTCTGTTGTCTTAAATAGAATTTGCACAGGCAAAATTGGGCCTACTGTATCAATGAAACACTTTACAGCTTCCTAGAAACAAAAAACAGCTTGTATGTCAAATCAGGCCACAGCAGAAAGACTGAGAGAGAAAATTAGTTTAGATCATGCAAATTACTTCCTTACACTGGAGTTTCCAGTGCTGGCTTTATATAGCCTACGTAGCCAATACAGAGAAGTCAAGATCCATACGGCATACATACATGGATCCAACCCAAAGTGAGAAGATCGTGTTGATCCTGAACGCTGAATAAGTCTTCCACATTCTCCATGTCACAGTAATCTGGCCCTGCAGACTGCTTTGGCACTATCACGTGGGTAATAGTAAATTCATTATGCGTCTGTAAAACACGTGGTAAGAAAATGACTTGAATTGAGGGTATTAGAATGAATAAATGCTGAACATGAATCTTGAGGAAAAAAACGGGTCAGATCCTCAGCTGCTGTAAATTGCAGTAGCTTTACTGAGTTCAATTAAACTATGCCAGTTTACACCAGCTAAGAATCTGGCCAATATTTCATCACATCAGTATTCAGAAAAGCAACAAACATATATGAAACGTGTATGCACAGAAAAATTGTAAAAGGAGAGATGATGTCTGTTAAGAATGGAAGCAAGAGCAATAAAAATATGATTCCTTTCTTTGAAACACAACATGCTTCCCTGTTTTTATTGTTCTTGGCTTTTATCTGTGTCTAAAGCACTTGGATATCTACTTGGAACTTCTCTATACAGTACTTGCATGTCTGTGTATCAGCATCAGTGGTGCAGTCACCCTTGCTCTGGCAACAACCTGATAATTAAGTACTGCTGCAAAGTTAGCTAATTGACCACAAAGCATTATTTAGCATATAGGCAAAAACAAAGAGCAGTGATTTTTGTTTTATTTGCTGAAAGTAGTGGATTTTTTGTAGAATTTGATGACACCCGACAATAGCTTCTAACATTTTTAAAATCCAGTTTTCCTATAACTAAGCCTCATATTGTTTGATGAATTCCAGGGAATGTTCTTGAAAAATCCTGTAATAGAGTTTAATTGTACAGCTTCATAACAGCACATGACCTCAATAAGTATGGAAATTAAGATCAAATAGGTCTGTAACAACGCAAACAGCTCACCACAATTCAATAACATAGCTAAACAGATATTACACATAGAGGGCTTGTCTTCACTACTGCTTAAGTCAATGTAAGTTCCATCACTCAGAGGTATAAAAAAAGCCACCCATCTGAGCAACACTCTTTCCGCCTCTTGTTGAGGTGAAGTAATCCTGCCAGTGGGAGAGAATGTGTCTTCACCGGATGAACTATAGTTGCATTGGTGGACCTGTACTGCTGTAGCATGGTAATGTAGACTAGCTCTTACACTTCAGATCTGCTTTTGCTTTGATATCAGTTCCTTACAGGAAAAAACACAGTACTATCCAAAGTGCCTTCCCCATACAAATGTGAACATATAACTGTACCAGTTTTCCACAGAGAATTCCACACGTCTCTATTCCTCTTACTGTATTTGCCTCGGCTAACAGCAGAAATTTGTGACAAAGATCTGTGGGTAAAACTACACCTCGGAGTGCTTCGGCCACTTGATCTAATAAACAAGGAGATAGAGCATTTATAATCTAGTCTTTGGTGTGACATTTTCTAATCTAAGAGGTTTAGACAGTTACAGATCAACTGAACTGACTTACCTAGGCAGTGCCATACTTGCCAAAAAGAATTTTTTGATCAGAACAAGGGGGCTGCACCCCCTGTTCACTATGCTTGCCAACCTCTTTCTCGGCCGGGCAGGTCCCGGGGCAGAGGATGCCCTGGCTCTTTCCCCAGCTGCTGGGAAAGGTCCAAGGCCACCCTGGCTCTTCCCCCCCCCCCCTTCGGGGAGGGGCCGAGGCCATCCCAGCCCCAGTTATTCCCCACCATCGAGAGGTCAATGTTTCCCCGGCCCTTGGGCCCCCCCGCCCCGCCCCGGTCTCAGCCCTTGGCTCCCCTACTGTCAGCCGCCAGGGAGAGTCCGAGGCTGCCCGGCTCTTTCCTCCCCGCACTCCAAGAGGCCAAGGCCACCCCTGCCCTTCCCCCCTGCCCCTGGGAGGGGCCGGCGCGAAGCCGCACTGGGCTGAAGCCATGCCGTGCCCTTCTATATTATATGCTATGTTAAGAGAAGTAGAGAGAATTACAGTCTAAATGGCACTTACTCTGAACAGTGCTTAAAGTGGCTGCTGGCTTTAATGTCTGGTTTACTGAAAGAGACTGTCTAGCAGAAACAGAGGCATCATTCTTACTGGCTTTGTCAGAAAATGTGGTAGATAAGGAGCTATTCTGATGCATAGAAATGCAAGATAGCACACTCCCATCAACCATATTCTCTTTAATTTTCAGATCTCGGGCTAGTTCTTGCTTCTTAAGTTGATCTTCAAAGAACTGAAACTGCTCTGTTTCAAGCTGCTGTTGTCGCATCTGTGCAATTCTCTTCTTTTCGGCTTCTATCAATCTCTGCTGCTCCAGTTTCCTTAGGAATTCAGCTTTACACTTGTTCTGCAAAGTATGTAAATTAAATGGTAAAATCCTTTAGACAATACTAAAAAAGTCACAAAATGGTGAGGGGAAAGCTACCAAATGGATTAACCAGTTATCATTGGACAATAACAATACTGTCTGGAACACATTAGCCACATTGCCCAATACAACTGTGCCCATTAAAGTGCTCTAAAATAATGAACACAACACACAGAAGACCGAAATCTCCCATTCTGTACACCTCTTCACACATTATGCATTTACCTCACTACTGATAATATATGCCCCTAACCCAATTATAGTTTGGCAGAGATAATTGCAGTCTAAAAACAATATTTTTTTTTAAAGTAGGAAGCACAAAAAGCCTTTATAAAAGGACACATATCTTCAGGTGGATTTCACAATACAGTTCCCTCTATGGAATTTTCTCCTGCCTTTTTCCTTTCTTCACTCACTTTAAGTTCCCTTGCACTGCTTCCAAAAACCTAGGGTATGTCTATACTTAAACTGCTGCACAGGCACTGCAATGACAGGAAGGGTGTTCTCCCATCACTATAGTTAATCCACCTCTCCATGAGACAGTTGCTACATCGATGGAGGAATTCTTCCGTTGACTAGTACTGCCTACACCAGGTGATAGGTCTTCAAAGCTACGCCTGTCAGGCGTGCGGAGCAGTGCCAATGTAAGTTTTCAATGTAGATGAACCCTTAACCTTGCATTTTTCCACATTGCTTGTTGTTCTGACTCGGTCACAAAGGTCTTCACTGTATTCTCATCTCCCTCCAGATGCCCAACCCCAACTGCTATTCCACAAACTGCAGGGAACCTTCACGTTCCAACATTCCTTCCCCACTTCTGTTAAAGGGACAGCAACACAAATTTTCAGATGCAAAATATAGATACTTCATCAATGACTAACATAGAAAACAAAATAAAACCTCAGAAACAAATTATAAATGGGAACATGGGTTCTTGTTCCAAACTGTAAGAGACATACTGCAGGAGAAAGAACAGCATTCCTTACTTCCTCTACCTCTTTCCACTGCACGTTTTTAAACTACAAATGCTACGCTCAGTGACTCCATTAGACACAAAGAGGGAGTATGACTATGGAGCTCTTAAACAGCTACCTAAATACTGTTTAAGTAGCTGTTTGTACCCTTCACAATGCCTTGATGTATGTCAGAGTTCAAGTGAATACTAGTTGTCTTGTGGTCTAAATTTTTCTTTTTCTTTGGGGAAAAGGGGCCCATTTAAATACTCATTAGTACAGTATCTTACTTTTTCAAATAAAATAGTATTAACCAAACTGTACCAAACTGCAATAGAGGCTTTTTCTGCAATAGATAAAGACAGACAGACAGTATTTCTATTATGTAAATACTAAAACACTTACATATTTATTTCTAAATAACCACACATATATACCACTTATTTTCAAATCACTGGTTTATTAGAGATTCAAAAGACCCAATTTCTAATAGTGCCTAACTATTATGCAATAGTAACATTTTGATTTTTTTGCTCATACAACTGCTTTTTATTTGAATTTTGATTCTGTAATACTTATAACTAACAGATTCAATAAGTAAACATTCATATGAATAATGTTTTAAAAATTAGATGTGAATTCAGCTAAGACTTACTTTGTCTTGCATATATTCTTGGTATTCTGCGTTATATTTCTTTAAAAGATCCTTCTTCAAGTCATCTGTCCTTGGAAATGCGACCTCTTTCAGTTTCTTTTGAGATTTGAGGGGAAGGAGAGGAGAGTTAAAAAAAAAAAAATGTAAAACTGCTTTCCTGCCTTACAAACAAACAACAAACAAACAAACAAATAAACAGTTAGCTGGGAAGGAACACCAGCTGGAATGCAGATTTTCAAAGGCAATCATTTCAAAACAAAAGTTAAACACGCTAAATTACAGGCATGTCAAATATATAAGGCCATGTCCACAGTTATAAATTGGCACAATCCATTGAAGCAATGCCAGTTTACACCAGCTGAGATCTGGACAACAGATTTCTTTTAGGAAAGGAAAGTCACTTTTCCAACCAGACTGATGCCTCTGAGACATAAATGACATATGACAACGGAATTACTGGCTCAGATGACATCTGGTTCTAGGTTTCAAATCAGTTTTGGCCTAGATCCTGCAATGAGTTATCCGGAAGGAGCCTAGGGCTCCACTCAGATGTAGGGTTCTGCCTATGGAGAGTTTACTGCAGGAAGGGGGTCTTTGATATTGCACATTTCAAGGCCTTAATTAAAGTACTTAAGCATGTACTTAATCCCATTGATTAACAGAATTTAAGCATGTGTTTGGGTACACTTCCTGAATCGGGATGAGTTCCTGATTCAAGGCCTAAGGCAGAACAAGAGTTGGAAGTAGGGTTGCCAGATGGTTTAAACAAAAATACCGGACACACTTGACATTACATCACAATCTACATTACATCTTATTTAGAAAATACTGGACATTTATATGTTCTCATTTATATTTTCTCAATTTGTTTCTTGAACAGAAAGCTCAAATACTGGACTGTCCGGTTCAACGCCGGACACCTGGCAACCCTAGTTGGAAGAAAATGATGTGGACCAAGCCTCAAAAGAGACATTATTAAATGTATTGCATTTACAATGATTGACTTCAATCACATGGCACTTTACATTCTTGCTTAGCTTTACTCACATAATTACTCCTACTGAGTTCAATAACTTGTCCCCATAGGTGGGGTGTGTTTTAAATAACTAACAAAATGGAAAATTTAACAACAGTGTAGCATTTTGCCAGATTAATTTGAGTTTATACAAATCAGTGCACAGGTGCTACTCCATGTCACAGTACACACTTAGACCAGAAAGCAGCTACAGGTTGGACCTTCCTGGTCCAGCACTCTCAGGACCTGACTTGTCCCAGATGAGGGATTTTGCCAGACCAGGAAAAGTCATTTCTGGCTGCCTTGCTGCTGGACCCATCCCCTGTCCTGACATCTCCCTGGACTGCTTGGCTCCCCCAGCTGCGCTCCCCTCCCATACAATGTGCCAGAACTCTCTGATCCTGGAACATCTGTGGCCCTGCCAGACCAGAGAGTCTCAGTTTATAGAGGTGCAACCTGCACTTCCTTCTGGTTTCACTTGGAATGCCCTGTGGAATGGCACCATGAGGCAAAGGGTTTGGCAGAAGAGATAGTTTTCCATATTTCAATGAATATCAATAGACAATTTCCAGTATTTTAAACTGAGGAAGGGATTATTTTAAAAGTTTATCCTTCAATTAAAGCAATGATGAAACCAATATAGTAGCAGAAAAACTAAGAAAAGCATAAAAAGGAAATGGAGTACATATCTTAGTATTAAGGAAAGTAGAAAATACTTTGGCTTATAGGCCCATGTTAAACAGATAATATATACAGTACGCTAATGATTCCAAATGACTTCTTAATGCTTAGCTTCCACTCAAGTCAATGGCCATTCACTTAAATGGAAGAAAAGATAAGATGCAACATGCTTTAATTTAATGTATTTAAAACATATGTACCCTTTAGATAGAGCTGCTAATTTCCTACTCACACAAAACCAAGCACTCTTGTCTTGATCCTTCTTTGAGCTTCCACCCCTGCCCTGCCCCTTCTGAGTCCCCACCCCTGCTCACTATAGCCGCCATCCCTCTTTTGCTTGCTTTCTTGCTCGCTCACTCACTTTCACTGGGCTGGCTCAGGTGGTTGGGGTGCACGGTGGGGTGAGGGCTCTGGCTGGGGCCAAAAATGAGTAGTTAAAGGTACATGAGGAGGCTCCAGGCTAGGCAGTGGATTAGGAGTGCAGGGGGGTGAAAGCTTTGGCTGAGGGTGAGGGCTCTGGATTGGGGCTGCGGATGATGGATTTGGATTATGGAAGCGAGCTCCAGGCTGCAATTGAAGGGGTTAGGAGGGCAGAAGGAAGATCTGGGGTAGGGGAGGGCTGGGGCCCATGGGAGCTGCAAAGTTGGTACTTAGGGTGGGGGTAGCATGCCGAGCCCCTGACTGCTCCTCTGAGTAGGAGTCGGAGGGGGACATGCCGTTGCTTCCAGGGGCTGCTTGAAGTAAGCACCACCACCACCTCTGAGGCCCTCCTCCCCCAATTCCCAACCTGACAACCCTACATTTAGAAATATATTAACTAAGTTTCCAAAAAAACATACAATATTGGTTCTATTCAGTAATACCAATTTTTAGGAGTTGCAATTAGTTATCCCAGAAATGATCAAGTGACTAAGCTGAAATGAAACTTTGTTGCTAATGGAGCTAGTTATAGGAACTTAGTATTGTAGGCTGGGTTGGTTCCATGTGCATTTATTTGTATTGAGGAAAGAACAGTTTAGTTGGAGAGCAATTTAAGAAATGCCAGGAAAAAGCAATAGTACCTTCATAATATCCTGTTTTTCTGGTACTGCACATTGCTGATAGTCTCGGTGACTAGGCAACTTTTCTACAAATAAACTAGAAAATTAAACACACATATTTTCCAAAACAGCTTTTATGTTGGGAGGAAAATAAGTTTTGCATATCACAGATGTTCTTGAACACTGCATTCCAATTTGATTTAAAGCTGTTTTCTACACTTTCACGGGTTTAAACCATGTCACTGAAGTTCCAGCACTGATTTAAATGACACAAATCTTAACCCCCATAATATCATTTTCTGTCGTTGGCTGCACTCTTCCTTGTTCTTTGGTAGCAATGGATAATAAAAGGACTAACTAGTACATGGCAACAGAAATCACCATGCTGGGCACTAGCTAGCCTTTGTAACAAGATCTTAACAGCATCACCCTTGTCCTTCCATCCCTTTTTCATTCTGAACACACTTGTTAGGTCTTGTCTTACTAAGTTCTTCATGCCAGTGAATGTTCTTTATTTTGTGTATGTTCATGAGCTACTGCAGTGGAAATAATGATAGCCTGGCAAAGGTATAGGAGAGGAAGCTGCCAACAGAGAAAGTCTATAAAGACTTCATGTGAAGTCATGGCATGCCAGATTGACATGCATTACTGCAGCCCACTTTAGACCACTCCAACCTGTGCTGTGAGATTAAACAAATTAATATCTATTGCGCATGTAGTAGGCAAATCAATATCTATTGCGCATGTAGGACGCACACTGGATAATCCCATTTCCAGCCATCCATAGCTTTCTGAGAAGTTCACCTTGTAGACTGGAAATGTCCATGCCCAAATCTATTCCCCAAAATTGAATGTGTTTGTTTAAAAAAATGCAACAATGTCTGAACAATCAGAATACCAGACAGAGTGAGGAAAATTTCCAGTCATCATTATATATTTAATTTTTTTTTAAAGCTCTACAGCTAAACTAGCTTCTTAGAAAGTTTAAATCTGATGTAGACTTAGCTCTCAGGAAGTAAGTGAGAGTTCTGGTGAAATCTGTTTTGAATTTGATGGAGTTATGACCTTTTGAAAAAAAATCACATGGTAAGCATGCACGGGACCTTTTGCAATGGCTCTTTCATTCAGGGAAAAATTCTGTTTAGTCTTTGTGTGGAAGAGGAGTAGAATGAGAGAGTAAAAAGCTCCTCTTTTTAGTGGCCTATTTGATGGCTGGACAAAATTACCAAATCAATGTAGCCAACAGAATAATTTAGGTAAAAAAAAAAAAAAAAACCCCTACAGATTTCTCCTTACGTTATAAATTTATTATAAAGAACAAAAGCATTTTCCAGGTTTCCTTCCTCTAGATATACAGATGCCATGCGCTCCATCTCCACGCCGGATCTAAAGTAACGACGTGGAGTAATATCTTCACTGATTGTGATGTTACAGGCAAGCTTGCTTAAGGCACGTACTCGCTCCTCTGGGCTCACTGAAACATCCGTGTGGTCAGGCATAGCCACTAGCTTTTCCTGAAAACAAGCAACATATCACAGGTTACATTTCACCTTGGATGGCTGACCCCATTAACACATGACTTTGTTCAAGATACCAAGGGAAATTTAAATTTAAACAAATATAAATCAATCAATAAATAGTCCCAATTGTTAGTAACAATAAAAAGGCTTTATCGTGCTTCTTCAATGGCACTAAAAACAACAAATAAATTATGTTAAAAATACATATGTTCTGAAACAAGATAAAGATAAAATTAAATTAGAGTGAAACAAACCAAGGAATAAGCCTGATTTGGCAGCTTCCTAGATTTGCCAAGATATGAATTCCCATGAATTGTCCTATTTGTATAGACATTTGCCTATTTTTATAGACATTTAAAGTATTCTCCCTACGCTTGAGCTACACTGGGAACTAACCCAGGCACAGCTACATCTCCCAAGGAAGGGATGGGCAATAAGTGGTCTTTGTGCTGGATGCAGTCTGCCGGTACAGCCGCTTACCACTCCTGTTGGCTGCGGTTTGCCATTCTTGGCCAATGGGAACTTTGGGAAGCAGGCCAAGCCTGCGCCGCAACCCAGAGCTCCCATCTGCCAGGAACAGAGAGCTGCAACCCACAGGAGCTGTGAATAGTTGTACTTGTGGACACTCAGGTAAATAAAGAGTCTGGTGGCCTGCCAGGGGCCAACCCTAGTGAACTGCGTCTGCCCCGCAGGCCCCTTATTGCTCACTCCTGTTCTAAGGGCATGAAAAAATCCAGATCCCTGAGAAACTTAGCTATGCCAACACTACCCCACGCCCCAGTGTAGACAGTACTAGATTAACACAAGAATTCTTTTGTCAACCTAGCTACCGCCTTCAAAGAAGTGGTGTACCTTCAGCAATGGGAGAAGCCCTCCTTTTGATACAGTTGGTCTCTACATTAGAAATGCCACAGCAGTGCTGCGGCTATAGTATTTCAAGTGCAGTCAAGTCCTTACCTCTGGATGTAATATTTACTATTGGGTGCAGTCTGATAACAGGAATCAGAAATTGCAGGAAGTTCATTTGAATGTTAACTTTATGGATTAAAGCATTGCATTTACAGCTGAGTAAACTAAAGCTATTTGACAGGACAGGAACAGAAGCCAGCAAGAAAAGCCATGTTTTTAAAAGGCTTAATGCATTTTCTCTTTCATACTATTACTTAAAATATTTTGGTTACTTGAAATTGTTGCTGAGAAACTGCTTCATCTTATTATATTTTAAATGCTTTAGTCTTTCAATTCAGAATGTGTAAACATACACATGCCCGGAGGAAGCGCACAGTAACTAAAACAGCAAAGAACCCTCAACAAACCAAACGTATCAAGTATAATATTTTTTTAAATATTTAAATTCCAGGTTGCCACACTCCATAGTAAGAGGCAGCTGGGCAGAGAATAAGGGATGTAGCAGGGTTATGGTGGCTAGAACCTTGTAAAAAAAACCTTGAACCACCAGTCCACTCAACAAGCGTGGGCGGTATCATACAGTTTGCTGCTTTTTTTAAACTCAGGGTGCCAAGCATTAAATATCAAAATGTAATACATACCAACGAACTAACAGTGAAAGGCTGTTCCATGTTGCCGACAGTCTGCAAACCAAGATTACTATTTCTTTCCAATCTCTCCATCTGGAAACAAAGAACAAAATGAAGGGAGGGGGTGCAGAGGGAGGAGGAAGGGAAAATTAATGCAGTGTTCAGTGGCTGCAGTAAGTTGCCCCCTGAGTCATGGTTTATTAGTCAAAAAGAAACTTCAGTACACATCCACTGATTGTCACCATGTGCTAACATGAAATAGGATAATGAAGTCATTTTAACTGGAAATATCTTCAAACATCTATGTTCTTGAGCCATGCCAGGTACCATATCAGTTTAAAATCAAACACAACAAAATAAAGTCCAATTGTGTGTTTTAATAAACACGTTACTATTAGTGGCTTCAGAATATAACATTTCATTAAGTAGTTTTAAAATAAATTGCTTTAATAGTTTGTTAACTTGCAATTGAAATGATGAACTAATATCTTTCAAACACCAAGTAAGGGGGGGGCGAAGGAAAGAGTTCAAGCCAAAAGTTCAAAGACTAATAACTGCATTTATTTTTCCATCAGTATATACCATGATAAAAGTACACTGTGAATCTGAGCACTTTTTTTCCAGCTGAGCACTTTTTTTCCAGCAACTGTCCTAGCCTAAATATGGAAACTACATGTTTAGTAACTAAACGTAAAATAAATCTTTCCAGCACCAGCTGAACTGTCTAGAACACTGATTGATTGCAAGTTGACTGCAAGAAGTGATTGAAACTCATATCTTTTACATGCTGATTGATTGCAATTTAACACAACACTTCAGTAAAAGCAAATACTAACAAGTAAAGACAAATATTTAAAAGTGCTGCGGTCATCAGCAAAAATTGTTTTTGACAAGGAAATGATTCATTAAGTTGTACTTTAATAAGAATCTGAAGCTGTTGAGGTGGGTGCTCTAATTCCTAACACTTCAGTGCACCATCTAGAACAGTGTTTCTCAACCTTTTTTATAAAGTACCTCTTTTTCAAAAAAAAAATTATATGTACCCCCAGTACCTACAGTTTTCAGACACACAAAATTGTTTTCTATCATTGTAACACATGTGTTTAAACAACTTAATTGTAGCCAGGTGGGCGATAACATTTTGGGGTATAAAAAGTACAAAAATAATAAAACACTGTAAAATGTCAAACAAAAATTTGGTTTTCTCTAAATTTCAGTTGTGTTGACCTAGCCCTCCAGACTTCTCTTGAGTACCCCAAAGGGTACTCGTACCACAATGTTGAGAAACATTGATCTAGAAGACTGGCCTTGAATGTCAAAGGCTGTGTGTGATATAGAAAATGAACATTATAAATAGCTAAAGGCCAGATTAGTTCAGCACAGAAGCCTCAGACTCAGAGGAGTTGCAGCAAAGACTTACTGGGGGCTTCTCTCTCCACAGAGGCTTGTTCGAATCCTGGTAGAAGTCAGAACAGCCCCACTGCTTTTTTTCAGTGCTGGAGATATGTTTCTCTCCTTCTTACAAATAAATAATTGGTTATGCTTTCTGCGACTCATTATTCCTGTCTTTGCCTCTTTCTTGTTTTTCTAAAAGGCTAATCATATCTAGTATTAGGTCATCCTTTAAAATGGTTATGGTCATGGGTAAAATTAGAGTCAACAATTTCATCTCAATTACTAATTGGTCTGTTTTCTCTCTTATTTTGTTTTTTCCTGGATTTACTTGTAAATTCCTTTACTAACCCATTTGTTCCCTTTGACTAGATCTGCCCCCAGCTTCCATCCAGAACACATCACATGATCTGTTGTCGACAGCCAAGTCCTAATATACAACCGGATCTGCTCCGATCCCACAGACACAGACAGACACTGACATGATCTTTATCAAGCATTCTTAAAACTTAAAGACCCACCTGGGAAAGTGAAGAAACAGATTGACAGAGCCAGACAAGCACCCTGAAGTCACCTACTTCAAGACAGGTCCAACAAGAAAAATAACAAAACACCATTGGTCATGATCTACAGGCCACAACTTAAACACCTCCAATGCATCATTGACAATCTACAACCTATCCTGGAAAACACTACCCCACTCTCACAGACCTTGGGAGACAGGCCAGTTCTTCCCTACAGACATCCCTCTAACTAGGGATGTTAAAATGTGTTTGAGTAACCGTATAATCACTGAATTTTTTTTCCTGCTCTACAGAAGGTACAGGCTTGATGAGCATTTCAAAGGAGCTGAAGGAAGCTAGGTGCCCTTCTACTGAATTTCACTAGGAGTTAGGCACCTTAATAATGTAGAATTCTTTGTGAAAATTTAAGTAATGGGACAGAAACTTGCCTTGATAGATTATTTGAAGATAATCAAAACAGCAACAGGTGCGTGCCAACAGTTCAGTCTGCACAGAAGATGGCTATTTATATGTAAACATGGGCTTTTGGAATAAGTGGTCACTATCAGAATGATTCAGCTAGCATAAAGACAGCAACAGCCTGTTTCAGACAAAGATGTGAGAAGCAGATAGAAAGACTAAATTAATTTAAACCAAGATCTACTGATACTGTGTTAGGACTGTGGTAAGATCATGTTTGGTAAACAAGAGGCAGGTAGGACCAGAAATTAAGCCTAATGGGTGGACAAAATAATGAGGGCATGAGCTAGACCACCATCACCCTTTCCATGGAACACTACTACCAACACTACACTTCCTTCATGTACCGCTTTTTTGCACAGCTCATCTCTCCTCCATCTCCGCCCCCTTCCACTATCTGCCACCTGTCCTGTATAGCTCAGCTTTACACGTGAACCTGTAATGAATCACATGACACCAGCAGGGTGTGATGAGACAGACCATCCAGTGCTGCTCTGCCAGAGAAGAAACAGTGAAGCAGAGGGACCTGAGAAGACCAATTAACTGGTGCCTCTGCCCAGGAATGCAAGCAACAGCTGTTGTGGCCGACCACTTATAGAATCATAGAACATTAGAACTGGAAGGGACCTCGAGAGGTCATCGAGTCCAGTCCCCTGCCCTCAGAGCAGGACCCAGCACCGTCTAGATCATCCCTGATAGAACAGAAACTTAAATACCCACCTGGGGAAGTGAGGAAACAGATTGACAGAGCCAGACAAGTACCCTGAAGTCACCTACTTCAAGACAGGTCCAACAAGGAAAATAACAGAACACCACTGGTCATGACCTACAGGCTCCAACTTAAACCCATCATTGACAATCTACAACCTATCCTGGAAAACAATACCACACTCTCACAGACCTTGGGAGACTGACCAATCCTTCCCTATAAACAGCCCTCTAAATAAGGATGTTAAAATGTGTTTGAGTATCCAAAAGCTTTTGTCCATGAGCCATGACCGATGGATTTTCTAGTGTGTTTGCCATGGTGCTAAACAGGCTGAAATCTTTGTGTTCCAAAGTGTTTAATCTTGGACAGTAGCCGGGTCTGCTAACACGTTTAGCTCTCTGGGGGTACACTGCCAGTGTTCTGTTAATTTAGAGGGAAGAGAAGTCTGGATGATCCGTAGGAATCCAGGCCATCTATTTAGAGAACCTGGTCTCAATGCTGGCTCTGCACACAGTGCTTCTGGTCAGCAGCACACCACCACTGGAACTGACTAGCAGGGTCTCCCTTGAGCTCCAGCAGTCCCTATGACCACCCCATCCGGCAAGCTGGTGAGCAATACAAGAGAGATTATAGTGGTCAGAGTCATATTCATTTCACCTACTTTCCATGAACCAGAATAGGGACAAAATGCTTCATCCCAATCTCCACTCACATCTATCTTGTCTCCACCATCTCCTTTGTGCTCATTTGCCATTGCAGAAGCCATTCAGCTGGCAGAACAGCCATGCTGTGTGGTACAGGTTATGCACAAAGGGGGAGATCCTACATGGACATGACCCAATGTGCAGTGCTGGGGGCACAGGTCTGGTGCTGTTTGTGCAAGCAATTAAAGCTCTCTCTGCTATATTTTACAAACACACAATTCAACCTGACTTCTACAAGGATATGTCCGTGAAATTAAAATAGATTTTCCCATAAAAGCAGCCAAAAGGGTGTAATAAAATAAGCTCTTCCATTACTTACACTTTGATGTTAGTTTTCAATTCTCCAGATTAAGAAAGCTACTGCAGTTCAACTGAGTTCAGAATTTGGTACAAGATCATCTATTTTACCTGTTTTCCAGGGCTGTCAATTGATGTGCATTAATGCCTGCGATTAATGCAGGGAAGGATCAACGCATTAATTTTTTGAACATGTTCATCGCAGGACTTAATGCTGCACTACCCCTTTGAAGTACCACACCGGCGCTTCAAAGGGGCAGCGCATTAGGAGCCTGGGATCAGCTGGTGTCCCCAGCAGACCCCGGACTCCATGCAGTGCTGGTCCTTTGAAGCGCCAGTCCGGTCCTTCAAAGGGGCAGCGCAACAGGAGCCGGGGATCAGCTGGATATTCCAGCTGATCCCCAACTCCGCATTGCGCTGCCCCTTTGAAGTGCCACTCCGGCGCATCAGAGGGGCTCCGCGTTATGCTATCCCTTTGAAGCGCCGGTCTGGAGCTTCAAAGGGGCAGCACATTAGGAGCCAGGGATCAGCTGGAGTGCCCAGCTGATCCCAGGCTCCGCCTTGTGCTGCCCCTTTGAAGTGCTGCCGTGGCCTTTGCAAAGGACAGCGCTGCATCAAGTCGGGGTCATTTCAAAGGGGCAGTGCACGCAATTAATTGGCAATTAATCATGATTAAATTTTTTAATCGCTCGACAGCCCTACTGTTTTCTAATTGCAGATTTCTGTAGTTCTGGAACAGATTCACATTTGTATATACCACTGCTACCACTGTAAGAATTATTCTTCAACAGAGATATTTCTGCAGTTACAATGAGAAAGGTTTGTTACAGTGTGTCCTAGGGCTCTGATAACCAGCTGCAATACTGCAATTGGCACACAAGTCATCAGCAATCTGAAGAATGACAACATAATTTTTACTCAGCTGCACTGTTTATTCATGATAGTAAAACTAGATACTCATTAATTACTGATTTTCTCACTTCCACCCAGAGTAATTCACAGGCCTTTCGTTTGCTATATTGGACACTAAAAACAACATATTAAAATTATCTTTATATTCCATGATTCTTCCACACTTTCTTAACTTTATGAGGCCTGATTTGTTTCAGTTTTTTATCTGTCTTGTGGTATCTACATGCTCAATTTATGGATTGCTAAACCAAGCCACTAAAAACAATTGCTAACAAAGGCAGATAGATGAAATGGAAAAAGTCTGGATTCACGTTTACCATTCATCATATTGATACAGTTGTTAGAAGTAATGGCTTAATGGGCAAAAGAAAAATTACCACGGCTAAGAGAACAGCAATCCCAGTCATTGTAAAGTGAAATCTGAATTCATTGATAAAAACAGTAGTAACCCTCAGCAACAGAAATACTATCAGAAATGGTGCTACCAGAATCAATGAAGTTAAAATACCACTTGCAAAATTAATCTTCAAACTGTGCGCTGTAGCTCTACTAAGAGGAAAAGGATCTGCATTGCTCAGGGAAAAAATAAAGGGGTAAAGAGCAACATGGAGGGACTGGAACACTTCATAGGCTGCTAGTGACCTGCAGTGCTGGAAGCAGCTTTCCTTGCAGATTTGCTGGTTTCACAATTTCATGGCAATTTCTCCTTCAGGGATAACGCCTTAGCACAGTGTTTCCCAACCTTTTTTCTATAAAGTGCCCCTTTAAAAAAAAATTATAAATACCCCCAGTACCTACAGTTTGATACACAATTTTTTTCCCCTACCATTGCAACGTATTTTTTTTAAACAACTTAGTCACAGCCGGGCAGATGATGAAATTTTTGGGTGTAAAAAGTACAAAAAGACTAAAGCGCTCTAAAACTTAAAACAAAAATTCAATTTTCTCCAAATTTCAGTTGTGTTGACGTACCCCCAGACTTCTCTCGAGTACCCCTAAGGGTACTCGTAACACTGGTTGAGAAACTGCCTGAGCAGATCAGGTCGTAGTCCATAATTGGGGCTCCTAGGTGTTCTAGTAATACAAACAATAATAATAATGGTACAATTCTCCAAGCGTGGATTTTGGAACCTTATTTTCCATCTTACAGGATGGGATGATTGCACTTATATTTCTAGTTCATTTTATAATCTTTTCTGGTAATTTAAGATACCAATATAATCATAATATAATCTCTCTTTCTGCTCCACCACCCTACAAATATGATTCAGTTCTGTGGTGATCTGGAAGCCTATTTTCACTGCCTCCATCTAAAGGAATATTTCCAACACACCAATGAACAGCACACTAACTCTCAAGATCCCCCCGCCAACTCCACAAGAGGAAGGCCTCTATGTGGACCCCTCCTGACAGTCATAACAAGAGTCTTGACTTCTATATTGATTGCTTCCACAAACCTGCATGGCCTAGCATTGTCACCAAACAACATATAACACGGTGGTCTCCAATCTTTTTACGCACAAGATCACTTTTTGAATTGAAGTGCTATCCAGGATCTACCTCAAACCCAAATACCCTTGTCCCACCACCTTTGTGCTCCTTCTCCAAGATCCTACCTCTGCCTACCACTCCGTCCTCCCTCCCTCCCCCATACTCCCTCCCTTTCACCAGGCAGGAGCAGAGGGTTGGGGCACAGGCTCTGGTCTTGGGCTAAGGAATTTGGAGCGTGAGGGGGCTCTGAGCTTAGCCTGGGGCAGGGAGTTGGGATGCAGGTGGGGGTACAGGGCACAGTCTCTGTAAGGGCATTTGGGTCCAGGGTGCTCAGGGCTAGGACAGGAGCTTGGGGTTCAGGAGGGGCTTTGGATTCAGGAGGGGCTTCATGACTGGGGCAGGGTGTCGAAGCTGGCTCAAGCTGGACACTGCTTACCTCAGGTGGCTCCTATGTGGTGGTGCAGTGGGGCTAAGGCAGACTCACCCCTGCCCTGGCCCTGCACCACTCCCAAAAGCAGCCAGCAAACTCCATCCCAAGTCCTGTTGTGCCCCCCCTCTGTTCTGTGGAGATACAATACAGGATGGGAGAGGGGGCACTCTGACATCAGCACCCCCTCCTCTTCCTTTCCTGCACAGAAAGCAGGAGGCTCCCGGGGAGCAGCAACAAGGCAAAGGGCAGGAGATGCACAGCAGTGGGAAGGGGCAGCCAAAGTGCTGACACTTGGTAGCCTCTTGGCCAAACCAGTCAGGATCACCCGTCAGAGGCTCCAGCATCTACCAGTAGATCCCAATCTACTGGTTGGTGTCTACTGCTATAACATATAACCTCAGTCATGCAGAGCACAATGCTATATCCAGCCTAAAAAAACAATTCTAACATTATAATCAAAGATGCTGACAAAGTGGGTGCTGTAGTCATCATGAACAGAACAGATTACAAACAGGAGACTGCCAGACAACTCACCAACACCAGATTCTACATGCTTCTCTCCTCTGATCCCATTAAAGAACACCGCCCCCCCCCCCCCAAAAAAAAAAAAACCTCTAGACCATCTGTTCATGAAACTCCCTGCTACTACTTGGGACCAAATCTATACAAACATCCCCCTCCCCCCGGCAATCCCTAACCAGGAGTTTTCTATCTGCTACCCAAGATCCACAAACCTGGAAATCCCAGACATCCCATCATGTCAGGCATTGGCACACTTACAGCAGGATTATCTGGTTATGCTGACTCTCTCCTCAGACCTATGCTACCAGCACTCCTAGCTACCTTAAAGACACCACGGACTTCCTGAGGAAACTACAAAACATCAGTAATCTCCCTGAAAACACTATCCTGGCCACCATGGATATAGAAGCTCTTTACACCAACATTCCACATGACAGGCTGTCAGGAACACCATCCCTGATGATGCCACCGCACACCTGGTGACTGAGGTCTGTGACTTTGTCCTCACCCACAAACTATTTCCAATCTGGGGACAATTTATATCTTCAAGTCAGCAGCATAGCTATGAGCACTCGCATGGCCCCACAACATGCCAACATCTTTACGGCTGACCTCAAACAATGTTTCCTCATCTCTCACCCCCTAGCACTCTTACTGTGCTTACACTACATTAACAACAACTTCATCATATGGACCTACAGGAAGGAGACCCTTGAAGAATTCCACAGGGATTTCAATAACTTCCACCCCAACATCAACCATAACCTGGACAAGTCCACACAAAGAGATCCATTTCCTTGAATCTACAGCAGAGGTGGGCAAAATGGCCTCCGCAGGCCAGATCCAGCCTTCCACATGGGTGTATCCAGCCCGTGGAGGCCCTGCTTCTCCCCAATAAGGGCCTGGGGTGAGGGAGCTGCGTGAAGCTTCCTTCGCCCTGCCCCGGCCCTGCGAGGAGCCTGCAGCACTTCAAAGTGCCACTTGCTCCTCGCAGGGCAGGAGGAGGCTTCCTGTGCTCCCCCACATGCAGGCCCTGATTGGTCTGAGGGTGGGGGAGTGTGCCAAGCCTCTTTTAGGGCATGAGTGCCTAGTGGGGGAGGGAGGGGCAAAAATTTTTGAAGTGGCCCCCAGGCAAAAATTATTGCCCACCCCTGCACTATAGTACAATTAAATAACATCCACATTTCCACTACCTTATACCGGGAAACCTATTGACCATTATACTTACCTAATGCTTCTAAATTCCATCCAAGACACATTTCCCAATCAGTTGTTACAGCCAGGTCCTAAGATACAACCAGATTTGCTCCAATCCCGCAGACAAACATCTACAGGCAGTTTTTTTTTTTTTTTTTTTTTTTTTTTTTTACAAAAAAAAGCAAGTGCCAGTACTCCAGGGGAAAAGTTGTTGAGGGGAAAAAAAAAAAAAAAAAAGGTGGTGGGGACGACATTGCCCTTTTAAGAGATGTGTCCCCTTTAAGAAATGCGGCCCAGCCAACTGTCGGCCATTTTCATTACACAGTACCGTCACAAAAAAAGCACTGCCTACAGGGATCTATCAGGCGTACTTACAATTTAAATACCTACTTGGGAAAGAGAGAAAAAAACAGATTGACAGAGCCAGACAAGTACCCAGGCATCAGCTTCTTCAAGACAGGTCCAACAAACAAAATAGCAGAACACTGCTAGTCATCACCTATAGCCCCCAACTTAAATCCTTCCGGCGTATCATTAACAATCTACAACCTATCCTGGAAAACGATCCCTCACTCTCACAGGCCTTGAGGAACAGGCCAATCCCTGCCTACAGATGGCTCTGTAACCTGAAACAAATTCTTTCCAGCAATCACACAGCACATCCATAATACTCACCTAGGAACCCACCCCTGCAATCAGCTTCAGTGCCAACTCTGTCCACACATCTATACAAGCACATCATCACAGGACCTAATCACATAAGCCACCACATCAGAGCCTCACACACTGCACATCCACTACTGCACGATTTTTTTTTAGGGAACGTTTTTTGCATTATATGACCGTCCGTGGAATAACACGATTTCCCCAGCTGGCCCGTTGCCGGCAGCTGCGCGGGACTTCCCCCGCCTCCCTGCAAAGCGGCGGAGGGTTCGCCGCTCGCCACGCCATTCCCCGCTGACTCCCCCTCGCTGGACGCCTTGCCCCCTCTCCTCCGCCCCCGCTTGCAGGCTGGCGGCTGGGTTTCACCAGCTGGCCTGTCGCTGGCGGCTGCGCGGGGCTTCCCCCACCTCCCTGCAAAGCGGTGGAGGGTTCGCCACTCGCCGCGCCATTCCCCAGCGACCCCCCCCTCGCCGGACGCAGTGCGGGTCCCGGCAGACCCATCACAGGGGCATACTCCCAACCCAATCCCCCTCCCCTCTCCTCCCTTTCCCTTCCCCAGAGCCAAACACCTCCCCTCCCTGCTGTAACCCAGTCCCCTTTCTCCCCCAACCTTATGTCCTGGTCCCAAAAGACACCACTGCTTGAAACGCAACCCCCATCTTCTCCATTATTTTCAATGGGAAAATTGACCCCCGCATAACACGTTTTCACTTAACACGATCATTTTCTGAAACATATCTATAGTGTTACATGAGGAATTACTGTATATTAGCCAAACTGGACAGTCTCTACAACAAAGGATTAATGGACACAAATCAGATATTTGAAATGGTAACACACAGAAACCTATGGGGGCCAATTTAACTTGCTAGGGCACTCACTAATGGATCAAAAAGTTACTATACTCTAACAAAGCAATTTCAAAAACCAGCTGGAGAGAGAAACTGCAGAACTTGACTTCATATGCAAATTTGACACATTTGACCAAGGTTTGAACAAAGACTTGAACTGGATGGGCTGTTATATTCAATACCAGTGCAGTGTAGACATACCCATAGAGTTTAGCAAATAAAATTAATCGGGAGTGAGTGAGTGCGTGTGTGTGTGTGCATGCATGCAGCACAGGCTACAATGCTAATGACACCCCACCCTTTGGGTAACTTGGTTAACTATGATATACAGCCATTACCAAATCAATCATTCTTGGGTGGCACAAGGTTTGAAAATGTTGACATCAAGACAATACAGTTAACAGATTTTTTAAAAAATGATTTAAATGGCTCTTTCATCATTTTGACTAAAAGGAGGGTGAAGTCCTCCTTGAAAGAATGGATTTACTTCTAACATACTAAGTTTACTACAACGTACATTGTGGTCAAGCAGTAAACAAAACAACCAAAGAGGCAAACATACAGCCCTATATGTTATTTTTACAAACGGAACTGAAGATGTACAATAAAACCTGCATCTTCCTACAGAATGTAACCTAAATGAATCAGAAAACTTCATGTAAATAAATGGACTGAAAATCATCATGTAACATTTATCAGAAGACTTTAGAGTGCTTTAACTAGCCCTATTTTTCTTACATAAAACACAAAATTGACAGATACTTGTAACATTTAAACTTCTTGTATATTTTCTGTGTGGGGGAATTCTCGATACTATTCTGCAAACACTTGCATACATGCTTAACTTTAAGCACACCATTAGTCCCTTTGACTTCAGGCACCTGAATTAACCACCAATCAATTTCATATACAGGTAGGCTGAACAGTTTGTTTTTTTTTTTTTTTAATTGGAGCAAAGTACATCCTTTTAAATTTGGCTTGTGAAAAGTGTTTTTAAGATTTTCATTACTGGATTATATTTCTAGACTAATTAACAGAGCCAAGCAAATATTTTAAAAAATACTCACCAGATCATGATATTTGTCAAATAAGTTATTTAGCAAATATTTGACCAATTCTGTGGGAATCTAGACATTTATGTCAATGCGTAGTAATGGAACAATTAACTTTTCTTTCCTAAGACACAGGTATTCTACTTCAGGCTTGGTAACGTAGCCACTCCGCTTATTATTTCTAAATAAGGAGAGTTATTTCGAAATAACTCTCTAGTGTAGATCAGGCCTAGAGACTAACAAGAATATATATATATATATATATATATATATACACACACACACACACACACAGTATCATGAGGTTTCCTGGGCAAAACCCACTTTGTCAGATGAGATGAACTTGAGTGAAGTAAATGTCAAGACATTTTAGAAAAAAAGCAACCATGTAAAGAGGCGGGGAAAGTATTTTCAAAAGGAACACCTAAAACCACATATCCTGCACCAAACTGGGTTACTCAGACTGTATCAAACAGATATTAAAAAATAATTTGAACTGAAATGTAAAAGATTTGACCAACCATTCAAAATCCATCTTACTTGTGTGGATGTAGATGATATTCTGTAAGCACTTGTCACAACAATTACTGATAAGAGGATTTCTGCTTTTTTTCCTCAAGCTAAAAACAATTTTCCTTCAAGCAAGCAAAAATCTTATTGATAAAAATATTGTTTAAAAATACCATAAAGCTGGTTTCTGATTCATCACATTTTAAATCAGGAAATATCCTGTAATATCCAGCCATCAGGAATCTTAGAGACAAGCACCAATTGCTTTGATATAACAAGAGATACTTTCATTAATACTGGGAACTGTGACCAGAAAAATGTTCTGAAAGATTTAATAAATTGATAATTGTTAAAGTAAAGAAAAATATTTTATTAGAAAGTAACACACAATATCAATGTAACATTTGACAAGGAAATGACATCTGAGTCAGGCAAGTACACAGAAACCTGTTTAAAGATTAAAGAAAATAAAAGCCAAGTGTTTTGTTTTTTCAAACAGTTCTTCAGCTTATTTAACAGAATTTGCTTCAGTGGCCCAGGATTTAATTATATCTTTTCACAGTGGGCTATTAATTTCCCCCAAATTGGTTATCAATTTTTGGAAGATGCCTTATCACCTGATCTTGCACATATCTTACTTATGTATGTTAACACATGAGAAGGTCCGTTGCAGTGTTTCCGCTAAGATTTTCCATCCATGAATGGAATGAGTTTTGTCTTGTGCACCTATCTATATTGAGGTCATGTGCACTTGTTTGGATGTGTGCCACTGTGTCACCCAAGTTATTAACAAAGATCTTACGTGTATTTTTTAAAATGCTATGAAAGAAAGAATACTAAAACAAGGGATAATTAACAAGGTACAGTAGACTTCCGATAATCCGGAACCTGTGGGATTTAGGTGGTGCCGGATTATCAAATATGCCGGACTATCAGGAGGTACTATAAGCAGGTTATATATATACTGTATACATTATATACTGTATCTAAAGTGTTCTTAACCCTTTTTATTGTACATACTGTATACAGTATACTGTAATGTTTTAGTTTTTTAAAGCCTTTTTTACCCTTTTTGCTCAGTTCAGCTGCTGCCGCTGTTAGCTTGTGACTCATTTTTTGCCAAAGCTCACTCACTAGGCTCTTGCCATTTTGATGCCGGACTATCAGGAGTGCCGGACTATTGGATGCCGGACTATTGGAGTTTTACTGTACATGACTTTAAATGTTTATTTAATATGAAATCAAATAAAAAAAATCATACTGCAAAATTTTCAGTAGCCAACTTCCTCTGTTTATAGCCCTCTACTAGACACTCCCGTGTGAGTGTGTGTGTGTATAATGTGTAAAGAAGGGAAAACAGAATGTGGGGCTACCAGTGATGTAACAGTAGAGGATTTATATTGTGTATCAACTATTTCCTGCTCTTTTGTTTGGTCTGGTTTTGTAATGGCAGTGGGCCTGCTGAATGCTGTGTATGTTTTACTATTTTAAGAAACGTTTACAAATAAAGGATGCAATATTTTCAAGAAATTGTATTGCTATCTCAGCATCACATTATGACATCATGATTAGAGATGATAAAACTAAACAGGTGTTTAGGAGCAATTAAGCACAGTAAGAAAACAGTATTTCTCTGTTTAGCTAGAGCTACATTTCAGTACATTCCATCTGTACATCCATTTTACCCCCACCCCCACACAACCTGAATTATTCATCATGTCATTCTGACTTACACTGCAGGACAGTCAAGCCCGTGCCTTGGACAAGCACTATCCCCCACCAAGAAATTAATAAGCCACTTTTCCCCCAAAAGCACATTCCTATGGGTACTATTCCCTCTTTTTCATTGGGCCATGCAAGTCCCTGCGGCCCCCAGCTTTAGCCCCAACTCCGGGCACTGCCACATGACTCTAGCTCCAGGCCCACCTCTGCCTGCCACCACACAGTCCCCAGTTTCAGCCCCAACACTTCCCGCCATCATGCGGCCCCCAGCTTTGGGCACAGCTCTGCCCGCTGCCACACGGCCCCTGCCCTGAGACTTGTTTTGTCCACTGCCATGAGGGCCTCCACTCCCGCCGTCGCCACACAGGCCCCGGCTGCAGCCACATCTTTGGCAGCCGCCACGCAACCCTGTCCTCCACTCTCTCACCGACAGCCACCTGCTTACCTTCCACATTATGGAAGCAGAGTGCTGCTGAGCGGGCTCTGCTGATGAGGTGAATGGGATTAAAAATCTTAGTGCGCACCCACACAGGCGTGCACCCTAGAAGGAACTATGGTCCGTTGTATTACTTACTTGAGTAAACTTACTTGTATGCATGTTTGCAGGATCAAAGCATTACACTGCATTATTTATTTCTTTATCACATATTTTAAAATAAAAATATTAAGTTTACAATTATTTTAATTTTGTACTAATATGTTCACTACAATTTGTGCAACTATAAGTACGCCACATCTACAAGAAACATTTTCCGCCATATCAAGTTAGCTATGGGACTCCACAGGAAAGGTTACTGGATGATGCTGACTGGTTCCAGTTAAGCAGTGCTCCAACCACGTGGAGCCTGCTGCAGACAGGGGCTGCTCCAGGCATCCGTAGCAGCCCCTTTCTGCGGCGGGTCCTGCCTGTGATGGTGGGCCACTCCAACCTGGCCGTGTGGGTAGGAGGTCTAAACGTTAAATCGTTTAAGCAATTACATGGGATTTTACATCCCTAGACTCCATCTCATACTAGCAAACAATGACCTGATCTCAGTTATTCATCGCTTCTCCTGGACTACAGCAAGGGAATTTAACTGGGCAAGAAGCCTTTAGTACTTATGAGACTCCAATTAGTAAAGACGCACACTACTGTAAAAGCTAAAAGCTCTCTCTCCTCCATTCCCTATACTGACTTCTCATAAAATACTGAATCTAACAGTATCTAAAAGATCAATTTAAGCTCTAGAATGCATATCAGGGATGCTGGAATGGCCCCATCACTTTTAATAGTGGAAGGGCTATGCCTCCTCCCACCTTCCCCTTCCTCCGCCCACATACACTTTTTACTGTCTGAAATGCAAGCAACTGGGGAGAGGGTGGAGAGGAGCAAGCAGGGGGAATGACTTGGGAGAAAAGGCAGCACGAGTGCTTGGGGTGAAGATGCAACTTGGAGTCTTGGGGAGATGTTTTGGACATCAGTGGGTGGGCCCCTCACTTTTAGGCACCTTCTGATGCCCCAATACATATCATGGTCAAAAACTGTGCTCCCCTGAGAAAACTGAACGCATATTAAGGGTAAAACTCTTCTGTGCAGGAGACAAACCAGGCCAAGACTTTGGAATGAATTCCCCCCGAGAAATAACCACCATCACAAACCTTCCATTTGAGGTGCAAGGCACATTTCTTTGACCTTGCCTTCTCTGACAAACACACATCAACATGTGCATATCATAAATAAACTGCAAAACAAAACATTCTACTATACACTTTTCCCCCAGGGAAAGCAAAAAAGAGCAAACACATGACAGATGTTAGTCTCATAGCTTAATACAAGACTGAAAGGCACTCAGATACTGTGGTGATGGACTGCAGTACAAGAGTCTGCATACTTTAAAAGTCCCAGGTTTTCAGACACTGAGGGCATGTCTTCTCTACAGGATGGATTGATGGGCAGTGATCGATCCAGCGGGGGTCAATTTATTGCATCTAGTAGACACGATAAATCCACCACCAAGCGCTCTCCCATCAACTCCAATACTGCATCAGAACAAGAAGAGTAAGTGTAGCTGACGGGAAAGCATCAGCTGTCAACTTACCACACTGAAGACACCATGGTAAGCAGACCTAAGCACATTGACTTCAGCTGTGTTACTCAGCTAAAATTATGTAGCTACAATTATGTAACTTAGGTTGACAGCTCACGTTAGTGTAGACAAGGCCTAAAATTCAATATTAGTTCAATTTCATTCTTTTTAACCCTCTTCTTCTGCTCTCCAAACTGATAGTGCTCCTGGTCTGATTGTGTGTGCAATTTTAAAAAATGTATTACCATCACGCTGCTGTTCTTTGCTTGATTGTGTACCTCTATAAGGCCTGGTCTACACTTAAAATTTAGATTGACCTAGCAATGTTGGTCAGCAGTGTGAAAAATTGTACACTCCTGAGCGCCACAGTTAAACTAACCTAACCTCCAGTGTAGATGAAGGTGAACTGAATGGAAGAATCTTCCATTAACTTAACTACTGCTTCCTGAAAAACTGGATTATCAGCACTGACCAAAAATCCCCTTCTATCTTTTTAAAAAAGCATCTATACTATGATGTTAAAGCCACATAGCTGTGGCTTTGCAGCTATGCCACTGTAGTGCCCAGATCATATACATGGCCTAAGATTTGGGGAAAAAAATCTATTGCCATATTTTTAAAAACTAAGGCATTTTGGATCAAACTTGCTTTCTGCTACCCTAGATTTACATTGATGCAGCTGACAGCAGAATTTGGCCCATTCCTACTACAAGCCCTGCAAAATGCAGTGCCAAAAGTTATTTAAAAAAACTTAAACAACAGTGGTCCTGTAGCACCTTAGAGACTAACCAAAACATATAGATAGATAGTATCACATACTTTCTGTGGGCACAACCCCCTTCTTCAGATGACAAATATGGAGCAAGAGGCACAGAGGTCCAAATATTTGCTCTTGCTCCATATTTGTCATCTGAAGAAGGGGGATGTGCCCACAAAACCTCATGATATTACCTATATATGTTTTTGGCTAGTCTCTAAGGTACTTCAGGACCACTGTTGTTTTTTAAGTTCATTTTAAGTCAGAGACTAACACTGCTACCCCTCTGAGACTGTCAAAAGTTATGACAAATAGTCTAGTAGCACCTTAAAGACTAACAAAACATGTAGATGGTATCATGAAGAAGTGGGTTGTGCCCACAAAAGCTAATTATACCATCTATATGTTTTGTTAGTCTTTAAGGTGCTACTAGACTATTTGTTGTTTTTTACGGTTTTTCCTGTTACAGACTAGCTGGGCTACTCCCTGAGGCTTTTAAAATTTATGACACCATGTTAGGGCTGGCCATGCCCCATCTGTGCTCTGGCACATCACTGGGCATAGCTGCTGGAACCAGGAGTCTGAGGTGCTGCATCACCTCCAATTAGTTTCCACTATAAGCAGGGTGTACAGTTCATTCAAAGGTTCTCAGCACCCCCTACACAGGCTCTGGCCACCGGGATAACTGTGGTACAACAGGAGGTGAGCACTAATGGATCAAGACATTCCTGGTTGCACCCCTGGCTACCCACTGTGGCATTACACGTAGGCTGCAGCCAATAATAAGCTGCACCAGGAAAACAGGGGGAGGAGGATGCCGTCCCCTGCAGCCCCTGACCCCCGTGGAGGCGATTTCTGACTTACCCTCCCCCAGCTTATCAGCCCGCAGATGATGCGATAGTAGGTTTCATTTCCTCCCAGCGCATCTGCGCCCTTCAGCGGGGAAGGGGCAGACGGACCCTCCTTGCAGCCGCAGCGAGGAGAGGCAGATGCTCACGAGCGGGGGAGGCTCTTACCGGGAAGCCGGGCTGGTCCCCCGGCGCGGGCTGCTGGGGCTCGCACCCGCGGGACGGCGACAAGCGGGGGCTGGGGGCGGCAGGCGCGCTACTCCAGCGCGCCCGGCGAGGGGCCGAGCCTGAGGCGGGCACGACAGCCGGCGGCTCCTGGGGCAGGGGGATGCCCTGCCCGGCCGCCGGCTCCAGCGAGCTCAGCGCGCGCAGCAGCAGCAGCGGCGGCGCCGGGCAGCCCCGCGCCCAAGGCAGTGCGGGGCGCAGAGCCGGTTCAGCGGCTCCCGAGGCGAGCCCGCCGCAGTGAGCCCAGCCGCGGCCCCGGCAGGGGGGAGGAGCTCTGCAGCCCGCCCCGCCACTCAGGAAGCAGCATGGCAGGAACAGCCTCCCCCGCCCCGCTGCCGGTCTGCCTGCCGGGAGCGAGCCTGGAAATGCCGCCTGGCAGACACGGGCTGGGTGGGCCCGCGCCAGATCCGGGGGCGGGAGCGAGGGAGACGCCCCCCGCAAGGGCAGGGCATGGCGGGGGGCCGGCTGGCTGTCGGTGGTGCCCGCCGCAGGGCCCTAGGCGCGCGCAGGTGTGTGGCACGGCAAAGCCCCTGCCTCGCAGCGATTCCCATCTAGCTCCCTGGCCGCAGCCCACCAGCTACCCTTTCTGGGGCCGTGCCCATTTGGGCCCGATGAGCCCGCCGACCTTTGCACTGGGGATAGGTGCGCACAGTGGGGAGAGGGGTGTGTCGCTCCTGATAACTCTTCAGGTTTGCGTGTATTTGCAAGATCGAGGCTCACGAGCTGAGCCGTGTGTCTCATGTGCCATTCACCTCTTGGAGGTCGAGCATGTGCTAACTCAGCCAACGATTTGATACAATGCACTTAGGGGCTAGCATGTTATGTGCTTTGTCTGCATTAAAAAAAAAAAAAAAAAAACGGACAGAAAGAAATGTTTTGAGAAAAGGTAACACACAGGAGGCAGTTGAAATAAACATGCCCACTGTTTGAATCTAGCAAGCAAGAAGATTAGCTATAGAGGAATAAGAAGGAAGGAACTTTACTGTTTCTTTTACATAATAAATTATAAATACTTAGATTAGACAGATGATAATGTACCCAAAATGTAGATGGTTTAAGCTGTCACAGTAGCCCCAGTGTGATGTTCTCTCTTGACTCTCCTGGTTTACATTCTTAGTACTACTCAATATGCAGCAGTCCAAAAAAAAAAAAAAAAAAAAAATTAGGAGTCATTAGGGGTAGATAATAAGACAGAAGATATCATAATGCACTATATAAATCAGTGATACACCCACACCTTGAATACAGCATGCTGTTCTGGTCACCCCATCCTAAAAAAGCATTTGGCATTAGCATTAGAAGAAAGATATGGGCTAGATGGACCACTGATTTACTCCACTATAGCCATTCTTATGTACCTGCAATAAACCCTTTCTACGTCTACACTGTAGCCTTCTTCTGCAAAAGCTTATGCAAATGAAGCGTAAAGTGGAATATTGCCGTGCTTCATTTGCATAATTAATTAGCAGCCGCTTTTGTGCAAGAGGCTTTTGCGCAAAAAGGAGCTGTGTAGACAGCTCCTTTTTGTAAACCCCCTCTTGCTCAAGAGCCGTTCTTCCTGAAAAAATGAGGAAGAACAGCTCTTGAGCAAGAGGGGGTTTTTGTGCAAAAAGGAGCCGTCTACACAGCTCCTTTTTGCGCAAAAGCCTCTTGTGCAAAAGCAGCTGCTAATTAATTATGCAAATGAAGCAGGACGATATTCCACTCTGCGCTTAATTTGCATAAGCTTCTGTAGACGAAGGCTATAGTGTAGATGTAGCCCTGATGTCTGCTGTGCTAACAGTAAAACAGAGCAGGTTATTATTGTTTAGTTAATATCCAATGTGCTAAGTGTTTTGCTGATGTATTTGCCAATAGAAAACTCGACAATCTGAGGCCCTGATCCCGCAAAGATTTACATGTGTGCTTAAAATGTTATGTACTGTGAAAAGACCTATTGAAGTCAATGCGTACATTTGAGCATGTGTATAAATCTGCAAGATTGGGCCTTCTGTAGCCCTTATACCCTGACCCTGCAAATGGCTTCACCAGTGGACTTCTGTGCCTGCTCAGAGCCCTAGTGACTGGAATCAGATGAGTGATGATATGGGCCTAAACATACAAAAATCCAGCAGAAGAACAGGGGAAGGAAAAGCAACATAAAAGCAAAATGATCACAGTAGCAAGTTCTAATCAGTTCAGAAATAGAAAATATAAAATCCATACTTTTGGTTTCCAATGGCCTATCCCTCCAAACAGATCAGAAAAGGAAAGTGTGGTCCAGTGGTTAGGTACCAGGATGAGATCAAGGAGACCAGCCTTCAATCATCTGCTCACCAGAAAATCTTAGTATGCTCTTGGGCAGGTCAGATAGTCTGGTGAACTAGGAATAACAGGAATATTGTGAGGGTAAATCTGTTAAAAATATGAAATGCTCATCTGCTACGGTATAGGGGGACCCATATTTGTACCTAAGGTAGATACATAGGGTCTAGCTGTGGCTATATGGCTAGGGAAATATAACCAAGATGGAGCTATTTTAAGATGGGTGCAAAACTGGCTGGAAAACTGTTGCCAGAGAGTAGTTATCAATGGTTTACAGTTATGCTGGAAGAGCATAATGGATGGGGTTCTGCAGGGATCAGTTTTGGGACTGGTTCTGTTCAATATTTTCATCAATGATTTAGATAATGGCATAGAGAAAACATTTATAAGTTTGTGGATGATACAAAGCTAGGAGGGCTTGCAAGTGCTTTGGAAGATAAGATTATAATTCAAAATGATCCGGACAAAATGGAGAAATGGTGTAAGGTAAATACGATGAAATTCAATAAGGACATATGCAAAGTACTCCACTTTGGAAGGAACAATCAGTTTCATACACACAAAATGGAAAATTAGTACCTAGGAAGCTTGGACTCCTTGTGGACAGGGGCTGCTGCTGCCCCACACTGCTGCTTCTGGTACCAGCCTGCTGGTTAAAGTTTTAAATGCAGAGCACTCTGGGGGTTTAGTTAACCGGGACTGTTAACTGATAAGCAATTGCTTATTGGCTAAACGGTTAGATGGTTAGCCACTAACATCCCTAGCATGTACAGATCCTCTTGCATGATCATAGCTATATATTATATGCAAAATTCCTTATCTCTAATTCCCAATAATAAATTAAGAGATGTTTATGCAAAATTGAGATTCAGTGATATCTAAAACTTCAGAGGCCGGCAGGCGCCATCATAAGCATCCAGGAACCCATCCCTGCAATCAGCCCCAGTGCCAGCTCTGCCCACACATCTACACAAGCGATTTCATCACTGGACCTAACCACATCAGCCACCAAATCAGAGACTCATTTAACTAATGTGATCTATGCTATCAAATGCCAGTAATGCCCCACTGCATTGTATATTTGCCAAACTGGACAGTCTCTATGCCTACAGGAAAGAATTAATGGACACAAATCAGATATCTGAAAAGGCAACACACAAAAACCTGTTGGAGAACACTTTAATCTTCTTGGACACTCATTAATGGATCTCCAAAGTCGCTGTTTTGTTTCAGACCAATTCCACATGCTAAATACACAGAGAAGGGTTGGAACTTAACTTCATTTACAAGTTTAATTCTCATGCAAATGGTATGAATCGTGAACCAACCAACCAATGAAGGTGCTAATGGTTCTTGATGTCTGTTTAGAATCTGGTGTTGGTCATCTTCCTTTCCAAGTGCAAACTAATGGTTCTTATCAGCCTCTTGTAACTATTTAGTCTTTAAGGTGCTACTGGACTATTTGTTGTTTTTTAAGTCTTTCCTGTTACAGACTAATTCTGCTATCCCTCTGAAGCTTATCTACTCACTGTCTCTTTTTTCTTCCTCCCCTCCATTTTTTTCCTTCTCTCCTCCCCCCCTTTCCTTATTTATTCTTGGATCTGGACTTCCAACACTGCAGTCATCTGAAAAAGTGGTTTGTACCGACAAAAGCTCATGAAACCATTTACATGTTTTGTTAGTGTTTTAAGCTGCTATGAGACTATTCGTGATATCTAACTTTGCCTAGCGAGAAATGTTTTTAAATCTCAGAGGAGTAGCCATGTTCATCTGTAACTTTAAAATACATCATTTAACCCACTATGGCCGTAGCTATATGTACCTGCAATAAATCTTTTATGTCTGCTGTACTAACAGTAAAACAGAGCAGGTTATTATTATTTAGTTAATATCCAATGTGCGAAGTGTTTTGCTGATGTATGTGCCAGTTGAAAACTCTATAATCTAAGGCCCTTATCCCACAAAGATTTACATGTGTGCTTAAAGTTTTATGTACTATGAAAAGACGTATTGAAGTCAATGCATACAGTTGAGCATGTATATAAATCTGAGTTGAGAATGTATATAGATTGACAATCTATAATCTATCCTGGAAAATGATTCCTCTCTCTTAGGCCTTGGGAGACAGGCTAATCCTGGCCTATAGACAGCCCCCCAGCCTGAAGGAAATCCTTGCCATCAGCCACACATCACACCTCAGATACACTCACCCAGGAATTTACCCCTGCAACAAACCCTGTTGCCAGCTCTGTTCACATATCTACACAAGTGACACCATCACAGGACCTAACAAAATAAGCCACGACATCAGGGGCTCATACAATTGCATATCCTCTAATGTGATATATGCCATCAAGTGCCTACAATGCCCCTCTGCCCTATACATTGGCCAAACCAGACAGTCTCTACAACAAAGGATAAATAGACACAAATCAGATATCAGAAATGGTAACACACGCTTCTCAATTACAGTGAGTCTGCAGAACTGGAATTCATCTACAGTTTTGACACCATTAGTCTGGGCTTGAACAAAGACATTAACTGGTTGGCACATTACAAAGCCAATTTTTCTTGCCTTTAACATCTGCATTTCCACATGAAATGCTATGTTTGGGACACATCCAGCCCACTCAAGAGGGAAAGGAATACTTAAAATATGCTACATAACCCACCCAAGGTCCTGGCAATTCTGTCAGCCAGCCTGCACATCCCACTTTATCTAACAGTGCACACATCTTAAAATGTCTAAGTTAATTTTTGTTCCCTAACTGTACACCAGGTGGTGCTGTCCATTTCTGTTCAGTAGAATAATTAGCAGAAGGACCACTCAAGCAGAGCCAAATACTTGAAGTTGAAACAGAAATACTAACGGTAATGGAGCTGTTCCCAGCTCAGTTTGGAGACAACTTCCACAGTTTCTCTTAGGAACTGAAAATAAAAAAATGCTGAACTATTTTTTTTTTAAGTATCTGATGCCTCTCCTAGCCAAAGCCATTATGGTTGTTTATGGTTGTTTTCCTTTAATTCCCCCCTCCCCCTCCCCGAAGTTACTGAAAACTTCTGCAATCTGGAAATGACTGGTGTAGAAAAGGGAAAAATTTCTTAGATTATTTTATAAATATTCTGTAATTTAGGGGGATTTATGGTCCATTACTGATTTGCATAGATTTTTAAGGCCAGAAGGGATCATAATGTTTATCTAGTCTTATCTTGAGCATAACATATGCCACAGAATTTTAACAAGTGATTCCTGCATCAAGTCTGTCTTCTAGTATAGCTAGATCATATCTGGTAGCAAATCATCTAATTTTGATATGAAAACTTCAAGTGATGGAAAATCGAACACATCCCCAGATAAGTTTTTTCAATGGTTAACTACCCACACTGTTAAAAAAATGGCATCTATTTTCAATATGAATTTGTCATCTTCTGTTTCTATCATTGATAGCCTATTAATCTAGGAAACAAAGGTATAACTAGTATCCAATCTGCCCGTACCAGTCCATATGGACCATAATCAAATTAACGCTGAACCTTTTCTTGGATAAGCTGCTGAACTTCTTTAGTCTCTTATTATAATGGCAAGTTTTCCAAACCACAAATTATTCTTTTAGCTTTTCTCTTGTAATTTTTCAGCATTCTGTTTAAAGAACTGAGCACGATATTGCAGTAATGAGCTCACTAACGCTGTATGAAGAGGTAATACTAACTCCCTACATCTACTCTATATTCTTCTGTTTCTATATCCAAAAATTGTGTTAGGGTTCTTCACAGCTGTCCCATGTAGGGCTGGGATAACTGCCTTGGGCCCTGCATTTCAGGAGGATGTGGGCTCCAGATGGCCTGGGGAGTTAGCATGGGGCATGGTGCTAGCAGCAATGAGCAACCTGGTCCCAACCTACTTTGCCCCACCCTGCTGGCTCCCAGCGTCACTTGGGGGAGAGGTGGAAAGCAGAAAGAAGTAAGGTAGGGGCTTGGTGGAAAAGGTGGAATGGAAGCAGAGCAGGGCCTGGGTCTGGGATGGGGGGAGGGATTGTCCTGAGCCCCATACCCCCCTACGGATGTCATGCATTATAGAGTCAAATACCTTACGGAAGACTGTGCATACTATATCAACACAATTACTTTTAAACTTGTAAGTTCATTAAAAAAGATAAAGCCTCAGAGGCGTAGCTGTGTTTGTCTGTAACGGAAAAAAAAATTTAAAAAGGAATGGTCCTGCAGCACCTTAGAGACTACCAAAAATGTAGATGGTATCATGAGCTTTCATGGGCACAACCCACTTCTTCAGATGAATGGAGCAAGGGGTCCAGAGTTACAAATACATAGCAGAAAAAGAGGGGTTTGAACAAAGACATGAACTGGATGGGATGCTGTATTCAACACCCTAATGACATCAAAAGCTAAGTATCAGGCATTCACAGCCCACTCTATTGGCCTCATTTAGCATGGACACTCTAATCGACAAGATTTTTTTCCCTTTTCTTTCCCTTCACATCTCCCCTCTTTTCCTACTATTTATTTGTACCTCTGTACCCCTTGCTCCGTTCATCTGAAGAAGTGGGTTGTGTCCATGAAAAAAAGATAAAATTTGTCTGGCCTCAGGTGAGGAGAGAGATGTGGAATCCCAGACAGCATAAGGGAGATGCACTGAAAGGAGTGGAGGCTGGGGGCAGACTGTGGGCAGGGTCGGGCTGGCAGTTTGGGAAGGCATTGTCTTCCCCGGCCTATTACACCTGCCACTCATGACCATTTCTATGATTTTACCCAGGACTAATGGCTGATTAACTGGCCTGTAAGTATCTGGTTCACCCATTTTAAATATTGGCATATTCGCTTTCCCCCCCTCCTCTGGAGCTTCCCCAGGACTCAGATTTGTTAAAACTGAACATTAATAGTTCTGAGATATCTCCCAGCTAATTCCTTCAAAACTGTGGGAGGTAGGGATGTTAAATCCCATTAGTTACCCAGTTAAGCATTATGTTTAACCAACAGAGTGGCGGGGGGCTGGAGCAGCTACTCCGGCTGGGCTGGAGCATCCCTGCCTGCGGCATGCCCAAGCCAGGCCCACCATGATCAGGTATTGCTTTGGCCATGCTGGAGTGCCTCCCTCCCACCCACGGCGGGTCTGTGGGGCTGGAACAGCCCCCTGCCAACTATGGGTGGGAAGGCTGCTCTCACCCTGACCGGTTAACCAGTTAGCCATTCACATCCCTAATGGACAGATTGAATTTTAAAGCAGTCAGTTATCTCATTTCACCTATTCAATAGTTAGTCATAGGGCTGGGAATGATTTATTTTCTTATTTGTTAAGACAAGTCTGGTTGGATCCACCCATATCTGTAGTGACTAGTTTATATTTGGTGAGGGGGATCCTTGCATTTCATACAGGCACAGAGGCTAGGTGTAGACTGCGGCGTTTTTGCAGAAAAAGCTACGCAAAATGTGGTCTGCATTTTGCGTAGCTTTTTCCTCATTTTTTTCAGAAAAGCCTCCTCTTTCAGTGGAGCAAACGTGTTCCTTGGACGCGGCGGGGTTTTTGCGGGATACATCTGGTATCCTGCAAAAACCCCATAGTCTAGACATAGCCAGAGAGTTAAGAATTATAAGAGTTTGCTCTCAAGTCCTTTGGCAGTGGAACAATCTGTTACACTACATAATGTAATGAAAGGTAGATATTGTTCACTTTCTGAAGGTCAAGAAACAGTGTTTACACAGACTGATAGATGTGATTAGTGAAACTCTGAATACATTCTGTCATGCTACACAGCTCCACCCTACTCTCCTCCCACTCCCATAGTAACACCTAAACTATGTGTCATTCCACCTACAGATTTATAGCAATATGTAAATAGGGTTAGTCACAGTCCCATATAGCAAAAGAAAAGGAATTCTCTAGTTATTTTAATCTGAATGGTGACTTTCGGGGTGAGTACTTCATGTTAATACCACAGGTTGATATACTCCACTCCAGTGCAGGGTGCTGATGTAAACTGGGAGAGGAACTGCAGTAGGGAGGAGTTCAAGGAGGTACAACAGCAAGGGAGAAATCCAGTACTTGATTGATTTTTTATTCACATTAATTATGCCTATTCAAACTCTATGTGAAGTATTAACTTTATTATGCAATATGTCCTTAAGCATGATATCCACTTTCCCTTTCCTAGTACAGAACAAGACAAAAAAATCAGAGAATTGTTGGCCGTTTTGGAACAAGACATGTCACCCTTTGTTCTTATTCTCAATAGGACAGAAGCCACAAAGTACCCGTAGCAAAACTGGACATTTTCTCTCTTTGTTCCTGAAGGGAGTGAAGCCAATCTGCTCTCAAAGAAGATAGTGGCACCCTATGCTGGTAAGGGGCACAAAAGAGCACTGAAGGATTGTGGATTAGATAAGTGTCTCTTGAGCACAAAGAAGGGGGTTGATAATTTTTCACTTTCCCTTTTACCTGCACCAAGAATCACTATGGCTGCTTAAAGGCTAATTTTCATACCCAGGAATATAGAAGAGTTTGCAGAGATATAGGATGCTTAAATTGTGAAGACTATGGTAAGTGTGAAGGACAGTGATCATTTTATTGTAAGTTTGCCAGGGCAGATTCCTTGCCTTCCCTAGTTTTTGCAAAGCGCTATATAATACTGATGATACTACATAAGCAATAGTTTTTGTATCATAGCCTTGAGTCCTTTTCCAGCATTTGGCC
The DNA here is from genome assembly GCA_019425775.1 of Rafetus swinhoei. Classification (NCBI taxonomy): domain Eukaryota; kingdom Metazoa; phylum Chordata; order Testudines; family Trionychidae; genus Rafetus; species Rafetus swinhoei. Next base: position 36,817,622 of record CM033447.1, read on the forward strand.
TATGTCTACACTACAACGTTTTTGCGCAAAAACAGCCATTTGTGCGCAAAAACTGGCGGAGCGTCCACACCACAAGCACGTTTTTGTGCAAGAAAATTGATAGAACAGAATGAGGAGTAATAGTTGCTGGTACAGTTATTCCTCTCCCCCACGAGGAATAACTCCTTTTTGTCATGCAGCTCTTGCGCAAAAAGGCAAGTGTGGATGCTCCGGAGGAGTTTTTGTGCAAGAAACCCTATCAGAAAAAGCACGGGTGCTCTGATGGCCATTCTATGAATGGCTATCAGAGCTTTCTTGCGCAGGAGTGTCCATGCAGTGTGGACGCTCTCTTGCACAAAAGCACATTGCTTTTGCGATGCGCTTTGAGGTCTGGATGTGCTTTTGTGCAAGAAGTTTTTGTGCAAGAACTCTTCCTCAAAAGGCTTCTTGTGCAAAAAACCCTGCAGTATAGACCAAGCCTTGCTGAATGTGTCCACCTTGCATCTCTAATTCCTTCTGTTCATTACTTGAGTCTTCAGAATCATTAGTTGTATTTCAGTTTGAATTAATATTGCATTGGACAATGTTTTTCTTTTCCTCTTCCCCAGAGAAAACTTTTGTTCTGGAATACGACACATATATTCTCTACTGTTTTATTCATGCTGTAAAAAACATTAAGGAATGATTTGGAAAAAAAACCAAGTCAATTTCTGTCGATGCTAATGTATACACTAAGGATGTTAAAGACTAGTTGACTACTTGACTATACGATAAGCATTCACTTATCAGTTTTTTGACTAGTCGACTAGTCTCTAGGCACTTCTACATTCCTCCTTTGAAAGGTACAAGAGACCCTGCTGGGTGCCTTCTTTGAAATGCTGGGTACTCTTGTGCATTTCAAAGCCACAGAGCCAGGGATCAGCGGGGGGACTCAGAATGTCCTGCTGACCCTGGGCTCCATGCTACGCTGCATGCCGCTAGGAGACCAGGGTCAGCTGGGGACTCCCCAGCTGACTCCAGGCTCCCCGGGAAATGCCGCAGGGAGCCCGGGATCAACTGGGGAGTCCCCAGCTGACCCCGGGCTCCTAGCGGCATGCAGCTTAGCATGAAGCCCAGGGTCAGTGAGGGACTCTGAGTCCCCCGCTGATCCCGGCTCCATGGCTTTGAAATGCACAAGAGCCCCTGCTGGGGACTCTTGTGCATTTCAAAGAAGGTACCCGTGTGCAGCCCGGAGTCAGTAGGGCTTCCCACTGGCCCCGGGCTGTACGCAGAGTTCCGCGTGCCTCCTTTGAAATGTATACGAGCCCCAGCGGGGGCTCTTGTACATTTCAAAGGAGGAATGCAGAAGTGCCTATCAACTAGTCAATTAGTCAATGGAAATTCCATCGACTAGTTGACTACTCAATTAACCGCATTTTAACATCCTTAGTATACACCTCTATTTTTAACATGAACATGGGTAATAAGTTTTGGTGATAAAAAAAACAACCCTGGGACAAACAAATACATAAGCAACTTCACAATTTTGGAAAGTCCAGTTGTTATCAATAGGACTACTCATGTGTCAAATTGATTGCATTCATAATTGTTTTCAAGATGGGCCATGGAAGGTGTAAGGGGGTAGACTTCATATTCAAAATGATTGTAATGAGACATATTCCAGATACGAAGATTTTTTAGCTAAGTGTTTGTAATTATTCATAAATTGAGCTGTTGCTGGTGTTCTTTCCTGATGGAAATTAGCATGAACACATGCAAAGATTTTACAAAGAGGACAAATATTTCAATATTTCTTTAATTTCTCAGAAAAAAAAGTATGTACAATGTAGGCAATAAGTAATAGAATGCTCTTGGCTCAGTGAAGCAGACTGTTGCATATATTTTACAGTATTCTGCATGAGGAAACAGCAATCACAATTTTTCCTAGAAGTATCCAATGCAGATGATGGAATATTCCCTCATCTGCATTGACCATATTAAAACTAGAAATGTAGATTAAATCTGAAAAAAATTAGTACAGGTAATTCCCTTTTTATCACTTCATTGTCTCTAATTTCTATGATTGTGTAGTAATGGAAGTGTATTTATCTGATAAAGCAAATCTGCACTTCCTTTTCAATGGGTATGATAACACCACTTTTGTTCACTTTAATCTCATTTTCTGCAGTCATAGCCGTTACATTGTAAGGCCTCATTTTTATTATTTGGGTGATAATCTCACACCTAGTTCTGTAAATTCTTGTTAGATGTCTCAAATTTCTTCATGCATTTTCTTGTGAAATTTGTCTTCTCTAGTGTGGCTAGTTTACCCTTTTTTCTTTTAGGGAACCTGCTATTGCAAAATACTTCTAGCTGTCGTAACTTGTACTGCTTGTGTCAGCCTTGCAGTAAACCCTCAGTCTCATGTTTACCTCACTGGGTTGGGCTTCCGAAAACGGCATAATTTCATACTCCCTGATTAGGAAAGTACTTACCACACATGTAGCTTTGGAAAGGATCATATACCTACATTGTTCATGGCCCAAATAATTCTGCAAAGAGACTCTTGAGATTAAATTTTAATCAACTTTAAACAAACTCAGGAGCAATTGAAAGTCAAGAAAAGCTGCTGGCCAAGTGAACTACGAAGGACTTGAGACAAGCTCCCAAAGAAAGGACATGGGGATACTTTATTCAGAGGTATGTGGCCATTTCCTATGAGGTATGTGAAACTGCAGTAGATCTAGATACATGACATTTAGGTTTCTTTCAGAGGCTCAGATTAAGAACTGAAAATCCCATTTGATCTAAATTACAATATATTACATGTGGCTAAGGGTACTTTTGTTGTACAAATAAAATACAGGACATGGGTTGTTTCATTTCCAGAGAGGAAGGAGTTAGCTGTTAGAGTAAGCTTCAGCTCTGCATTCAGAGCAAAGCCATTTGAGGTTCTGTTTGACATGTTAGGGAATGTACTGAATGGTCAATTTGTCTTGGGTGTTGATAAAGTACTATTGCCCTAAGGGCCAAATCCAGAGGCCATTTCTCTTTACCGACGGTAAAGAGTTCTCTCCTCTTTTCCACCCATACCTTAGCTTCTGTTATGGAGAAACAGAAGCTTTTAGCAGAAGTGTTGTTTGTGTTTGCTAGGGAGTAGACTTCATATCCAAAGATTTTTTAGCTAAGTGTTTGTAATTATTCATAAATTGAGCTGTATGGTCAAAATGTCTGGTCAAAGGCTTTCTATAATGCTAGACAAGGAGCTGAACTTCTTCTTTTCTCCCTGAACATTGATTACAATATAGTGGTTTTTCCTGGTGGATATATCACAGAATGTACATGCCTCAAAATTAAAATATGGAAATGTAATAAAGTTCTCATTTAAACAGTAAAGAGCTATTAAATGAAAAAGGAAGAAGGCATATATACACACACAAGTTCAGTTCCACCTGTTCATAAAAGTCAGCTAACTGGTTGGACTTCATTCCATTTTAAAAGGAAGTTGTTATAAGTCTGTCTGCATCTTGAAGTCTTGACTACTCTGACAGAATTTTGGCTTTTTTACATTAAAAATAGGCCCCGTTTGTCTGACAAATCAAAAACTTAAAACTTTAAGATGTTTAATTAGAGCAGAGTCAGTGTAATTACAAACATTTTTCCATACTTTGTAGTAAACAATTCTAAATTAATTTGTTATTTTCCAGTAGAATGTGTTTTTAGGGAGTAGTTTTCTTTGCAGAGTAGGGCTCCTACATGACTAATGCAAATTAACAATGACGTAAATGAATGACAATTATAGTTTCTGGACAGCTGGGATGCTGCCAAATTTTTCTCATATTGCAGAAACAGTGTAAATAATTGTTTTATTTTCCAGTTGTTGTATTCAGCATTGATTCTCACCTGATTTGTAGAACAGGTGTTTCCGGAAGAAAGTGTCTGTGCTTTAGGGGAAGTGACTTCATTTTATAAGAGCGAATGGAAATTTATGAAATACCCTTACAAGCCCCATGCAGTTTTGAGAGTCTGTAGTTATCTGTACTCTGGGTCATAGTTACAAACCAGCTGCACCGCTGTCCCCCTGTCCCCTCTGAGTACATTCCTTCAGTTGCCAGGCCATGCAATTTCCAGTGCAGGGAAGCAGTCTCAAGTTCTCTCACTTGGGAATACAACAGGGATACAGCATCTTCTGCATCAACTGCTTACCCAGCAAATCCAATTGAGCTCAGCACCTATGACTCTTCCCTTCAAGAGTCCATGACTAGTGGTACATGATCACAGTAGGAAGAAAGCATAGGAGGGTGAAAAATTAAACAAACATGTCTACAGGCACATTGAACTTACTCTTGAGAATAAACTATGCAGAACTCGCCTTCTTCAGACAGCACAGGCACACATATGGGGTGCCAAAACACCTGCCCCAAAACTACCTCCTTTCAAGCACAGCCCCTTTTTAAGCAGATATAATCCTCTTGATCTCATAATTCCAGACCTGTTTCTTGTAATGGCATTGTCTCAGAACAACTCCTAAATGTTTGCCAAGGGCTGACTTATCGGTAGTCTTTTTCTTCTTCTTTGTATCTCACAGCACCAGGCTAAGCCAATACATTCATACAGTAAACAGATAATCAGATCAAAAGCCAGTAGTCATAAGTTAGAGATCAGTTCCAGGAGAACCACTGCATTCTAATCTAACAACATGCTTTCAGACTGATGAGCAAGATCTGTCATATTGCCATCAGTATTTCTGCTATGAAGAGAAGTTTAATTCACTAACACCTGATGCAGTACCCAGTAAATCTCAGTCTGTCTGACTTCAGTGGGCTTTGGACCGAGCTATTGAGGAGCCTTGCTCCCCTTTTTACATTAATCCTATTATTATGGCGGGATCTGTGCTGATTATTGTCTGCCTCTGCACTATTCTTACAGGTTTCCACAACAAATGAAATGAAGTCATACAAGTAACTGCAGACCCTATAGAATCAAGGGCAGGCACTTCTACAGAGTGGCCCGTTTCCCACAATCACACACATGCACCTCTCCCAAATGTCCATCTGGATTACTTAACTTGTGTAAGGACTTCTGGTGTTTTGGAGAAAACACTTTCTCCTTCCTAGATGCAAGGGTCAGTCAACATCAGTTCTGTGGTGCCCACCTTTAAGCTCTGAGACTTTTTAGAATGGAAGATGACCGGAGAAGGCAAAGAAAAGCATCGGGAGAGAGAGGACTATGGTCCCAGAGGATTAATTAAGGCTTTTGGAAAATCCAGACTATTGCTTCGTTCAGGGCTTAGGACCAGGAGCCTGGCAGAATTGGCTGAGCAGGGTTCCCCTCTCTCCCAGCCAATTAGGACAAGCTCTGGGAAGGCAACTATATATTCTCTCTTCCTTCCGAAGATGATCTGCCTGCTGAACCCTCCTAAGTCAAGAGTGAAAGGACTGACTATGAAAAGAGGACCACCTGGAGGGGACGCTGGCTGAAGCTGGAAGGTGGCCTAAGTTACAGCTTCAGCATCGAGGAAGAATGCTCAGGGAGACCTGTCTTAAGGAGAGCAGCAGAGTGATTGTCTGAAGTACAACCCAGCTCCTTCACAGATCACAGCAAAAACGCCTCTGCCTCATTGTTCAGAGTCTTCTTCAGAAGAGGCAGGTCCTGATCCTACTTAATCTGAGCTCTTGTTGTGCAACAGTGGAGTTGTGTTTCTTGTGGATGCGTTCAGTATCTCCAGCTCCCCCTTCAGCTCCTGCTTTGTTCCCAGCTGCTCAGACTTCAAGGTCAAGAGTCACAAAATAATTTAGGAAATTGCCACTTCAGGCTCAAATCCCAGAATCAGGTCCCACTAGGATTCACAAAACCCCTGCTCAGATGCTCCTGAACTCCGTAGGCCTCTAAAGCTCAGTGAGTAGATTTTGGCAGTGAAAATTTCCTAGGTGCTTATATTTCTGCCTCTGAGCATGTTCACTGAAGCCCAACATCAGGTACCCGGATGCTTAATCTCAGGACTGTCGGCTTGAATTTATGGGTAGAGGTTATGGCTCGCCACTGGCCACATCTATCAAGAAGATATTTAGGTCCTTGTCCCAATTTAAGCTACAGAGTGAGAGAGTTCTAGCTCAGAAAAGGACTCTCAGAGTGCATGGCAAGGGCACTCAAGAGGACAATACCAATTTATTAAAACCTTTATTAAAATGACAAATATTATGAAACATAGGGTAGCAAGAACATAATGCAATTCCAGGCCTCCCTCTGGTAATAGGCAAGTTTACACAACATGGCTAGGGGGAGTACCACCATCCTAACCACAGGGTTGAAAGCTGTGAGGGAGTCCCCCTTTCCGGCTTCTTGTTCAAAACAGTGTCGGTGCCTAACATCAAGACAAGGTTTGTAGATGAGATTCCCAAGTGGAGGGAGGCACAGGCTTAGCACACTTCTTGGCCTGGCATTTCCAAATGGCTACCCTAGGCTAGGGCCATATAGTGTGCTGGCTTTTTAAAGTCCCATTCTGAGGTGCCTATCTCTCTCCATTCACTGGATAGAGAACCTAATCCAGGCTTAGTGAATCCCAGTGATATTTCCAGGAGCCTAAAAGTTAGGCCTGGCAACATTGAGTGCTTAAGTTTTTGTGAATCTAGCCCCAAATCTCTGAGATTCACTGACCTGAGATTCCATCTTACTGATTACCTTCATGGGTTGCTTCTTTTCCACCTTCCCCAAAGTTGTCTTTTAATCAGCCAGTTGTCTTTTGGGTTTTGTGATCTGAACCTGCAACTCAGCACTCTGGTCATGCAGATCAGTGAAGTTTTCCTAAAGCTTCCTGGAAATTATCCCCAACACCAGCCAGTGCTCTGCTTTTCAAGAGAGATGTTCTCTCAGAGCTGCGATTGTGGCCTTGTGCCTCTCTATGTTCATCTTAATTTAGTACTGCCAAGAGACATCATACAAATAGACCAGGAGACAAGTCATTTCTCGAGAGCAGCAGTAATACAAGGTTCTTCACACTGTTCAGTTAGGCTAGGTCTACACTACAAAGAAAAGTCAGAAAAAGATACGCAAATTGTGAACCGCAATTTGCACATTTTTTTCTGCTTTTCTTTGGCAAGAGGTTTTTCCGAAATGTGGCGCATCTACACAGTGCCAAATTTTGGAAAAACCTTCTCTTTTGAGCCGTCCCTTCTTCCTCATGAAACAAGGTTTGCAGGGATGGTGAAAGAACGTGTCCACTTTTCTGATTTTTTTTTCAGAAAAGCGGATGCGTTCCTTGGACATGGCATAGCTTTTCTGAGATACCTCTGGTATCCCAGAAAAGAGCTGCAGTCTAGGCGTAGCCTACGTGTGCCTCACCCCTAAGGCAGAGTCCTCTTCTCCGTAAGGCTATGTCCACATAGCAACATTATTTCGAAATAACAGCAGTTATTCCAAAGTAACAATGCAAGTGTCCACACAGCAATTCCCTTATTTCAAAATAAATTCAAAATATTAGATGGCTTATTCTGACTTATTCCGACTTCTGTAAATCTCATTCCATGAGGAATAATACCTATTACAAAATAGCTATTTCAGAATAGCAATAGTGTGGATGCTCCTCTGCTGCTATTTTGAAATAGCTCCTCCCCAGGGCCATTCAAAGTAATTACTCCCCAGTGCCTCCTGGGGCTCTAAGTCGAGGTAGCACGTCCACATTAGGGAAGCCTGCCTCAGACTAATTTTGAGGCTTCTGTAGTGTAGATGTGCTATTTTGAAATAAGCTATTTCAGAGTATTTCTTCTGGAATAGCTTATTTCGAAATAAGCGTGCAGTGTTGATGTACCCTTAGAGAATAAAACTGTTTGCTAAGTCCCTAGCTTGTCCTTCAAGTCTCTAGTACCTGTTGTTAACTGGTATTAGTCTTGAACAGTTTGCAGTTATCCCAGTTCTTTGATTTTTTTCCATTAAAAAAGGACAAGATACAGCCTTAAGGTCAGTCACTAACAATTTCAGGGAAGGCTCTTTGTCTGTCAACTCTCTTGGACTTCAGAGGGGTAGCCGAGTTAGTCTGTAACAGGAAAAACTTAAAAAACAACAAATAGGCTAGTAGCATCTTAAAGACTAACAAAACATGTAGATGGTATCATGAGCTTTCGTGGGCGCAACCCACTTCTTCAGATGACTCTCTTGGAGACATGCGTCTCTGCCCCTTCTGACTGAGATATCTCCAGCCTTCACAGTGTTGTGCTCACCAAGAGATTCTGCTCAAGCAGGCTTGTGAACTTTCTCTTCAAAGGTTTACCAGTGTAACTGCTTGTTACCACACAGCACTTCCTATGCAAGCCTATTTTATTCTTAAGGTAAAAGCACCAGAGAAAGAAACAATAAACGAAACTATCCACATGCAAATAAACATACCAGAGTTTACCTCAATACTAACATGGGCTCTGAAAGGAGCAGTCTTTTGAAACCTCACTGGTGGTTTCAAATTCATCACAGCTTCCGTTCAGAACAAGTACACGATCTTATGGGACTTCAGTAGGCCCAGTCCTTCCAGCTTTCCCTAACACTCAGAACTGTCCTTGGATCAGAGATTCTGTCCATTTGCTGGACCAGGAAGAAGGCGCTGAGGCTGTTTAAAATCAGATTATTGATGCGCAAATCCTTTGCGTTTGGTCCCCAGAGAATCTAGTTTGAACTAATATATGCAAACCTCTCCAGGGGTGGTTTCAAAGGGCTGATAAGCAGAGTCAGTATGAAACTTCAGGCATGCCATCTCACAACACAAGAGATTGCCTTTTTAGTACAGTGCATCCCAAAGACATTGAATTTACATCAGTAATGCTAATTCAATTCTGTAAGATTTGTCCAGTATGTTGTTATATCTGTCACAACACAGATCTCCCTACTCAAGGAAAATTTCTTCTCTGTGGTATTCATATTACGTAGGACAATCTCCACCCTTTCTATAAAGAGACGCAGATGAAGACTGCAAGGTCTGAGACAAAAACTAGAGGTAAACCTTAAATAAACCTGAAGTGTTTTTCATAACATCATCATAAAGCAAAAATACCACTAACGTGTAACGTTTCTCCCAGGTGGAGCCAGCAGCAGCCTTGGACAGATTCAATATCTAGGGGTTCATTTGCATCCTTCCAAAACCACCTTGAGCTCCCACCCACCTGGGAAATTCACACACCAACCCTGGATGCCTCCGAAAGACAATGCTTTCCCACTCACAGGCACAGAGTCTAAGCATAGAAAAGAACTTTTAATAAAAGGGAGGGAAGTCACTTGATAAGTTGGTATTAATTTGGGAAAACAGCACAGACAGAGTGCATAAACATAAACCATGAGTATAAAACCCACCCCAAGTAGGTTGGGCAGTATTGTTTTCCTCTCAGGTTCTCAAGTCCAGCAATGTAAATGTCCCCTTCACATGCCCAACCCTTCTCTGCACTCCACGTACACGTGCTGCCATTGGTTAGTGCAGACCCAGAGTTCAGGGGTGTATGCACAGAGTTCACCTACGAAAATGGGTGGGGGAGAGGTAAAGAGGCATCTTATTCACTCTGCTGGTTACTTGCCATCTGCCTGCTCCCGGCTCTTTGCCACAGCCGTGCTGGCCATGTGTCACATCTTTTGGTTGTGACTTCTGCCCATCAGCCTCAACTGATTTCAGCCCCTAGTGATTTAAACTCTTAGCAAGCAGGGTAAAAGAAACACAGCTCCAATACAATTTATCTAAGAAAGAGGCTCCTAATGATGCCTATTTAGCTCTATTTGAACAGTGGGAGCCTAGGGTAGGGGGAATGGACACAACCAGTCAAACCAGTCCAAGCAGGGGATAGCTTCCTGATCGAAATAACTTTTCCTCAGCCCCTCTTACTCGTATAGAGCTCTGAAAGTAGAATCTTGCTAAACCGGGGCTCATTCTGCTAACTGTGAGGCTACGTCTGTACTGCAGCGCTATTTCGGGTATCCTGAAATAGCTATCCCGCATCTTCACAGCAAGCCCATTATTTCAAAATATAACGGGCTCAATATTCACACGTCCCTGTAAATCTCATTCTACGAGGCATAAGGGACGTTTTGGAATAGTGGTTTATTTCGAAATTTAACACTGTGTAGACAGCGCCAAAGTATGAAATAAGCTATTTGGAAATAAGATCGAATAATATATGCAATTTGCATAGTTCAAATTGCATATCTTATTTTGAGTTACAGCGCAGGATAGATGCACCCTGAGGCTTTTGCTTGGAACAGATTTAGCACAGACCTACTTTTCTATATTCCCACAGAATTACAAACATTGGTAACCATATTTCAACTATCCCTGCATAACTGGAATTGGGTCACAAATTATGTTGATTACAATGAGCAAAATACCACTCCATCTGCTGACTAACAAATTTAAGCAAAGCAGGAACTGTATTTACACAGACACACCTATGATCTCCCTTCTCCCCTCTCCCTACCCCCCTGCCTCCAGCCCTGCTTCCAGCCAGCTGTAAGGAAGCATTCCTTCAGATCCTGCTTATACATGTCCTGACCCTCCAAGCCTGCAGTCTATAACCCAGCCAGCTCCTTTTTTGGGGCTTCTCCATTTATACCCTATTTGTCATTTCATTTGTGCTCTTCTAAATGAGAGACTTCATCCACCCAGTTTTAAGCTAGTCAAAAGGCACAACCGGACAGTGTCTGCAAAACAGCTGGCTCTCAAGAGGAAAGGGTAGTTTTGAATAAGTCTTAAATAACACACAGGAGCTAATTGAAGACGTGACAGTAGTGAAGTCAGGAAGTACTAGTGGCCACAACACAATTAGGTTTAGCATCTAAGAGGCGGTTGTCACTTTTTGGTATCCTACTTTAAGAAGGGAAGATTTCACTAAAGGAAGCCATAAAATTAAAAGTAAAGAAATAAAATCCCTAGAGGTGACATGGATGCTACTTAAAAACAATAACAGAGCCTCAGAAGGCACGTTATAATGCTGAACACAAAGGGAAACAAAGCAGGCAAGGAATGTGCCATTATAGCTAAATGGCAAGGTCTGAAAAGCTAGTCAAGCCAAATGGAAATCTTTTTAAATTAGGAAATCTGACTCTAGTGAAAACAACAAACAGTAGTATAAAATAGAGCAGGGAATAGTAACAAGGAAACTAGAAGAACCTAATGAATTTTGAAGAGCAAACATCAAAAGGGATAAAACAAAGAAATGGGATTTAAGTATGCCAGAAGGAAGAAGGCTGTGACAGAGTTTCTAGGTCCGCTGGATCACTGGGAGTTAAAGGGAGCAGCTGAGGAAGACAAGGAGATTGCAGAGAAACTACATGACTTTTTTGTATAAGTTTCCACTGCTTAGGCTGTTGAGAAGATTCCTACTTAGGACCTGCTTTTTTCTGGATTATAAAAAATGAGGAACTTTCAGGAAAGGTGTATACGGTGCAACAACACATGCTGCAGGGATCTGATTTCTGAATCATAGTAATGTGTTGCACACTAATTATTCTACTAGAGTTGCTGGAGCACATGTAAAGTTCCCTAGTGCACTTTAACATAGTGCTATTTCAATATCAGCATTCAGAGGTCTTTGAATTGAATTGGGATTGCTAGAAGAAAAAAGCCCAGTTTATAAGACGTTATATTACTTGTATTTAAGCTTCCTGACCAATAGTTGCAGACGTGATGTGATCCTTTCTTGATTTCTTTTAAAAAAGTTTCCATTTTAGTGACTATTCTGAACAGTGACTGCAAAAACTGCTTCTTACTCATCAGTTCTGATCCAACAGGATTACTCACCATCTGTGAAGGTAAACACCTGCTTAGGTTCATTAGTGGGCTGAAATCCAGCATTTTTCAAACTTGAACTCAGTTGGAGCTAGTAACCATAGTAAAACTAAGTGAAAAAGGTGTTTTGCAGGGCTAAAGCAGACATCTTTATCAACACACACCCACCCACACACACACCCACACAATCTCTGACCTAGAGCAGCAAAAAGCCACCAAAAAGAGGAATTTAGGAATTGCTGAATGACAGCATTAGTTTTCAGTTCTGTCTGGAGTATCACCTTCCAGCTGCACATACAGGAATTAATAGAGTGGTTTATTACAGTATTGACAAACCTGGTACTTTCCTAAACTCTACACTGTAATAGGCATATTCGCCTTGTGATTAGTCTCATGGCACCATCTGGTGGAAATTAGCTATCATTCAACATTCATCTAAAACAAGGAGTTACTTTAAAGATTAACAAATTTATTAGCTTGCCAACCCCGCCTCCGGCTGCTATGCTCACCAACCTCCCCTGGCTGCTACACTCGCCAACCCTCCCCGCCCAAGGCTACTACGCTCACCAACCCCACCCCTCTACACATGTTAACCCCTTATCTCTGGCCGCTATGTGCACCAACCCCCACCCCTATCTCTGTCTGAAACCCCGGCTGCTACACGCCACCCCACCCAGGTGCTACACTCCACCACCCCCAGCCATCCCAGGCCACTATGCTTGCTAACTCCCCCCCTCACCATCTCTGTCTGCTATGCATGCCAACCCCTCTCCCTCCTCAGGCCACTATATGTGCCAACCCCAGCCCCACTTCTCTGGATGATACGTGTGCCAACCCCATCCCCCACTCTGGCTGCTTGCCAATCCCCCTTCTGGCCACTTCACTCTCAACCCCACCCCATCTCAGACTTCTACACTGCCCACCCCATCTCTGGTTGCTACGCTAACCAACTCCCCTACCCATCTCAGGCCACTACGCTCTACCACAGCCTGCTCCTGCACCCACCCTTGTTCCTGAACCCTCCCCACTGGCCAGACACCCAACCCCCAGCCTACTCCTGCACCCTTCCTCCTGGCCAGACTCTGCACCCTCACCCCATTCTGCACCCCACCTCCCACCCAGGTCTTGTACCCCCACCCCTATCCCACTCACTGGCAGGGGGGGCGTGTGTGGGAGGAGGGAGGAAGAAGGCCACACAGTTCCTGCCTCCCCAGTCCCTGGAGCAACAGGAAGTGAGAAGGAAGGGGGGTGCGTGGCTCCTGCCTCCCCAGAGCTCCTGTGTGCAGCTCTTGTCCATGTGCAGCTGCAGCAGCGGCTCTCCCAAGGGATGTGGGGCAGCTGGGGGGGGTTGTGCTCGGACGGCAGAGGGGATGCAGTGTGGCTCGGTGGGATGCGGGGTGGTCTCAGATGGCAGAGGGGACCTGGTGTGGCCAGGTTCGGGCTCAGATGCTGGAGGGGACCCAGCCCCAGCAGCTTTGCCCCAGCAGTGCAGCCCATGTCCAGAGGGGACAGCGCCAAGTGGCTGAGGATGGAGGTGGAGGTGGGTGGTGTAAGCGGCATGAGGACGCAGATGACATGATTATATATATACACATAAACATATATATATAAATAAGAGAGAGAGATATTAGGGCATAAGCATTCATGAGCTACAACTCACTTCCTTAGTTGCTGGAAAGAAAAGAAAGGAAGAAAAAAGGATACAGAGATGAGTGTGTCACATCAGTGCTAATTAAATCAGAGTGGCATGCGGCTCTCTCCAACAGTGATGGAAAGGTGAGAGTACCACTCTACTCTAGGGAGTTATTTTGAAATAACCTCCCTTATTTCAAAATAAGCAGGGCCTCTACACTACCAAGCCTGTTATTTTGGAATAACGGGCTGGTTATTTCAAAATCTGTACTCCTGCTTTCTTCAGGGAATAACGTTTATTTCAAAGTAGCGGTAGGATGGATGCTCCATTGCTGCTAGTTCGAAATAACCAGGGCTTGCCAAGCGGCAGTGAGCCCCGCTTGCCAGCTGTGCAGTTCGGCACGCTGCGCATGCGCAGACCGCACTGCGCATGCGCTTACGCGCGCGCGCTTACCGGCGCTGCGCGCATGCGCTTACCGCGCTGCGCGGCTGTGCCGGCTTGTAATCTACTCACCACGGGCGAGTAGATTACACTAATTGTCGAGCCCTGGAAATAACTACTCCCCAGAGTCATTCAAAGTAATTACTCCCCAGTGCTTCCTGGGCCTCTTAGTCGAGGTAGCATGTCCACATAAAGGGAGCCTGCCTCCGACTAATTTTGAGGCTCCCCTGTAGTGGGGACCTGCTAGTTCAATTTTGTTATTTCGGGAGTTATTTTGATTTTGGCTAGCATAGACATGCCCAATGTATCTATTTAAATCTAGTTTCAGGGTGTTACATTTGCATATGAATTCCAACTCTGCAGTTTCTCTCTGCAGTCTGCTTTTTGAAGTTTTCTGTCTCAGACTGGCAACTGTGTGACCCAGAGAAGTTAAAGTGCTCCCGCACTGGCTTTGGGAAGTTACCATTCTGAATGTTTGATTTGTATCCATTTATTCTTTTGTGTAGAGGCAATCCCATTTGTCCAAGGTACATGGCAGAGGGGCGTTGTTGGCACATGATGGCATATCTTACATTAGTAGATGTGCACATGAATGTCCTTTGATTCAGTTAAGTTACTGTATAGCCTAAAGCACTATCAAGGTAGCCCATGTCTTATGATATATGGTATAAAGTACACACAAATATAAGCAATTGTACTATAGGATCTGTTGAGGGATTTTAACATTTTTCCCCTGATGCAAGAGTTTGTAGTGTTGATTTGTAACATTTTACTTTATTTCTGACTAGATCTTGACCTCCCACTGATGTACATCTCCCATTTCAGCCCATTGGAATCTTGACTCTTTCCATTCCAGGAGAGCTGAACTAAGCCCTCGCTTACTTCTCTTTCTGAATTTTATGAATATTTGTTCCCTGACCAGTCCTATATAAATGTTTCAACACCATACCCATACTGTATGCATCTCAGAATCTGCACTCACCTCTTTATTAGTTAGCCCTTAATCTCTTTTCTTAGGGCCTGTGAAGTACCGAGCACCTTGCAGAAGGTGGGAACCGAGGGACCTCACATCTACTTGAATGGGAGCTAGGGTTATTCATATCACCTAGAAAGAAGTACTTGGCTCTTCCAAGGCTCAGGCCTATAATATTTCTTCCCCTCCTTTCCTCAGCCCATTTGTCAAGCAGCTTATGATAATGACTTCAATCAAGTTCAGCTGCTGTTGGAAGAGGATAGTAATTATTTGAACGTTCAAGATAGCTCTGGTGGAGACACCCCTCTAATCTGTGCCTGCAGACAGGGACACAATAGAATAGTCAGCTACCTTCTGAAATGGAATGCTGATGTGAACATCAGAAACAAGGTGAGTGGTGATGGCCAAGTACCCCAGGAATATCCTCTTGTCTTTAAGAACACCTGACTACATTTTGCAACTAGGAGTGGAGGAAAACGTTTGCATATCGCCAACCACAGAAGTTCAACACTCACAAGTTAGACCTAAAAAAGGCCATGAGATTGGCCCCCCAAAACTGTGATTTTTAAATGATTTTTTATATTGTCTCCTGAGTTTTGAACTCATCCACCTCCAGAGTGTGTGGGACAAAGGATGGGAGAAATTGGATTTTTGGTCATTGCAGCCTCATAGCAGTTAATGTTGTGACCCAGCTTGCACGTCAACTGCATCACACCACAATTCTTCACCCACCTTGACCCCTCCCCTCACTCCCTGTCTGCTTCTTCTGTGGCTTCGCTGGCTCTTTACCTCTCTCAGGCCTGGCAGGAAGACAAGCTCAGGGGACGTTTATGTGTGTGTCTGTGTCTCTCTCTACTCAGGGATGGCAATTCCAATTTCTTCTCTCTCTTCCCAGGCCTGCTGTTGCAGCATTAAGAAGGAGGAGAAGACCAATACATTTTTCACAGTAGAGGAGGAGGGAGCAGAGCTGCTATGCTCTTACTGTCTCTCCCACCCCATCCAGAAGCTTCTGTGCCTCCTGAGGCTGTGGAAAGCAGTCCTGGCCTCTGCAGTAGCTCTATTTCACTGCTTAGTCCAAACCCCTCCCATTCCCTCTTTTCCAGTCTCACCCTACATCTACCCCTTCTGACTAGGGAAGGGCTCATCTAGACTACATCCCTCTTTTGAAAAAGGGATGTAAATGAGCCCGATCGAAAGTGCAAATGAAGCAGGGATTTAAATATCCCGTGTTTCAATTGCATTCCAGAGGTCTTTCGAAAAAGGGTATTTCGAAAGTGAAACCGCAGCCTAGACGTAGTTCTTTTGGAAAAAAAACACCCTTTTTCGAAAGATCCCATACTCCTCATTTTTTCAGGAGTACGGGATCTTTTGAAAAAGGATTTTTTTTGAAAGAACCGCGTCTAGACTGTGGTTTCACTTTCGAAATACCCTTTTTTGAAAGACCTCTGGGATGCAATTATGCAAATGAAGCACGAGATATTTAAATCCCCGCTTCATTTTCACTTTCGATTGGGCTCATTTACATTCCTCTTTCAAAAGAGGGATGTAGTCTAGATGAGCCCAAAGAGACAATGGGATCTCTAATGACACAGATTAGCAATTAGTATGGGGCACTTCACAATGGAGGCTATTCTTGCTGTTCTGCCCCCAAAGGCGAAAGTAATATCCACATGGGAACTATAGAGCACTCCCCACACACACACAACTGGAGAGGTTAAGTTCAGCTGCCAGTCCCAACCCCACTGTGAAGCTCCCAGACTGTGGCTTTGTGCCAATGAAATGTATTTCACTTAGTTGAACAAATACACATGTCCTTGTTTCAACATTAATGAAAGAGAAATGTTCCAGATATATATCTAGTCAGAAAGCTATGAAATATACTAGGAGAGTAATTAACTGTGCATCTAATACTAACAATGGATATTTCTTCTTTGTTTAGAAAGAGCGCACATGTTTGCATTATGCTGTGAGAAAACGGTTTAATTTTCTTGACTACCTACTCATTATCATCCTAATGCCCGTTCTGCTTATTGGCTATTTTATCATGGTGAGTACAAACTGAGCTAGAAAGACTTACCTTACATTTTTTTTCATCTTGAGACCCACTGTGGGTACATTAACTTCCTGGCAGTGGCATACCATCCACGTATGCAAGACATTTGTTATACATCCCACTGGTGTACCATCAATGTATGCAAGGCACACGTTACATGACCCAGTAATTTACCATTGGTGTATGTGAGGTATATGTTATACATCCCAGAAATCACACAAAAATCCATGACCAAACTGGTAGCCTGCAGACCAATTTCATCCATCTCCCCCACTGCACTCTGTAGAAAGAGCCAGCATCCTCCACACAGCATGACCTCACATGTAAGGCCACACCATAGGAAGGAAGCCATTTTGGATTACTTAAGGCATGCAAATATAGAAGCACTACAGCATACCTTGGCTACCAGGGCTAGGTGCTGTTTCATTTTCTCCTTTTCACACTCTTCAATAGCTTTGACATAGGCTTTTACATGTCAAGTAATACTTCTTCTTGGTTTATTAATATAGTTCACAAGGAAACAGGATTTCCCACTCTGCCTTCCTATCTGTCTCAGATCTCTGGTACAGGATCCTTAGTTCTGCTTTGGACATCCTGCAGGCAGGCAGGCAGGCAGATTCCTCAGGTTCTCTATAGAGCTTCTATAGCTCATAGGCTTACTTCAGGCAGGGCTGGGGTTGGGGGGCAAGTCTCATCAAGAAGGAAGGGAGTATTTATGTGCAGGGCTCGACAAATCAGTGTATCTACTCGCCCATGGTGAGTAGATTTCAGCCGGACACCCCGTTCACCGGTGGCATGCACATGCGCAATGCGGGTCTGGTGCATGCGTGGTGCGGGGCTGGCTAGTGGATTTCAGTTTGTCATCCCCTGTTTATTCGCATTCCTTCTTCCTAGAGTCTCCCAGACCTCTCCATTCCTAACTGACCTCTCTCACCTTTTGTAAGATGCCCATCCCCAGCTGGATCTAATAATTGAATAAGATCACCTGAACCCTAGCCATTCAGCATCAGTGGAGAGGGTAGTTGATCATTACAGGGAAGGTGGGGCCTGACACCCCTTAAAGAGCCAGTCAGCCTGTGACACCCACCAATCACAGATTAGCTATTGCAGGCAGGACCCTGTACTGTAGCTCATCCAGAATTGTAAATATACACAAAATAATCATCGGTTGTTAATGTCAAATTCAGGACTGAGTGAGAACTGTAAAAATGTGTACAGCTCTAAGGATTTGGTTCATGAATACAGCTGGCATACTGCTAAGGCATTAGTGTCACATTTAACTATATTGCACAAATAGGGCACATTCATTGGTTTGAATAGCACACTCACAGCTAGCCCAAATCTGCTTACTACCACGAGTTGTCTGAATGAACTTTCCAACTGTGCTGAACTTTTTTCTGTGTTAAATAGATATCAAAGACTAAGCAAAATGAAAACCTCATCAAGATGTTACTTCGAGCTGGCACAGATGTTAATGCTACAGACTATGTAAGTGGGTTTGTACATTCATAGAGGTCACTCACTGATGTGGTGTATACAACGTTCAATTTAGTTAATTTAGAAAAGGTAACTTTCAGGGGCTACTAGGAATACAGGGTAATGCTTTCAGGGGAAGATCAACCAAGGAGAGGTTGTTTTGATACATTAAACTTGTCTGGTATGGCATCTCACTGTTGTCCGGTGTTCTCTATAAGATTTGCACTTGTGCGGCAACTCAGATGAAATTTAAATGCTGCCCAGTGGATTAGCAGAATGCCCACAGCTGGCAGCATGTATTTCTACTGGAGGTGCACATTCACACATGCCTCAGTGCACATAAAATTTATTCTGCACATGGAGGGGAAAAATCCACATGTAGATGGAAAAGATTATAGGGAACATTGTCCCTTCAATTGTAGGGTGAAATTTGCTAAAGTATACAATTTTCTCCCCTTTGGTACCCCAACTTGGCTTTTATTCAACAGTTATTCTTCTTACCTATAGATTTTTATTTACTATTGTTTCCAACACAGCTTCTAAAACAAATGTAAAATGTTAGAGACATTCCCCTTATCCATGTGTGCTACATTTGACTGTCAGCCACCTTCCTGCTGTGGCAGAGGCTTAGTCAAATGCTGGGGAGCAATGTAGTGTCACCTTGCCACAATACCCTTAAAGGAGTGTGAGCTATAAAGGAAACTTACCTGAGTTCAGTCACCAGTCAGCCATTAGTGGAGTGAATATGCTCTCACTGAGCAGGGGTGATGGAAGGATTGTGTGTGTAGAACAGAGACTATCAAATTTGTCAGTAGGTGTGGAGTCAGATAGTACCAATCATCTTGCAATGGCACCAGAAAGGACCTGATTCCCTAGGTTGGGGTGGTTAGACTTTGTAGCTTTTCTTAGTAATATCATGGTATCAGAGACTATATGAACAACTGGGCTAGAGCCCTATATTAATCTAGTGTCAGAATGGGTTTAGGTTCCAATCCTAAGTATGAACCATCAGCCTGGCTTCACAAACATCCACGGGCTTGGTCTCATGCAGTGTATGAGTCAAGGACACTCCCAGCTTTACTGGTTTTCTGTGCTGCTGGGGGATGGTCTGATCCCTACAACCTTTTAGTCTTCAGAGGGCTCTGGGTGACTGCTTCTCCTTCCTGGTCTCATCTAGAGATTGCTGGGTATACACCTACATCCACCAGGGCCTTTGTAGTTAATAGCCTCATTCTCTCTCTTCCACGTAGAGCAGAGGCAAAGTTTCAGTTCTTTCTTCAGCCAATTTTGGCAATGAAATAACATCTAGGAAAGGTCTTGCCATTCAAAAGCAGTCATGGGCAGGGGCAGACTGGCAATCAAAACAGGCCCGGAAAATGGGTTGAGAACAGCCCACTTTTTCACATCAAAGAATTTTTTTTTGAAATTTACTCTTTGACCCCCATTAGCCACACCCCTGACCCCTGTTAACCATGCCCTGACCCCCATTAGCCACACCCCCTTGCTCCCATTAGCCAGTCCTCTGGAGGTAACACTCTTGGGACAAGATGAACACATGACCAGAAGTAAAAGGTGTCATGTGACCCCTCTAAGGACTTTTCCCACCATCCTCCTATCAATAGGGATTAGTTTGGCCCCCACCAAACCCCCCTCATGCAACTATCCTGCAATTGCATTAACCTAATGTGTGTGACATTAACTTGGGGGTGGAGAGGCTGGGGGAAGTGTTCCCTCTAAGAGTTTCCTCCCATGAGCAGAATGAATTTTGTGTTGGGCGCCAGTACTAAGTTCATGTGGCTTGTTTGGATGTGCCACTGTGGCACCCAAGTTATTAATAAATATCTTATAAACCTCTACCTTTTCCCTCTGCTGCCATTTCTCCTCCCCTGGCTCCATCAGCTCCCCTGGTGCCTGCTGCCCCCCCACCCTTCACCCTTCTCTGCTGTCCTGACTCAGGCTCCTGCCCTTCTCACTGCCCTCAGCCCTCCTGAGACCTGCCCCCTCCACCAGCTCTTCTCTCCCCCCTGTGCCCACTCCTCCAGTAGCCCAACTCTGATCATGTGAGCTACCCCTCCTCATCCCCTCTCCTAACACCTTCCTCTACACACCTGCCCTGCCTCTCCTCTGGTGCTGGTCCCTCCCCTGCAGGTGTCTGCCTCACCCCCAGAATCCCCTAGCACCTGCACCTTCCCTTACCCCTGCCCCTCCTGGTGCCCCCTTCCCTCACTGCCCTGCCCCTTTGCCCTCTTTTTCCTGATGCCCACCCCTCACCACCGTCTGCCCCGTCCCCATGACTTGCTCCATCCCCGCCTTCCTCATGCCCACCCCTTCTTTCAAGCCTTATCCCAGCACCTCCCCCTCCAGCCCCAATGTCCTTACCCTCTCCTCTCCCAGCATCACCCTGTCCCCCCTCCCACTGACACCTCCCCTCCTGCCCTTTTCCTCATTGTCCCCACTTGGGCCCCTGGCATTTGTCTTTCCTCCACCCTGTCACTTGGTGCCTTTCCCTTTCTTCTCCTGACCTGCCCCCTTCCCCTCAGCACAAGCCCCCTCCTCTCCCACCCCTTCCTCCTATTTCCCCCCCTTCCCACCTACCTTCTGCCTTCCTGTTTGCGGGGCTGGAGTCTGCGATCGGGCCCCAGCTGCTTCCAGACCACGTGCTGGGCCTTGAGCTGGGCCGCGCGGTGCAACTCTGGGCCGAGCACTTTTAAAGTCCCAGGGCTGTAACGTCATGCCACGCCTGGGCGTCTCCCCTCTCACCTGTTGCGTGGCATTTGAGCACGCCGCGCATGCGCTCCCTCGGCCCCACCGTGCCCCGTACATGGCCGGCACACGGTGCCGGGGAATTTAAAGTGCGGGGCTGTGGTGCCCCATCACAATCCCCCTCCTCCTCCAGCAGCCTCCAGCTGGCCCTTTGGCCGGCCCTTCAGAGGATGGCCCACCGGGAAATTCCCGGTGTCCCACCAGGCCAGTCCACCCCGGCCATGGCTTACTTTCTAGGGAATCCCAGATGCTTCTGTAGCCATCATACAAAAGCTGATGTGGTATGGCAGGAGCAGGCATGCTTCTCTATTTCTACTCTGCTCTTACAAGAATGCAATCCTTTCTTTTGTTTAATGACCTAAGGAAGCAAGATGATATAGTCACTGAGGCCAGCCATTACAGGGAAACATGATCTCGAGCTAATGCTTCATAACTGCATTTCCAGCATGTTAAACAACTAAGTTTTTAAAAACCTGCAAAGCTTATATTACATGCTTGTATACCTGTCTAGATAACATCCCCCCTAGAAAAAACAGCTTACCTGTCAATGTTCCTCCTAATTTTTTCCATCCATGTGTGGTTGTAATGATTATTGTATTGTCTCTAATATGTACTGGGCTTGGATTTGTAATCCCGTTAAAATTTCCTAAATACAGAAATAGTTAAATTCACAGGACTGGACACAAACATCCAGTGATTCTTCTCTACCCAGGCTATTGCCTAGATTTGTGGTAATATGCACTAGAAGCTTTGCTCAAGGGCAGCTGTCCACATTTAGGCACTGATCACATTAGGGAGTTGTGGGGAGGATGAGGCATTGTACCATGCCAAAGCAGGGGTTATGCAGCCAGCTGTGAAGATATTTTTGCTGTAGGATAACAGTGTCGCCTGAAGCAGATCCCTCAATCTCTATATTCTCAAGCATAGCAGAGAATGAAGTCTGGGCCTGTAGTTAGATCCATATTTTGTGGTTTAGACTCATGTCTGGCAAACAGTAAAACAATCAGTCTTGACACACCATCACTTTAAGTGCCTTCTGCCCTGTATCACATATGGCAACATCACCCTTTTTCAAGAAGCACGCAAAATAACTTCCAACCTACAAGTACCATTGGCAGGTGGGCTGGTGGTACATTCATACAGAGGAATGTATGTCTAAAATTTCAGCTTAAAGAATGGTAAAAGTAAACTTTCCCTGCATTCTGTTTACTTTCAGTCTGGGAACACAGCCCTTCACTATGCCAGTAAAATGAAAAATCAGTCAGTCGTTCCTCTACTACTTGAAGCTCATGCAGACCCTTCTATAAAGAATAAGGTAAGGAGAGAATAACTGTGTCTATGAGCATTTTCCTGCTAAGCTTCCAGAAATCAGGTGGCTGGTACTGGAGGGGGCAGGGTGTGCTGCTCCCCAGGAGTGGATTCACTTCCTGGGGAGGACAAAGGTATGTGCCCTGCTGCCTTTGTGAAGAGAGAGCAGCTTTAGACTGTAAATAATGCTTGGCTGGAGCTGTGCAGGCTATTTGGGGGATGTATTGATTCAGTGCATCTCCTAGAGGTCTTAGCCATGTCCCTGCTAGTCTAGAACTTCTCATGTTCAGCCAGATGATGGCTGGTTGCAGGCCCCCTGCTGGAATGACCTATGTAGGTACCCTCCCCAGGTGTATTTTCTGCTGCGGGGAGCCTTGCACACTAGGTGATGCCAATGTAAAGGGTTTACAGCAACTTCCATTCCCAAGGGAGGCTCATCCATCACTAATCAAAGGTTAAAGGAAAGAACTGATTTCTTGCCACTTACCAGAGACTTGCAAGTATCTTGGCAACACTACTCCCTTCATTTATCATTGCTTCAGCACCGACTTCTGACATCAACCAAGTTGAATAAGAGGATAGGTATTGATGTGATTGAAATAAAGGCCATGGCCCACTGATGATCAGGAAGCAGGCTCAGTCTCACTTCACTGAGACATCTAGAAGTGCTGGGGATTCCTATCTGCATGGGTCAGACAATACGGACCACCCAGGTGAACACAAACTGGCTGCTCTGTCCTGTGAGGCTCTGTGTGTGAGTGCACAGCAGTCAGGCATGTGTTTGCAGCCCTTGTAGACATACCCAAGATGACCAATGACCAAAAGTACCATAGCAACAAGGATGAGGCAGCACCTGCTTCAGTGTGGGCTATACTTGCCTGCTCTGGGACCTGGGTGCTTAGAGAACCAGCCTGTACTAATGTCTGTGCTGCCTGTCACAGCTTCACTACTACCGGGATTGGTGCTAACTAGATTAACCCTGCATCATGTGTTCCTCCACGTGCTGCGCTCACGTCTTGGATTGCAGCACAGACATAATTCCACTCAGCCGCCTGCTTCCATGACTTATCACGACATGTTTTGTCTGTTTCTTTCAGAATGGGGAGACTCCAGTGGATATAGCAAGAAGATTAAAGTTCACCAACATTGAATATATGTTAAAGAAGGCATCCTAGTGCTTAATGGGAGGATAAGGGTGTTAGGCATGAAAAGAAAACCCTACTTAACTGGGCATTCCCTGTTGTACAATACCGAGAACGCTTTGTTTAAAGATCTGATGTTTGCTGCAGATGTATTATATTGTATTTACTGATATGCACTCAGTACGTACAGCATATAAAATACATAGCCATTTGTGTGCTTGGAAGGAGTCTTATTATTATTCCAGTGATATGGTCATTTTCATGTATTTTCCCCCCAATTTATCCCCATATTTGCATTCCCAGGGAATTTTTAAAAGTTTAAAAATATTTGAAATGTAATGACTGTGGACATCATGATTCATAACAGATTCAGCAAAAAATGTATTTAAATTGTATAATATTTTAATAGATCTCTGGGTATATTTGGCCACAAGTCAGTTGTCACCCGTGGTCCTCAAGCTCAGTATATTACAGTTGCAGCTTTTCCTTTCTAAACTGTCATGATTAATGATGGCAGTGCAAAGCGTGATTTTGCAAGCATTCTGTCTATGTAGTGCAATGCTGCTGCTTCAGGGCACCCTCCCTTATGCAATGCTGGATTAGGGAATAAATAAACTAAGCTACAGTTTAGGACCTCACAGTATAAGGGGCCTCTAAAAACCCCAACCATTTCAAATGTTATTAAAATTGGTTGATAAAGGAGATATTTTTCTAAATATAGACATTTGTATTCAAATATAATAAAAATATACACACCTGGCTGCACAAATACCCTTACTCTACCTTACCTTTCACTAATTGTTCATTATTGACAGGTGTGAGGCCAGGGTTGAGAATATAATGATAATTGCACTTGCAAAATTAGTATTTCTACGAGTAAGTCTACTATCAGCCGCTTAAACATTTTGTTGGCCAGCCATTACTGATACAATTCTGACCATGACTTCGTAACTTAGTTAAATGAAAAATCTCACTGCTAATAAAAGCGGAAAAAATATGAGACTGGAAACAGCAGTGTTGTGAAGCAATCCTGACATTCTCATACTCTCATGGGACTCATTGATGGCTGGTAATAGCCAGAAGACTGACAGCTTTGGTTTACAATCCAGCATGCTCAGTCTTGGTGCCTTTGCTCCTGTTTTCCTTTGTGTTCTTAAGTGTTAGTGTTCTTAGTGCTTTATGTGCTGTCTGTGCTTCACATGACTGAGTTTGCAGGTGATCATGTTATGGACTTGAGTCAATTGGATCTTGAAAAAATAGGATAAATTTGTGCTGGTTTCCTTTGGTCAGTTTTGGGAATCTTCACTGTATTTTATAGTGTGCCAAAAGAAAAATCCCACTAATTCGTTGTTTCTTAGCAAAAATTAAATTGGAATAAAGATTTGTAAATATATTTTATATGTAGTTTAGATAAACTTTGTATTTCCCTGACAAACTTAATCAAACGTTTTTTTATTGAGTCATATGAAAAGGATACATTTCATTATTCATGGTGAAAAAGTATATATCCACTTTTTTTCTTGTGAGAACATAGATAAAATAGCACTAACTTTTCACAGAAATAGCCTAGTAAAGCAACACACACACTCTGAAAACCTGGGTATATATATATATCAATGCACACAAATATTATTTGTTATGTATAGATATATCTCAATATTTATAATAAAAATTACATTTTTTACTGTTTCAATAAAAACTTTGTCTTCAATAAAAACAAAAACCTATTTATTGGCAAAAAGACAACTCACATACCTGTACAACTTTCTGATGGTTTGCTTATTACCTTGGTGAAATTCATATAAATCTAACTAATAGTTGAGCTTACAGGGTATGTCTATACTAGCCCCCTAGTTCGAACTAGGGAGGCTAATGTAGGCATCCCAAGTTGCAAATGAAGCCCGGGATTTAAATATCCCGGGTTTCATTTGCATCTTCACGGGCGCCGCCATTTTTAAATCCTTAGTCGAACTCCGTGCCCGGCTGCAGCGACGCGGGTAATTAGGATCTCTGGTGAGACTGCCACACACCTCATGAGGAGTAACGGTAGTTTGAATTAGAGATCCTAATTGAACTACTACTCGTGCGCGTGTGGGCACGGAGTTCGACTAAGGGGATTTAAAATGGCGGCGCGCCGAAGATGCAAATGAAACCCGGGATATTTAAATCCCGGCTTCATTTGCAACTCGAATGCCTACATTAGCCTCCCTAGTTCAAACTAGGGGGCTAGTGTAGACATACCCTAAGTTTGTGGGTTATCATGCATCCTGTATCCTCTGTTGCCTCTTGATTGTCTGTTGCCATCTTATATCCTCTAAGAGTGTCATTGCATATTTACACAAGGAATTTCACAGTTTAGATGCCCCAGCAGGGAAGAACAATTTTCTGAAAACTCTTCTAGTAAATATTTACTGTATATTTACAACTTCACCTTTGTTTATATGCAAATATAAAGCTTTCATGTTTATATACAGTATTCAACATTCTTTCTGTAAAAACATTACATTTTTTTTAATGGTATGGGGGTTCTTATACTTTACACTTAGGGCCTCATAATCTGGCCCTGCCTTTATGGCTGGAGGTAATGAAGCAGCAACTCTACCTCAGTTTCCCCCGCTATCTGTTTGAGGTAATGATGCAGCAACTCTGCCTCAGTTTCCCCTTCCGGCTATACCACTTTTGAATCCAGCCCTTTCCAGGGCTACAAAGTCTTTTATCAAAGTTTAATCAAACAGAAAAAAACAAACCCAACCTTCAGCCGGGCCAGGGTCAGCAGGCCATCTCTCCCTCACGTGCATGTCTCGTGACTACAGTCTTTTTCCAGTGACTCCACTGTTGAGGGCTCAGCACGCTCCTCCTCTCACTCAGGGGTTCAGACAGGCTGCAGCTCATCTGGTCTTCTGCCTCCAGTTCTCCATGGCAGTAGCCTGTCTTCTTTTCTCACTTGTAGATTTCTTAGCCTTCTTTCAGGCTGCTTCCCAGAGAGGAGAAGTGCCTCTCCTGTGGGACTCCCTTCTAGCTGCGCTCATTGAACTCTGTGTAGGCATCCCCAGTGCCCGCTCCCCACAATAACTTAAGTTTTGCTAGCTCTTCTCCATTTGATCCAGATCAGTTTTGGAAGGGGGCGGGGCAGGAGTAGCTGATCTATCTCCCACCAAACTTTTAAAGCCTCCCTCCCCCAGACATGTGACAATATGGAATACTTATTTTTGTCTGTTTGGTGCCTTTTGAAGGGGAAAATGGACAAGTCAAATCAAATCCTTCCAAGTTAAGCAACAAAGGGACAGCATCTCATGTGCCAGTGACACCCAGTGCAGGACGAGCAAAGTGGCATAGGGAGCTGCTTACAGATCCCTGGTTCTCAGGTCAGGGTCAGGGTCTAATGCTTAAAGCTACCGCTGTGCAACTCCAAATTTCACCATGGCATAGCCCGTCTGAAGAAGTGGGTTTTGCCCACGAAAGCTCATGATATTATATATGCTTTTTCTTCCTCTCTAAGGTACTACTTGTTTTTAAAGTTACAAACAAACACAGCTAGCCCTCTGAGACTTTTTAACATGCATGGCAAAGGGGCCTTAATTGAACATCATGGAGGATTGCTATGGAAGGCTGGGGAATTTGAGAACAAACATGGATGTAATTTTTTTGGCTTCTTACTGTTTTGCTCTGTGTTTGCAATACATGTGGAGGGGTTAATATTGCAGATTGAACCTCTGTTATCCGGGATTCCCTGGTTTGGCAACACCCGTTGTCCAGCAGGACCATGGATATTCCAGGACCAGAGAGTCCCGGTGGAGGGCTGATAGCTGGGCTCCCCGCAGCTGGGTTGCCTGGCACGCTACTGCTAGACAGCCCGGCAGGACTGGGAGCAAAGCAGGACAGCCTGACGGGGCCAGGAGCTTGGGGTGTTGCAGTGGGGCAGCCTGGCAAGGCCAAGAGCTCAGCATGCCACAGCAGGGCTGCCCGGTGGGGCCAGGAGCCTGGTGCACAGGGAGCTGGGCTGCCCAGTGAGGCTGGTGGCAAGGTGGAGTCGGCCAGGAGGTCAGCAACTGGCCCAAGACTGGGGGAGCCAGATATGAACTTCCCTGGTCTGGCAAAATCCCTCATCCAGGATTGGTCAGGTCCCGAGGGTGCCGGACCAGGGAGGTCCAACCCTTACTTCTGGCTGCTGTATTGTCTGTCTCCCCCCCTCACTTATCTTTGGTAAAAAATAACCAACCAATAAAAATCTTAACATGAAAAATGCGTGTCCCTTTTCAATCACTTCATTTAAAATGCCAATTAGGGGATGATGTTTTCACTATTGCCACCTCTGCATATTCAAAAATCTCAAGTCAGACAATCAAAGAGTCATGCAATTGGCTTCAAAATCATGGGGCTAAAATAACAAACTGTTTTCATGTCAGAACAGTAATCAAGGGTTTCTTAAACACCTAACTGCTATTGAGGCTGAGATACGCCCTATGGATAGAATATCCTTCCTTCTCCCAACCTGTTCAGAAACTATTTGATATGCAGTAGAAGAATTTTCATTCTTATACTAGCTTGAACAATTAATACTGACCCAGCGGCACACACAAAGAGATGATTTAAAGTTTTTGTTTATTAATTGCAACATGTTAAATCACATGTCAGAACTCAAAGCATAGGAAGTACACAGTTTACTGCCTTCCTTGATCATGTATTTTCCAAGTGATCCATACCATAACCTATGAGTTTCTTGCTGTTAATAATATAAAAAGCTCCACAGTCTCCCAGCAAGGTTTTTAAGACATAAGTACTCAGCAAGAACAGGTTTAATTTTTCAGCATCCTAAACCACCGAGGGCAGCAAAGCAGAAGCATATGAAATCTTTAACTGAAAACAGAACCAAGAACTTCACTCACATGAAAGCACTGAGCAGCTCAGCCTGTTCACAGCTTGCTTGAAGCTGCATTACCAACAAAAGGAATTCACTCTGGGTAGTTAGTTAAGCCTAAACATCAACATATATTTCAGTTAGTGCCTCTTGCTTAGTAATTATCACATCAGATCTGCTTGTGGAAATCAAGAATCTGAATTTTTAGCATGTCTTTTGCTACAGTGTGGAATGGATGGAAAAGTGTATGAATGCCTGGAAAACTGAAAGGAATCTTTCAATATGAGTTAACAAAACCTAGCACTTGCGATCTTGTAAAGTACTTTACAAACATTAACAAATTAATCCTCAGAACATCCCTAAAAGGTAGGTATTACTATTCCCATTTTGCAAATAGGAAATTTGAAAGAGAAGTTGAGCTGCCAGAGGTTGTAAAGGAAATAATTCTCATATGCCAAAGTTAATTTTTTTGGCCTAAGAAAGTTGACAATCTCTTCAAAAGCTGCCCAGTAAAATAACATGCTATTGTCTGGAACCAGATGAATGTCATAAATCACCCACTGGCAGACTGTCTCATGGAGAATAAAGCATTTCAAAGAAAGTGATCTCCTGCAGTATTACATGACGTATGTATGTGACTGTTTTTGTAGCTTCATTAAGGATTCCTCTAAGAAAGGCAGCTCAGTTTCCTGAAATTCACCAGCAGGTTGGAAAATAGAACAGAGTGACAAATGTAGCAAAATACAGGCCAGTCACCATCAGACCCTTTACTAATCCCATTATAAATAAGTTTCCGAAAAGAAAACTGAATAAGAAAAGCACCCCTATTGCCAGGCACAACAGAAGGATCAAATCATTCAACCTCAGGAGCTACAGTGTGGTTTAGAGATGCTCCTTCATCATCTCAATGATTTTTGCATACATGCGCTTAGGTGCATCGAGACCCCAGATGAAATCTAGATGTTCCCAATCAGGAAAATGCATATGGTAAATGAGATTAGTAATTCGACCAAGTAATGCATCCAAGTCCCTCGAGTCTGCAAATAAGTCATGTTCAGCACTCCAAACAGCAATGGGCATTTTCAATTCTTCTATCTTGTAAATAGGAGGGGTAGTCTGGCAAAAAGGGAAATGGTTAGAAATGAAAACCTGTAAAACTACACCAATTTTTTAAACAAACAAATTCTGAAAAGACAGAGGCCTATTCTCTTGCTTTCACAGTCTGATAGAATTAAAATATTAGTAAAAATAAAGCCTGCTTTCTTAGTCACTTTCCATCTTGTTAACTGCAACAACAACCCTACTGCTGGATTTTTGCATAACGTATGAATATAATTTCTTTAGTCATTTGATACCTGGGTTGAGGGTAAACTTTAAAATTAGAGGCATCAATTCCAAAAGACCAAAAACCAAGTTTATAATACAGGTGTTAAAATACATTGGTTCATCATACAAATTTTGTAAGAAAATATGTTTGTATCATCTTAATATATCCTAGCATTCTATTCACAACGTATAGGAGTGCTATGCATTGAGCAAAATACAAGCCATTTTTACTTACACTCCATTTGCCCATATACCAGGCTGTTACAGCTTATTTCTAATTAAAATGGGGCATTTTATGTCACTTTTTTATTCATAGACTTTTCCTTGGTACTCATCTTTACAGTATCTCACAACTTTAATGAATTCATCTTCACCCCAATCCTATAAGGAAGTATTAATAATCTCAATTTACCAATGGGAGACTAGAGTATAGGGAGACGTTAAGTGCATTTCTCAAGATCATACAGGAAATCTGTGACAGGGCCAGCAATACAATTTGGGTAACTTTAGTCTGAAACAAGGATTGTTATTCCTCCCTGTAGCTACACACACACGCAACTCTTTTACATTGATCTTTGTTAGCAAAGTGTGTGTGCTTTATATTGCTTTGTTTTTAAATGGCATATTTATTGGTACCTGTTAGTAGCTGCTAGACTATTGGTACCGTCTCATTAGAAAAGGAAACATTAGGGGTTGGTTCAAAAAAACAAAACAAATCCCAGAGAGAATTATGGAGAAATTGGTGCATCAAGTAAGCATACTGCAACACTCAGATTGAAAAAATATTATTAAAGCTAATATTTCAAATAAAGTTTACCAGATGCAAACTAAAAAGGAAGGCATTGTACATCTGGGATCAAGCTTGATTTTAGCCCTTAACAGGTAAGAGCTTAATTCTTCATTCCTTTGCCTGTGACCATTCCTACTGGGAAGTCCCAGCGGAATTATCAAACGATCATTTGGTAAATAAGTCTCCATCCATTTTTTGTAATATTTGGTTTTGTATCTTAACCTTTAATAACTGAACATGTTCGCATATCTGCATAAAATCACCTTTCTTCACATTTTCATCCACCACTTTTTAACCTCACCAAGGTAAAGTACCATTGACACATCTTATAGAAATTTGCCTTTATAGTACTAAAAATTGAGAATTCTAATCCTCAATTTAAAAAAAAATTTCTTCAAAGCATTTTCAACAAAAAGTATGTTAGCCTACCTGATTGTATTTCCCCATGTTCTTTTCCTTGGAGCCATAGTCATAAGATTGCAATTGCTTTGAATACAATACCTATGAATTATATAATATAAAGAGTTATAACCATAGCAAAAGTCTGGATAGGTCATCGGATAGAGAGAGAATACAGCATCTTTCATCCTGTTAAAATTTGGGATTAAATGTTGCTCTCATGCTGTTCTGGTGGTTAACTGCTCTCACTTTTAGAAACATATACTTAATTTCTAACCTAAATGCAATTCTCTTCAATTTTGAGCTAATATATCATATTATATCTTTGTCCACTAGATTACAGAACCAACTGCTTATCAGAAATCTCCTTCCCATTTAAATATTTACAGATCCTGAACTGGAGGACTTTAAGAAACCAAACAATGGGCCAGATTACTCTTTTCTGTGACTCTAATGACTTTAGTTACACTAGAGAAAAATTTGAACCTATGATATAAGTATCTCCACTGATTTCAGTTACTCCAGATTTATATCAGTGTGAGATCAGACCCACTGTGTTTATCAATTTAGCTATTTTCAGTTACTTAGATATGAATACAATTTATATATTAACATTTATATTGCAGTAATGCCTAGAGGCTAGCCAGGTTAGAGGCCTTTGCTGCTAAGCATTGTAGGAGATTACACTGGCTGTCCTCCACAGTGGGGCATATTATGCATCTTAATCTAGAAAGAATCAAGGAAAACAAATTTTATCCTAAGGGTGATGAACAAGCCATTTGTGATAATCTCTGTGGGTACATCTAGACTACATGGCTCCGTCGATGGAGCCATGTAAAGTAGTTTACTCGACATAGTCAATGAAGCGGGGATTTAAATAATCCCCGCTTCATTAAAATAAAAATGGCCACTGCACTGTGCCGACGATCAGTTGATCTGGCACAGCGCGGCAGTCTAGACGCGGAGCGGTCGACAAAGGCTTCACTTGTCAACTGCGCTGCATCTAGACTGCCGTGCTGTGCGGATCAGCTGATCGTCGCTGCGCAAGCGACCATTTTATTTTAATGAAGCGGGATTATTTAAATCCCCACTTCATTGACTATGTCGAGTAAACTACTTTACATGGCTCCGTCGACGGAGCCATGTAGTCTAGACGCACCCCAAATGTTCTAGAGTGCATCTAGCTGTGTGTCTGTCTGCAAGTCCATTTGTTCAAGAACTCCCCCTAAACGGAAAGAGTGAGGGCCACCAAATTTGATATGTAGCTTCTACTTCTCCTAACTTAAAGCAAGGTCAGAGCTGGGTTGTGCCAGCACAACTGGAAGCCCCAGGACAAGGACATTCCATAACATGCAAAGGGAGGGGCTGCTGTTCTGCGAGATGTGATATGAGAGTGTCCACTAGAGGCAGTGAGTCCGCAGGTGAGAGCTATCCTGCAGAGTGTCTAGTATGGGGAAGCTGTACCACTCAGAAGCCTTCTGAACCCCCACCAATCCTCAAGGTCCCCCCCGAAGGACCTGGGTAATGCTGGGTAAGTTTGCTAGTCTACCTATATACTTTAGAAATGTGCAGCTGTCTTTCTGTCCATGATTCTGTTTGTTCAAGAGTGCCTCCTAAATGATGAGAGCTAGGACCACCAAATTTGGTCTGTAGTTTCCTCTTATCCTAACTTAAAGCAAGGTCAGGGTTTGGTTGTGCCAGGAAAACGTGAAGTGCCAGGAACGGAATGTTTTCCATAACATGGAAAGGAATGGGTCACAGAAAAGAGGGATGTGATATTGGGAGTGACCACTGGGGGCTGCAAGTACGGGGTAAGAGCTATATTGCAGAGTGACCACGGGGGGGCAGCCACATGACCAAGAGAGTGGCTAGCTGGGGCTTGCCATCTTGCATGCCACCAGGTTGGGTTAGACCCCAGAGAGTCCTGGATTTGAGAG
The DNA here is from genome assembly GCA_019425775.1 of Rafetus swinhoei. Classification (NCBI taxonomy): domain Eukaryota; kingdom Metazoa; phylum Chordata; order Testudines; family Trionychidae; genus Rafetus; species Rafetus swinhoei. Next base: position 36,850,431 of record CM033447.1, read on the forward strand.
GTTTAATCTGTATCCCATTGCCTAGCCATTAGAGCATTCTCCTATTTAAACCCTTTCCCTCTGTCAGGCAAAGTGGGGAATTAAAGCAGGTATCCCACAGACCAAGTGAATGCTCCAACCACTGAGGTAGAAGGTGGGCACCACCTCTTCACCCAGTTTTGGAACGGCTCTTGATCCAATAGACAGTCTCTGAACACGTCCTCTGGATCAGGCCCGGCAAGTTAGGTAGTTGAGCATCTTCCCCATTTATGGCTCACTCTGCAGCTTATATGGGAGACTGGCATCCAGGCACTTAGAAAAAGTCACATGCATACCCAGAGACAGAGCTATACGTGTGTAGGGAACTTTCACTAAAGTTACAGAATGAGTTTAGATGCTTATAGGGTAAGGTGTCAGAGGAGCCTAAAACTGGGCCTAGCACACTTATACTACATAAAATACACAGGAGTTATGATTCAAAAAATATACAGGAGTCAAAAGTTGAAAAATACCTGCCGCCAATGTAAAATATTCTGCATAGATGTTCCAGCAGGTGAATGTGCAACGTACACAGCTAATCGACTCTGAAAAAAAATTACTAATTGTTATCAATATGAGATCCACCTGTTTATACTCAAAGCTTTAAGGCCAGAAGCGATTATCATGATCATCTAGTTTGACCCTCCTGCATATTGTTTAGCCTCAGAACCTCACTCACCTACTCTTGTGACAAACCCATAACTTCTTGATGAGTTAATGAAGTCCTCAAGTCATGGTTTAAAGATGTCAAATTACAAAAGAATCCACCCTTTACATTAATGTAAGTGACCTGTGCCACATGTTGTATAAGAAGGCAACCCCCACTGACAGGTTTCTAAACCTAGAAAGCACCAGATTCACAATTGCAGCAAAATCTTAGAGCACATTACCCCTTAAAATATAACAACAGGGAAATTATGAACAAGTCTACTAAATAACTGAATTAATGCTAAGAATTTACAGGTCTTTTTGACCACTAGAGGGAGTCCACGTTGTGTGAAGTCACTATTACTGAATAAACAGTTTCCGTGAGTAAAAAAAAAAAAAAATTAACTAGAGTTTTCAAACCAGATATATGCCTCACTTCACAACAAAATCATAAATATATATATATATATGAAGAAAAACAATTACTTTATATATATCTTCTAGCTATATTAGTACACCCAAAGAAGATTACTTAATATTGTGAGACAGTAACATATTTTCCATCAAATTTGGTTTTGGATTGATTTTCACATTACTGACTTACCTTATGTCAAAAAAGTATTTGTTTAGCTTTGCCATTTAGAAAAGCTAATCCTTTCCTGAAATGTCTGTTCTAAAGCATAACAACATCTTTCTGCAGTTAATTTTTTATATTGAACTTATGAAATGTTTTAGGCTAGTGACAGACCTTTGTAGGATTTATTTTATTATTTGGATTTAAGATACTACCACGAGTCTCAGTTGTTAGACACGTGTGAAATACTATCACTGATTTAAAAAAATTGGGTATTTTTCTTAGAGTTAGAAAAAAATTCTTAAATGAATTATTCTGTTTTTATTTAACAAAAAACAAAAGAGGACAAAGACATAAATCCAGGTGAATTTGTAAACTTCATGTCATGCCCTACTACCAATGTTCCCTTTAGTCATTTCCATCCATGTTCAGCTTTTTTCCCCGTCCAGGTGTGAAATAAATATTTATGTGCACTAAGACATGTGCATCACCAGCATAAACAAACACCTAGCTGTGGACACTGCTGATCAGTTGGGAGCATTTGAATCTCTTCTGAGTGGCCACAAAAGTGCCCAGCTTATAGGGAACACTGCATACCACACATTTCTTAACAGACACTCCAATAGAAATCTACAAAGTTTTCTATAATCGACATGGTATGGCCCACCATATTTCTTTAGATAAAAACAAGCTTCCAATTAATGTCTGCAGTACCTCTGGAAAATGGAGTATTACTTATACTCATATTCTGGTATTCTCATAGTCTGATAAAGACTGATTATTAGCTTTATGGAGAGAAAAAATTGTTTTATTCTTTACATGAGTTTAATTACAGTACACTTCAGAGAGGCAGTTTCTCCTTACTTCCTTCAGGGTACAGTACATTCGCCCTGCCCCTGTTCAGCTGGCTGGTATATGCATGTGGTATAGCCATGACTTCACTCACTCCAGACACCTCTGTAACCACCAGGTCATAAAGAGCATGTCTACACTTGGAAACTATTTTGAACTAATTACATTTAATAACTCTTGAAATAACAAAATCAAAATAGCATGGGATGCTATTCCAAGAAGGACTACTAAACAGGGATGGGGTTTACCTTTCGATGAAGGGGAAAACCATATTTGGATGCAGACTGGCTAACCTAGAAAGGAGGGCTTTAAACTAGGTTAGACAGTGGCAGGTGACCAAAGCCCACAGGTAAGTAAAGAACATGGAGACCTGGGAGTTGGGTTGGAATTGGGAGGGAGCATGGGCTATAATAGCAGAGATAAAGGAGGGACAAAGCAGAACTGGGAGGCAAAATCAAATCAGTATCTTAGATGCTTATATACAAATGCAAGGAGTATGGGTAATAAGCAGGAAGAACTTGAAGTGCTAATAAATAAACACAACTATGACATAGTTGGTATCACAGAGACTTGATGGGATAATACACTTGATTGGAATATTGGTATAGAAGTGTACATCTTGCTCAGGAAGGATAGGCGGAGAAAACAGGGAGGAAGTGTTGCCTTATATATTAAAAATGTATACACTTGGACTGAGGTGGAGATGGACATAGGAGACAGACTTGTTGAGAGTCTCTGGGTTAGGTTAAAAGGGGTAAAATCAAGGGTGATGTCATGCTAGGGGTCTACAACAAACCACCTACCCAGGGAGAAGAGATGGATGAGGCTTTTTTTAAACTAACAAAATCATCCACAGTGCTGATGAGGGAATTCAACTATCTAGACATATGTTGGGAAACTAACACAGTGGGGCACAGATTATACAATAAGTTCTTGGACCTCATTGGAGACAATTTTTTATTTCAGGTTGAGAAAGCTACTGGGGGGAAGCTGTTCTAGATTTGATTTTAACAAATAGGGAGGAACTGGTTGAGAATTTGAAAGTGGAAGACAGCTTGGAGGAAAGTGATCATGAAATCATAGAATTCATGATTCTAAGGAATGGTAGAAGGGAGAACAGTGAAATACAGACAATGGATTTCAGGAAGGCAGATTTTAGTAAACTCAGAGAGCTGGTAGGTAAGGTTCCATGTGAAGCAAGACAAAGAGATAAAACAACTGAAGAGAGTTGGCAGTTTTTCAAAGGGATATTATTAAGGGCCCAAAAGCAAACTTCTGCTACATAGGAAAGATAGAAAGTATGGCAAAAGACTGCCTTGGCTTAACCAGGAACTTTTGCATGATCTAAAAATAAAAAAGGAGTCATATAAAAAGTGGAAAGTAGGACAAATTACAAAGGATGAATATAAGGAAACAATACAGGTATGCATGAGCAAAATTAGAAAGGCAAAGGCACAAAACGAGATCAGTCTAGCTAGAGACATAAAGGGTAACAAGAAGACACTCTATAAATATATTAGAAGCAAGAGGAAGACCAAGGACAGGGTAGGCCCATTGCTTAGTGAAGAGGGAGAAACAGTAACAGGAAACTTGGAAATGGCAGAGATGCTTAATGATGTCTTTGTTTCAGTCTTCACCAAGAAGTCTGATGATGAAGGAATGCCTAACATAGTGAATGCTAGTGGGAATGGGGAAGGTTTAGAAGATAAAATAAAAAAAAGAACAAGTTAAAAATTACTTAGAAAAGTTATATGTCTGCAAGTCACCAGGGCCTAATGAAATGCATCCTAGAATACTCAAGGAGCTGACAGAGGAGGTATTTGAGCCTTTAGCTATCATCTTTGAAAAATCATGGATGATGGGAAAGATTCCAGAAGACTGGAAAAGGGCAAATATAGTGCCCATTTATAAAAAGGGAAATAAGAACAACCCAGGAAACTACAGACCAGTCAGTTTAATTTCTGTGCCAGAACAGATAATGGAGCAAGTAATTAAGGAATGCATCTGCAAACATCTGGAAGAAAATACAGTGATAGGTAGCAGCCAGCATGGATTTGTAAAGAACAAATCATGTCAAACCAATCAGATAGCTTTCTTTGATAGGATAACAAGTCTTGTGGTTAAAGGAGAAATGGTGGACATGGTATACCTAGACTTTAGTAAGGCATTTGATACGGTTTTGCATGATCTTCTTATCAACAAGACAAATACAACTTAGATGGGGCTACTATAAGGTGGGTGCATAACTGGTTGAATAACCATTCTCAGAGATGGTTCACGATCATGCTGGAAGGGCATAACAAGTGGGGTTCCCCAGGGGTCTGTTTTGGGACCAGTTCTGTTCAATATCTTCATCAACGATTTAGATATTGGCATAGAGAGTTTGCTTATTAAGTTTGCAGATGATACCAGCTGAGAGGGGTTGCAACTGCTTTGGAGAACAGGGTCATAATTCAAAATGATCTGGACAAACTGAAGAAATGATCTGAGGTAAATAGGATGAAGTTTAATAAGAACAAATGCAAAGTGCTCCACTTAGAAAGGAACAATCAGTATCATGCACACAGAACGGGAAGCTACTGTCTAGGAAGGAGTACTGCAGAAAGGGATCTAGGGGTCATAGTGGACCACAAGCAAAATATGAGTCAACAGTGTGGTACTGTTGCAAAAAAAGCAAACATGATTCTGGGATGCATTAACAGGAGTGTAGTGAGCAAGACACAAGAAGTCGTTCTTCCGCTCTACTCTGCACTGATTAGGCCTCAATTGGAGTATTGTGTCCAGTTCTGAGCACCACATTTCAAGAAAGAGTTGGAGAAATTGGAGAAGGTCCAGAGAAGAGCAACAAGAATGATTAAAGGTCTAGAGAACATGAACTATGAGGAAAGTCTGAAAAAATTGGGCTTGTTTAGTTTGGAAAGGAGAAGACTGAGAGGGGACATGATTGCAGTTTTCAAGTATCTAAATGGGTGTCACAGGAAGGAGGGAGAAAAATTGTTCTTTTTGGCCTCTGAGGATAGCACAAGCAGCAATGGTCTCAAACTGTAGCAAGGGAGGTTTAGGCTGGACATTAGGAAAAATTTCCTAAGGGTCAGGGTAGTTAAACACTGGAATAAATTGCCTAGGGAGGTTGTGGAATCTCTATCTCTGGAGTTATTTAAGAGCAGGTTAGACAGACATCTATCAGGGATGGTCTAGATGGTGCTTGGCTCTGCCATGAGGGCAGGGGACTTGCCTTGATGACCTCTCAAGGTCCCTTTCAGTTCTAGTGTTCTATGATTCTATGTCTACACTATGGGAAAGCCTCAAAATTAATCCGAGGCAGGCTCCGTTAATGTGGATGAGCTATCTTGACTTAGAGCCCCAGGAAACACTGTGGAGTAATTAGTTTGAATTACTCTGGGGAGTAGTTATTTCGAAATAGCAGCAGTAGAGTGTCCATGCTACTGCTACTTTCAAATAACTATTTCAAAATTAGCATTATTCCCTGAGCAAAGTAGGAGTACAAATTTTGAATTCCGTGGCCCATTATTTCAAAAAAACGGGATTGGTAGTGTTGACGTTCCATTTATTAATTCGACCTAAGGGGGGGTTATTTTTTTAATAAAGCCTTAGTATAGACCAGGGTACAGGGAAGAAAGTATTGGGCTTGCAGATCCAAACACCTTTTTCTTACTCTTGAGCCTTAGAGACATGGACCAGGCAAAAATAAGACACAACATACACAGAAGGGGAGGGCATGCTTCTTCTTATTCCTCCTCCTCCTCCTGCCTGGCCATGTAGTCTGAAGGCAAGAATGAGCTGAGGGGTAGACAGGATAAAGGTAACATGAATCTTAGGTTAAGAAAAGAGAGCAAGTATTCCTGACATATCGTTCATGGGTTAAAATTAGATAATGGCCCAGTTGCCAAACTGACTCTCAATCATTAACACCTTGTAGTTGGGTAAATGATGTTCAGACCTGGGGTTTGTATCAAGCAGTTTTAAGGATAGGGACATCTGTAAAATCTGGATCCAGGATTGGATTCAGACTCTCACTCTCCCGGCCCCCCCCCCAAGCATGCTTTGATAGGCTTGAACCTAGTGTTCTAGTTGATCCCACCACTAGTTAAAAGCCACCCTGGCATTTGTCAAACATGTCATCACAAAGTTCTTATTCTCTCAGAACCAGGGGAACCAATAGCCTGCACTGGTCCCTGGGCAAGGTGGGTGGGTGTCCAGCTCTGTTCTCCCAGAAGGGGCGGGGCCACAGGCAGAAAGGGTGGGGCCAGAGAAGCCAGCCCTCTACACTGCCCAAAGTGCAGCAATCCTGCACATCCCACAGCCCCATGGAGTGTGCAGCATGGCACTCGTGTGGCGATTTAAAGGTAGCAGTGGTGGGGGCCAGGAGACAGGGGCCTCTTTGCACCTCCCCGCAACCCTCAGTCGACAGACCTGCTCAGAACATCACTGAGTTAGGCCAAGTACTAGGCATATATTTCCCCATACGAAAGTAGCTATTTGCCACACACATAGGATACCAACACTATTTACCTCAGAAATTATTTGAGTGTTATTTGTTTTATAATAGTCTGGATCATACTTACCGCATTTAAGTTTTGTTTATTGTGCCCAGTAAAAGAAGAGAGGGTGCACGCACACAACTTTTTCATTTTGGTACATAATAGAGCTAAAGGCTTTTTCAGTTGTTCATTCTGATGAAAGACTCCTTTTGTTCCAAGTACAGTCTGAAAAGAAAATTATTCATTCTATTTTTCCTTACCACAATAGGTGTCTTTTTATAGTTCCATTTCATACAGATGTGTTGCCACCCTAGTCTCAAATGTGAGCTAAGTATTCAAAGCTTGACAAAACCTTCTGCCATCCTATAACACTTCATCCTGAATCTTGGCCTTTTTTCCCCTCAGTTTAGTGAGTGATAATCATGAAGGAAATTCTCTGACATTCTCAAGACAATGAGCTCTGTTTCAGAAAATGTGTTAGTTGTTTGTAAGCCTGACTACAAAATACAGTAGCCTTCTTCATTGCCACTAACACTCACCATATGCAATGGAGCAGCCTTACTCAGTATCCTTTCACTGCTCTCGTTGTAAAGGAGCATGTGAGAAATACAGCCTGGAGAGCCTGATGATGTTTTTTAGCCACAGAACAGATACAGTGCACACTATATACAAGCATCTCCTTTCTGTCCTAACAATATAATTAATCAGCTAGAATTCCCAGAAAAAAAGTTATATTAAAATGGAGTTATATTAAAAGTTTGAGCGCACAAATCAATAATTTAAAAGTAAAAATATTCCAGAGATGTTGTAATTAGCCCCAAAGCAAGCTTTTCAAGCCCAGGAAATACACTTATGAGAAATCCAAACATGTTATGGTACAGAAGTGGATGTTTAAGGCACACAAACTTCTCTGCCATGTAGTGATGCCATGCAATAACCATGCATTTATGGTTAGCACATAATAGTGTTTGTTTTCCCAGATTAGATTGTACTGTACAATTTTTGGGGTGGGGAGATATGGGGGAGGAGAGGCTTATTCTGACTGAACCTCCTGGGCAGCAGCTTGAGGGGGCTTGGGTAAATGTCATGCTGCAGGGGAGGGCCTCCCCCAGAGCTCATTGCTGCTGACAGGGGAGGGCTGGGGGAGTCCTTCTCTTTGCCTCCCTCTACCCCAGATCAGCCTGCCTGCTGCACCCCAAACTCTTCATGCCCAGGCCAGCTGCATGCCTTGCACCCCCTCCTGCACCCTGTCCTAGCCCAGAGCCCACACCCCAAAACACCATCTACACCCACATGCTCCCCCAGAGCCTGCACCCCACACTCCAACCCCAGCCAGGAGCCTAAACTCCCAGAGCCCTTACCCCATAACCAAAGCCCCACCCCTCAAACAGCCAAACTCCCTCCCAGAGTCTTAGGGGGTGTGTGTGGGGAAAGGGGGCAACTTGGACCCATTCTGGGCACCACCCAAAACAAGCCGTCTGCCCCTGCATTTAGGATCAGATTCATTGATAGCTTCAGACTGCTTTTTCTCTGGGACAGCAGAAAGTAGCCAGGGCATAATAGGTAATCTTCCTTCCTCTGCATGCACATACCCACATTATTTTCCCTCCTCCATCTCCCCCTCACACATATTCCTCTGCACACATACATCCCAGCTTCATGTCATGCTGTCAACGTAGTTACCTAGCCTCTGCTAAATGTTCAGTTATGATGAATTATGGGAAATAGGAAAGGTCTTCCAGTGAAGCCAGTGTAGGAGATTTCAATAATTTTAACTACATGAGAAGTCTGAAGAGTCTGCCTTATTATTATGATTAATGTCATTAGGAAGAAAAACTATTTGACTCAGATGCTACGTTTCTTAAAGGACCACACAACCCCTTTTTTGATCCAGGTCGTTAGCCAAAATTTCCAGTTAAGGGAGAAATTTATGATAGAGTTGAGGAACCTTTGATGTAATACAATTTATTTACAAAGAGTGTAGACAGTTCTGTTTCTCTGAACCCAGGAGAGCCAGCATAGCTAGAGATAGCCTCCTTGCTCACAGCTGCAAACCATCCTCTCCCCCCCCCCCCCCATTTTTGCCATCAGCCCATCCAAAAACTCTTTCTAGGCTTTTCCTGGGGCCAGACACCATGTTTTTCCAGGCTGCATCGGGAGCTTCCTCCTCGATTTGTTTTTGTATGCTTCTTTCACCTCAGTTTCTCTGTCTCATGTACACACTATTCAAACAATACCTGGCAAGAGCCCTCTGTCTACACACAGTTCAAATTCTTGAGTGACCTTGGATGTGCCTTAGTTTTGGGTGGAGCTCACTATTACTTCACAACAGAACTTAACTCAGGGCTACTCAGCATGCGGCCCACAGCCCATTTGTTTGTGGCTCATGGTACAGTTTGGGGTTACGTAGGGCTCAACACGTGGTCCATGGGTGGGATCCTTTGAACATGGCCTCTACTGGAAACACGCTTTACAACAGCAAGTCAATATGATGGTCTTCTGTTGATATGCGTTTTAGTAGTTAAATTCCTGGACTGTCATTGCTCATTAAAAGTGCTGTCAGATGGGTGGAAATTGGGTAAATATTGCATTTTATTAATATCAACAGAACTGACTTAAATGGGACCTGCATGTTGTGTAGTCTTGCCTTAATCTTTTTATTCATTCCCGTCAATGTGAAAGAAGCTATTTGCAATAGTTGCACGTATATGCAACCACACTTAAGTTGCGGCCCTCGGCATGTGCTGTGAGTATCATTGTGGCCCCCGGGGCTTCCTCAGTTGAGTAGCCCTGGCTTAACTGTTTCTATCATCTTAAATGATGAGGAGGGGGGAGCTGTACCCACCAGCATCACAATGAGGTTATGAGATTTCAGTGATTTTTTTTAAACTAATTGAGAAGTGTCTGCACTAGTCTATAATTATGACTAATTTAGATTTAATTAATTTTAATTTACTTTTAATATAATTAAACTCATTAAACTCATAAAATAATAGGATTTTTAAATTCCCAGAAAGTACATTCTGTTCTCCAAAAATAAGGGCTGTCATTTTGAGGAGGATATTCTATAGTCTTCATCTCTAGCAAAGTGGTTGAATTCTAGCTTTAAATATTAAGCTCAACTCACTCTTAGCTACAGAACTACAACCTGCACTTCTGTGATATTCTTCTACCCCAGACCAATGTTGTGGTAGTGGTATCTTTGAAATTGCTTCCAGTATAATTTTCAAGATTGCTATGCATATAGAATACTATAAACTGAGTTAGTATGTGTGTATATGCAGGCTGAAGGGAGCAGTTCTCATAGTGCCCATGGAAGGGCTGTTCCAATTTAACTTCCACCTCCCTCCATAGACAGAGGAACAGAATTCTAAGAAGTTGCATGACATGCTGCAACTCTGTCCCATGTCTGGTCTCTCTGAATGCGCCTTTCAGGTCTGATGCCTTTTTTCTGTCGTGGGGCAGAATTTTACAATTCTCCCGCACTTAGGCTATGTCTACACTACAAAGAAAAGTCGGAAAAAGATATGCAAATTGGAAACCGCACTTTGTGTATCTTTTTTCACTTTTCTTCCGAAAAAAGCTTTTCCAACATTTGGCCCGTCTACATGGGGCCAAATATCGGGGGGAAACCCTCTTTCGGAACATCCCTTCTTCCTTGTAGAACGAGGTTTACAGGGATGCCAAAAAAAGGTGTCTGCTTATCCGAATTTTTTTCCTGAAAAGTAGATGCATTCCTTGGACGCAGGAATACCTCTGGTATCCCGGAAAAGCTCTGCAGTGTAGACATAGCCTTAGACTGGGCTCTGGGCTACAGTTCTCTACATATGAACTATGTGTATCCAGTGGTTCTGCCTGGGTTTGGCCACCTGCAGTTCATCCCTTTGGGAGTCTGTGACTGGTGAAGTACAGAGACCAGCCTTCTTAGACAGAAGGATTTATTTATTTTGCAGTAGGAACATGACTTTTACAGAAAAACATTTTAAAGCAAACAGTCTATCTTGCCATACTGCAGTGATAACTAGGCTGGCCTCACTACTTCAGACACCCAGAAGTCTGCTGTCCCAGTCTTGTTCCCCTTAGCTGTCTCTCTTGAGAAAAGGTCACTTTAAAAAAACTGCGATAGTGCTTTTGTTCTTCTAGGCCAGGGTTGGGCAATAAGACAGTGGCAGTTCACCAGTGTTAGCCCCTGGTGGGCTGCTGCCACTATATTTACCTGTGCCTCTGTAGGTACGGATGCTTGCAGCTCCTGTTGACTGCAAATCACCGTTCCCGGCCAATGGGAGCTACAGGCAGTGGTGTGGACTGGGACACCACTTCCCACAGCTCCCATTGGCCAGGAAAGGCAATCAGTGGTCAATGGGAGCTGTGATTGCCTGTATCTGCATAGGCACAGGTAAATACAGTGGCAGTGGCCTGCCAGGAGTTAACTCTAGGGGACTGCATCCAGCCTTTGGGTTGGTATTTGCCCACTGCTATTCTAGGCTTAGCCGGAGATCAAAGTAAAGTCTTCAGGGGCAACAGGACATCTACTGGCCCCTAAGAACTCTTGAGTGTTTGTTAAGGGGTGAATTGTCTTGAGCCATGCTTTTCTTTCTTGCATGCTTTTCATACAGACTCTTGTTGAGTTAAACTAATACACCCTAATAACCAGGCCAAAATGCAGTATTTGTAAATCTTTGGAGAGCAGCTCCAAGTCCATCATAGAAATATTTGAATAAGCAAATATTCAAGGTCAGAGTTTTAGCTGCATTGAGTTTACCTCCCAGTCCCTCCCAACTCTTTCAGCCTCTGTTAGAATAATCCTTGGCTGTTTCTTTTAGGCAGAACTGTTCAGATGGAGTTGAAGCCAATAGATGGAGGAATGACATACCTTGAGCATTGTTTCAGGAAGTCTCAAAAGCTTTATCATAGGGCTTTTGGCAAATGTAATTGTGGCTATCGGCCCCAAGGCAAAGAACATTTTTATTCTTTGAGCCAACTCTGGCAGAAATGAAAATGCTACAAAACCTGAGAAAATATAAATGATTTTGTGTTATTGCAAAGCAAATATCCACAATTAAAATAAATAGTTACCAGGAAGCAAACTGAAAGATAAAATTTGTAAGTAGCCTTTTATTGATTCAAATTCTATGCATTTATTTTCCATGTCTACTGAAATAGGACAAAAGTAATTGGCTGAATCTGCAGCAAGGGAGATTTAAGTTCAAGATTAGGAAAAACTTGCTAATTATAAGGTTTGTTGAGCTCTGGAATAGGCTTCCAAGGGCACTTTTGGAATCCCCATCATTGGAGATTCATAATAACTGGTTGGAAAAATATGTGTCAGGGAAGATCTAGGTTAACTTAGTCCTGCTTCAATATAAGGGGCTGGACTTGATGAGTTTGAGGTCCCTTCCAGTCCTATGATTGTACAGTATCACAGCAAAATATTCATCGTAAATCTCCAATTAGTCTTCACTGGGGAAAAAAATAAGTTTTGGGGTATTGTTCAGATGGAGTTAGATGGCCAAGAGCTAGATTATAGTTTCAACCCATTGTGATGTAGAACCAAATTTTCTATTACCCTGATTTTTGATGATTCCAGAATCTTTCCTATTGAGTTTCCAAAATTCCTGTAAAATATTTTCTGAATTGCATAGTGCTCAGTTTCTAAAACACTATGTATATGGTTGTAAATTTATAACTATTCATATTGGTCCAACAACAGAGAGACCCAGGCACAGAGATTGCCAGTGGCCGATGGTGAGGTGAGAGCAGGGAATCCTGCCAGCTGTGGGCGTGGAGCCCTGCCATGGTTGGAGTGAAGCCGGTCCGGAGAGAAGTACAGCCGGCCGGGGGCATGGAACAGAGCCCGCACGGGCTGGGAACACAAAGCACCTGCAGGAAGGGTGGAAAGTGTGGCTGGTGGCCTACAGAGAAGCCTAGCCAAAGGGCTGGGAGCAGCAGAACACAACAGGCGAGCTGGGGGCAGTGCACTGGCCAGGGCTGCAGCCAGGAGGAGAGCCCTGGGAGAGCCCGAGGCCTGACATCCCTTGGTCCAGCAAACTTCCTTGTCTGGGACTGCTCAGGTCCCAAGGGTGCCAGAACTGGGAGGTCCATCCTGTAGTATAATTCTCATGAAGTTTCAATTTTCAAGTGTGACCCTTAGAGTAGAGACCCTACCTACATAGCACATAACTTGCAGATTTAATTGTTCACATACAAAAATATATTTAAAAGATTATTAAAACTGTGACTTAAATTCACAAAGCAGGCTAATGTTCAGATAATAAAAGAAACACTCTACTGTGAATACTCATTCAATTCCACAGTGTTCTAAAGAGCAACTAAAATGGCCTTATGATGTCTATGTATAGAAGATGTATGGTACTATTTGTATTCTATGGCTGGAATTTTCAAAGGTGCCTATGGGAATTAAGCACCCAACTTCTATATATGCCTTTGAAAATCCCAGGCCAACTGTATGTTTTATCATGTTTGTCTTAAGATTCTAAGAATATTCTTACTGGAGGAGGAAAAGGGGGAAAGGGATATTAAGCAAAGGAGTGGTAACCTGCTTTTTGCACTACCATCTCCCCCCCCCCCCCCCGCATCTTTTCCCTACCCATTTTCCTTTTTCAAAGGGCAAGTGGCACAACATGGCATATAAGCCTATATCTCCCCCATAGCACTGCCACCAATGGATCCCAAGGATAAACCAGTAACCCACAAGTGACTATGAACAAATCATGTCCCCTCATTGCATTCAGACACTAGAGAATGAATTGACTTTCTGTTCTGATGCTATGCTCAATAAACAATTTGTAGATATTGATTTAATAGCTATAGTACAACCAATTTGTTTTTAAATAGAATAGCCAACACCAAACACACAAAAATCATGCATTAGACCCCACTAAGACAATAAGATTGGCTTGAAATTTAATAATGTTTAGATTCTCTTTATTTGCCTTCTGGTATTTGAGCCCCAAGAGGTTGTGTTTTTAATCTTTTCTCCAAAACATGAGGGTTAGAAAGTGCTTTAAAAACCCCCCATGAAAGCTGAGTTTCTCTGCTAATAGCACTGACTCAAGGAGCTAACAACAAATATTGTGAGACTTGTGATAAAATCACAGGTGCTGGCAAAACTAGAATAACCAAAGACCCCAGACAAGCTTTCACACTGATCATCTGTAAAATAATAGGTTATGACATCACCATCATCATCCTATCAAGGAAGTCTAACGGGATGTCAGGAGCCAATTTGTTTGCTTAGTTCAGAAAAAAAAATTGTTCTGAGAAATATTATCCAAATATTGACAATTTCAGTTTAGAAAATATTTCTATCTTTAAATTTTAAGCAAGGGAGAAAGGGCATTAATAACTGAAGTCCACATCCTGTTTTCAATATACTGTGAGGATGTAAATCAAATGCTATGGTACACCAGATTGCGTTCCTTAACCTACCTACAGTTGTGCCCTCTGAATGGGCAATATAGTACAGCTGCTTTTGTCCCGTTTTATTCATGGCAAAGTAGAGAACTGCTGGAATGTCATATTTACCAATCTCATCAAAACTACAGAGAGGAAACACAAAAGGCTTAGATGCATTAATTACACTAGTCCCAACTGCATTAGAATGCACATTAGTAAATCTCAGGCTTGTTAGCTAAGTCAAACAAGAACAATTCAATGATTAAGTGAAACCATTTAGAGCAGTGATTGGGCAACCTACACTAGTGAGTGAGGGGCATGAATGTCCTTCTTCATCTCAGCGGGCCATAAGATTGTCGTAACCAAGACAGTTTCTCGGAATACGGTAGTTTTGCTAACTGCGCTTGCGTGCCTAGAATTTATAGGGTATGCAGATTGAACCAAAGCCTATGCTTTGATTGGATGCAGAGAGAGTGCATGGCTCTCACAATCAATATTGTGTGCAGTTAGCACACACCTCACTTCATGTGCCCTTGTTTTACTTGTGTGTCACTTTTAGTAATACCGGTAGAAAACAAAACCTATGCAGATTGAAACCAGCAGATTCTGGCAGCCCTGTGCCTGGGCAATGGTAAACAAAATGTCCTGTGGGCCACACATAGAACCCTGATGGCCACATACAGCCCTCAATATTGCCTACCACTGATTCAGAGGTTTGGGTTCACTTCAGAAGGTAAGGCAGATCTGACTCCAGAGACTGAGGCTGATGCATGTCAGCTAGAATGTTCTAGAACAATGTTCTAGACCACCAAGCCATGGACCTTTCCCCATGCCCTTGAGGAGCTACAGACAGGAGAACCCTTCAGTCTCATACCAGTTCTGATATTTGAACTCTGAATAGGTGCTTTTCCTCATTTGCTGCATTACCACTGGTTGTCCATACCACTTTATCCTGATTCTCTCCTGCAACCCTTCAGCTGCCCAATCTCACTATCACTTTCCAGAGTGTTACTTATCTTCCTTTTCTTCCCTCTCCCCAACTCAGCTCAGTATCTGCCTCCTTTTCACCACACCCTTCCCTTACTCCCTCAATCCCTTCCCACCATTCCTCTGCCACACTTTAGCCCTAATGAATGCCCCTTTCCAGCTGCCTTTCTATCATCTTGTCCATCCTGCCTGTTCTTTGTAGACCACTTCCCATCCCTTGGGTCACTAACAATCTGAGCTAGGTATGGACTAATAATTTGAAAGGGAAAGAGCCTGCTACCTTATTATCTATTTCCCCCAACCCAGTCAGTCTCCAAGGAGCCATACAGTTCCATTTTTAATAATTCTCCATAATTCACTCTACCTGAATTCCCAGAACTTTTGTTGGTCAGGTTTAAGTGTCTTGTGTTTTGTAGACCAAGTGTTCCCTCTGCTGTTTCCTATCCAAACATCAAAGCCAGCGTCTGCTAACAAGAAGCCCAGGCTATTGTTGTACAGGTTTGAAATCCAGTGGGTAGCATCTCCTACGAGTGGATGTTGCAAAAACACTACAGGCTTTTGCCCTGAAAAGGAAGAATATTTTATTAGGGCACAGCAATAACTACACAGTTGTGTTACAGAGTTGGCTTTAAGAGGCCCTTATTTTGTAAAATTCTCATTCAAATGACAAACCCCAGTTACACAGAACAGAAACCAAGTACAACTGTTTTTCATGCTGATTTGATGAAAAGTGAATCAATAGAGGAAGAACAAGAGGAGCTCAAAATTGACTCTTTTGGCAATTTCTTACTGGATTGTGTCATCTTTGCACCTCTTTTGCATGAAATCTATATCTCTATGACCTGCTCTTTGCCCATGTTGTTGCTCCTCATGTGCTGATTTCCAAGTTATATGTATATGAGTTATACATGGAAAAAATATCAATGGAGTATTTTAGAACTTTTGAGTCAGAATGGCAAAATTGTGACTCCAAGAGAGACAACAAAACAAATGTAGGGGAAGCCTTTCCCCAAATATGCCTGTAATCTGGGGGAAAGATCCTCGAGTGGGGCAAGAGGAGGCCTGGGTTTCAAATTTCATCTCTTCTAACTGTGAAATTCCTGTGTGCCATAGGGTGGCTGGTTCCTCTAAATGAGCTATGCTGGAACTTCTGCTTACAGGGCTACTGCATGTTGTCTGTGTAATATTATAGCTCCCAGAAGGTGTTCTATTGAGGCAAGAGAGCCTGCCATGGAGTTCTTGGGGTAACTGGAAGGAGAGTGCCACTACTATTATTACTGATTAAGGCCATGAACCCCAAATTAGAATACAGCTGTGAAGGAGTCTGGAAACCTAGAACATAGATGTCTAAGTACCTTGACAAGCCCAACTGCATCATGTTGCCACTCAGGATAATCCAAACTGGTTTAGTCACTCTGTCTCTAACCATGAGAAACCACAGACCTCTTCCCAAAGAATCATAGGGCTGGAAGAGACCTCAGGAGGTCATCGAGTCCAACCCCCTGCCCAAAGCAGGACCAACCCGAACTAAATCATCCCAGCCAGGACTTTATCAAGCTGGGACTTAAAAACCTCTATGGATGGAGATTCTACCACCTCTCTAGGTAACCCATTACAGTACTTCACCACCCGCCTAGTGAAATAGTTTTTCCTAATATCCAACCTAGACCTCCCCCACCGTAACGTAAGACCATTGCTCCTTGTTCTGGCATATGTCACTACTGAGAACAGCCTCTCTCCATCCTCTTTGGAACCTCTCTTCAGGAAGTTGAAGGCTGCTATCAAATCCCCCCTCACTTTTCTCTTCTGCAGACTAAATAAACCCAAATCCCTAAGCCTCTCCTCATAGGTCATGTGCTCCAGCCCCCTAATCATTTTGGTTGCCCTCCACTGGACCCTCTCCAATGCGTCCACATCCTTTCTATAGTGTGTGTGGGGGGAAGGGGCCAGAACTGGATGCAATACTCCAGATATGGCCTCACCAGTGCCAAATAAAAGGGAATAATCACTTCTCTAGATCTACTGGCAGTGCTTTTCCTAATGTGCCCTAATAGGTCATTAGCCTTCTTAGCTACAAGGGCACATTGTTGACTCATACCCAGCTTCTCATCCACTCAGGTTCTTTTCTGCCAAAATGCTGCTTAGCCACTCTGTCCCGAGCCTGTAACAATGTTTGGAATTCTTCCGTCCCAAGTGCAGGACTCTGCACTTGTCCTTGTAGAACCTAATCAGATTTCTTTTGACCCAGTCCTCCAATTTGTCTAGGCTCCAGGGTGACCTATCTACCTCTCCCCCTAGCTTAGTGTCATCTGCAAACTTGCTGAGGGTGCAATCCATCCCCTTATCCAGGTCATTAAAGATGTTGAACAAAACTGGCCCTAAAACCAATCCTTGGGGCACTCCACTTGAAACTGACTGCCAGCCAGACATCGAGCCGTTGATCACTACCCTTTGGGCCCGACAATCTAGCCAGCTTTCTATCCACCTTACAGTCCATTTATCCAATCCATAATTCCTTAACTTGCTGGTAAGAATATTGTGGGAGACCGTATCAAAAGCTTTGCTAAAGTCAAGGTATTTCACACCCACTGACTTCCCCATGTCCACAGAGCCAGTTACCTCATCATAGAAGCTAATCAGGTTGGTTAGGCATGACTTGCCCTTGGTGAATCCAGAGCCCAAGGTAGAACACAGGATCTCCAATAGACTATTGATGACTAGTAAATAGTTATGTAAATCATTGGGAAAGCGTGTATAAAGTTCTCTTCTACTGGCAGGTCTCCAAAAGGTGGGGCAGTTACTCCTGAGCTCAACTGTAAAGGTATAAAATAGGGATTGGAAGGCCTAGCCCTGCAGACCCCGTTGCTGATTTTACAAGGTGATGGAATGGTTGCATATGAATCATATAGTGAAAAGCTCTCTTTAAAATAGACCTTTATACTGGAAAACTTGAGTAATCTGTAAATTAATATGTGACTCACCAGCTGAAATATGTAAGTTGTCGCACACTTTGCTTGGGTAACCCATTGCTCAGTACTTCTGGTGTGGCTCTCTGGAACCAAACCACAGAGGATGAGAGTCTGTGATAGCTCTCAGATTTACTCTTTAGTGCATGCTTTTCACACTGGAGGTCATCCATTCAATCCCAAGTGCTGATCCAAATGGTGCCTATAGTCCTTATTGGCGTGTTTGAAGATTGAAAAATATACTTTGTAGTGGTAGGAAAGGGTTACAGAAATGGGCAGATAGGCTGCTGCAGCTACCTGTGGCTGCATCCAATTTCCAGAAGTCCATGAGAGATTATGGAGTGTTTTGGAATGAGTGATGACAGAGACTTCTTCACTAAGGCTCCTTCCAGCTGACTGGTTATTTCATCGCTGCTAAACATGGAGGCTTATTCTTGGTGTATTTTCCCTGAGTGACCTGAGCAGCATTGAGGCAGGTTACCTCCCCAGTTGCATGGCATGTGCAACTGTGAGGTGTGCCGAACTGCTGCTAAGCACATCAGATGACCACTAGAGTTTTGCGCTAGATGAAGCTGGGGGATGTGTTAATATTTGGAAATCTCTTGGAGAAGGAAGTGAAAGCCTCATGGAGAGTTGAAATCTGTTACACAAATGGTCAGTCATGGGGAGGTGAAAAGCAATGCACGTGTATTTTCCTTCCTAAGACGTTTTCAGTGGAAGAAAGTTCTGCTGAAACCTTAACTGCCACCAACCAGAATTTTTATTTGCAAATATAACTAGAGGTTAAGTAACATGACACTCTGGCTGTTGTTACCTGTTGATGATGACTCTTGGAAAGAAAAGGTGTGGCGTTTTTACTGTTGGGTAATATATAATTGTTGTGCAGCAACAAGAGCTGGTAAAGATGGAATTTCCATCTGTACAAAATTTTGAACAAATATTCTATTTCAGAACACAAAACAGAATTTCAAAATCTTTTGAAAGAATTTTTTTCAACCTGCTTGGACTTCCAGGCTCCCAATTCCACCACAAAAAAACTTGGCCCACCAAGCCTTCCTAACATCACACACATAAACCATACCTGTGTTCCCACTGTTCTTCCCACCAGGAATTCTGTTAACACTAAGAATATACCCATCTTCTGTGGTAACGTCATATTCCTCACTGGGGTATCCATGGTACCTGATAATTTCACTCTGCAGGGAATCAAATAAAGGTTTATCTACACATACCCTCTTTTCACATTGTTCACACACTGAGGTCTCTTGTAGGAAACTTTGGTCCCAATCCACATATCCACTGAAGCTGTTGCTCATCATAGGAGAGGGAGGTAGTGACCATACACCATCTTTGTGCTCTTCCAGTTCCCAGGGATGTGGGGTACCCATTCATTTCCCCAGGGCTCTAGTTATACAAACTAGTAATGGTCCCAAAGTGATAATTGAAGTACGGAAAAGCTCTGTGCCTTCCTTTTAAGATAGTGGTCTCCAATCTTTTTAACCACAAGATCACTTTTTCAATTTAAGTGCAATGTAAGATCTACCTCAAATTCAAATACTCTTGTCCAGCTTCCTTCTCACACCTTCTTTGAGGCCCAGTCCCTGCTCCACCCCTTCTCCGAGGCCTCACCCTGCTCACTCCATCCCCCTTCCTGTCCCATCCTCACTCACTTGCACCAGGTGGGAGTAAGGGTTGGGGTGCAGGCTCTGGTCTTTGGCCAAGGAGTTCCGAGCGTGGGAAGGTCCCCGGGCTTAGCTCAGGGTGGGGGGATTGGGGTGCAGGAGGGGTTTTAGGGTGCAAGCTCTGGGAAGGAGTTTGAGTGCAGGGGGATGCACGTCTGGGGCAAGAGGTTGGGTGTAAAGGAAGTTCAGGACTGGGACAGGGGTTCAGGTTGCAGGCTCTGGCTGGGCACTGTTTAACTGAGATGGCTTGCAGGTGGTGGAGCAATGGAGTTAAGGGAAGCTTACTCCTGCCCTGGCCTTGCACCACTCCCGAAAGCAGCTGGCATGTAAGCAGTGGCTCCATGGTGCCATGTGCTGCCCCTCATCTACAGACACTGAGCCCACAGCTTCTACTGGCCACAGTTCTCTGTTATTGATTAATGGGCGCTGCAGGAGTGCTGTCCGCAGACAAAGACAGCATGTGGAGACCCCCGTGTTCTGCCTTTCTCAGGGGCTCCAGGGACATGCCAGCCACATCCAGGAGCAGCAGTTACCATAGGGATAATTACTCCAGCCATGACAGGTTAGGCATCTTAGAACTCACTATGCAAAGACTTAAGTTTATGCGTAATAGAAAAATGAAAATTATGAAATGCACAAACCAGTCACAAACCAAAAATAATGCACTTTGCAAGCAGTAAAAGTAGTAACAATATACGGGGTTGGGGGGGGTGGCGGGGAGTTATGTTGGGTCAGGAGAGGAGTGTGAAGGACAGTGTGCGTTTGTGAGAATGACAGATACACACTGTGTGAGAGTGACAGAGATTTGCATTGCCAAGCTCCCTCCATCCCCCTCTTTCTGTGTGGGTACAGAAGCAGGGGGAGAAGGGACACCCTGACATCAGCGCCCCCACCAAGCCCTCCCACACTCTGAACAGCAAGCAAGAGGCTCCCAGGGGGCAACTTCAAGGCAGAGGGCAGGAGCAGCATGATGGTGAGGGGAGGGGCAACTGAAGTGCCAGCGCTTGATAGCTTCCTGGTTAGGATCACCTGTCAGAGGCTTCAAGATCTACCAGTAGATCCCAATCTCCTGGTTGGTGACCACTGCTTTAAGAGATGGCCAAAAAGCGCTGTTGCTGCAATATGCTGTAACACTGTCATACCAGCACAGCTGAGACCCCCTTAGGAAGTGTAGCCTCTAGGCCAGATAAGAGTCATTGCTACATCCCTAAAAATTATCAATAGTTACAATTAATTCCATAAAAAACTTAAAAAACAACAAATAGTCTGATGACTCTGAAGTGGGCTGTGCCCATGAAAGCTCATGATACCATCTACATGTTTTGTTTGTCTTTAAAGAGCTACCAGACTACTTGTTGTTTTTTAAGTTTTCCTGTTACAGACTAACTCGGCTACCTCTCTGAAACAATTAATTCTATACCATTAACTAAATATTTCAGATTTTTCAGAAATAGCCATCACCATAGTGTTGGTAGCTAGGTACTGAACAGATTTGAATTCTTTGCTGATAGGGATTATGGCTAAAGATTAAACAAGACATCTGGCTGAATAGAATTAGGTTAATATTTTTTTCTGATTCTTTTCACCTTTTGGACTTTTGAATAGATGAATCCTTTTAGTGGTATTTGATCAGAGATGGTCTAATACTAGTCAACTAGTCAAGTGAGGTATTCACCAGATATTTTTTTCTACTATTTGACTGGCTCTTCTGAAAATTCAGAAATCTATTAGCAGAAATGGTTTTCATTATAGGGCTTATTTTCAAACAATGCCATTCTAGCTAGATTTGTGGATAAAGCACCAATAAAATGTATAATAAAAAAAGTGAATTGTGTGATAGCCTGACTCATAGGCAATTCATTCCCTCTTCATTCAAAACCCTTTTTAAAAAAGAGAGATGAACAGGTTCCCTGGATGCTGGGAAGCAACATTCTACTTTGAAATGTGACAGTCAGCATAATAGGAATATATTCATCCGGTTATGCAAGCTTGCTATAAAGCTTTAGGAGCTTAGTGCTCTTTTAATGCTGCAGTGCATAATAATACTTTTGCAAGAAACGCATGGTCCTTTAATCTGAAAAATTATGGTACAACTTACTCATAAAACTGTCACCTTTAGCCTGGAACAATTTAAAAATGATGCAGACAGCAGGCTTGTAGCTTGATCCCTACATTGTCAGGGAGCCTGTAAATCAGAACCCAGTTTTTGAGGGAAGATATTTAACTTCCTAGATGATGTTATGAGCATCCATGTTATTACAGGGGAAAGGTTAATTTATTTCTGATTGGAAAAAAGTCTCCACCAGCTAGACTGGGGATCTGACTGTCTGGCAATGAAAATCTCCAAGGCAAAGCATCTGCATCTTGAAATTCCTTTCCTGTCCCAGTGCAGCAGACACCGCCACTCACTCAAATCTCTTCTCAACCCCCTAACATGCACATAAATATGAAGCTGTCAGAGGAAGCTATCGCCACCTCTGACTAACTCTGACTGTGGCTTACAGCTGCTACATAGACAGTTCATTCATGTTCGTTCATACGTGGAGAGACTTCCTTGGATTACTGTAGGAGCTGGATCAGGCCTTAAGTGTACTGCTCATAAACAATGCAAACCAGTGGCAGAGCTGGGCACAGGATTCAGGAGTTTTGACTCCCCATGCCCAAAAACAACTACTCCCCTGTCCTTTCAGACAAAAGTGAGGTGGTGGCAGCAGCACCAAGCTCACATGCTGTCTCATGTGATTTTATACAAAGATACATCTACTGTTCATGTGAATGTAGCTTGGCCTCACTGTGATCTGGACTCTAATAAAATTAGTTTGGCATGCAGACCATAATCAGTGATTTAGTATTAGTAATTCTGGTTGTACTTCCCTGGTCTGGCATCCATGGGACCTGACTGGTCCTGAACTAGGGAATCTGCCAGACCAGGGGAGATCAATGCCAGTCCCTCTAATGTCACTGGCTGAGGGGTTCTGTCCAGCAGCAGCAGAGGAGATGGCATTGACCGAGTGTGGACTTGGGGAACACTCGAGGGAAGAGGCAGAGCCCCCTAGCTCGGGGCCAGGAGCAAAATCCCATGGGGCTCCGCATCCTGCCTCTTTCCCCAGTGTCCCCCCTCCTGTTCCTGTTCCTGTTCCTCCTCCTTCCTCCCTGAGCTATTGTTGTGCTCTGGAAAGGTGGGGCAGGGATTACTGAGCACAGGACCTGGCTTTTTCCTGTGAGTGCTCCATCCCGGGATCACCCATGGAGATGCCAGACCACAGATGTTGCCAGAGTACAGAGGTCCGGACAATCACGGTCCAACCTGTAATGCAATTCATATTTTAAGGCCAGAAAATTATGTCACTCACAACATTCATAAAGCATTCTGGATCCACATTTGCCTTCTTTAGCATTTCTTCTACATGTTTAGGGTTCCATCTCCTGAATTCTTCTGAATAGCAGAGTTGGAACAAATATGCCAATATAACAAGCAGCTGCATTCTGGGTCTGTGTGAAATAATTCATTTATCTGTTAATAGGAATACTATGAACATACTGTATCTCTCTGCTTTAAAAAACAGTACTATTTATTTTTATAGGAAGAAAGAAGCCCAGAGTCTGTCTTGGAACTACAGACCAGCACAAGGAACAGCTGACTCGTATCCCTGGCCTGAGGGAAGCAATGCTGTGAAAATGAAGAAATCACTACTGGAAAATGCTAGTAATGATAACTGTACCCTTTGTAGGAGGCACGTGACCTCTGGTTGTCAAGATGGGGAGCAGTGATTCCTACTTAAATACTTCTAAATGCTTTTGTCGCAATCACCATGAATACTTTGTCTTAATATAGGCATAAGACAATGTCCCTTCCTCTCAGAAATGAACCTTCCCCATAGTAATCCATGCCTTTGTCACCTAGGGCATGTCTACACTAGGAAATTATTTCAAAATAACTAAATCTGAAATAACTCCCAAAATAATTATTTCAAAATAAGCTTATTCCCTCAGGAAAGCAGGAGTACAGGTTTTGAAATAACTAGCCTGTTATTTGAAATAACGGGCGTGGTAGTGTGGACGCTCTGCTTATTATTTCAAAACAAGGGAAGATTATTTTGAAATAACTCGCTAGTGTACCTCAGCGCCTAGAGATTAGACTACTACAGCATGCTCTCCCCTGGGTTGACTGTGAAGGCCACAGAGAAGTTTTCTGTTTATAAGTGACAAAAAGCAATAAGAATGTACTAGGATTTCGGTACTATGCTGCTCTACATACAATAAATTATTCACCATTGTTGTCTTCATCTTCAGAGAGCCCATTGGACTAGGGCCTACCTATTAGCCAGGTTGGGCAGGGACAGTGTCCCTAGCCTCTGTTTGTCAGAACCTGGGAATGGATGACGAGAGAGGGATCACTTGATGATTACCTGTTCTGTTCGTTCTCTCTTGGGCACCTGGCACTGGCCACCGCCGGCAGACAGGATACTGGACTAGATGGACCTTTGGTCTAATCCAGTATGGCCATTCTTATGTTCTTATGCTACCTGCAGGAATCCCTTTATGCTTCCAATATTGGAATAAAAAATGACATTTTTTTAGAAAAGTGTTCTGAAATTTTTTATCAAAGAAAATGAAAAATCAAGATGAGTTTGTAAGTGAACAAGTGTGTTTAGGTCTGAAAATGTACTTTCTATTGGAAGAAGTGCAAGCCTGCTTTGCCATTTATGGCACAGGCCTACATGGTGGGTAGTGTGGCTTTGCTGGACACATGGGTTAATTAATCAGCTCCCGCAGCATGGAGCAAATTGTGCTCATGCACAAAGAAGCAGAGCCAAGGCCACACAACGTCCCCTTCTCAGCTTTCTGAACCTGTTTATGCTCCCCATGGCACAGGAACTGCTTTTGTGGAAAGCCCTGGTGCAGCTGTATGAGGACAGGCTTCCTGCATGCACTTCTGTCCCTGTGCAGCCAAGTGTGTTTTCTGCTCTGGCTCATAAAGGCCAAGAGTTTACAGTATGGCTAGCCCCATATTTTCCAAAATCATGAGTCAAGCCCCTAACAATGTAAAAGTGTCTTAAAATGAATGAGATTATTTTAAAAAACAATAAATGTGGAATTCTTTATATTTTCCTCCTAGTTTGAGTCCTTGGATGCATCTGATTTATGTTTTCAACTTTTTCTCCACAACGGTGGAAGTAGAAAATTGCCTTGTTAAACCAAAGATGAAATTCTTATGCATTGTCTTGATTGAAATTATACACTAATTACTGAGGGGCAAATCCTGTTTCCTTCTCTATGGGAGTGGAGTGTCCTCTGGTAGCAGAACTTGTGAGGTTCTGCTGATGTCCTAGCTTGTTTCTGCCTAAGTGTGGAGCCCAGGTGGAAAGACTGAGCCTGAATAACTCCTTCCTTGCAGGCAGAGATTTTCCTTAATCGTCCATTTAATACTATCTTCTCTTGTTTGTCTTTTAAATCAGATACAGGGTATTAAAGGGACTAACCTGCCATCATTCCTGCCAGTTGCAGGAACAAGGACTCAAGAATATGAGTCTGGAAGCAAGCAAGCCCTGCTACTAATGCTTGAATTGAATGAAATAATTCCTTCTGATTTTGGCTCTGCTATTCAGTTAGATCATATTTTTTCTAAAAGTTGACAAGATTTCATAATATTACCTGGGCCCTGAGCACACAGTAGAAAGTTCTTTAACCAAGCAGATGGAGGATCAGCAAGAACACACAGAATGCTGTTTGTAAGGCGAACAAGACAGTGATTGAAACATGTTTTATTAAATCAATCCAACATAAAACCACCACACAAACACAGGGAGAGACCACCCCTAAAGCTTAGCAATTAAAAGCCACCATATGGCCAGCCTTGGGACAGTTCTCCATGTGCTGGGTAAAACCTAGATGATGCTTTCTAGAGCCTCATAGGACAGTCCTCTCAAGATAGGGTGTGCATACACATATCCATATGCCACATACACCAACCAGCACACAAATACAAGCTCAGTGAATGCAGCTATCTCCAATGGACTGTCCTCCTCCTGAAAATCTGTTAGTTTACACACCAGCCATAAGTGTTGTTCCTAATCCAGCAGCAATAAACGCAGGCACATTCTGAAAAACTAAACTGTAGCTGAACATCCCATGTCCTGCAAATGGGGGTGGGAGGGGAGGAGGCAGGGAAAGAGAGAGTAAGTAAAAAGCAAGGGCAAGAGAGACCATCACAAAATAGCCAAGTGCTTAGAACATTCCTCTGGGATGTAGGAGATCTGGGTTCAACTGCTTGACTTGAATTAGACAGATCTGTCTCTCACACTCCCATTGGGCCATTCCAGGGAGGAAGTGGAGAACTGCCTTTACAGCAATTCCATCAAGGACCAGAGAAACTTCCTATTCACTACAAGTACTTTCTGCAGAAAGTTTCGGTTTTGATGAATTGGAAGTGTCTGCTTAAAAAAAAAAAAAAAAAAAAAAAAAAGGTACTTCAAAAATTCCCAAGCAACTCTAGGGGGAAGTACCAGAGCTATTCCTTCATTCTGCAAGGTGCTGATGGATCAGCAAGTATCTAACCAGTACCATGGGCCCATGCCATTACTTTAACCAGTTCTGAGAGATGCAAGCAGTATCCAGTTGACTGACTCACAAAATCATAAATGCTCTTAGCTCCATTCACAGGCAAAACTGTCATTTCTCAGCTATAAAAATCCACATTGTAGGAATCCGAAAGGCCCCTTCTATCCAGGCTACATGAGTATTTCTCAATAAGAACCCCCCTTAAAAAAATTGCAGAAGCCTGAAACAAGGCATCTTCTAAGGGTTATTGTCCAATTCTCCCAGCCTATGATCTCCTTGTATGGTGAGTTTTCACAAAACAAAACAAAAAAACCAAACCCCCCCCCCCCCCCCAAAAACAAATAAAAGTCTACCTGCATACTCACAAATATTGGACGTGCTGACACTCTTTACAGTACAACCTCTGCTTGTTACCACAAAAACAGCATTACCAATGTTAAATTGTGTATCCAACTTTTGCTAGTTCAGCTGCACCCTGAGAGAGCAGGGATTTGCACTCCTTAATCTTCAAGGGAAAAAAAAAAAAAAAAGCCAAGGGAGATGCACTTGTTGATCTCTTATCACCCTCTAGCAGGAGAAGCAGCAATTCATATACGCACATATCTCCATATCTCCTCTCCCAGCACCACCAAACAGAGAGCTCTTATTACACACTCAAAACACATCAGAAACAAAGACATTATTCAATCCTTGCAGATTATTCCTATTCATAAATTGGTAACAAAACAAAGAAAATATGAATGCACATATACAAGAAACTTAACTTTGCTTCAGTTGTCTCAGTCCTTGCTTCTGTCTCTAGTTCTCAGGCAGACTCCACCCCAACTGATTCATTGTGGGATTACCTGTTACAGGTAATCAAAATGCATTCATTACTTAAGAGCAGCAGTGACAACTAATGAGTGCTGCCAGCACATGTAGCAGGGTGTGATTAAGGCCTCAAAGGATAGTAATGTAAAAGTAAAAACAAAATGATAATGAAATTTGTTTTCCCTCAGCTCAATAGTGGTGTGGAGGGGGAAAACAGTCTGTCCCCTCTTACCTCTGATTCTTATCAGGCTGACTGCATGAACCTGTTGGGATTTCATGTTGTATATTTTCATAAATTTACTTCTGAAATTATTTTAGAAAGAACTAGTCTCATTTTTTATAGATTTTTACAAATATTCACTAAGAAGTAAATGTAATCAAAACATATGGCCTCAGAAGCAACCCTTTTCAAATTATGATTTTGAAAGTAACATACAGAGATAAGTGATAAAATATGTATTATAGTGTGATGTGAAATTATTCCATAAAGAGATACAGGGTATGAAATTTTTTCTCTGTCTACAAAAGTCAATGTCAAAATGCCCATTAACTACAGTGTGGTCAGGATTTCATATATAGTATTAGGAAAATGATGTGCAGCAACAATTTCTGAGCAGGCCAGGTGTCAATATAATTATTATTTTGACTCCTTTGGTAGTAAGAATGTCCTATATTTAATTAACCAAGTGATCATAGAAGGGGCATATGGATTATAATCCTGAGCAACGTCAAAGTCCACAAAAATACTTATGTAGCTACAATCACACACTATTTTTAAAGGATCTATAGCAGATTTACAGGAACAATATCTCTGGTTTAGTATCTGGTTTAGCATCGTCTCCAGATGTTTCCTTAAGATTTAAAGTTAAATTGAACAGGGATATTAATGTCCAGCTCCTGTATATCTAGGTCACCTGGGGATTCTGAGCTTACAAAAGTGTGGTGTCAATTCTGGGGCCCTTAGAAAGCTGCAGCCAAATCTATTTGGGTGGTGCTTCACTCTATACACTGACCACTCTCCCCTGACCTGGCTGCACAGGGGCAAAGCCATGCTGCTGAGATGGAGTCTGCTCCTGGAGGATTACGACATAGAGGTGGTCCATGGTAAGGGGAGTGCTAATATTATAGCCAATTCCCTGTTGTGAAGAGAAGAGCCTGAACTTGCCTAGGTCACTGGCTAAGTGACCCTGCTCAGTTCGAAGTGGGGAGAGGTGTGATGGTTCTATTCCCCTTGTTATGTTGCATGTGAGTTCTACTGTCCTTTAGGAATCTCTTGAAAAAAACAGCAAAGGGGAGCTGCCCTCCACTTAGTAATGATATTGTCAACACCAAACAGGGCTAGTGATATTTTTAGTTGCATGGGGAAATCCATCCATGTATTCGCACTGCACCAATACCGAGATAGTGATGGGAATTTTGGGTGTGACTTCCACTGAGGGAGGCTGTCTTCGCCCCCACACGTACCCAATGACTAATGACCTTCATAACCTGAGCCCTGGAAGGGGAGTGACCAGGTAATACCTTTTGCCCAGGAGGGCAGGACAAAGACCAGAGTTGGAGCCTGGATGGGAGGCTGGGCCCAGGCTGCTAGGAGTGGAGAGTCCGGGATGGCTTGGGGTAGAGGAAGGAATCCAGCTAGCTCTGGATGCCTTCTTCCAGGGATAGATTGTACTGATTGCTTCTACTTACTGTGCTGACAAGTCTGTTCTATGCTGTGTCCCTGTTGACTAATAACTTTCTGTTCTACCTGCTGGCTGAGAGTCACAGCTGACTTCAGGTGGGGGTGTAGGGCCCAATTATTCCCACACACCTTTGGTGACAAAGAGCTACTTCTGTCATTAGCTAGCTTAACTGATACCCCGGCACAGTCTGCCTAGAAGACTTTGATATAATATCAACACCACACTGGAGTGCAGGGAGTTGCCTTGGCCCAGCTAGCTGAGAAGACCCCATCCCCGCAGCCCTCCTGGGCATGCTCCAATAGTGGAGGCAGACTATAAAGGCCCCTGGAGCAAAGTACTCCACTTAGGAAGGCAAAGTACTTCACTTAGGAAGGAACAATCAGTTTCACAGATACAGAATGGGAAGCGACTGACTATGAAGGAGTTCTGCAGAAAGAGATCTAGGGGTCATAGTGGACCACAAGCTAAATATCAGTCAACAGTGTGACGCTGTTGCAAAAAAAGCCAACACGATTCTGGGATGCATTAGCAGGAGTGTTGTGAGCAAGACACGAGAAGTCATTGTTCTGCTCTACTCTGAACTGATTAGGCCTCAGCTGTAGTACAGTGTCCAGTTCTGGGCACCACATTTCAAGAAAGATGTGGAGAAATTGGAGAGAGTCCAGAGAAGAGCAACAAAAATGACTAAGGGAAGACTGGAAGACTGAAAGAATTGGGCTTGTTTAGTTTAGAAAAGAGAGGACTGAGAGGGTATATGATAGTAGTTTCCAAGTATCTAAAAGGGTGTTACAAGTAGGAGAGAGAAAACATTGTTCTCCTTTGACCTCTGATGATAGGACAAGAAGCAATGGGCTTAAACTGCAGCAAGGGAAGCTTAGGTTGGACATTAGGAAAAACTTCCCAACTGTCAGGGTGGCTAAACAATGGAATAAATTGCTTAGGGAGGTTGTGGAATCTCTATTTTTGGAGATATTTAAGAGCAGGTTGTATAGACATCTATCAGGGAGAATAATTTTTCTCATCTGCTTAGATGTGATAAATCAATCTCTAAGCACTTTCCAGCCAACACTGTACTTCCCCAGAATGAGAAGAGTAGTTAGTGTCAACGGGAGAGCAGCCCCCATCAACCTTACTTCACGCAAGATGCCGCAGTAAGTGCGTCAACTTCAGCTATGCAATTTATGTAGCTGAAGTAGGTCAACACTGGGGCTACGTCTAGACTGGCATGATTTTCCGCAAATGCTTTTAACGGAAAAGTTTTTCCATTAAAAGCATTTGTGGAAAAGAGCGTCTAGATTGGCACGGATGCTTTTGCGCAAAAGTGCTTTTGCGCAAAAGCATCCGTGCCAATCTAGACGTGGTTTTGCGCAAAAAGCCCTGATCGCCATTTTCACCATCGGGCTTTTTGCAAAACAATTCTGAGTTGTCTACACTGGGCCTCTTGCGCAAAAGCATTTGTGCAAGAGGCTTTCGAGCAGCAGAGTCATTGTATTTGAAGAACACTGGCGATCATACATTAGATCGTCAGTGTTCTTGCGCAAATTCAAGCGGCCAGTGTAGACAGCTGGCAAGTTTTTCCACAAAAGCGACCGCTTTTGCGGAAAAACTTGCCAGTCTAGACGCAGCCTGGGGGTTAGTGTAGACTAGGCCTAAGAGAGTAAACAGACTTTCACTAATTGGTTGAACTAGGCCAAGCAAGTCTAAATTGGAATGGGGAGGTTGATTTGTAAATCTTGCCAAAATGCTCTGCTCCAGATAATAGGCCCTTTATGTATTCTGTCCTTCCCCAATATGGAGGGAATGAGTCAGAACAACCCCCATGCCCATAAACTAATCAACCAAGCAAAGCATTAAAGAGGGTTGTCCAATACAGTTCTTACTAACTAGTCTCCTTCCATCCTTTCCCTGTTCTCTTCTGACTTCTGTTTATTTCTTTACCCAACACAGACAATTCCCTTTATTTTAACAAGCTAACACACCATACCTGGGACTCTTCCAGCTCCCTGTAACCAGAAAATGAGCCCTGCAGGAAGAGGGGAAAGGAAGCATCTCAGCCAATTCTTGAAGGTACTTGACTACCATCATAAGCTACCACAAATCAAATGCTGGATTCAATGGGAAAATTAACAACCAAATATATAGTACTTATTGATTCTTGTTGACTTTTTACATCTCATTTCAGTGAAACCCTAGTTAACAAGGTCATAAAATTTTAGTTTTGTTTTTCTGCATGGGTATGTCTAGACTACATGCCTCTGCTGACAGAGACATGTAAATTAGACATACCGACATAGTCAATGAAGCGGGGATTTAAATATCCCCCTGTTTCATTAGAATAAAAATGGCCGCCACGTTGTGCCAGCTCAGCTGTTTGTCGGCACAAAGCGGCAGTCAAGATGGGGATCGGTCGCCAAGGAAAGCATTTGTCGACCGATCCTGTAAACCTCGTTTCACGAGGCATAAGGGATCGGTCGACAAAGGCTTTCCTTGGCGACCGATCCCCGTCTTGACTGCCGCTTCGTGCTGACAAACAGCTAAGATGGCACAACGTGGCAGCCATTTTATTCTAATGAGGCGGGGGATTAAATCCCCGCTTCATTGACTATGTCGGTATGTCTAATTTACATGCTTCTGTCGGCAGAGGCATGTAGTCTAGACATACCCCATCTGTGTTACTTAATTTAACATTCTCCCCCCCCCCCCCCAGGAAAAAACCCCCAAAACCACAAAAACTTGTGTCAGACACATACTAGATAGGAAATTGGCATAATCAAAATGGTTTGGGTTAAACATATCATTGTTCTAACAGATTCCCCCCAAACCAATGACTCCTTCCCCTCTCTCTGATTCCTTAAGATCATTAACTCGGAGACAAGCAGTTGCAATGCTTATTGTGCAAACCTTGCTTAAGCCTAACTCCTACTGTAATCTAAAACCACTGATGAAAACCTAGATTGTAATGGTTGCTGTTGCAACATGTTTTCAGCAATGCCTTTACACATGCTTTACATCACACTAATGAAATATTGTTTCTGGGAAGAAATGCAGATGCAAATCATAGTCAAAATGACTTATGCTTATCACAGAAATAATTCTGACCTGCAAAGCAAAGATGCATACCCTTGGACAGATGAAGACTTCAATTTCTTAAGTGAGGTGAGTTGAATCTGGGCAAACATCACATTGTCATCCACAGTCTCTCTGGGGGCAGTTAGGACAGGCCCACTGTGCTGTCTGTTCCATCTTCTAACAACATCATATAAAGTCAGTAGCTGTACATGTACAGAACTCACACTTGTCAACTGAACAGCATGTGTACCAGCAGCAATAAAACTCAAAGCTTTCTGCTACAATAAACACAGACTGCTTCCATCTGCACTACAGGAAAATCTCCCTTATCTGTAAGAACTATTAGGTATATCTCTGTAAACCAGGCAGACAATCTAAAACATTTGAATATTCTTGCGTACAGCTTCTGGAGCATCATTCCTCCTGGAAATCAGCCACCTCATCTTCAGAGATACAGAGCATCTAATTTCAATTGGAGATGTGGGCATTCAGCATCTCTGAAAATGAATGACAAACATTTCATTCATCATAGGAAACAGCCTAAAAAGGGGAGGAAGAGACTGCTGACACCTTAATGATATTGTTGACCCTTTTCAATCCAGAGAAGCTAGTCAAATCTTTGGGCTCCAGGGATGTCCCATTGAGAAGCAGAAATTGACGGAGTCTAGTATTTGCTTTGGTTCAGTTCTTGTTTATCTACAACGAATGTCCAAAGTTCTGTGTCTTTGGGCACAGGGAAGCAGCTTCTTCTGCTCACAACACCAAGAGCACTCTTTTAGCTGTCAGCCCAGAAGCCTCTTCCCAGGATTCTTCCTGGGCCAGCCACCGTATTTCCAGCAGCCACTTCAGGCTGTGTTGGGGTGACCACCCATCCTGTTTTTAATGGGACAATCCCTTATTTAAGCCCTCTTGCAGGTATCCCGTCCTTTTTAAAAACAAACGGGGAGATTGTCCCTTGTTTTCTGCTCCAGAGCGCCCCCTGCTGGTCAGCCCATCTGCAGCAACCTGTTTGTGGCTGACAGGTGAATGCTGGCAGGTGGTGCTATCAGACAAGGTGCAGAGGCAGGAAGACATGAAGCCAGTAGGAGGAGAGGCAGCCTGTGTGTGATTAAGAGCTAAGGGTGTGTGGGGGTTAGTGAGGGGTGTGTGTGTCACCCTGCCCCATATGTACCCTAAAGCAAGGTTTCTCAATGGGGGGGGGGGTATCAGCCAGCCCTTGCAGGCCATGGGGTTAAAGCCCTGATCCCTGGCACTGGCTGCAGGGCTAAAGTTTTAATCCCTGGTGGTCCCTCCCACACTGAATTCCCAGTGACCCCCAGGCTGAATCCCTATCCCTGATGGCTCCATGGGGCTGATTCCTTGTTCCCCACACCACCCTCCCCACTGAATTCCCAACATCCCCCAGGATGAAGCTCTCCCATTCCTTCCCCCAGGTTCTAACCCCATTCCCGATCATGCACCTCCCTCAAGGGCTGAAGCCCCAAGCCCTGGCAACTCCTGCAGGGCTAAAAGCAGGAGCTGAGGGGCTGAAATCCCAATCCTCATAGCCCCCAAACTGAAGCCAGGAGCGGCAGGGCTGAATCCCAGATCCCTGGTGCTCTCCATTCATCAGAAGTCCCTGAGCCCATGGGAAGAGATGGGGGGCTGGGCATGATGACCCCCCCAAACTTCAATGGCAGTGTGGGGCACCCCTCCCTGCCTCCTGGCCAGTTTGGAGGCAGGAAGCCATAGCTGGGTAGTGCGGGCAGCTGCTCCTCTGGCTGGTGCCATAGCGCAGGCAGCCATGCTGTTCCTTTCTCTCCTGCTGCCGCTGCTGCTGGTGCAGGGTTTGAAGCTGCCCCTCAGCTCCCAGTCCCTTTTTCTCACATAGCCGGTAAGAGCAGCAGGAATGAGGAACCCAGCTCCATGGCTGACAGAGCCCTCAGGGAATAGGGGCCACAGGGGAGTCCTCCAGCCTCTAATTACCCTATCCTTGTTCCCTGTGCTACCCCCTGTCCAAACACAGCCTCTAGCTACCCCCTGCCTGCCTGCCCCCTGGACTATGCTCCTGCTCACACGCAGTCCCTAGCTACCCCCTGCCTGCACCCTGAGCAGCTGTTTTCAAACTTTTTGATCTGAACCCCCTGTGACCCTCTTTGAGTCATAATTTTTGGTTGTGCATCCCCTGCCCCCATCACAACAAAGACAGGCTGAGTGGCCTGCTGGGGTGAATCAGTGTGGAGGTAGCACCGTCTACCCAGGCCCACCATATGGAGTAGGCTTGAGCTTGCTGTCTCCTGCTCCAAAAATAGAAGTCATACTACACCCGAGTAGAGAAAGGTGTAGCCTAAATGGATCTTGGATCCCATCAGAGCTATACCTGAGGGTGCCCCTCAGCCCACACCCACAAGTCTCTCTTTCTCCCACTGGGCCCAGGAGGTTTCATAGCATGTTGGGGGGAGGGAGATACCACATTGTTCTGATTCATTGCCATTAAAGTTGCTTGAATTCAATTTTACTGGGTGTTCCATATTTACCATAGGGAAATATGGTCACCCTAGGTCAGGGGTGAGCAATAATTTTTGAAGGGGTCTACTTTATGGATTGAGGTACTTGGTCACAGGCTGGCTCCCTGGGTCCTCGGGTGAAAGAGGTGAGGCTAGGGCCTACAGAGAGAGAGTGAATGTGAAATAGAGACACTGTACGTGAGAGACAGAGTTTGTGACACAGATTGAGTGTGTGTGGCACAGACACTGGGAGGGTATGTCTACACTGCAAAGTTAATTCGAAATAACAGCCGTTATTTTGAATTAACTTTAATAGCATCTATACATGCAAACCACTATTTCGAAATTAATTCGAATTTGGTAAACCTCATTCTACGAGGAGTAACGCTAAATTCGAAATAGCTATTTCAAATTAAGTGCTGTGTAGACACTTAATTCGAAATAGGGGGCTTCCAGCCCTTCCCAGTTTCCCCTGGTGGCCACTCTAGGCACAACCAGGAAAACTTACTCTCCTCTCCCCCAGCCTCGGAGCCATTAAAGGGGTAGACCCTGGCCACAGTGCCTATGCCAGCTCCAAGCCTGCCAGCCCAGAGCCAGCAGTGGCCACCGGGGCCCCGACCCAGTGGCCCCAAAACATGAGCCAGCAAGCTACTGGCAGCCAGCCCTTCACCGCTCCCCAGGAGCAGTCTGCCAGCTCCCAGGAGCCTGACAGGGTCTGGAGAAGGCGGGCGCCTTCCTGGTCCAGGGTGGAGATCATGGACCTTATTCAGGTTTGGGGGGGGGATACCCCCAACGTCCATGATCTCTGCACTAGATGGAGGAATGCGGCCGTCTATGGCAGGATAGCTGCCAGCTTGGCCACCAAAGGCCACATGCGAACCCAGGAGCAGGTTTGCATGAAAATCAAGTTGGTCCGGCGAGACCCCCAACCCTGGGCCCTGAGCTTCCTCCCCTTCTTTCCCTTGCTTCCCTTCCAGCTCCCTCTTCCCAGGTTTCCCCTTCCCCTCTCCCACCCTCTCTCTTTCCCTCTCCCACCTCCTTTTCCCAGTCTCCCCAGAGGCTCATCCCTCCCCCCAGTTTTGTTCAATAAACCCAGTTTCTATTTTTGAACATAGGTATCTTTTGTTTGACATCGGGAAGGGGGGCTAGGGAGGGGTAAATGGAAGGACGTGAGGGAGGAATGGGGCACGAGCTCCCGGTGAGGTGGCTCTGAGGACTCCTCGGGGTGGACGCTCTCCCGCAGGGCCTCCTGGATCCTGACAGCCCCTCGATGGACCCCCCCCGGATGGCAGCCTGCAGCAAGTGCAGCCGGGCTGATGGCAACAACCCCACGAGACACACTGGCATGCCCAGGGGCAGCTCTGGCTCCATGTGGCTGAGTGCTGTGGTGTCCCAAGTGCGGGCACTCAGGGTACTGCAAGACAGGACTGCTTTGCTGTCCCTCATCAAGGTAGACAAGCAAGCAGGGAGCCCTGAGAACTGTCTGTCCGGGGTGGGGGTAGGGTCCCTTTAAGCACGGAGCTAAGTTAGCCTCAGGCAGCAGCCCCACACATTAAGTCCTAACCTGATGCCCTGCCGGCACTGGTTCCGGCCAGCCTTAACTTCGGTTCAGGGTCCACTCTGTGTGGACGCGCTATTTCAAAATAGGTTTTGTGTATAGATGCGTTATTTCGAATTAGCTTATTTCAAATTAACTATTTCGAAATAAGATAATTCGAAATAGTGCTGTAATGTAGACATACCCGGAGAGCGTGTGGCAGTATGTGTGTGACAGTGACAGTTGTGTGTGTGTGTGTGTGTGTGTGTGTGTGTGTGTGTATGTCACAAAAGACAGTGTGGCACAGACTGGGTGGCTGTGACAGTGACACAAAGAGTTCATGCTGGCTGTTGCTGAGTAAATTTCTGAGAAGCCACACTCTGTTTCTAGGACAGGGAAAGCTGCCCTGCTCTGTTCTCTCACTCCTCCCCTGCTCTGCAGAGATAGCATATGTGGGGAAGTGTGAGTGTGAGAGAGGGCACTGAAATCTTATAAACAGTATACTTAAGACAGGCACTCCTCTGAGTCACTCACCATCCGTGCTTCAGACTGGAGAAGCTCTGCTGTGTGTCTCTCTCTTTCCAACCCCGCTCTTCAGAGATAGGGTACAGTGTTAGGGGGACACCCTGATTGCAGAACTCCTCTCTCTCCTCTTCTCCCCCCACCCTTTCCCGCTCTGCACAGCTAGCAGGAGAATCTGGGAGCAGCTCCGCTGCAGGACAGAGCAAGGTGGGGGAAGGGGAAATTGAAGGCTGTAGGCAGGAGTGAATGAGAGTTTTGCAGGGCCCTATAGAAGCGTGGGGCCCGGGGCA
The DNA here is from genome assembly GCA_019425775.1 of Rafetus swinhoei. Lineage (NCBI taxonomy): Eukaryota > Metazoa > Chordata > Testudines > Trionychidae > Rafetus > Rafetus swinhoei. Next base: position 36,887,033 of record CM033447.1, read on the forward strand.
GCACAATTTTGCGCATGCGCCACGGCCACAGCCAACAGGTACTAGTGTGTGCACGGGGCCTATTGAAGCGCGGGGCCCGGGGCAGCCGCCCCACTTGCCCTGCCCTATATTCTCCACTGGCTGTAGGTATGCACCTCTGCTAATCATCTGAGTAGGCCCGAGAGAAATGCTTGGCAGGCTGCATCTGGCCCCCAGGACTGATTTTGCCCACCCCTGTCCTAGCCTGTGTCTTCTTTTTTCTCTCTTTCATGTACATGCACATGCACATGCATATGTACATATACACATGCAATAATGAACCAAAAGCTCCCAGGCAGGTTCACACATCCATTTAGGCTGAGTCATGGCTTAAGTTTATAGATATGTTAACTGAAGAGTAAATTCATAGCTACTAATCTCAATGGGATTTTACCTCAATCAAAAATATAACTGATTTTTCCTAATGTACATGTAGAACACCTCTATACCTCAGTGACGAGCATGTTAGAAATGCTGATTCTCATGGGAGTTAGGAGCTTAAATGCCTTTGGGGACCTGGGTCAAAGGGATTAGATTGAATACAATGACATATTCAATCAATACAGCAAAAAATACAAAGCCGTGCAAAACAAAGGGTGGCCTGGGAGTAGAATTTGAAGGACACACATAGCAGCACAGGGGCCACAGGACAGATAATCAGTACTTTTCAAAATACATTTAGGACCAGCATTCGCAGACAAGAGCTAGCAGATCTTTCTTGTTTCATCCTGCTGAGTGCTGAGTGTTGGGCTAGGGATTCTGCCATTTCTGAGCAGGGGATAGACAAGGTACTGCTCAGCACTTCTACATACTTGGCACTGGACTCGCTTCTGCCTTCTGAAACAGGTGTGAAGTTAAATATGTAGGTGTGAAGTTAAATATGTAGCGCTAGTTACTGAAATTCACCACCAGGATAGAAAATATGCTACAACAGATGCAGTGAAAATAGAGCCAATCATAGTAAATAATGGAGTCAGTAGAAGGGTTAACTTTTTTATAAAAAGGAAAATGGGCTCCTTTCCATACACAGAGAAAACAAGCCTCCTCAGAGGAAAAGCATTGTTACTGTGGGTGCTTTTATGGATACTTCTCCATCAGGTCAACGATTTCATTGTACATGCGCAGTGGCGCATCCAGCCCCCAGATGAAATCCAAATGTGCCCATTCAGGAATGTTTTTGTAATGAACAAGATTAATAATTTGAGGGAGTAAAATATTAATATCCTTTAAGTCTGCAAGCAAGTCTTTTCCACCAGTCCATATTGCAGTTGGCACTGTCATATCTTTTATCTTGTATAAAGGAGGGGTGGCCTGGAAAACAGTGAATAGGGTAGAAAAGAAAGCCTTGAAATGACAGCAAATTTTACACATAGTCATTCAGTAAATCCTCTGTTAAAACCAGGAGGGAAAATCCCCCTTATTTCCTCCCCACCCTTGGGCTCTCTTCTCAATTGCTTTTTTATTTCCAAAGTTAATACAGGTTGAACCTCTCTAGTCCACCCTCCCTCAGGACCTGACCAGCGCCAAACCAGAGAATTTGACAAATCCCAGGAGGTCAATATTATCTAGCAGCATTACCAGCACTTCCACTGCTTACTAGGCTCTTAGAAGACATTAATGGGTAAATTAGAGCTAAATAACAGCACAGGAACCAGGGCTGGTGACTGTAAACAAGATGTATGGGACTGTGGGAAACTTGGCTATAGTCATGATAAGTGGACATCCAGCTAACTAAAATCAGCCAGACCATGGATGTTGCTGTACCAGAGAATGCCAGATTAGAGAGGTTCAACCTGTAGCACTGTAATGCAAAAAAAATCTTTATACTACCTGAGCATATTTCGCCATATTCTTGGTTCGACTGCGCCAGTTATAAGCTTGGAATTCCCCTGAATGAACTATCTAATATGAAGAGTAAGAGAGATAAAAAGTTACAATTGTAATATACAAAACAGTCTATCAGGAGATAAGAAATAAGTCATGGACTATTTCACCTCAAAGCCTTTGGTTGGATTTCAACCTATTCTATGCTGACATCGACTAAATTTAATCACATTTCAAGGCTATGCAGAGGCCTACATTAAATTACTGGTCTCAGAGCCAAGTGAATAGGTGCCTCTGGCAACTTCCAAGAAATTGCCAACACAGTAAATAACATTGTTAGCAAAATTCCTGGTCCGTGATTAGGGCTTCTAGTCACTTTGTTAGTTATTATTATTATTATTACTTATATTAACTGGGCTTTGGAGACTAAACTATAGGACCTTTTGGATGCTGGGCTCTGGGTTTTTTTCCCCTTGAGCCTCTATTCAAGATTTAAATATATGCTCTAGTCCCAAAGGAATTATTTGGGGAAATTCTATGGCCCATGTTATATAAGAAGGTCACATTAGATGATCACAATGAACCCTTTTGGCTATGGAAGCTATGAATCTGTATCTATTTTTTTTTACTGATAGAGGCTGCACATATAAAAAGTATAATTAGGAAAAATTCTCAAATGCACACACATCCAAAATATTCATTTTGCCATCCAATGCTCTTGTTGTATTTACAAATTGGACAATTGCATGGGCATGTGCGGACAGGTAGCTAGCTGAGATGTGAATAATAGTGCAAATGCCCAGGTTCTACTCAAGAACAACCATGCTAGGTCAGAACAATGATTTATCTAGGTCTGTATCCTGTCTTCTGACATTGGCCAATGCCATATGCTTCAGAAAGAATGGACAGAACAGGGCAATTTATCTAGTGATCCATCCCTGATGCTCCATCCTAGTTTCTGGCAATCAAAGGTTTAGGAACACTCAGAGCATGGGTCTGCATTCCTGATCTTGGTTAAAAGCAATCGATGGACCTACCTAGCTATTTTTTTAATCCAGTTTACCATTGGCCTTCCAAACATCCTTATTACTTTAATTGCATGACCCTTGTTTCTTGTGTTATGTGAGGGAGTAAATAACACTTCCTTATTCACTTTCTCAGCACCAGTCATGATTTTCTATACCTCTCTCGTATATCCCCTTAGTCATCTCTTTTCCAAGATGAAAATCATTCCATACCCCTAATCATTTTTGTTGCCCTTCTCCGTACCTTTTAAATTCAAATATATCTTTTTTGAGATGGGTGACCAGAACTGCATGGTGTGGGTGTATTGTGAATTTACATAGTGACAATCTGATCTTTTCTCTCTTATGTCCCTTTCCTAATGGTTCCTAGCATTCTCTTAGCTTTTTTGATTGCTTTTCCCCATTGAGAGGATATTTTCAGAGAATTATGCATGTTGACTCCAAGATCTTTCTTGAGTGGTAACAGCTAATTTAGACCCCATCATTCTGTACATTTAGTTGGGATTATATTCTTCAATGTAAGTTATTTTGCATTTATGGATATTGAATTTAATTTGCCATTTGTTGTCCAGATTTGTCAGTTTTGTGATATCCCTTTGTAACTCATTGCTTCCAGCTATGGACTTAACTAGCTTAAGTAATTTTGTATCTGCAAACTTTGCCACCTCACTGTTTCTCCCTTTTCTGAAATCATTTATGAATATATTGAACAGCACTCATCCCAGGGACCCTGTTATTTACTTCTCTGCATTGTGAAAACTGACCATTTATTCCTACTCTTTGATTCCTATCTTTTAACCAATTACTGATCCTTGAAAGGACCTTCCCTCTTATCCTTTCACTTAAGGGACTTTGTTAAAGGCTTTCTAAAAGTCTAAGTGCACTCTATCCATTCAATCAACCTTGTCCACTTGCTTACTGATCAATAATTCTAATAGATTGGCGAGGCATTGTTTCTCTTTACAAAAGCCATGTTGTAAAGCCACTCTTCCCCCAACAAATCATATTCATTTCTATGTGCAATAAGTCTGTTATTTACTATAGTGTTGTCCAATTTGCCTGGTACTGAACTTAGACTTCCTGGCCTATAATTGCTAAGGTTGCCGCTGGAGCTTTTATTTGGCATCACATTAGGTATCTGCCATTCATCTGGTAGAGAGGCTGATTTAAGCAGAAGGTAACATGCCACAGTTAGCAGTTCTGTTATTTCATATTTGATTTTCTCCAGAACTCTTGGTCCTGGTGACTTCTTATATTTAATTTATCAATGTTTAATTTTATCATCTTAATCTGTGACAGTTCATCAGATTTGTCACCTAAAAAGAATGGCTGAGATATGGGAAGCTCTGTGACATTCCTTGCAATGAGGACTGACTGAGAAAATGTATTTAGCTTCTCTGCAATGGACTTGTCTTCCTTGAGTGCTCCTTTAGCACGTTAATTGTCCATTGGCTCCAGTGATGTTTGGCAGGGTTCAGAGGGGATAGTTGTATTAGTCTATTTCAACAAAAACAAGGAGGAGTCCTGTGGAACCTTAAAGATATTTATGGTGCCACAGGACTCCTCTTTGTTTTGGCAGGCTTCTTGCTTCTAATGTGCTTTAAAAACTGTTGCTGTTAGTTTTTGTGTCTTTTGTCTAGTTGCTCTCTAAATGCTTTTTTGGCCTGCATAATTATACTTTCCCACTTGGCAGAGATTATGGTTATTTCTATTTGCATCAGTAGGAATTGGCATCCAATTGTTAAAAGATGTCTTTTTGTCTCTAACTGCCTCTTTTACTCTGTGGTTTAGCCATGGCGATGGTTTTTGGTCCTTTAATTGCTTTTCTTAAATAAGGGGGATACATTTAGTTTGAGGCTTTATTATAGTGTTTTAAAAAAATTTCCATGCAGCTTGTAGGCATTTCAATTTTGTGATTGTTCCTTTTAATTTCTGCTTAATTAGCCTACTCATTTTTTGTGTTTCCTCAAATGTATTCATATTTCCTAGAGGAATTTCAACACCTGTTGTTTAAGTGTCAATAAGAAGTATTATTTTTGTTGAAATTGCATTTGTAAACCACAAATTAGGTGAGTTTTCTACCCATTAGCTATAACTTCATTTCAGAATACTAAGTACACTCAATTTGTATAACATACAGTGATTAGTACCTACTTTGCAGCCTAAAAGCTGAACAGTACCTGGCTCCAGTGGATAATATTTTGTGCAGAGGTCCCTGCTGGGGCTCGGGCTACATACACATTAACACGACTCTGAAAGAAAACATTTAGTGAGGAATCAATTCCATCCCCATTTATCACTGAGTAGTGCCTTTTTCCCAGAGTATTTATGGTGATGGCAGTGAAACTAATCATGGAGTAAGACACTCAATATGAGTAAAGGTGGCAGGATCAGGCATAAGTACTTCAAATGTGGCAACGCATTGGCTACAGAAAAACGTTATGCAGAATTTTTCATGGCATTACCGTTTCAAAGAATATTAGCTCAGCCATTTAGATAACAAGGCAGGAGATTTATCCAAGAGACTACAGAGTATTTATTTAATTCACACTTGTAGGGATTAATAAGTAGGATTTCAGATACAAGGTGGAGCCCTGGATGGATGTTCCAGGAACATGGTAACTCCCTTGAACGATAGAGACAAACCCTGAGCCATGTCCTTAAGAAGCTGTTACACAGTCCATAGTTCAACAAAACTCTGATTAAAAAATCAAAGGGGATTTTGCCTGAGAAAAGCACAATATGAGGGGTAGAGTGTTTCATCTAGAATGGCACAAGAAAGGGATCCTCCACACATCAATCTCCCTGTTGCTTAAAGTCTTTCATCCTGGGACCCGTGGAGAGACCTCTGCAGTGCTGAGAGCCATGTAATGGGAAGGGCTGGATGAAGAGAGCTGATTTGCACTGCTCTTCCCTTCCTTCCAACCCACCTGCTGAAAATGGGACACACCTTGAGGCTTAATAACTTTTTCTGTGGTGCCCCCGTGATTGTAAAACCCCGATCGTAAACAGAAGTTCTACAAGCAGCAGCCAACAGGATAAGCTCTCAGCACAGAAGTGAGAGAACACTCCAGCACATTGCCCTAAATATTTGTGGGTCTGTGAAAATTGGTGGATTCTGAGGACTAACTTGCCTGCATTTCTGGCAGGTAGAGCAAAGCCCTCCCCTAACACAGTAATATAGTCTTTTGAGGGTTTTCCTATCTCCCAGACCATTCCTGATTAAGGACTTCAAGATTCAGACCTCAGAGTTTCAAGTTAAAAATGAATGCAAATTGAATATAGGGGCTAGACATCTCAAAACACAACTGCAGCCAGGTTGGGTTGTACATACCATATTTATATTGTTCACATTGTAGCCTCCCAGAATGAAGAAGACATTTCCACAAAGCTTAGCAAAAATGCTGCGGCCACAAAAAGAAACAATTAGCTTTTTCAGCCATTCACTTTGGTGAAATAATTCCTTTCTGCCAAGCAAGCCCTGTAAAAACACAAAGGTGTTGCTCACTTAGGGTGCATATACACTGCACTTGTAGCTCGAAAAAGGATACGCAATTTGAGCTATGCAAATTGTGTATCTGATTTTGATCTTATTTCAAAATAGCTTATTCTGAAATTTGGCGTTGTCTACACAGTACTTATTTCAAAATAAATCCCTATTCCAAAACGTCCCTTCCTCCTTGTGGAATGAGGTTTACAGGGCCATCAGAACAGTGAGCCTATTATATTTTGAAATAATGGGCACGCTCAAAAGACGCGGAATAGCTCCTGTATCCCAAAATACCGCTGCAGTTTAGACGTAGCCTTACTGAATTGTTCTATGAATTTTTCTTTCTGTAAAAATAAAACCTGTTTTACTGTATTACCCCATTTTTATTTCCTTCCTTTCTTTAATGATGATACCCATATTTTTCCTCCCCCCGCTAATCTAGTGGCTACATACTACTTGAATATGGGGACAGAAGTTGTTTGTTTACCCATCAAACAGATATAGCACAGGCTCTGCCCAATCAATGTGCTTCGTTTTTTTTGTATGTTTAATGATAGACTCTTTCAAGTTAACTCCAGTTTTGCTTTTGCTCCTGAACCTGCAAATACTTATGCACATGAGCAGTTTTGTACAAATAAGTAGCCCCATTGACATCAATGGGATCACTCACACTTGCGTAATACTTGCGCATGTGATTGAGTGTCTGTAGGACTGGAGCCACAGCAATTCTTTGGGAGTTACTGTAAATAGAGGCAAGTATGTTTTTTCAATCATGAACTTTACTTTGTGGAATGCAATAGTCTCCTTTTGCATTTTTGGACATAAGAGAAAGACGCAAGGAGATCAATTAATTCTCCCAGTGTTGTGGGTGGAGCTAAATATATGTAACCTCAGACGTTAACAGACCCATAAATTTCTAGTTAAATATATGTTTTCATTCCATCCATTCTAAAAGTCAAAGAAATATTTAAACAAGCAAATATTTTAAGTGGAAATAGCACATACCCGAAGCAACATTTCAGGAAGATGCAGGAGTTTTACTGCAGGGCTTCTGGCATACTTAACTGTAGTTACAGGGGCTAAGGCAAAATACAGTTTGATTCTTTTAGCCAGCTGTGGCATTGTTGAAAATGTAATCAAAGCTGAGAAAATTCAAGAGACAAGTTAACTAGAGCAACTTTCAAAAACTAAAATATTATCGGTATTTATCATATTCCATCCTGCAGCTTCAAACTTATAGACAATACTATAGCTATTCAAACACTTGATTAACTATTAAAGTAAGTGTTCATCCTAGATTTCATTTGAAACTCCACTATCCTCCATGTCCCACAGGCTTGCAAACTATTGTCTTACATTCACCTCCTACACTGATGCTTTTCTTGTGTTCTCTCTCCACTATTTCTCCAAAAATTCAAAGTACACACGTTCTTTAATTCTAAAGATCCCAAACAACTGCCTCATCATATTGCCTTTTTTTTTTATCCTCCAACCCACCCAATCCCTCTGTTTGTGGTCATCTCCACATTTTGCTTGCATTAACGTTAAGTCCTGACCCCCCCGGTTAGATCCAAAACCCCTTGCCTAGGAACCCAATGGAACTATTGTGCCATATTGAACTCCACATCATTGGAGTTACAGCAGGAATGCATTTGGCCCATTCTGTGTTGTTCTTCTTCTGACAAATAAAAAATTGGCTTTGTTCAAGTTTCCTAAATTTTGCTGCTGTCAGTTTAGGAAGCGTTTTTACATCTGAATTTTAGGTCACTCATAAAAAGGTGTTTGAGAGATCAAAATGCAGTCTTCACTGCAGTGCAGACATGATTCCACAGTTAGGGCCCTATCAGATTCCCAGTACATTTTGGTCAACTTCATAGTAATACGATTTAAAAAATGGTAAATTGCATGATTTCAGCCATTTAAACCTGAAATTTCACAGCGATAAAATGGTAGGGGTCCTGTCCCCTAAAAGAATGGGGGTTGGGGGAGTAGGGGTTGGAGGCTCAAGATTATTGTAAGAGAGTTGTGGTGTTGCTATCCTTACTTTTGTGCTGTTGCCTGCAGAGCTGGGCTGTCAAACAGTAGCTCTCCAACATGTCCAGTTCTTAAGGCAACAGTGCAAAAGCAGGGGTGGCATGATAAGATATCGCCACCCTTCAGTGCTGCTGCTGGCCAACAGCTGCCACTCTTTGGCCACCCAGCTTTGAGGGCAGCACAGAAGTAAGGGTGGCAATACCATGAACCTCGCCCCCCCCAAATAATTTTGTGACCTCCTGCAACTCCCTTTAGAGTCAGGACCCTCAATTTGAGAAATGCTGGTCTTCTCCATGAAATCTGTGTAGTAAAGGATAAAAGCACACAAAGACCAGATTTCATGATCTGTGACATATTTTTTTTGGCCATGAATTTGGTAGGGCCCTAACCATAACACATCAGTTTGCATTCCTTGTAACATTACATACCTATAGTGGCACCCTGTGAGTAGCCAACATAGTACAACTGCTCTTGTCCAGTTTTCTGCATAATAAAGTTTAGCACTGCTGGAAGGTCAAACTTAGCCATCTCATCAAAACTGCCGAGAGAAAGGATGAAAACGTGCATGCATAAATTAAATCCATGTGAGTTAGCATGGGATAAGGGAAATCCTGGTGTGTCTGATGAGAGAGAACAAATTGTTTTGTGAATAATTCTGTTATTTTGGGTACTAGGCCCTTGTGGCCCCTGATGTAAAAGAGACTGTTTACTAATTTCCAAGGTGCTTTCTGCTCATACTTGAGGGATTGAGCAAGAGCCAATTGAAGTCAATGGAAAGAATGTTTTTAATGACTGGGAGCTTAGGCTCAGACCACAAGTGCCTAATCTTGCTTTGTAGAAGGAACAAATAATTACACAGTAATAGAATCACTCTGATGGAGATATTGGATTATATAATGTACTGCTAGAGTCAAGTCTTCAAACATTCGTTAAAATAAACGTGCACTGGCAGCCCTAGTGATGGAAGTCTTCTGTTTGCCTACAGGGAAGGTATAGCGTGGACACAAGCAGAGCAGTCTTTCCTGAGCCACCCCATTGAACCTCAGCAGTGTCTAATAGGCCAATAAGGACTTCAATTATTGCCAGTTATGGTAATATGTTTAAAGTATGAACAGACCACTGCCAGTTAATTATACAGCATCAGCTTCTAAGCCGTCAGATGTCAACAAATTTCACTCACTGTCAATCTGGACTGAGTTCAAACCAATGACCTAGATGTACTCAGACATCACAGTGATGGGTGTTTTATAAAAGTCTAGATAGATGAGCCGAAAGATAAAAATGAAAGATTTTAATAGCCCAAGTCCCTCCGAATGCTATTTCCCACAGTGCTCAATAATTCAGTCTACCTGAAAGACCAGAATTCCTCTTTCTCAACAGAAAGATTCATGTGTCGTCTAGACCACGTGTTTCCTCTGTTGTTTCCCATCCAAACGTCATAGCCTGCATCTGCTAAGATGAAGCCCAGGCTGTTGTTGGCCAGATTTGTGACCCAGTTGCTAGCATCTCCTAGTAATCCATGTTGGAGAAACACAGCAGGCTTTACAACTGAAAGAAAAAAAAACTTTACTGGCTGCTTTATTAATATGGTAATACAAAGGCACCCTCTCCAGTATTCAAAACTTGTGATTCCTAGTTTTGCATTGGATTAAAGGTGAACTACTAAGGATTTTTTTAAAAAGTGAACATCCCTTTCTCAAATTGTGATGAGAGAAAATGAATGCCTGGGACTTTTAAAAAGTCGATTTCCTGTTTTTCCTAATTGTACTGACATTGTACTGGTTGGGCGGGGAGATGAGCTTCTTAATATCTTAATTTAAATAGCAAAGACATGGAATATGTAAAAAAGACATGGAATATTTTCTTTTTTCAAATTTCAGAGGGGTAACCATGTTAGTCTGTTTCAGCAAAAACAACAAGTCCTGTGGTATCTTAGGGTATGTCTACACTGCACCATTATATCAGGATAACTAGTGTTATTTCGAAATAACAATGTGAGTGTCTACACAGCCATTACGTTATTTCAAAATAATTTCAAAATAATGGATGGCTTATTCCGAAATCTGTAAAGCTCATTCTACGAGGAATAACGCCTATTCTGAAAGAGCTATTTCGAAATAAGGCGTGTGTGGACGCACCACTGTTGCTATTTCGAAATAGCCTCTCACCAGGGCCATTCTAAGTTATTCCTCCCATGTGCCTCCTGGGGCTCTAAATCAAGATAGCATGTCTACATTAGGGAAGCCTCCCTCCGACTTATTTTGAGGATTCCCTTCAGTGTAGATGTGCTATTTCGAAATAATCTATTTTGGAGTAACTATTCCAGAATAATTTATTTTTAAATAGTTATGCAGTGTAGACGTACCCTTAAAGACTAACAAATTTATTTGAGCATAAGCTTTCATGGGCTAGAACCCACTTCATCACCTGCATGAAATAGAAATGTCAGTTTGGCAGGAATATATACACACACACATGCAAAGATGGGAGAGTTCCATTTCCATGGGGAGGACCAGTGCTAAAGAAGTCAATTCAACCAGGATGGATGTGGCCCATTCCCAGGATGAATGTGGCCCATTCTTATCAACTTATAACAGTTGATAAGAAGGTGAAAATACCAAAGGGGCAAAAAATTACTTTTTATAATGAGCTAGCCACTCTCTAGCAAGCATTCTTAAAATTACAATAACCACCTGGGGAAGTAAAGAAATAGACTGACAGAGCTAGACAGTTATCCAGAAGTCGCCTACTACAAGACAGACACAACAAGGAAAGTAACAGAACACCACTGGCCATCACGCACAGCTCCTAGCTAAAGCCTCTCCAGCACATCAACAAGGATTTACAACCTATCCTGAAAGACAATCTCTTACTCTCACAGACCTTGGGAGGCAGGCTAGTCCTCACTCACAGACAGTCCTCCAACCTGAAGGAAACACTCAACAGCAATTATATATCTTACTACAGAAACACTAATCCAAGAACCAATCCTGGCAACAAGCCCCATTGTCAACTCTGTCTGCATGTCTACTCCAGAGACAACTTCATAGGACCTAACCACATCAGTCACACCATCAGGGACTATTCACCTGCACATCTACTAATGTGAATATGCCATCATATGCCAACAATGCCCTTCTGCCATGTACATTGGCCAAACCAGACTGTTTCTATGTAATGGTAAGTCTACACTTGCACCCTAGTTCAAACTAGGGATGCAAATGCAGGCATCCGAAATTGCTAATGAAGTGGGGATTTAAATATCCTGCGCTTCATTAGCATGATCTTGCCAGTACGCTAGTTCGAATCACAGCTGATTCGAACCAGGAAGTGCACACCGGGACACGTTAGTTCGAACCAAGGGATTCGAACTAGCGCGCCGGCGAGATCATGCTAATGAAGCACGGGATATTTAAATTCCCGATTCATTAGTAATTTCGAATGCCTGCATTTGCATCCCTAGTTCGAACTAGGGTGCAAGTGTAGACGTACCCTTAGAGAATAAATGGATACAAATCAGACATCAAGAATGATAATATTAGAAAACTGGTAAGAGAGCACTTCACTCTCCCTGGACACTCAGACTGCAGCATGAAACTGCAATTCATGTGCAAACCTGGCACAATCAAACTGGGTTTGAATATTGACTGGGAGTAGCTAGCTCTCTACAGAAAGTAATTTTCCCTCTTTTGATATTCATACCTTTTCATCATCTGTTGGGAATGGGTCACATCCTCCCTGACTGAATTGACTTTTTTAGCACTGGTCCTCCCCATAGAAATGGAACTCTCCCATCTTTGCATGTGTGTATATAGCTCTGCCAAACTTAAAGTTTCCACTTCATGCATCTGGCAAAATGAGTTCTAGCCCACAAAAGCTCATGCCCTAATAAATCTGTTAACCTTTAAGGTGCCATACGACTCCTTGTTGTTTTTATTCAAAATGTTAATTTGTCACTGAGGTTAAACAAGTGTTTACAAAAGCAACCAAAACACAAACCATGAAACTTAAGGGTGAAATTGGGGTTTCCTGAAAGTGGGTAGTTGGGGTAGATTGCAGCCTTCACACTTAAAAAAAAAAAAATTCAACTGAATTACTAAATCCATCATGATCAGAATACAATCTTTGATTCATTCAAGGCCAAATTTTCAAAAATAGGTGCATATGGGTGCCAGAACAAGAGGTGCAACAATACTTTCTGGCTTGCAGCAGTTTGTTCCCCCACCACTGACTTAGCACCAAATTCTTCTCACTTTACTCCCAAAAACATTTCTGTCAACTTCAGTGTGACTATGCATCTAAGGCAAGCAGTATTTGAGCCCAAACATATGCAGACTGGTAAAGCAATTTAGACACCCATTTTTCAAAATGTATCCTCACAAACTTTCCTTGTTTTTTGGAAATAAATCATACCTGTATTCCCCTGATTTTCTATTCCATAAGGGATTCTGTTAATGTTAAGAATATAGCCATCTTCTGTCACCACTTCATATTCCTCACTAGGGTACCCTCTGTAGGTAATAAGCTCACTCTGCAAGAGAAAACACAAATGCTTTTGCTTCAGATGGCTTATGGGTGTCCATTTTCTACACACTATGTATATGGAAGGATCTCTATGGTGAGAAAAGATTGTGACTAAGGATACAGTCCCTGTGTTATTAAATGTCCATAATAAAATGTCATATTTTAATGACATATCCCTCAAAGCCACCCCTCTTTTCTTTCATTCTCCACAATACATTCTGGAAGGTTTTAGCAGGAGTGTTGTAAGTAAGATATGAGAAGTAATTATTTCATTCCACTGTGCATTGATAAGGTCTCAATTTGAGTACTGTGTCCAGTTTTGGGCATCACACTTTGGGAAAGATATGGACAAATTAGAGAAGCAACAAAAATTATTAAAAGTCCAGAAAATTTGACCTACATTGAAAGATAGAAAAACTGGATTTGTTTAGTCTAGAGAAGAGAAGATTGAGTCTTCAAGTTTGTAAAACATTGTTATAAAAATGAGTGTGTAGGAAAGATACAAAGTACAGTAAGAGACCACTTTGGCTTAATCGGGAGAATTTACATGATCCAAAAATCAAAAAGGAGTTCTATAAAAAGTGGAAACTAGGTCAAATTACAAAGGATGAATATAAGCAAACAAAGCCAGTATGCGGGGGCAAGATTAGAAAGGCGAAAGCACAAAACAAGCTCAGTCTAGCTAGAAACATAAAGGGTAACAAGAAGACATTCTACAAATATATTAGAAGAAAGAGGAAGACCAAGGATAGGGTAGGGTAGGCTCATGGCTCAGTGAAGAGGGAGAAGCAATAACAGGAAGCTTGGAGGTGCTTAATGACTTCTTTGTTTCCGTTTTTGTCAAGAAAATCGATAGTGACGGGCTGCTTAACATAGTGAATGCTAGTGGAAATCGGGCAGGTTTAAAAGTTAAAACACTCAAAGAGCTGATAGAGGAGGTATCTGAGCCTTTAGCCATCATCTTTGAAAAGGCATGAAAGTTAGGAGAGATTCCAGAAGACTGCCAGGGAAGATAATGGAGCAAGTAATTAAGGAATTCATTTGCAAACAACTGGAAGACAATAAAGTGATAGGTAACAGCCAGCATGGATTTGTAAAGAACAAATCATGTCAAACTAATCTGATAGCTTTCTTTGATAGGATAACAAGTCTTGTGAAAAAGGGAGAAGTGGTGGACGTAGTATACCTAGACTTTAGTAATGCATTTGATGTGGTCTTGCATGATCTCCTTATTAATAAACTAGGAAAACATAACCTAGATGGGGCTACTAGAAAGTGAGTGCATAACTGGCTGGATAACCATTCTCAGGGTACATCTACACAGCAACATTATTTTGAAATAACTAGCATTATTTCAAAATAACTTAGTCTGCATCTACACAGCAGGAAGTTATTTCGAAATAATTTCAAAATACTGTCAATCTGGAGGACTTCTTACTCCAGCTCCTCTAACCCTCATAGTACGAGGAGCAAAGGAAGTCAGAGGAAGAGTGTTCTATTTTGAAATAAGTGCTGTGTAGATGCTCCCAATTTTGAAATAAGTTACGCAATTGATGTAGCTCAATTTGTATAGCTTATTTTGAGTGAAGCCCTGCTGTGCAGACGTACCCTCAGAGAGTAGTTATTAGTGGTTCACAATCATGTTGGAGGGACATAACAAGTGGGGTTCCGCAGGGGTCTGTTTTGGGACCAGTTCTGTTCAATATCTTCAGCTATGAATCGCAATTTGTGTATCTTTTTCCACTTTTCTTCTGAAAGAGGCTTTCCCAACAATTGGCCCGTCTACACTGGGCCAAATATCAGGAAAAAAGCCTCTTTTGGAACATCCCTTTTTCCTCATAGAATGAATTTACAGGGATGCCAAAAAAATGCATCTGCTTTTCTGAATTTTTTTTAGAAAAGCAGACATATTCCTTGGTATCCCGGAAAGACTCTGCAGTCTAGATGTACCCATACAGAATGGGAAGCAACTGTCTAGGAAGGAGTACCGCAGAAAGAGATTTTGGGGTCATAGTGGACCACAAGCTAAATATGAGTCAACAGTGTGATTCTTTGCAAAAAAAGCAAACATAGCTCTGGGATGCATTACCAGGAGTATTGTGAGCAAGACATGAGAAGTCATTCTTCTGCTCTATTTTGCTCTGATTAGGCCTCAGTTGGAATATTGTGTCCCGTTCTGGGCACCAAATTTCAAGAAAGATCTGGAAAAATTGGAGAAGGTCCAGAGAAGAGCAACAAAAATGATTAAAGGCCTAGAAAACATGACCAATAGGGAAGACTGAAAGAATTGGGCTTGTTTAGTTTAGAAAAGAGAAGACTGAGAGGGTACATGATAGCAGTTTTCAAGTATGTAAAAGGGTGTTACAAGGAGGAGGGAGAAAAATTATTCTCCTTGACCTCTGATGATAGGCCAAGAAACAATGGGCTTAAACTACAGCAAGGGAGGTTTAGGTTGGACATTAGGAAAAACTTCCTAACTGTCAGGGTGGTTAAACACTGGAATAAGTTGCCTAGGGAGGTAGTGGAATCTCCATCTCTGGAGATATTTAAGAGCAGATTGGATAGACATCTATCAGGGATGAATTAGATGGTGTTTGGTCCTGCTGTGAGGGCAAGGAACTGGACTTGATGATCTCTCAAGGTCACTTCCAATTCTTGTATTCTATGATTCTAAGTGTTAGAATTAGCTATGCATTTTTGTTATTTTAAATTTATAATCTACTTTGCTCTGCCTGTTTTCACTGCAACCACTTAAATCCTACCGCTTGTACTTAATAAAATCATGTTTATTTACTATCAAGCCCAGTGTAAAGAACAGTTACCTGGGGGAGCAATCAGTATGTATAGCCTCCTTTCATTGTTAAAAGGAGCTTACCTAAATTATGTATTTGGGGTTCTGATCCCCTTTGGGGAGTGGTTTCCCTGGAAGCTGGGCCCAAAACTGCATTTTCCTCAGACCTGAAATGTTTCAGTGTCTGTGTTGCTCCTCGAGGGGGCGGTGATCTCAGCTCTGTGCCTTGGCTGAGGGAGACCAGGTGAGCTGGCCCAGCAGGACATGGTGGTGAGAAGCGCCAGAGAGCAAGAATGCAAGTGTCAGTGGCTTTGCCAGTACCCCGGGAAGCACCCCGAAGGGGTCTTCTGTGACCATACCCCGTCACAAAGGTATCATTTGAAAACTCATAATTTGCAGACCATTGTTGTACTGATAAAATGCATGTGGCAATATTGTATGTGTAGTTCTAAGATTTTCCTATATAGCATTATTAACAGATTTTCTGAAACCCACAGCCCTGCCAAAACAGATTGGTAAGCAGGTCTATCCTAAACAAAGCAATGTGTGCTCTGTTTATTTGGCATGTAAGCAGTAAACAGAGCCATCAGGCAGGAAGGGAAACAAAGGAAGCTGAAACAGGTGAGAAAAAAGCAGCAGGTGACATCCTTCCATATGGATGTTTTTTCTCCTGGGGTCCAGCTGAAAATGATTATTAACAATAGGACAGAAATTATAAAAAGGAGAGACAAGAATCTCAAGGCACCCCTTTTTTCTCCCCTGCCCATTGTATTTACAGAACCTGGACTCTGTGAGAAGGGGTCTGGACCTACAGGATTTTGTCAAAGACTTCTGAAAATATGTGATGAGAAACTGCTTAAATCTGATATAGCTTGTTAAGTTAGGTATCAGTAAATATTTTATTTTTCTTGTAATCATTTCTGATTCTTATGCCTCATTATTTGAACTCACTTAAAGTCTCTGTAGTTAATAGACTACAGAGTCTATTAAAACTTTTTTATTATTTTATCTAATACGGTGTGTTTAAATTGAAGTATCTGGGATGGCAAGTTGTGCACATATTATTTCTTTTAAAGAAATAATGGACCTAATTTAACTTGTGTTATTCACAAGAGGACTGGGCTATATGACATAAAACTGTGGTGTGTTGGGGTCATCTTATAGTATAACCAAGACTGGTGAAAGCCAGATTTTACCCAAGTGTGGCTGGCAGAGTGCAGTAACACACAGACACTCAGCACGTGACTTGAATAGTGGAAGGCTGTTTGTGAGCTGCCCAGGTGGGAGCTACATCAGCAAAGCATTGTAAGGCACCCAATATTGCATGGCGGGGGGGACACAGCTGTTCATGAGTCAGGATTGGACCACAGTGTGTCACAGTGACTTGCCCAAGGTCACACAGGGAGGGTACGTCTACACAGCTGGGCTAAAGTTGAAATAAGCTACGTAACTTTAGCTACACTAATTGTGTAGCTTACATCAAAATAGCTTATTTCGAATTTGGGCACATCTACATAGCACTTATTTCAAAACAGAGCACTCCAACTTCCTTGATCCTTGTAAAATGGGGGTTATAGGAGTCAGAGTAAGAAGTCCTCTGGCCGGACATTATTTTGACATTATGTCGAAATACCTGCTTGTGTGTAGATGCGCACTTTGTTATTTTGGAATAATGGCCGTTATTCCAAAATAACGCTGCTGTGTAGACGTACCTGAAGTGAGCAGAGCCAGCTCATTGCTCTGAAACCACCACTGTCCCAGAGCCATAACATTTGCTGCTGGAAGGCAAAGTCATTTTACAGATATTCAGCATTCTCTAATGACATTTACCCTGCAGAGCAGTAGGACTGAGATTTTTTTAAAGAGACTAGTGATTTAAAGGGATTTGATTTTCAGCCAGTGGGTGCATAGCACTTTTTTTTTTAAATCAACCCCCAAAATGGAGGCATTCAAATATCACAAATCTCTTCCAAAAATTTAGGCTGAGGAAGTCTGTTGTTCCAGAATCCTCACTGCTGCCCTTTTCAGCTGGCAGGCCGATGCTGATGCAACAAAGAAATATTCAAATAGGAATTTTTGCTATGCCATTTTAGTAAAGGAAGATATAACTTTTTGTACTGTCTGACTATCATGATCTGGACTGCTATATAAGCAGATGGAAAGGAACATCTGGCAAAATAGACTTTTGAGAGGTTTTGAGAAGTTTTGAGAAGAGGGGAAATGTTAACTAAGTGCATTTCACCTGCACCTGTTAAAACAGACAACTTTGAATAATAACACTGTGATATCAGCAACACATTCCATTCATTTAAAATTTATTCTAATGAGTAACTTACAATGTTCATGTATGCTTCAGGGTCCACATGATCTCTCTTCACTCTTTTGAGGTCCTCTGGGGATACAGTTGTTTGTAACAAATATGCTACTGTAATGAATAGCCACATCTTGGTTCTGTATAAAACAGAACATTCACCTGTTAACAATGTTGCTCTCTATGCACTTAGGATAGAATGCAGGCACTGGCATTCCTGTGTGATGAGCAGTGAATTGCTGAGAGACCAAGTTGTACCTGGTACCGCTGTAAGCTATCTGGCACAACCCCCAATTGCATATGCAGTACAAGCAGCAAAAACTTTAAGAAAAAAGCAAAGGGAACTTGGCAGCAGTCAGGACTCTGTAAAGTTCATCTAGTGCTGGATGAAAACATCTGTAAACACCAGGCGTGGAACAGTATTTAGGGAAAGGGTCCTATAGATGTTCTCATGGAGCATACACCATTGGAATGATATAATTGTGTATGTTTTTTAACGAAAGTTTAAAAATGTAAAAAAAGTTCAAAATGCTTTAAGTGACTCAAACCCATTTTTTCTGTGTCACCAGTTCTGAAATAATTTCAAAATGTTAAGGTTTTTTTCCCCATTCAGGATGGAAACAATTTGCAATATCTCAAAAATTCTTGAAGGATGGGAAAACCATTTCCCCCTTAACTCTAATAATAATTATTTATTCAGTCTCTGATTCCTTACATGTAACTCTTTTTCTTCTTTGATATCTATCCTGAAAGATAAATGGGACCAGGAATAGGTAGGAGTAAGATAAAATGAATAAAGAAGTTTTAGTTGCCTCACTATCTAATCCTGCTGTTTAATCTCTTAAAAGGATTATCAAATAATTATACATAAGGAGTCAGCAAAAACACTGAATGGGTGATCAATAAGTTATGCAATAGGTCTGACTATTAACAGAAGCAAGAGTTGCATAGTTGCTGTAGTCAGCATTTTTTAAAATCAGGTGACTTATGTAGTAACCAACGAAAGATTTCAGCACTTAAAGGTAGGCACCCATTTTTTAAAATCTTGGCCAGAATTTGTAATTTATACAAATTACCTAAATGTCAGAGTTTCTCTATTTAAGAGAATACGAGGGAGGATCTTGACAAATTCAGCTGAGAGCAGCAAGGTCTAACCACACCATGAGAATAAGAATGCAAGTGGATGAGGACAAGACAAAAGGTATTTATAAAATGTGTTTTTGGTCTGTGAATGTCTCTGAATCATTTCAGAAAACCAGTAATGTACATATAAGCTGGCCCAATTTCATTACAAACACACTGCAATTGCTGCTTCTCAGGCCAAAGATACACACTCTATAGATAAGAACATAAGAACATAAGAACGGCCTTACTGGGTCCGACCAAAGGTCCATCTAGCCCAGTATCCTGTCTGCCGACAGAGGCCAGCACCAGCTGCCCCAGAGAGGGTGGACCGAAGACAATGATCAAGCGATTTGTCTCCTGCCATCCCTCTCCAGCCTCTGACAAACAGAGGCCAAGGACACCATTTTATCCCCTGGCTAATAGCCTTTTATGGACCTAACCTCCATGAAATTATCTAGCTTCTCTTTAAACTCTATTATAGTCCTAGCCTTCACAGCCTCCTCTGGCAAGGAGTTCCACAGGCTGACTACACTACACGCTGGCATTTGTAAAAAATATTAGTAGTCATTTCAGAAAAGTTGACATGAAGGTTTATTTTTTCTCTTAGAACAAAAGTTACACACATACACTCATATATACACAAAGATATACACACTGTAAAAAATATTAGATGTCTAAAAAAAGTTCACTTATTTTATTATGAAATGGAGAAATACATTTTAAAGGACTTTCAGATCAACTCATCCTTCCTACTCATCTCTCACCTCTCTCTGTCTTCCAAAAAGATTTACAGACCAGAAAAGAACAAGTTGGACAGTCACCCTTTATCAGAAGGAATCATTCAGCAAGTAGCAATTATTTTGTCTATGTAATTAAAAATACCCCATGCACCTTAGAAAGATTACTTCTCAACAGCTCATGCTAAACCATTAGTCGATTTTTGTTTTGAAGGCCATTATACAATTCTAGGACAGAGTTAAGTGGAAATATTACCAACCTTGTGTTAGATTTAACTTGTTCCACTCAGAGATTCCAGTGCAGGAGTGATGGCAATTTTGAATTGGCCCCAATGTTTAACAGCAGCACTACGTAAAGGAGATAAACAATGTGACATGGATCACACAGAATTTTTCCAATAATAATGGCAATAAGCATTGGTTTCTCTCTACTTCCTTCTTCCTTGGCAAGTTAGCAACACTTCAGCTTATTCATATTAAAGGAAGTGCACCGCTCTAGTGCTGCTTATAAGAGCGGTCTCCTTTGACTCTAACAGAATGTCGTAGTTTTTAAGGGAATACCAAACCTCTTGAAGTGGAACAGCCTCGTCAGGAATTTCAAATACAAATACGTTCACAGATGCCAAGAATTCCCTTTTTTACTGCTAACCTGCCAAGCCAGATATATTTGTGTTCTATGGAGGGAATAGAAGGTAACCCCATTCTTCAATGTTGTGAGAAATATGAAAAATTATGTTTTTTTCTCTTTTATGTACATGTTGTGATTCCATACTGCTAGAGTGATGCAGAAGCAGCTAAAAGGGATTCCTCTGTTCTGATTACACATGCATACCACTAGAGTCCTTCAGGGTGCAACCTTAATGTTCAAGGTATTACATAATGTAACAGTCAGTGTGGATGCAGGCCCTAGAAAGCACGACTTGTTGAAATGGTTCATGGTGTAATGTTCATCATATTCCTAGTGCCCTCAGTTGTAATGGGAGTCATTGGGCTCAGCTTCTGACAGGAATGGGCTCAAATATAAACTTATTACCCAGTGGGCACTGTGGCATACCCTTTGTGTAATGCACAGTGCTCTTTATGTCCCAGAGTAGAATTTCACAAGGATGTTGGCTGAAAGGCTCTCGAAGTGAATTGCCAAGTACCTTTTAACTGTAAAAGGCTCAAGCAGACTATGACAGATGTTAGAAAATGGTGCTCAGTATTCAAGCTTTACCAGAAATAAATACTAAGCAGTTTCAAAATTCAGAAGGATTTTCCCCAGCATGGATGGGACTGAACTGGTTCCAAAGCTGTTCATTGGCTTCCCAGATCAAGATTGGAAACTTTTTGGAAGAACCATCTCTTTGGCTTAAGTTGGTACAGCACAGTGGGACCCTGGTCCATGATGGAGACGCCTAGGAACACCAAACTACAAATTATAAATAGTAATAAGAAATGTGGTCAAAGCTAATTTCTTCTTAATTTGACTGTAGCAACAGCTTCTCTTCTTTATACTATGCCCACTTCAATTTGGTATTTTTAAATCTTGAAACAAATCATTCCTTGTTACAGAGGTTTATTTGCTATTTAAGTTTCTATCAGACACCGTCTTCATGCAGAAGATTAAGAATGAGTCAACTTCCTCAAAGTTTTGTCTGTATGTTCTCCTTCAACTTTTTAAATAATTCTGTTTACTTTTATTTTTAGTTCATTCAGCTTCCCACTGCAGGTTAGGTTTTGGTCAGGACCAGGTGTATTTGAAATACCATAACAAAGATTGTTCTTTTGCTTTTTTCAGCTCAAATCGAAAAGAGAAGGCAAGTTTTAGAAGACATTCTGATTCAATGAGATTTGAGATCACAGAACCCTGAACTCAGGTCCTGACAGGAAAGTAAAAGAGGAAATAATTGTCAATATCTTGACAACACAGAAAATCACCAGGCAGGTGAAAGGGGCTGGCTGGGGGCACAACCCCTATCTGGGACTGCCCCAGTCCCAAGTCTCATACCTCCCCAGGCACCCTTTAAGGAGAGGGGGCTGAAGCTCCCCCCAATTCACATGGGAACATTACTGGCTGTTCCCCTTTGTCAGAGAGCAAGGGGAAAGTGCACAATTTGCTGCATTCCTTGCTCAGGTAGGGAGTGCAGGGATTAGATGAACCTGGACCTACCCCAGTTGGGGCTGTACCCATTGGAGCTGCAGTGGCCATGGAGAGGTGCTTCTCTAATGGCCCCAAGATGCTGCGGTGAGAGAGGGCTGTGGTTGTCCTCTATCCCCAGGGTAGCCTGCATACTGAACTCTTCATCCCCAGCCCCACCCCAGAGCAATGATTTCAATTAAGAAAAACAGAAATTAATTAGTGAAGGGCCTGAGCAATGCCTGGTAAATGTGCTAGTGTATTTATAAATGTTATGTCCATCACTGCATTTTGTCTGGGATTTTAAGCCTTTTTTTTTTTTTTGTATTTGCTCCTGAAGACTTTCAGCTTGTTTCTGAGAAACCCATACTTTCTCCTCTCAGCATGAGCTCCAAGTTTCCTTATCTTTGAAGAACAACATGAATTTGAAGAATGGATTGTTCAAATATGTGCTTACCTTTGAATGCCTCACATCATTCAAATTCAAGGTGTGGTATTAACTGTTTCTGAAAAAAGCCTGATTCATTCTTCTGGGGAAAGTTGCATCTTATCAAAAGCCATGGAATTCACAACAAAAGGACATGATTGGTACAATCAAACAGATGTGCCAGCTCCATAAGCATTGATATACTGATGTACTGACTATTGAGGACATAGTCCCTTGAGCTCAATGGGACTATATCAATTTTAAGTGCTTGGTTTAGTAGTAAATGTTCATAGGATCAGATACCAAGGGCTTACTTCTCTCATAAACATGCTTAATTTTATGCACATGGGTAGTCTCAGTTATAGAAATTATTTATTGTGGTACATTACCCTTCCAAATAGGGAACTTTTTTTGGAGCACAGGAACCACTTTACCATCAGAACAGATGAACATAAGAACTGTCATAGTGAGTAAGACGAAAGGTCCATCTAGCCCGATATCCTGTCTTCCAACAGTGGCCAATACCAGATGCCTCAGAGGGAGTGAACAGGTAGTCATCAAGGGGCATTTTCACTGCACCCATAGCTCGGAATAAGCTACGCAATTTGAGCTACACAAATTGCGTAGCTTATTTCAAATTAATTTTAAGTTAATTTCAAAATAGCTTATTTTGTAATTTGGTGCTGTCTACACAGTGCCAAATTTCGAAATAGAGTGCTATTCTGAAACGTCCCTTAATCCTCATGGAATGAGGTTTACAGGAAGGTTGGAATAGCAAGACTGTTATATTTTGAAATAATGGGCTTGTTTAAAAGACGTGGAATAGCTATTTTGGAATACCTCCTATTTCCCAAAATAGCGCCACAGTGTAGATGTAGCCCAAGTTACTGCCTCCCTCCTGTCCCCTAGAGGCTAGGGACACTATTTCTGCTCATCCTGGATAATAACCATTGAATTTATCTAGTACTTTTTTGATTCCTGTTAAAGTCCTGTTCTATAGAACATCCTTTGGCAAGGAGTTCCACATATTGGCTGTGCATTGTGTGAAGAAATACTTCATTTTGTTTGTTTTAAACCTGCTACCAATTAATTTCATTTGGTTCTTGTGTTATGGGAATGAATAAATAACTTTTCTTTGTTTACTTTCACCACACCAGTCATGATTTCATAGACCTCTAAAATACCCCCCCTTATTCTCCTCTTTTCCAAACTAAAAAGTCCAAGTTTTATTAATCTCTCCACATATGACAGCCACTCCAAACCCCTAATAATTTTTGTTGCACTTTTCTGAACTTTTTCCAATGCCAAGCTACCTTTTTTTGAGATGAGCTAACCACATCTGCATGTAATATTCAAGATGTGAGCATACCATGGATTTATATAGAGGCAATAAGATATTTTCTGTCTTATTCTCTATCCCTTTTAATGATTCCTAACATTCTGTTTGCTTTTTTGACTGCCGCTGCACACTGAGTGAATGATTTCAGAGAACTATCCACAATGACTCCAAGATCTCTCGAGTGATAATAGCTAATTTAGTCCCCATCCTTTTGCACATACAGTTGGGATTATGTTTTCTAATATGCATTATTTTGCATTTATCAGCATTAAAATTTGTTTTCCATTTTGTTGCCCAGTCACCTAGTTTTCTGAGATCCTTTTGAAGATCTTCACAGTTTGCTTTGGACTTAACTATCTTGAGCAGTTTAGTATCACCTGTACATTTTGCCACCTCACTATTTACCCCATTCTCCAGATCATTCATAAATACGTTGAATAGGATTGGTCCCAGTACAGACCCTTGGGGAACACCACTAGTTACCTCTCTCCATTTTGAAAACTTACCATTTATTCCTAACCTTTGTTTCTGATCTTTTAACCAGTTATCAGTCCATGAGAGGACTCTGCCACTTATCCCATGACAACTTACTTTGATTAAGAACCTTTGATGAGGGACCTGGTCAAAGGCTTTCTGGAAATCTAAGTACTCTCTAGCCGTTGGACCCCCTCCTTGTTCACATGCTTGTTGACTCCCCGACCCAATGAATTCTAGTAGATTAGTAAGGCATGATTTCCCTATACAGAAACCATGTTGACTTCCCCCCAACAAATTGTATTCATCTATGTGTCTGACAATTCTATTCTTTACTATAGTTTGAACCGATTTGCCCAGTACTGAAGTTAGATTTACCGGCCTGTAATTTCCAGGATCAGCTTTAGAGCCCTTTTTGAAAATTGGTGTCACATTAGCTATGTTTCCATCATTTGCTATAGCAGATGATTTAAAAGATAGGTTACAAACCACAGTTAGTAGTCCCACAATTTCACATTTTAGTTCTTTCAGAACTCCTGGGTGAATTCCATCTGAACCTCGTGACTTGTTACTGTTTTGTTTATCACTTTGTTCCAAAACCTCCTCTATTCACATTTTAATCTGGGACAATTCCTCAGCTGTGAAGAGTGATGCAAATAATTTATTTAGTTTCTCCACAATGACGTTCTTGTCCTTGAGTGCTCCTTTAGCATCTTGATCATCCAATGGCCCCACTGGTTGTTTAGCAGGCTTCCTGCTTCTTTTTTGAATTTTTGGCTAGCTATTCTTTAGGTTCCGAATTATATTTTTACACTTAATTTGGCAGTGTTTATGCTCCTTTCTATTTTCCTCATTAGGATTTAACTTCCACTTTTTAAACAAAGCCTTTTTATCTGTCACTGCTTCTTTTACTTGGTTGTTAAGCCACAGACACACATTTTGATTCTCTTACTGTGTTTTTTTAATTTGGGGAATACATTTACATTGAGCCTTTATTATGGTGTCTTTAAAAAGTTTCCATGCAACTTGCAGGGATTTTACTTTTGGCACTGTTCCTTTTTAGTTCTTTTTAACTAACCTCCTCATTTTTGTGTAGTTCCTATTTCCTCATTTTTATGTAGTTCCCCTTTTCATAGGTTCAATATTACGGTTCCCCAGATGGTAACAGAACACATTTTGAATTAAAGTAAAAAACTAAAATTCCAGATCCAAATACCTCCTTAATTTGGTAGGTTCAAAATGCAGATTGGAGTGGATCAGAGTCATAATGCACAGCCGCCACCACTACCACCAAAAAGTAATGGAGACAGGTAATAAAATAATTGATAACTAATATAAAATCAGTGAGACAATATCCTACAGCATCTTGGTTGAATTTTCAGGACTCTATAGATGCTCACAATGCCTATCTGAATGTTGATGTTATTTCTATATTATTAAAAAAATCAATTTCAGTTAAAAGGAATAAAAAAGGAAGGCATTCTGATTTTCTTTTATAGTACTATGAGCTACAACTAATCTTTAATATATGTTCAACAATTTTATTAAAGTTAATGTTTCAAATAAAGTTTACAGGATATAAATTAAAAAGGAAGGCACTGTAAATCTGAGGTCAAACTTGGGTTATGAGGAAATACAAGTATTGGTTTACATGGTTAATGAGATACATAGTGTACATAACCAGCATTGTTTCAGATTAAGGTTGGTGAGTTTTTTTTAACTGCATCAGCAAATAAGTGTTCTCAGGAAAGCTGCCCATAAAGGATATAGAATCACAGTCTGTGCTGAAAAGCACATAGGCACATGGGTGGAGTGCATCCCTTGGTCTGTTGGTGGCTTATGGGTCTTACTGGAGATATATATATGTAGTCTGTCAGGGAAGGAAGAGGGCAATATCCCTAGTCATGTCTCTTGTCTAAGTCTTGTGTGTCTCCTGCAATTGATCTTTAATAGAGGTTCCTACATATCTACACTTGATCTTAGCCAGAAGGCTGAGAACATTGTCACACCCTCTAAGTGGTCAGGAAAGACTGGACTTACAGGCACGGGTTTTTTTTCTTGTGGAGACAGAGATGAGTTAATCTTGCATTCTATATTCCTACTTGTGTTTATCATGAAGAAAACACACTCCAACAGAGATATTACCAGGGCTAGCAAAGCCAAAGTATCTGTTGCATATTGTATAGCCGATACCCATGTTCAGAACTCCACTAATATAGCTCTCTGAACTCTAATTTTAAGTCATACTATTCTTTTAATTGTAGTTTTTTACAGCTCATTCCTTCCAGTGTTGCATTGCTCTGTTATAACCCCTCCTCCTACACATCAGGTCCTTTAGGCCTAATATTCAGAACACTTCCTCCACCTACATATATGCTTTTTTACTTGTGTGTGCACGAAAAAGCATACCTGCAGGTACAAAATCACCCATGGAGGTAGGTGTTGGGGATCCTTCACTTGCACACTCCAGTGAGTAATTTTATATGCAAAACCTATTTACAAAATGTGTTTCACATGAAAAGATTCCATCATGTGACATATCTGGTCTCTGAGTTCTGCATCAGCCTCATTGAGCATTAATTCTGCAGCAGCTTAATTGCAGAGATTAAAAAAAAATATTTACAGATGAAAGCTAATAGAGTCAGTGCATGGCCCTGTGTCATTTGATGTGAAATTCAACTGATTTTTGTTCCACATTCAGTTCTCACTATGCAGCTTATTTGTACATTAATAACACAATGGCCGCTACTTTTTCTCCTTCCTTAATACATAGCTCAACAAAGCAGGATAGACCTCCTGGGGTCATTAAGAGCATGACTGGTGTATATAACTCACAGTCTTACTGGGAACAAAGGCATTTCCAGAAACCAACACCTTCAAAACCATTTTTATTTTCAAGAGGATTGTGCAGCTAGATATTATATATTCCCCTTAAGCTCATGTTTAAAAATATCACCTCTCATCAGATACATTCGGGAGTATGTTATTGACATAAAGCCACATGAGAGCATTAGCTCTGAAGCAGAAATTCTCCATAAAATCATCAGGGAGTTCTGCTTTTTTTTATATATATAAATGCCCAGAGTTAAAGGTGTCATCCTCAAGGCAAATCCACCACAAAGTCCTATTTCAACTCATGCATGGATGAATGGAAATCAGGATAGAGGCAGATGAAGTCAGATCAGTTTTTCCTCTATCATTATGTCTTATTCTCCTTGGGAAATTGGACTATTTAAAGTTTTTGGCTCTGCATTAGTTGTCATTCAATCTGATTTATTTTTCAAGAATTTGTTTTCTGTGATTAACCCAGCATTTATCCCATTGTTGCTCCGAAAAGTACCATTAATTTCCTTGTATTTCCCTGTAATCAAATAATGGGCCCACAGCTTTTTTAAGATGAGCTGCACCCAGAGAACCACTAGAATGAAGGAGGAAGCAAAAGTTACATTTACCAATAAATCCTGGAGCTGGTTTTAATGTTTAGTACAACTTAACGCAACCTCAGAGTTGTCCATCACTCCAAGGGGATGTTCCAACAGCCATCAGTTACTGGAATCCAATGGCATCCCAGCCACACATCCCTTTTCGTTGATCAGTATTCTGGGGACCCAAGGGGGGGACTCCCCCATAGAGTAACATTCTGCAGCTGGCCAGGCCTGTATAGTAGTTCAGATAAGTATTGTCAAAAATAGGTCTTGCACATGGTTTTGTTAATGTACAATCATGCATACAGCACAGCTCCCTACTCCTGCCCTTCTGCTACTAAGCTGTTGTCTCTCGCAATCATATCAGAGTTTTTGTAAGAAAAAATTCCTTCTACTTTTGGATGGTCACATCTTGACTTGTAACAGTTGCTGCTTTCCTGGTTGTTGTTCTGAATTCAGAGGTGTTTCAACAGGACTAGATTCCCTTTAGCCATTATTGTCTTTTCTTAGCTAAGAAACAATTAAGAAACCAAAGGAATGAAAACACGCCAAATAAAATCCTTAGAACCAAGAGGCATATGGAGTAACAAGAATAAGTCTGTTCTTTCCATGGTTTCCAATGTTTCTCTTTATACTATAAAGAAAGAAAAAAGATAAGGATAATAATGGCAAAAGTTATGAAGCTTTTCCTATAAAATATATTTTCTAAACAAAACAAACAAACAAAAAAAACCCCAAACAAACCCCACTTAAAACACATCTAAATTTAATCTCTTTGCTCTGAACATTAGATTTCTCTAAAAGTTAACACAGGATGGATGTATCTAAGGTTCAAAAATATGCTTTTTCTGGTGCATATAAAATCCATATAAATACATAAGCACAAAGATCAATAGAAAAAAGGGATTTTTTTTTTCATTTCTCTCCATTTTGAATACTGTATTTATTATTTATTTGTTTTATCCAGAAATCAAGGCAGCATTGTATTCAGGAAGAGGCAGACCCTCCCTCAGAAATCTCATTCTTAAGGATTATGACAGGACACATAATATGAATAAACAGACAAACATGGGGTTACGTCTAGACTACACGCCATTTTCAACAGAGGCTTTTTCGAAAGTATTTTTCAAAAAAGAGGGGCTAGATTGCATGACGCGGCTCAAAAAATCAATCCGCTTTTTCGAAAAAGAGCGTTCAGACTGCTGGACGCTCTTTTGAAAAAAAAAAAGGCACCCGGAAGTGTTTGCTTCTGGCAGGGCATAGGGGCAGCCTTTATTTCCAGGTGCTGCTGCATGCCCTTTGCAGAGACGTGTGCTTAAAGGGATCCCCCTGGACAGCCGTTGCTCTGCTCCTGCTTCTGGCTTGCCTGCCTCCTGGAGGGAAAGCAAAGCTGCTGCAGTGCCTGCTCTGGTTGCCCTGCTTTCTCAGACACCACAGCAGTTTATTTTCAGGGTTTTTTTCTGCTTTTCACTGTGTTTTTGGCCATGGAGCCTGAGCTGCCCCTGGGCAGGCGATGGCCCCACACTGTGGTGCTGGAAGTTCTGCTGCATCTTCATGAGCCCATCATGATGTTTGTGGCAGAGCTGGATTCAGAGCCCAGCTTTGAGCCCCTCACTCGGGCTGCAGCCCCACTGCCCTTGCCGTTGAACTTATTCCTGCAGAGGCGAGTTTGGAGGCTGGATACCCGTTCAGACTGATGGGACCAGCTTGTTACGGAGCAGTAGGATGACGAGGCTTGACTCCAAAACTTCCGTATGCAGAAGTCCACCTTCCAGGAGCTCTGTGCCTGTCTCGCCCCTGCCCTACAACGCCAGGACACCCACTTGCGGCTTGCCATCCCCCCCCGGAGAAGCGGTTCGCTATTGCCCTCTGGAAGCTGGCCACCCCCGACAGCTACTGCTCCGTGGAACACCAGTTTGGCATGGGGAGGTCTACTGTTGGGGCCATCTTGATGGAGGTAAGTCACTCTCTGGGGACAGTCCATGGGGGGGGGCAGATAAGGGGGGCAGTTAGGACCGGGAAGAGGGAATGGGGGATGGGGGTGGCAGTGGTAGAAATCTTCCTGGCCTCACCCTGCCATGGTGTGGGGGGTGGGAGGGGGAGATGGGAGGTTGTCTGAGGGGGGGAGGCTCTTGGGGTCTGGGAGGGGGGAAAGGGTGGGGAAGCACCTCTCATCAGCTCACGTAACTCCTCTAATGTCCTGCTTTGTGTGTTTCTATTTGTCTCTTTCTGCAGGTGGTGACGGCCATCAATTCAGAGCTGCTTCACAGGACTGTCCGCCTCGGAGACCTGGATACCATCGTGGCCGGATTTGCAGGGCTAGGATTTCCGAACTGCGGTGGAGCACTCGACGGGATGCACATCCCGATCCGCGCACCACCCCATCGAGCAGCCCAGTATATTAACAGAAAGGGTTACTTTTCTATGGTGCTGCAGGCCCTGGTCGACCACCGGGGACAACTCACAGACATTTGTGTCGGGTGGTCAGGCCGGGCACAGGATGCCCACATCTTCTGGAACTCATACCTGTACCGCAGGCTGCAGGCTGGGACATTCTTTCTGGAGTGAAACTATGCAGTCGGGGATGTTCAGATGTCTATGTGCATCGTGGCTGATGCGGTGTACCCCCTTATACCCTGGCTCATGAAGCCATTCACAGGCCACCTGGATGCGAGCAGGGAACTGTTTAACTCCCACCTGAATCGGGCTCGCTTCCAGGTGGAGTGCACCTTTGGCCATCTGAAGGGCAGGTTTAGATGCCTGCTCACTTGGCTGGACATGGGGGAACACAACATCCCCGATGTGGTTGCTGCATGCTGTGTGCTGCACAACCTAGTGCAGAGGAAAGGGGAGGCCTTCCTCCCAGCGTAGGGGACACGGGCTGCTGTGGAGGGGAGGCACTTTGAGCAGCCCCGGACAGCTGCCATCTGGCAAGCCCACCAGCTGGGATTGCGCATTCAGGAAGCCCTGAGGGAGCGATTCTCCCAAGGAGCCTGATGAGTTTCCCCAGGGCCTTCCAAATGTGGGATTGCCCCATGTCCCCAGTGCCTTCCCCCTCCCAAAGCCCCTCCCGGCCCCACATTCACATTGTACATATTCACACTGAGAACAGAGACAGGTATTGTTGAAGTCATGTTGACAGTTTATTTCACTGTTGATTGTTTCAAAAACTATAAAACTCTTTTGTTCAGAAAAAGAAATTGTCCATTAACAAAGTAAAGTGCTTCCCTTACTGACTCTCACAGGTAGGAAGGGGGATGTCAACCTAGAAGCAGGAAGGGAGGCTCAGGGCTGAGGATGCCGCCTGGATGACGAGCCCCTGACACCTTGGCTGCAGAGGCCTGCTCGGAGACGGATGCGCATGCGGGCTAGGACAGTAGGGGGCTGGGCAGGAGGTGGGGCTGTACCTGTGTCTGGGATGGCAGGGGATGAAGGGGCGGCAGGGGGTGAGGGGAGGCAGGCTGAGAAGGAGGAGCAGGAACAGGCACAGGACCGAGGAAGGCCATGGCCTCCCGGATAGCAGTGCTAATAGCAGTGCGCTGCTGCACAAGCAGGTGGTGCCTGCAGGAGCAGGTGGTGCCTCACAGCCATGTGGGTGCAGGGGTCGGACAGCCCTCCCTGAGGTCGGCCATGTGTGTGCCCCCCCACAGGCTGTGATCAGCATGACATGTCATAGCACTGCACCATCCACTTTGCTGACGCCTCCCCTGCCCTGTGTGTGTTGGATCCTCAAAGCACTCACCGGATGTTCCCTCCCCCGTGTCCGAAGTTGTCTGGGAGGCCTCCTGCATCTGGGTGTCTGGATCCAGGGTCAGGGTCACTGTGCTCCTGCTGGTGTCCTCCTCCTCCTCCTCCTCCTCTTGGAGCGACTGGTCCTCTGGGGGTATCACTCTGGAGCTGCGGCCACTGCTGCACAGGGGTCTCCACCCCAGAGTCCACAAATCTCTCGGGAGGCAGGGGTTCCCCTGTCCCCAGGATCCGGTCCAGGTCCTCATAATAGGCACAATACTGTGGTGCTTCCCCAGAGCGGGAGCTGCACTCATGGGCTCTAACATACCCCTGCTGCAGCTCCTTGACCTTTGCCCTGACCTGCTCCAGTGTGCAGAGGTGGTGACCTTTTTTGACAAGGCCTTCAGTCATTCTGGCATAAATGTCCGCATTCCTCCTCTTGGACTGCAGTGCCTGAAGAGACTCCTCCTCAGACCAGAGCCCCAAGAGGGCTTTGATCTAGGGGCCAGACCAGGAGGGTGCCCGGCGTTTGGTGCCCCTGGCTACTTGTGGGGATGTGTCCCTGGAGGGGCGAGGGGTGTTTCAGGGGGCTTGTCCCTGGGACATGGCTCTGAGTGGCCCTACCAGGAAGAACTCAGCAGTCAGGGTCCTGTTTGGAGCTGGCTTGCTGCCACAATGCTACTCCTGGGTGCCTGTGGCTTTAAAAGATGGCTACAGGCAGGAACAATAGAGATGAAAGGTCTGGCAGGAGTGTCCACCAGGGCTTCTTCCTGGAGGCCTTTATTTTCAACAAAAAATCTTCCCCGCATCCAAATTACCCTTTTTTCGACAGATCTCTGTTGAAAATAGTGTTATTCCTTGTAAAACGAGGTTTACTGCTGTCGACAAAACCACTGCATTCTGTCGATTTATTGTCGACAGAACGCAGTGGCAGTCTAGACACAGGTAAAGCTTTTTGGAAAAAAGGCTACTTTTTTTGAAAAATCCCTGTAGTCTAGACACACCCAGGGAGGCCAAAAGAAAAGGAGCAGTAGGAATATTTACATTAAAAAGCAGTATCAGTTACCATAATACTGATATATTTATCTGCAAATATAAATCCCCAGATACCTTCAGGGAAGTGTCTGATTTTTGCTTCATGAAATTATTCCTAGTAAAAGCAAAACTGTCACCAAACTTCTGGGCAGATCCCCAGATAATTTAATCTGACAGCATCTCCCACCTCTAGTCTAAAATTAGACAGCCAAATTATTAATAAAAAAGGAAAGCAATAATTGCAGTAATAATTCTACATTATTTCTGAATGAAAGGACAGGTATTTGGGAGCTGGAGTGTAGAATCTCAACACTGTTTTTTCAGTGTGCAGTAATGAAAGGCAACCTCAGAGAAGGAGGACGTCTCTTCGCTCCATAACCCTGTTCTTGGCCTGAAGAAGTTTACCTACCACAATCCTAGCCTGGGGTGACCTCCCTTTATTCCTCAAACCCTAGCCCATGGAGACCAACAAACCCAAACTAATGGCAGCCTGAGACAGCCTCCCCCCCACAACCCAGTCCTAACGCTAACTTGGAGAGCCCTACCTGCCTCAACCCTAACTCTACTCTAGAGAACCCTGTTCACCCCAACCAAAATCCTAGCCTGAGAAGCCTTGTCCTTTATAAGGCCTTGCCCCAGCTTGAGGAGCCTCTAACATTAGCCAAATGACCAGTACCTGCTCTCTAGCCCAAGGTGGCCTGCCCTTCCATACACCCTGCCCCCACCCTAGGAAGGGACTTCCTAATGTCTTCAACCCTAGCCCTAGCCCATGCCCAAGAAGCAATACCTACTACAACACTAAGCTTAGAACAAGGAGCCACATCCCCCCCAACCCTGCTCCAAGCCTAGGGAAGCCCTGAAACTTCAACCCAAGCCCATGAAGTCCTACTCTCCAACCCTAACTTTAGTCGAAGGAGCTCCACCTGCCCCAAGCCTACCTCTAATCTTTGGTGCCCTGTCTGTCCCTATCCCTAGGGAGTCCTACTCTTCGCAGCTCTAAACCTACTTTTGGGAACCACTTCACCACCCACCACCTTAATTGCTGGATGAGAAGCCCTATTTTGCACCACTCTAATGCTAACCCAAATTGATCTCCCATTCCCAACTGTAGCTTGGGAATCCTACCTACAAGTGTCCTAGCTCTTGGAGCCCATACTACCCCAGCTGTATCCCCACAGAGCCCTATTCTCCACAGCCCTAACTCTGTGAAGCCCCATCACTAACCTAACACAAGCCCAAGGAACCTTGTAAGCCAAGGCCTGAAATCCTGACCTCCCTTCACTGAGCTTCTATAGAAACTTTTTAGCTATAAACAAAACACAGGCCCTGCAGGAGGCAGGATCCAAGATAACATCAACCTTTAATGGAAACTCTAAAATAGGTGGTAGTTGGAGCAGCTATTGTGCCCAATGCCAATCAGGAATATTTTCTCATTGTTAGAAGTTTTACCCAACTACCCATGTGTAACTTTACAGCTAATAGCCCCAAATACCTTGGTATCTAATGCCAAAATCCACCCTTACATTTTTAGACGTAATTCTGTAACTGTAACAAGTTTTTTTTTAAGTGAACTGAACAAGTTAACTATGAAGAAGGCACAACAAGGCATCACTCTGCAGTTTTACAGTATTTCTTCATCAGGTGAAGGGTTTTACTCCGAACAGGCAGAAATGCTTTGAATCACCACATGAAATTCAGATGATTCAGAAAAGGATTATGGTTGTGCTAAATGAGGCTTCTTGTTTTAGGAAGGAACATCACAACCTCCTTTGGGAGAGGACTCCAAATCACAATTGGCACCTTCCTAACAGTGCCATGGTACATTGGAGGAGTACAAAAAGAGCCACACCTTCATAAAAGAAACCAAGTCTAAAAAGCATACCGGAAATAATTCTTTTAAGTAAATCTTCAGATTATAGAGGGAATATCTTGAGCAAATAAATGTTTGATGAATTAGCCTTAAAAAGATGTTACAAATATTTTTTGTACTTCTGTGAATGATCATAATTGACCTGTTTTAGTTACTACTTTCACAAGCAAGATTTCAAACAAGATAGAATAGTGGTTTGATCCATTTCTGATGTGGTGAACTATTTTAATGAATGGCATGAGAAATCACACAAACCTTATATAAAAAGCCACCTTTCACTATCCTTATTAACTATAGTAAAAACATGCTGCATAATACCTAACATTCTGTAGTTCTCCAGTCGTATAATACAGAAGATGACTTATAAGCCTGTTGGGACAGGTATCCATACAAGTTTTAGTTTGGGTGGCTTGACTCACATCTCATTTCACTGTGCCATTGACAGATAGAGTCACTTGCCTCCCTGTTCTTCAGATTTCCCATTTCTAAAACAGAAACAATGATACTCACCTTGCTGGGAAAGTGCTTTGAAATCTACTAATGGAAAGTGCTGGATAAAAGGTAGACAATGCAATTGAGTTGTCTCATCTGTTTTGAATTTTTTTTCATCTACCCATCCAAAGCACTGACTCACTGCTTTACCTCTCACATGAAGAATTTTCTTTTCTCTAAGATTAAGCCTGACCTACCTACCAGTTTTGCTGACTGAACCGCAGCTTTTTCTGTGAATAAGTAGAGGACTCCAGCTTCTAGAGCTGTCTGTCAATCATTTCACTTCATTAGCAAATCCTTTACAAGTAAAGCATGGATAAATCAATATGTACAGTGCTGCAGAGCTTCTAGTAAATATGCTCTATGCTAACGGGAGAGCATGCCACCTCCATGAGTGGCAGAAGCTATATCAGTAGATTCTCTTCTGCTGACCTAGTGCTGTATACACAAACATGTATGTCAGGGTAACTTCTGTTGCTCCAGAAATGGAATGCTCACACCCCAAGTGATATAAGTTTTCCTGACAAAGTGTAGGCATAGCCTGAGATCTAACGTAAAGCATCCATCTTCCTCAGAGCCTGCTGCTGTCATTGGAAGTAACATTTACAGAAGTTAAAGAGGATTTAATGACATATTTTAAGCTTTTGATGAAGTATTCATGTTTAACAGCAAAGAATCAGGAGGCTCTGAAATGGTCACTCTCGTCATCGTTTTAATCACATATTTAGGTAACCCCTTATCATACTGCCTCCTCAAAGCCTATCCAGCTAGGGGATCTTTGACTCTGAACCTTAATCTGAACACTATTTTGGTTTTGTTTGCACTTTAGTGACAAGATTTCCTTCCAATTTGAAATCTACTACTAATGACCCTACCTTTTACTTTGCAGAGCTTCAGGAGCAAAACCCCTGGTGAGGACTGTTATGGTCCCAGATTATCATGTCCCTCACTTGCTTGATAAAATTCTAGTGGTAATTAGATAAAAGGTTCTATAATCTCAAAGTATGTGACATTTCAAATTGAGAAAACAGGAGAAAATTCAGAAATGCATTAAAAATGTAAAAGTCTTGCTAGTTTGTCAGCTAACTTTACCAAGATGGAATTTTTACTTTTAAGTATCAAATAGATTAAAGGCCTGCTGACTGCTTGCCATGGGAGTCAAAGACAAAACTCCAGTTGCTTTGTGTGTGTAAGGGAGCCTGATTTATACTAATTTTACTGGCTTAATCCCACTTTGACCAATAAAGAGTGTTATTTATAAATATATAACAACATTTTTACCACATGATAAAACTGCTTTTTTTATTTGTATGCAATGTTGTATTTACACCAGTCCCAGGATTTTAGAGACAAGGCAAGTGAGGTAATATCTTTCACTGGACCAACTTCTGTTGGAGAGAGAGGCTTTTGAGCCTCCTTTTTCCTTTCTGCTTTTTGAGCTAGATCCTCAACTGATGTACATCATCATATCTATTAAAGTCAATGGTGCTCTGATGATTTTACCAGCTGAAAATCTTGTCCTTTGTTTTTGAAATACTGTAATAGTTTCCTTAAAGTGTAGATTACCTGACTAAGTGAACTATATTCTTTGGCAAGCTTTCTCGGTCAACTTTTGCAAGCTTGGCATTTCCCAAATTGACTGCCTACCATAAAAATATAAATAGTTATAATATCAGAGAAAAGCCTTAATAGTAATAAATAGCTTGCCTTTAAGTAATAGCAAAGTATTTATTCTTACAACCAAAATCACAAATCTAGAAAAAATGTTATCTTTACTACAGAAATATAAAAAATTACACTTGAAATGAAATCATATCAAATTCAGTTCATGATTTAGTTGAAATTTCTTTTATACAGAACTAAACCTATTACTAACCATCTGCAAGCTCTTCACAATGATGCAACTTCAAGACCAAGTAAATAGTCACTATGGAACAATTTTTCTTACCTTTGTCTAAGTATTCCATTCCAAATGTGTTTATTTTGTTGCATAAAAATTATCTACCCCTCCAGGTTGAGTCTATTGCTCTGATTTAATGCTATCACAAAGTCTCACAATACTGTAGAAAAATATCCCGCTATCCAAACTGCTGAAACTGAATGAACATTGCCTCATGTCACAGTAGCCAATGAACATTAAAATCTGCTCTGAAACAGGGCATACATAACCTTTAGTAATCCTACCTATTCTATATGACAAGGCCCAGGAAACAAGGGTACATCTCTTACTAAGAATCACTCAGGTATGTCATGTATACTATTTGGATTTGGAAAAACTCCAGGGATGAAACTTAAGGGATGAAATGGCTGATGATTCCTTTGCAGAGTTTTTTGATCCTACGGAGGAGGACACCACAAACATAACAGATTCCCCAGGGATCCACAAAAAGCTAAGGCTATGCACATGGAGACGCCGAGCTTCCACTCCATCTCCTGGCAGCAAAACTCACTCTGAAAAGAGAAATATTCAGTTTTCTTCTCTGAAAAAAATACCAATAATCAGAATTTAAACACTGCCTTGCTGAAGGAAAGATACATTCTCTAAAGTATAACTTAAGTTTATTCTGATGAGGTGAGAATTACGCCTTATTTTAAAAAATCTGAAGTTTATTACTAGTATTCTATATTGTTGCTGGTGTATTTTCTTTAAAAGGGGTCTGTCCAATGGCAAAAGTTAAATGAGTTTCTAGACATAAACCCTGGCATCCAAGTAGAGTACATTTATTTTGAGTAATTCAAGCATTTTTTATTTTAGAAACTCTAACTCCTGTGGATAATATTTGTACAGAAGTTCTAGCTGGTCTGTGTATTGTAGATGCATCTACTTGACCCAAAGAAAACATTCACAGAACCTATCTACTCAGGAAATACAACTGAGTTATTCTCATTACAGTGTATAAAATTCAGTCTGGAACAATTTCAAATGCAGGTAGGCCAAAATCAGAGCCATTTCTCAAAGACCCCCTAAATGTTGGTTGCTTACCTGAAATGGGACCCCGTTTTGAACCAGCTATGGGTTTGCTTGAAGAATGGAACCAAGGCAACATATATTTTAATTCTCTTAATCACATCTGGCATAGCTAGAAATGTAATTCAATCCAAGAACAAGTTTGGAGGACAATCTAGATAAGAGAACTAAAATGAACCAGTTAAAGTATAAGATTGTTATTTATAAACCATTTCAAAACTTACTATTAATCTTGATTTTTTTTCTTTTAAAATTTGGCTTAAAAAGTAGTAATACTGGTACTCATTCTTTAATTGTATTGTTATTCAGTTAAAGACTATCTGATCTATTGCATAAACTGAAGGTAATGGCAAACTTGAACTTTTTCCATTTTTTATTCAAACACATGTTCTAACCTATCTCAATAGACCTATTGCAAAAGTAATTACTAGGAAATTATAAGCTTCAGGGGGTAGCCGAGTTAATCTGTTACAGAAAAAAACCACCAAATGGTCTGGTAGCACTTTATAGACTAACAAAACATGTAGATGGTATCATGAGCTTTCGTGGGCACAGCCCACTTCTTCAGATGACTGGAGTTATGAGTTGGGGATGTGTACACCCAAAATACATAGGAGAGGGGAACGAGAGGGGGGAGGGAAGAAAAAAGGAGGGGGTGGGAGACAGATCATCAGTAAGTTTCTGAAGATTGGATAATTAAACCGAAGCAGATAAAAATCAAAGTCAATAGATAGACTCCCATGTCAGGAAGGATACAACACAGAGAGCTGTTTGCACCTTCAATGGTTGTTAAATTGGTAGTGTCCCAACCAACTTTCAACACGATTGAGTACATTAGCACGTGAATTGAATTTGTGGATGAACTCTAATTCTAATGCTTCCCTGAGGATGTGGCTTGTAGAACTGGTTTGTGACAAGACAGCTACTTGGAGATCTTTCAAAGTGTGATTTGGAAGTTGAAGTGCTCTCCAATAGGTTTCTGTATGTTTCCTTTGCGTATATCTGATTTGTGTCCATTGATTCTTTCCCGTAGAGACTGTTCAGTTTGTCCAATATATATAGCAGTGGGGCACTGCTGGCATTTGATGGCATAGATCAGATTACTGGATGTTCAGTCAAATGACCTTTTGATTTGGTAGCATACGTTGTTGGCTCCAGTGATGAATTCACCAGTATATATATGTGGACTGAGTTGGTATCTTTTTTTGTTGCAGGGCTGGGTTCCTGGAGGCTTATGATGTGGTTGTGTGGCATGGTTACCAGAAAGAATTCATTTCTGGTAACCATTTCTGGGGGTTGTCTGTAAGCAAGAATAGGCTTTTCCAACTCATAACTCCAGTCATCTGAAGAAGTGGGCTGTGCCCACGAAAGCTCATGATACCATCTACATGTTTTGTTAGTCTATAAAGTGCTACCAGACTATTTGTAGGAAATTATAGGGAATTACATTACTTGAATAACATGTCCAGATTTCTGGACCCCCCCAGACTTGCCAGATATGGGTTGCAAGCAAAGATATCTGCCCCTCTAAAAGAATCTACAGGAACATCAAAGAGGTTCTGGTTGGCTATGCAAAGGTTTCCTTTCAGTCTCATTTTCACAGATCGCTTGTAGCCCTTTTTCTTAATGCACGCACCCACCCACTTTATTAGTGCCAAATTGAAATTGGGCTGGAAATGACAGTGTTTTCCATCTCATAGCAGCATGAAAGTACAATCTCAATCTCAATTACAGCTGTTCTGATGGAGTGCTATTTTCAATCCTGTAGCTTTCTCAAAAATTAACTTGTACAAAGGTAGGATTTCAGTGAATGTTTATCACAGAAGAGTGTTG
The DNA here is from genome assembly GCA_019425775.1 of Rafetus swinhoei. Classification (NCBI taxonomy): domain Eukaryota; kingdom Metazoa; phylum Chordata; order Testudines; family Trionychidae; genus Rafetus; species Rafetus swinhoei. The sequence goes on from CM033447.1 coordinate 36,926,623, forward strand.
TGCAAAATCAACATATTTTCGTTTTCTTGTTCCTTGCACATGTGCAAGTAGGGGTGTGAGAATAATTTATATTGTCGGGAGCTGATAGTCATTGACTCAAACTGTAAACCCCGTATATCATGGAAACCACTTTAAGCCAGAGAGTGTGGTAACATTCCCCCCAGCATCTCTAGTTTCAGAACCTACTTGTGCAAGTTATCACATTCAGCTGAAGTCCACATTGTGAACTCCTTATTCCCAATAGTGAGCAATTACTCACCCTGGGACAGCTTGAATGAATCACTGTTAGCTAATAAGATGTTCATAGACAGGACCTAAACCCTTTTCTTCACTTTTTTGTGTGAAAATCCTAATGACAAGAGTCTTGAGCTGTGCTCCATTGTAACCATGTATGGAGGTGGGCTTCAGTGCTCCAGTGTATTTTGCTGCAGAGTGAACTATCTCCTTTGTTAGTTATGGCCGCTGAAGAAAAGCAGTCCTTTGCAAAATGCACTGCTAACTGGTCACCTGACTACACTCAGACTCTGGTAAATCTCTGTGGTCTGGTCTACAATATAGCGGAAGGTCGATTTAAGATACACAACTCCAACTATGTAAAGTATGTAGCTGGAGTAAACCTATCTTAAGTCGTGTTTCTGTGAAGTCCACCAAGTGGGAGGTCAATGGGAACAAATGCTCCCATCAGCTTCCCTTTCTCCTCATGAGGAGCAGGAGCAGAAGCACTAATGGGTGCACCCTCTGAGTTTGATTTAGCAGGTCTTCACTAGACCCACAAAATCAAACCCTGGAAGATTGACTGCAGCAGTGTCGATCTTCCATGTGGTGTAGACATGGCTTGTGTGAGTTGGGCAAGACACATAGCCTCAATCAGAGTACCACATGTACCAAGTATCAGCAGGGAAGCTGGCAGTGTTGGTTTTGAATTCAGTAAGAAAGTTTGTTACCATCTCCTCAACAGAGCTGTGACCAATGCAGTGAGCAGATCAAGCATCTCAGGAGCTACTATCGAAAAAGTGGCAAATATACCCTGTCCTCCACCCCCATGCTGCAGTGCCAAGTGCCCCCAAGACACACCAGAAGGAGAAGGAGAACAGGTGGGTAGGGGCCATCCAGATTTTTTTCCCCTGGTTTCAATGTGTGTTACCAAATAGAGATTTTAAATGACTACATCTCTTGAGTTATAAGAGGGATGGATGAACTTAGTCCAAATGAATTTAAATGTAACATCTGAAAATAACAAAAAATGATCACAGATTAACTCAACCTTCGAATTGGGAGCTTGTTTCTCTTCCCATACTGCTTTGTGAATGTAAACATGTGGTGAATTTATTGCTGTGGAAGACTTGCATCTAATGATTTGAGTGTGAAGTGTTAGAGTTTGTGAAATGTGTCTAACACAACACATTTTTGGTTGCCCTTATCTTTGCCAAGCTAATGATTTGGCTGAAAGTTTCCATGTTTGCTCTCCGTGTCAGGCTGAATGCTTTAAGTTTTGTGCAAAAGCAGTTAATCTGATTCTAAGGACGAAATAAAGGAAAACCAAACAGAAAATGGTGGCATTAGTAAATGTCTTTCTTTGGAAAGTTCCAGCACCTCCATTCTTTGAAGAGTAATTTGAAATTTCGTAGGACGGGCTCTGGGATGAGAGAGGTGCTTTTTGCAATCCAAAGGAAACTCCATCCAGATTTGCCTGGTTTAAACTTCTCAAAATAGCCTGTTGGACGTGCTCAGGAAAGCCTTTTAAAGATGTGCTGTCATAGTCTTTGGAGCTGCCATTGGCCCTGAGCATGCTTCCTGCCTGCACATAGCTTGAGTTCCACATGGGACAAAGCAGCAAACCTGCCGCTGCTGATTGCAGTTAAGGGCCTGTTCCTAACAATTCTGTGCACTTCACTCTCCTTATTGTTAAGTAATACGCGCCAGTGGCAATTCTGGCAGACCCCAGAATAGATGCTGCTCTCTAATGTGGCAGACAGAAGACTCATCTGCCACCTTAGAAAAATTGTACAAAATGTAGATGCTTTCCTGTGTGTGTGTAACTAGGAGAACTACAGACTGCTTCAGAAGCAGTAACAAAACTCAGGAATTCTGGGCTCTCATTTTCCCACAGATGTGGGGAGAAGAGTTGTGTAAGCCAGAGGTAAGGTATGTGTTTCATCCCTCTTTAATAGCTCCACACAGGCTAGTACCCTACTACTGCTTTAGCTCAGGAGATGGAGGTCTGTACCATGCATCTAACCACATCTTGACCCTCTGGCCATGGCACAATACTTGTTTCTCCTTCCTGGGATATCAAAGTCTTTCTTCACTAGCTGTCTCCCTCTTCTCCGCCACCTAAGGTGCCATTTCTTCAGAGACTGGCAGGGGAACCTAGACCTACCCTCTACTTAGGTGTCCAGCTCAGGACCCCCCTAATCCGCATCCAAGGTCTTTTCCCTCCTGGACTTTACTGCTTTCCCCTGAGCCATTTCCTTACTTTCTGTCTCGCCCCCCACTCTCGGGGTTTGCCAGCCTCATAACTGTATCCTCCCAGGGAGTAAGAGTAAGCCACTTGCCTCTGTAGCCCCAAACACTTTTCCCAGGGAGTGACTGCACACTTCTGCCCTGAAGCTCCCTCTGCTATCAGCTGCATACCTTTGTAAACTCAGTCCAGCTCCTTTCTCCTCAGCTGGGCTCCCTCACTTAGGAATCTGGGGATCTATCATTTTAATGCTGAATTTCTTAATTTAGGTCCTTTTCCCTATTTACATTCAGTTCATGCTATTTTCACGTTAGTCTGCCGCATGTTGGTAAGATCTATGCAAATGAGCACCATCATAACACAGGTAGCTTAATGTGAGTCTTAGACTAGTGTGTTGAAGTTATCAGAGCTAGCTAGTCTCACCCCCGTAAAGATTCTAAAAAGTGCTGTTATGATGCAAGCTTTAAACAGGAGCACTCTGAAATAAGTAATGCAGATAGGGGGGGTGGCCAATAACAGTTAGGCTGTGTCTAGACTGGCAAGTTTTTGCGCAAAAGCAACCGCTTTTGCACAAAAACTTGCCAGCTGTCTACACTGGCCGCTTGAATTTGCGCAAGAACACTGACTTTGTAATGTACAAAATCAGTGCTTCTTGCGCAAATACAATGACGCTCCCGTTCAGGCAAAAGCCCTCTTGCGCAAATGTATTTGCGCAAGAGGGCCAGTGTAGACAGCTAAAAAGTGTTTTGCGCAAAAAAGCCCCGATGGCGAAAACGGCGATCGGGGCTTTCTTGCGCAAAACCGCGTCTAGATTGGCACGGACACTTTTCCGCAAAAAGTGCTTTTGCGCAAAAGCGTCCGTGCCAATCTAGACGCTCTTTTCTGCAAATGCTTTTAACGGAAAAACTTTTCCGTTAAAAGCATTTGCGGAAAATCATGCCAGTCTAGACATAGCCTTAATGTATAGCTAACTGGCACATGACCCAATCAAAGCAGCTTTTCTGAGTTTGGAGCACCCTGTTCTAAAACAGTTGGCAAGGACAGCTTTTCCTTTTTGCTGGATGTATCTATATTGCAGTGTAATCTCAGGGTTCAAAATCACGCTCAAGACTAGCCCCCTCCTTTTTTTGTCAACATGCAAATTACACTAACCAAGGGCTCAGACCAAGGTTCCAGGACACCATAGGTATGGAAGGTCTGACGCTCAGTCAAGCTGAGATCCTGTGTTTAAGCCCTATTACATTGCTGTGTAGATGCAGTCCCACTGGACTCATGCTCCAGGAGTCTCCAAAAGTGTCCTAGAATCCCCTGAGCTGACTTTCTTTGTCCTTGGACAGTCAAGTTTTCCCACACTACCTCAAGAACAAAAGATAAGAGCGCCTACATTTTGGAAAGGTACAAGGAAGCCTGGGATGTGGTGGTGGTGGTGGGGAGCTAGACTCAGGCTCAATAATGCAGTGTAGATGCTAGAGCCTCAGGTTCCAAAATTGGGGTTGCAGTGTAGATGCTAGAGCCAACAGTTCCAAAATTGGGGTTGCAATTCAGAGTAGATGCTCAAGCCCTACATTAACCCGGGGTTTGCTAATACACATTCTACTACCTCAGGCCTTACATTTCAGTCTAGACATACCCTAAGTTTGAAAGAGGGAGGCATTCTGCAATGAGAGCTAAAGAGGGAGTTACTGAGGTTTGTTTCTTGACTAGAAACCTCAGAAGAAGGCTTCTAATTTTTGTTATGGTACATATACGGTTGTCTTCATAACAGAGAACTGGAGCTTGAGCCTGTGCTCAGTGAAGTCAATGGCTAAGCTCCCATTGATATTAGTGGTACACTAGCAAACTTTAGGTGTTGTGATACTTACATTAAATTCTGGCTAGGTTAGACTGATCCTATCAACAAGGCAATTGTCCAGACTATTGTTTTCATGCATAAGGTTATGCTCTAAAGCAGTGGTCTCCAACTTTTTTGAGCACAAGATCACTTTTTGAATTTAAGTGCAATCCAAGATCTATGTCAAATATAAATACCCTTGCCCCGCCTCCTTCCTGACCCTTCTCCAAGGCCCGGCCCCTGCTCACTCCATCCTCCTTCACTTGCCCATCCTCACTCACTTTCATCAAGCTGGGGCAGAGGGTTGGGGTGCAGTCTCTGGTCTTGGATTAAGGGATCTGGAGTGTGAGGGGGGTCTCTGAGCTGCTCTTGGGGCAGGCAGTTGGGATGTAGGAGGGGTTCTAGGTGCAGGCTCTGGAATGGCGTTTGGATGCAGAGGTGCTCGGGGCTAGGGCATGGACTTGGGGTTCAGGAAGGGGTTCATGACTGGGGTAAGAGTTCGGGATGTGGGCTCCAGCTGGGCACTGCTGGTGGCTCCTGGTTGGTGGAGCGGTGGGGCTAAGGCAGACTCACCTCTGCCCTGGCCCTGGCCCATTCCCTCAAGTAGCCAGCAAACTCCATGCCAAGTCCTGTTGTGCCCCTTCTGTGCTCTGTGGAGAAAGGACACAGAGTGGGAGGGGGCACCTTGACATCAGCACCCTTGACAAACTGTTGCACTCTCTACACTTGGGGAAGTTTACTGATATAATGGTTTATTAACCCATACTGTAAATTGTTCCATGTCTTTTTCCTTAGTTACAGAAGGAATATTTTCTAATAGAAAGCATTATTGTAGACAATTAGAATTTGAACTTCAGGATCCAAGATAGGTATTTCTAGTATTGTTTGTCCAGTTCTTTAATGCAGTGCAAGTTAAAGTGATAATCTAATGGGAGCTAATCATTCTAACACCTGCTGACAAAGAGATTTAGATTTACACAAGCGCCATATATTTAAGAAATAGGATCTCACTTTGCAAACCTCACTACCCCTCCCAATTTGTTTATTTGTAATAGGTTACCCAGGCTTTTCTGGACAGTTATTGAAGGCGGGACTGCAGTGAAAAACACAACTTCCAAAGGAGATGCTGTGTCACATTTTCCCTTCAGGCCCCAGTAATTTGTCTAACACATTTTCCCTTACTGTCCAATATACTACCTTTCATATTTTTCTTCTCTACTGCTCCTTAATATTTTCCCCCATCATTCTCTTCCTTTAGTTTTTGAGCCTCCAACACCTGATATTTCCTCTTGAACCTCTTCATCAGCCTGCTGTACCATATATTCCTGCCTCCCCATAGTTCTTTGTATAGTCCCCTAATAAATCAACTTCAAATAATGGGAGTTGGTGGCCATCTTTACTAGGGGCAGCTTTACTATCACATGTAAACACTGTTGGGAAATGGAGAATTTGACTTGGGGGCAATTCAGCTTCACCTCCATTAAAAATAATGGGAAATTGCAGCCATTTTGAATAAGGGGATATTCATAAAATACATTACCCTATGCTAGGCAGATAATATGAATTAGATGAGGTAAAACTCTCAAAGAACCACAATTACTGTGGGAGTAACCTATCTTCCATTTTTGATATGGCCTTTGCATATTTTCAGGAGCTGCAAGTGCCAACAACACTCAGGATTTCGCAAAGAGAATGTAAGAAACATACATTTTAAACTGTGTAAGAGGAAATTTTGTATAAGATTGTTTCCCATCTTTATTTTTCAGTTACAAGAAGAGCAAGAGGGAGTATGAAAGAACTATGCAGTTACATTTTTAAAAGACATTTCTTTGTAGTGCACAATTGTACTCATAACAAGACATAAAATAATTATTGAGAATATTGTTTGTATTCATACCTTAAATATTTAACCTTTTTAATGAAAGCAACCTATTTTTGAGTTTCTTCCATATAACAGTTTGGGTTACTTTGCTATCTATAGACGTTGATTAAAAACTTCATATTGATTCTTCCTCACATGGTAGTCCTTCCAGAATTCCTCAGAAAAGCAGGTTTTGCCCCCTATATATCTGTCTCCATTCATAAAATATACAAAATACCTCTATAGTATGACTGTGTATGCTTCAAAATTCAACATTTCCTTGTCACATAAGTAGTATAGAACCTCATCCAAAATCAATAACTCTTTTTTCAACAGTTATAGAAAAATAAAAAAAAAATGCAAATAATTTCAGAGGCTTAAATAACTAAAACAAAGATACAAAAGGGCTTTTAAAGTTTCTTTCACTAGCAAACTGAAGGACATTTAACATCTGGGCTGTGTCTACACTGGACCCCTTTTCCGGAAAAGGGATGCAGATGAGACAAGTCAGAATTGCAAATGCAGCGGGGATTTAAATTTTCCCCACTCCATTTGCATGAACATAACTGCCGCTTTTTTCCGGCTCGGAGCTTTGTGGAAAAAGCGCCAGTCAAACAGCGACTCTTGTGGAAAATAAAGCCTTTTCCGAAAGATCCCTTATTCCTGATTTTAAGAGGAATAAGGGATCTTTCGAAAAGACTTTATTTTCCACAAGAGCGTTTAGACTGGCGCTATTTTCGTCAAAGCTCCGAGCCGGAAAAGCGGCAGCCATGTTTATACAAATGAAGCAGGAAAATTTAAATCCCGCTTCATTTGCAATTCCGACTTGTCTCATCTGCATCCCTTTTCTGGAAAAGGGGTGCAGTGTAGACACAGCCGTATAGTTTCAATTTCAGAATTAAACAGTATTTAATTTAGTTCAAACAAAAGCACTGGATTTAAAGCAGATTGCTAAAATGTGATTTTTCTGAAGACGATCATCCTGATATTGGGGATATTGTATGGATAAGCAAATGAATGTATCTTACCTGGAATCAAATGCCACAAATAATGGAACTAGTTGGGGGAAAGAGCAGTACCTCAGTTCATCCATTTAATACTCTTACTAAAATGAAGAACCTTTCACAATCAAAAGAACTAGATTGCATTAACTATATTCTGTGACAAGATTATCTATATATGAATGATGAAATCCATATTGACCAATATCAGAAGACTGATGTCAGTGTTAAGGAGAAATAGCTGATTATATATAGCTGATACACTGAGAGCTTCATGTCCTGGCAAAATGTTGGAAGGTATGGAAGCAATTTTTGGAAATAAAAATATAATGTATATGAGAGAGAAATATAACTTTATGCTCTTAATTGTACATACAGTAACTCTTTTAAAATCCAGACAGTGATTTTTTTACCACATTAATCTCTTTCTAATGATATTTTCTTTATCTTTTTTCTACAAGTCTTTCAATTCAGGGACATCATTTGATGTGTATATTTTTCCTGTCATGCCTTTGCTGTTTTATCATTATAATTTTATATATTCATGTGTATCTATACAAACTAGTCAAAGTAAAACTAACATAGAGTGCCTTAATTGTAAAATCATCACACACAGCTATATGAAAGGCTGCACTATTGATTACCAACTTAAAATATTTATTTTTAACAAGTTCTGTAGTATTTTAACTGGACCTGAGAAATTGCCTTATCAGTTTAGCATCTAAAGATGGACTCCGCTGAAAGTTTTAAGACATGTAAGCATATTCTGGCACCCATATGTTATGTGCATGGCAAGATTTTAGTTTTTATTTCAGCAGCGTTTTTTTGAGAAATACAATTTTCAGAGTAAAGGACTTCTGGTCCCTGTATTTTGAAAGGAAGATGAGGAAAAATTGGTACCATCACCAAAATAAAAATAAATATTTAATCCAGTCTCATTAAATCCCCCTCCCTTTATAAGTGCCACGATTGACTTACAAAATAGCAAGTAGAAAAGCAGTCTATTGCCACATATACAGAAAGTAGATTTCAATAAATCTCAATTAGCTAATTAATTCTCTAACAATGCTCTGTGATTTTATAGATATTTTTCCATCATTTCAATAATTTCACTGTACACACGCTTGGCTGCATCAAGACCCCAGATGAAATCCCAGTGGTTCCAGTCAGAAACATGCTTGTGGTAAATCAGGTTAGTAATTCGAGGGAGTAACATGTTAATATCCTTTGTGTCTACAACCCAGTCCTCTCCACCGGACCATACTGCAGTGGGCACAGTCATATCTTCTATCTTATAGAAGGGAGGGACAGACTGAAAGACAAAAATGTAAGTCTGAGAAGCTGTCTTAATTTTTAAAGAAAAACCATTAATTAGCCAATTGTCAGTGTCATCTGCGATGATCTGTTTTGGGGCAGCATTTCTCAAACCCTAGTCCACACAGCACCTGCTGCTGCTCTGTAAAGAGCTGCCTTCTATAGGTGTCCCAACTGATCTTTGTAATGTAGCAGCTGAGTGCCCATTAGGCCAGTTGGAAAGTAGCAGGATAAGCCTGCCTAGTTTCCTCACTAGGGATCAGTGCTACTTGAGAAAGGAGCAGGAAAACGAATTGAACTGTTCTCTGAGACTTGCTGCTGGAAAGGAGTTACCAGAGCAAGAGGAACCAAGACCCATGCAGCTGGAAACAAACATCAGTGGAGAAGGGAGCCAGGCAGTATGTAGAGGAGCTCAGAGGAGAAGGGAACACATAACAGGGGAATCAAAAATTTCAGAGGGGGCAGCCGTATCTATATGTTTTTTGGTTGGTCTCTAATAAGGGTGCATCTACACAGCACCCTAAACTCGAAATAAGATACGCAATTTTGCCCTCACGCAAATTTCGTCTCTTATTTCAAATCTATTTCAAAATAGTTTATTGTGAAATTTGGTGTGTCTACATAGTGCCAAATTTCAAAATAATGCACTATTTTGAGCCATTCCTTATCACTCATGCAACGAGATTTATTGGGATGGCAAAAATTATTTCAAAATAACGGGCGGCTTGTGTAGACACGGGGTAGCTATTTTGAGATACCTCCAGTACCTTGGGGTTTGTCTACACTGCATGGCTATTTTCAAAATAATGGGTGCATTATTTCATGCCATCCTGGTAAAGGATGACTGGGATAAGGGATGGCATGAAATAGCACATTATTTCAAAATTTGACAAAATGTAGATGCAAAATAAGCTATTTCTAAATAGATTTGAAATAAGATACGCAATGTGCGTAGCGCAAATTGTGTATCTTATTTTGAGTTTAGGGTGATGTGTAGATGCACTCTAAGGTGCTATAGGACCTTTGTTGTTTTTTTAAGTTTTCTATGACAGGGGAATGTGTTAGAAGGGAACTGAAACACGTACAAAAGAGAATGGAGAAGAAAGGAACCTGAAGGCTTGCAAGGAGAGAGGAGGACTCAGAAGCAGGGGAGTATGTGCAGGGGGAGACAAGGGCCAATTAACAATGACCTTGTGTAGCAGGGAACACAGGGCAAGACAGTGAAGGTGAAGGCAACCAGATGGCAGATGAGCAGGTGCAGAGAAGCCAGGAGAAACAGAGGAAATGAACAAATGATGGAAGAGATTAAGCCCTGGTCTACACTAGGGAGTTATTTAGAAATAACTCCTCTTATTTCAAAATAACAAGTGGAACATCCACACTACCAAGCCCGTTATTTTGAAATAAGAGGCTGGTTATTTTGAAATAATAAGTCCTGCTTTCCATGAGGAATAACACTTATTTTGAAATAGCAGTAGCATAGATGCTCCACTGCTGCTATTTCGAAATAATTACTCCCCAAAGTCATTCAAAGTAATTACTCCCCAGGGCTTCCTGGGGCTCTAAGTCAAGGTAGGGCTTCCATATTAAGGGAGGCTGCCTCAGACTAATTTAGAGGCTTCCCTGTAGTGTGGACACACTATTTCAAAATAGCTATTTCTGTAGTTATTATTTCAAAATAAGTTATTTTGAAATAATTTCCTAGTGTAAACATGACCAAAATGAATAGCAAAAGGAGACTGTATGATTAATATTATCATATCAATGAAACCCTAAATACTAAAAACACCCCAAAAATCCATAAACTGAGGCTAGTTTTCCTTTAGACCTATGCTGTAACACCTTAGGGATGTGTTGTGACTGAGAGTAGGAAGGGAGCGGACCGTTCTTATTTTTAAAAGATCACTTTTTGTTCAATAAAAATCAATAAAAATAATTTCCCCCTACCTGGTTGTACTTTGCTTGGTTCTTACTGCCATAGTCAAAATATTTGAATTCTCCTGATTTAACTGCCTAGCAAAATGAAGAAAAGAAACAGTAAAATTAGACACAGGATTATTCTTATGCCTTTGCATGTTAGTGTGCAGTTCTGCCTTAAACTATCATGAAACAATATTACAGCATGCAAGGCTTTAGATAGGCATTTTGGATGAATTTTTGGCAAAACACTCATTGACTTCAGTAGGATCAAAATGTAATCCTTTGCATCTACAATAGTATATTTTGGGCATAAAAATAATAAAAAAAAAATTGCATGCACTTCTTCACAATCATTTCTCACTTTTCATTGCCATTAAGTGATTTTTAATCTGTAGATACTAACAATTTTTTTTATTTCTGTTAACTTCATCATTAATATTGTAAAGATGGAGGTTTTTTTGAGACCTTTGTATTGACAGACTTTGGTATTACATCACTCATGATTTTTTCCATCTCTTTTTCTTGACACAATAGTCTCTTAAAATATATAAATCGGGGTGGGGAACCTACAACCTGAAGGCTGGATCTGTCCCTTGGCTTACTTAGATCTGGTCTATGACAAGGTAAAATCAGTTCAATAAATTATTGGAAAATATTTAGATTCCCTGAGTCATGTCCATCCTGTGCACAGAATGAGGCCTGGATGGCCCAATAGAAAAAAATAGCATGTGATCATGTAATAAAAGACAGTCATAATAACTATGCACTAGGGGCTTAATTATGGTTGCATGAGCAAAATTTATTCTGGCATTCATCACTTCTGAGTGTGTGGCTTTACAATTGTAATATTCATAGTTTTCCTACATGCCTGTCCTTTCAAATCAACACTCTCAGTAAACAATGTCAGAGATGGAGCTCAAATGACAGCATCACTATTAAAATCTCATTGATAAATAACAGCCTTCCTGTTCCGAATAAATCAGGTTTTAACTATGTTAAGAAACCTCAAGGGAAAGTATAAATCACAGAATATTGAAAGTTTTCAGAAGGTCTACCTGGGCCCAGTGTATTACATTTTTAGCAGATGTTCCATCCGGAAAGTGGTCTGTGTACACATCCAATCGACTCTGCAAAAAAACATTTTTAGGATACCATTTGTTTTGTCAGTGCAATGGGAAAAAGTCAGAATTCAACATAAACAAAACACCATTCAGTCCAGTAACTACTGCATTACAAATCATCCAAACCTGAGCAAGTTGGATGTCCAGAATATTGAATATTTTTAAAAAATATACTTCTTTCATATTTGTTAATTTTAAAACCAATGAATGATAGTTCTGCCAAAAGTACTAAGAAAACACCTGTAATATTAAGCTCTTCTTAAATCTATTCAAAGGTTTGATTTAATTATGTGTGAGTTTTGATTCTAAGAGACAGATAAAAACAGGATTGTAATATTTGTCTAAATTACCTCACAGTTTTACCACATGTAGATTCTGGAGGAAAGCTATGTGGATGGATTCTGGTGACTCTCTGAGCTAGGTGGATTATCAAACCATCTGAACATGCATTAACAGGAATTTGTAAGCAAGACACGAGAAATAATTCTTCCACTCTATTCTGTGCTGATTAAGCTTCATTTAGAGTATTGTGTCCAGTTCTGGGCACCACATTTCAAGAAATGTCGAGAAATTGGAGAGGGTCCAGAGAAGAGTAACAAAATGATTAAAGATATAGAAAACATGACCAATAGGGAAGACTGAAAGAATTGGGCTTGTTTAGTTTAGAAAAGAGAAGACTGAGAGGGTACATGATAGCAGCAAGGGAGGTTTAGGTTGGACATTAGGAAAAACTTCCTAACTGTCAGGGTGGTTTAGCACTAGAATAAATTGCCCAGGGAGGTTGTAGAATCTCCATCATTGGATATATTTACCAGCTGGTTAGATTAACATCTATCAGGGATGATCTAGAAGGTGTTGGTCCTGCCATGAAGACAGGGGACTGGACTTAATGACCTCTGGAGGTCCCTTCTAGTTCTAGATTATATGATTCGATAAAACAAGTGGGAGCTGCTATCTGGAAGCAGGGAGCTAGGAGGCTGCTGAAACAGCCTCATGTAGGAACTGTAGGAGCAGCCAAGATTGAGTAGAAAGCTGGGCTGAACTTTGTTTCCTGTCTTTAATTTCTGTGCACATAGAGCCTACCCTCCAGCAAGGTGAAAATCGTTGACTCTGCATATTGCATGGGACTTTGTTTCAGAGTGGATTGAGTCAGGAACCAGCTCACATGAAACATCATTTCCATTTTATATTTTTATACAGACAATTCCACATTGCCATATAAATGACACCTCTGGGAAATGGATTACTATTGGATTGTCAACATTTCACCGGAAACAATATTAAATGCCCCTGACAAAATACGTCTGCAAAATGTGTATGGCAGTGGGTGCCTTGCAGTGATGCCAGCAGACATTACTTTAGTCTTTGGGGGTATGTCTACACTAGCCCCCTAGTTCAAACTACGGAGGCTAATGTAGGCATTCGAAGTTGCAAATCAAGTCCGGGATTTAAATATCCCACGCTTGATTTGCATCTTCCAACGATCGCCATTTTTGAAATTTACAAGTCGGACTAACTGCCGCGTCTACGCAGCGGCAGGGACCAGTAGTTCGAAATAAAGCCCTAGTTCTAACTACCTGTTATTCCTCCTGGAATGAGGTTTAACAGGTAGTTCGAACTAGGGCTTTATTTTTGAACTACCGGGTCCCTGCCGTGCGATGTGCAGTTAATCCGGACTTGTACATTTAAAAAATGGCGACTGGTTGAAGATGCAAATCAGCGCGGGATATTTAAATCCCGGGCTTGATTTGCAATTTCAAATGCCTACATTAGCCTCCCTAGTTCAAACTAGGGGGCTAGTGTAGACATACCCTGGCTGACCAGTGCCTATTAAGCCTACAGAGAGTTTAATAATATTACTGATAAATATCGGACAGCAACTGGTGCCAGTTAGTTGAGGAACTTCAGACTTTTCTTATCTGAGCAGCATTCTTGTGTAGGGGAGGTTAGTGTTGAGGAATGGAATTCACACACAAATGCACATGTCCTTAAGGCCATAGCATAACCCATATATGGCCACTTAATCGTTATACTGTGCTACTGTATGGTCTCCTGAATAATGTTTTGGGGATAGTGGATCCAACAGCCTCTCTCCTGCCCTCCTGCCTGAATGGAAACCAATGAAGACTGCCTAGATAGCATTGAAAATTGAGCACAGCAACTCACCCTCCACAACTGCGCTAGCCACAGCATGCACTTGCACCCACCTGTCCCAGGACGTACATAACACTGCTGTTATGATAGCCACAGCCTGGGGCTGCAGGCTGTAAACTACAAAATAATCTGTGATATGTTAATGCCATGTTAAACATTTACGCTGCTTCATTGAGAAAAAGACAGGTAACATTAGTCAAACCACTAAGCTGACTGTGGGCTCCAGACATTCCCAGTCAAAATGCTTAACATGACCTGTGTTATTGAGGCATTTGTTTGTCCAGTTTCATCATGTTTGAAAATTGCTAGCAAAACGCCAACAATTAAAGGACTCTGCTTTACTGATTCCAAATGAAATAATCACAAATTTGTCACAAATTTTGCTGAACTAAAAAAGTTAGCTTGATTTTAACCATCATTAAAAAAACAGACTAATGCAGATATACACACATACCATATTCAAGTTTTTCTGATTGAATCCACCAGCAAAGGAAAACAAATTGGCGCAAAGTCTATTAGGTAATTCATAGCAACATATTTTAGCAGTAATCTCCTTCATAGTCTTGCCCCAAAGGCAGAAGTCTTTTTTGCCTAGAATAGCCTGTGAAAACACAAAGGACATTACTTAACAGTGAACTTTCAAAATGTATCTTATATAGTTCCCTTCTCGCCATTCAGGCCTGATCCAGGTTATACCCTTAATTGACTTCTTGGAGGTTCTGATGTGTTTACTAGGACCACAACTGTGCATCCATAAATTGTGTATTCCACAAATGTCACAGTTAATACATGCATACCTCATGGAATTCTCCTTTATTCAAGGCAAGAAGGTAGAAGCGCATTTATACCTCCCCCTACCGCCCAGCTCTGACCTGTACAGATATTTCAAAAGACATGCATCAGCACTGTATCAATACAGTAAGCTGAATATGAAGTTGGAAAATTCACATTCAGATACCTTCTACTTTCATTTTTTACAAAATAAATTTTAAAAAGATACTTGAATAAAATATTAAAATGGCTAATTTAATCATACTCATGTCAGGAATTCAGCAGGTATGACTTCAAGCAGGGATGTTAATTCTGCCACTTGCACAAACTGTGAGCATTACGAAGGCATATGTTTAACAAAACAACCACAAACACTACTGCACATAAATACGCTGTGGCTGAATTAATATATCAGTGTGACGGGGCGCCCCGGCCCCGCACCATGGCTGGAGCCGGGCAGGCGCTGTTCAGCCAGGGAAGTGGGGAGGCCCGGACGTGCATGGCTTGCTCCCAAGCCGCTCGGCCGTCGCTCCACCCTGACGTCATGCTAGGCGACGTCAGGGGCGGGCCAGAGGCGGCATGGCGTCCCGGGTGGCGGGTGCCATGGCAACCGCGGCGGCGGAGGCGGAGTGAGCAAGCGTGGGCGGAACGGCCCCCCCCCACCCGTGATAGGTGGAGCGTAGAGGGCGCGGCATTTAAAACGCCGCCGCCCAGTGGAGCAAGGGCGGGGGGGAAAGAGAGAAGCGGAAGAGGACGGGCACCGGAAGCGGGCAGAGAAGTGGTGGTAGAGCCACGGAAGGGGGGAGACACCAGGTACACCTTTGGTGGGAGAGGAACGCCGGAGAAGCTGACGGCCGCGGCGAATGAACGCCCGCCCGCCACCCTGTCCACCAAGGCGAAGGTGAGCCCCAGAGTAGGGGTGGCCCCGGAAGGGAAAGGAAGCAGCCCAGGGCGGAACCCGGAGTGGTTGGCGGGCTGGCGAGTTGCGGCGGAATGCCCCACCAGCTGGACCGGATCTCCTAAGATCCGAGTCCTTAGGGCCCTGGGCTGGGGCCCGTGAGTGAGGGTGGGCCCGGGCCCCCCTTTCCCCTCCCCTGTTGCAGCGGAGAGTGGGTCGTCGACCCGTCAAATCGGCATAATTAACTGGCGACGCAGAGCGTGATGATGGAGGACGGCGCTAACGCTAGCGACCTTGCCCTCCCCCGACTGAGGACACGGATGTAGTGGCCCCCGGGCATGGTCACAATCAGAGGCAATCTAAACTGCTTACAGTGTATTTCCTTTTGTATTATCTGATAGCAAGGAACACCTGTTCAGGCACAAAACCTCTTTTAAAAACCAGTACTCAGGTGAATAATAAAATACAGAGAAATCTCATACCTTTAATGTTTCTTCAGGAATTCGTAACAGTTTCACTATTGGGCTTTTGACATGTGCAATGGTGGCAGCAGGAGACAAGGCAAAAAACATTTTGACTTTCTGTGCCAGCTGTGGCATGGAGGAAAATGCTATTAAAGCTGAGAAAGTAAAAGAGAATAATTACAGAAATCTTACAAAATATAATCTAATACCTACAGGCATTTGTTTAAAACCTCCATCAGAGGGCTCATCAGGACTCATCATGTAGAGCTGGTTCAGAAAAAATCAGCTCTAGTACAGAATGAGGGAATTTGCATGCACTTTGGGAAGGCCCTTTGACTATAGCTTAGCCAGGCACTGACACAAGAGTGCCGTGTCTGTGCTGAATGATGCAATTTAGCCCAGAATAAGAACAGACAGAAATGGAATTGTATCAAGGTCATCATCACCATTTCAGAGGAAATTACTGGGATATTAATTCATGATCTTGCTGGTTAACATTTATATCACTTTGACAACAAAGATATTAAAAGGAGAATATTTCTTTATTTCTGTGGTCAAACATAGTCAGGATATAGACCTTTTTAATGCCTATTGCCCAGAAGCAGCTGTCTTGATTACTGGTTATTGAGACTAAAAGGATAGCATCTCATCCTTATTGCTGACAGAAAATATAACTTGATAGGCCTGAGTTGGAACAGTGAGCTCATTTTCACATTTAGGCTATGTCTATACTGCAGCCTTCATCTGCAAAAGCTTATGCAAATGAAGCGCAGAGAAGATTATCGCCAACCTTCATTTGCATAATTAATTAGCAGCCGTTTTTGCACAAGAACCATTCTTCCTCATTTTTTCAGGAAGCTCTTGCGCAAGAGGGGGATTTTGCGCAAAAAGGAGCCATCTACACAGCTCCTTTTTGTGCAAAAACCTCTTGTGCAAAAATGGCTGCTAATTAATTATGCAAATGAAGCATGGTGATATTCTACTCCTTCATTTGCGTAAGCTTTTGTGGAAGAAGACTGCGGTATAGATGTAGCCCTAGGTTAGACTGTCCATTAGTATGAAACAAAGGAGCACCATGCATTTAACTGAAAACAAAAACCACCAACTTGGTGCAGTGCCCTTTGGTTAAATATAGAGGGTCTCCTGGTTCCTTCAGCAATTAAAGTTTTATAGATCTAAATTATAGTAAAAAATTACATTTGTCACCTCAACATGAAGTTTAGTAAGAAAAGGGCCTTTGGTGACCACCAAGATCTCTGTGGTTGTCCTTGGTATTTTTGGCCCTCCCTGATTACATCACAGAAACCAGGGCTTCAGTACAACCTTTACCTGAGTCAGGTTTGATTGAAAACAGAAAGGAATTGTGGACTTAGGCCTGTATAAATTACCTGAACAATGTTACGCAAAAATGGGAATAATCTCTGCATTTTTCTGATTATAAACATATGAAAGAGTTAATAATAGCCCCAAGAAAGTTTTCGTTACTTAAAAGAGAGAAAAGTACAATTCTAATGCACCAAATTCTGCTAGCATACCTATAGTGCCACCCTGAGAGTAGCCAACATAATAGAGTTGCTTCTGTCCAGTTTCCTGCAGAATGAAGTTTATCATGGCTTGAAGGTCAAATATGCCCATTTCATGAAAACTGCAATATAAAAAACCATGAAGTTAGCCACATACTGAAGTCACAGAGTCAGATCCTCAAGTAAGTTATGGCTCCTAGGGGCTGGAGTCTGGGATCAAATTTCCAGGAAAGCGTTGCCGTTGTGTAAGAAAGCTCTCTGCTGTGTGCAGCTGTATGGGACCTAGGGCTGTGCTGCTGGCTACTGCCCTGCCCTTCCCTCAACCAACTAATTGGGTCTTTAAAGGCCTTCTATCCATGCTGCAGCTTTGAGCTGTCCAGCAGCAGCTGACAGTTTGCAGGGATTGCTCTCAGACTCAGGGAGCTCTAACCAGCTTTGCAGCTAGCAGAGCTCTGGCTAGGGGAGAATCTTACCAGCAAATCTTGCCCATATGCATTTGAATGCAACACTGGGGAGCCATGGATCTGTCAGATAACAGTTCAAACTGCTCAGCCCTGTCCAGCCTAGGTTTGCCAGCCTAGAGCTTGAGTTTTTGTTTTACAGGTGCTTTATTCTATGTTATACAGGTGCTTTATTTGTTTTTCTGTAGTGGGAGTGTTTACAAGCTTGGGAAATACAAGACTGCTCTCCTGGCCAAGCCATGAAGTTTCAGTTCATGTTAGCCCAAAGTTCGGCTCTAAAGGAAAGCAGCAATGTCCTTTAAAAAAAGATATTCTAATAACTAGACACACTCACAACAAGCTTGTCAGAAAATGGCTCAGCTCTAGTTAAATAAGGAGGCATTAGCCAGTTGGAAGGCTTTTGTGATATTACCTGACTTGCGTATTCGTGCATGTTATGCCTGGAACGGAATGTGCAACTGCACGTTTGCATGGTGCAACCTGCTTCTTATAGTTTACCTTGCTCACTCTGATCTGGGACAAATGGAAGAGGACAGGACCTGTTCCACGCTCTTCCCTGCTCTCTTTGGAAAAAAATGTATCCCCCTGGTGCAAGGACAGAGCAATACTAGTTCTGCTGTGTGCTCAGGGGGTGACTGTCTTTGGCCACTGGGGAGGAATTCAGTGAGGGAAAGATTCCTTGTGATGGTTAATGAATTAAACATTGCTGTGGGTGACTAATGGCCCTGACAATTACACATGTCAATGCAAAGGTTCTTTTTAACTCTGCACTTACATCTGAAATCAGTGGCATTAACAATGTGAACACAGGATGCAAGAAGAGGCTCTTTGCTGATTTGCACTGATGGCCTCTCAGTGCCTTGGAAATGGAGTCAACTGGAAATTTGTACAAAATTACAGATCTAAATCTTATAGGAGCACTACTTCTGTGTACCAAGCACACAAACTGACATTCACATGGATTCCCACGCCTACAGAATTGCCAGGATGTGAAACAAATTTGCCACCTTCATTAGTGTCTCTCCAGTTCATTCTACCTGAAATCCCAAAATTCCTCTTGGTCAACTGAAAATTTCAGGTGTCTTCGAGACCACGTAGTCCCTCTGCTGTTTCCTATCCAAACATCATAGCCTGCATCTGCTAGCATGAAGCCCAGGCTGTTGTTGGCCAAATTTTCGACCCAGTTGCTACCTTCACCAAACAATCCATGCTGGAGAAGGACGACTGTCTTTGGACCTAAATAAATGGAATACTTTACCAAACCTGAATTTCTGTAACATGGCAAAGTGACATATTGTATTTCACTTACTCCAAACACATGTTGATAAAACCTTCATATCAGAGAACATTCATATGTATGATACCCCATGGCAAATAATTAGCTATAGTTAAAAGCAACTGTAAAAAGCAGTTTAGAATGGAAATGTTTAAGGAATTTTATGGCTGATATTAGTATTTCATATTTACATATATGTATAAGTAGCTGTAAAGCTGCTAACTGCTCTAGTTAAATATTTCCATTAAAAAAAATCCCTTTTTAGTTCCTCATAAGGCTGGTTACCTGACCTAACAAAACAAAACAGAACAAAATATGCAAAAGTCACAAATTTATAGGAAAAATATCACTGTGCAACAGACATCTAGCCTCTCCTGTTCTCAAACATGTGTCTTTGCTAATGTCAAAACCCATTATTCTTATCATTCTTAATTTTTACCATCCTGTTTATTTAGTAAAATCATGAACATAAATAAATTTGTAAAGATTAGATTGATTTTCAGTCTGAGATCTGGGTTCAGGATTTTCCCACAGATATTAAACATGCCTCCAATATATCTTTTTTTCACTGGGTATGTCTACACTACAGCGTTATTTTGAAATATCTTATTTCAAAATAGCTTATTTCGAAATAATGCGTCTAGACACAAAATGCATTTCGAAATAGCATTTTGCTATTTCAAAATAGCGTGTCCACACTGATAAGACGCTGAATCTCATTTAAGGCTGGCCAGAACCAGTTCTGGCAGGGCATCAGGTCAGGAGTTACCTTATGTGGCTGCTGCCTGAGGCTATCTGAGACCTGTGCTTAAAGGAACCCCCCCCGGACAGCTGGTTCTAAGGTTTCCCTGCTTGCTTGCCTACATCGCTGAGGGACAGCAAAGCATTTTTTTCTCTGCGTGCTCTGGTTGCCCTCACTCAGGACACCACAGCACTCTGCAGCATGGAGCCAGAGCCACCCTTGGGCACTCTGGTGCTTCTCCTGGACATGTTGCTGTGAGCCTGGCAGCATGTTCTGCAGGCAGTAACAGTCTCCCTGGTGTGCCCCACTGGGGCCTTGTGCCTCATTCCTCCCTCACGTCCTTCCACTTACCCCTCTCTAACCCCCCTTCCTGCTGTACAATAAAAGACACATGTGTTCTTTACAACAAAGCCTCCTTATTGAACAAAACTGGGGTGAGGGGGAATGAAACTGAAGTGAGGCTGGGAAAAGAAGGTGGGAGAGGGGAAGAAGGAGAGTGGGAGAGGGGAGGGGAAAACCTGGGAAGAGGGAGCTGGCAGGGGGAGGCAAGGGTAGGAAGGGGGAGGAGAAGCTCAGGGCTCAGGGTTGGGGGTCTCGCCAGCCCAACTGTCTCCCAGCATTGCGGGTGTGGGGGCCTCGGTGTACCTGGGGGTGTAGGGAGGGTGGGGAGGAAGAAGCGGGAGGGGGAGAAGGAGTGGGAGGAGAAGCGGTAGCTGGGGAGGCAGCAGGAACTGGAGCAGGAGGAGGCAGCAAGCTCTGCCCCAGAGTCGATGACCATCTGGGGGGCACGGACCATCCTGCCCCCCAGGATGCGGTCCATGGCATCAAAATAGGGGCAGGGGTCTGGGTCTGCCTCTGGTTGGAGCTACCCTCTGTGGCCCTGGCATACGCTTGCCACAGCGCCTTGATTTTCATGTGAACCTGCTCCTGGGTTCGCATGTGGCCTTTGGTGGCCAGGCTGGCAGCCATCCACCTGTAGATGGTTGCATTCCTCCATTTAGTGTGGAGATCATGGACGTTGGAGGCATCCCCCAAAACCTGATTTAGGTCCCTGATCTCCGCACTGGACCAGGCAGGCGCCCGCCTTTTCCAACCCCTGGCAGGCTCCTGGGTGCTGGCAGACTGGTCCTGGGGAGTGGTGGAGGGCTGGCTGGCACTGGCTGCCTGGTTCATGCTGGGGCCACTGGGTCAGGTACAGTGACTGCTGGCTCTGGGCTGGCAGGCTTGGAGCTGGCACAGGCACTGTGGCCAGTGTCTACCCTTTTAAGGGCTCCGGGAAGGGCGGGAGGGAGAGGAGTTTTCTTGGTTGTGCCCAGAGTGGCCACCAGGGTACCTTGGAAACGGCTGGAGGCCCCCTATTTCGAAATAAGTGTCTACACAGCGCTTATTTTGAAATAGCGATTTCAAAATTGGCACTATTCCTCGTGGAATGAGGTTTACCAATTTTGAAATAAGCCCTCCGCTATTTTGATTTAATTTCAAAATAGCGGTTTGGCTGTGTAGACACTGGTAAAGTTATTCAAAATAACAGCTGTTATTTTGAAATAACTTTGCTGTGTAGACATACCCACTTGGATTGGTGGGTTGTTTGGTTGGCTGGTTTTTAAAATTTTGGATAACAGTTATTTGGGGTTTTACACATCAAGCCAAAATGGAGCCATACCTCTGTCTGTAGGTTTCTCTCTTCCATACGGAATTCTGTTTATTCTCAAGTAATAGCCATCCTCTGTCAAAACTTCATACTCCTTACTTGGATATCCTTTGTAGCAGATCAACTGACTCTGAGAAAATTAAAATAAATTCCTAAGATTCTTTACATAGATTAGATTTTCCATCATCTGTTGCAGGGAAGAGGCATTTCCCATTTGGAAGTATCAGAATGTGTGCTTTTTAAATTGTTTTAACTTGGTTTAAACTGGGATATAGAACAATACAATGCTGAGAGAATTGATGAGTCTGACTGTATTCCTAACCTCCTCTAAACAATACTTTTGAAGTATTGAAAATATTGCCAGAGAGCTTGTTCCCTGAGATTTCCAGCCCAATTATGTGAGCAAGAAGGGGCCAAGAAAGCTGAATTAGCTAGGGAAACACTTAGAAAATGTCTCCACAAAATGTAAACATTTCCATGTTCCTCCTGCACACATCCAAATTCAGTGGCAGGAGTCAGAAGGAATTAAAGAAAGGAATTGTAGAAAAGAGGAGACTAAGCGGGAATACGATAGAGGTATTGACTAGTGTGGAAAAAGTAAATAAGAAAACTTGTTTCCGTAATACAAGAACTAGGGGTCATCAATGGAAATTAATAGGTAGCAAGTTTAAAACAAACAAAAGGAAGCTTTTCTTCACTCAGCGCACAATCAACCTGTGGAACTCCTTGCCAGAGGATGTTGTGAAGACTAGGACTTTAACACGGTTCAAAAAAGAGCTAGATAAATTCATGGAGGTTAGGTCCAGGATCGGTAGGAATGGTGCTTCTAGCCTCTGTTTGTCTGGAAATGGATGACAGGAGAGGGATCACGTGATGATTACCTGCTGTGTTCACTCCCACTGGGGCATGTGGTATTGGCCACTATCGGCACTATAGGACACTGGGCTAGATGGACCTTTGATCTGATCCAATAAGGCCATTCTTATGTTCTTAAATATTCAGTAACCTATTATTTCAAAACAGTTTTCATTGGAATAGTTATTTCAAGAAATTCTCAATATGTTAAGCATTTTAGATGCAAAAAGGTCAATGATTAATAAATGGGAAAATATAATAAAAAGTAATTTTTGAACTGTGATATTTGGGAAATTTGATTTTATCAATTTGCTGTATACTTGAATGTGTACAATTCACCATCCGCCGTCAAGGTTACCATCTATCTCTCTGATCAGGGACAATGATAGGCCACTAAACTTTGATGGTCCTCCTTTAGCAAAGAGATGATTGCTGCCAGGGCAATCCAGTTCTTCAAGTCTGTGCGCCAGGGAGGAGATTGCTAAACAATGGATTATCTAGTGGGACTCTGATCACCCAGTGACATAAGGAATTCACAGAAATGACACAAAGAGACAAAGGGCATTTGGGCAGGAAAGGAGAATAGAAGGGCATGCTGTTATTGTAGGACTGCTGGGCTGGCCGAGGAATAAGGAAACTATCTGCAGAGAGGAGAGACTCCAAGATTTGCAGGAAAAGCCATGTTCTGGAGACAGTGTTCTGAATTCCTTAGTGTACTCTTCTCTAAGCCCAAATAATGTTCAAGTGTCCTGAGGAAACTGAGGCAGGAAATTGTGCACAGCTGCCTTACAGCTTTGTCTATCTCTTTATATTTCTTATGCTACATCAAGTAAAGAGCAGTTGGTTTTTGGAATCTTTTGAGAAATCTGTGCCTCTGCTTCCCTGTAAACATGGAGCCCACAAACTTGCAGCTCAGAGATAAGGTCAACTAAAATTAGGGAGGAATCAGGGTTAGCAGCACTGGTGGGGGTCTACAACTGGTGTGCCACAGGATCCTCTCTCAGTGATGAGATAACAAATAAGGAGCCTGTGCCCAGGAAGCATGCCAGAGAGACCAAGAAAAGAGACTATTCAGACAAGGGAATGCTTAAAGCAGGTGGGCCCAGTGTGTGAGTCCCAAACACGACAGCCTAGTGAGGGTGTGTCTACACTGCCCCCATAGCTCGAAATAAGCTACGCAATTTGAGCTACGCAAATTGCGTAGCTTATTTTGAGTCAATTTCAAAATAGCTTATTTCAAAATTTGGTGCTGTCTACATAGCACTTATGTAGAAATAAATCATTATTCCGAAACATCCCTTACTCCTCATGGGATGAGGTTTACAGGAACGTCGGAATGGTGAGCCCACTATATTTTGAAATAATGGGCATACTCAAAAGACATGGAATAGCTATTTCGGGGTAGTGGAAGTATCCCGAAATAGCGCTGCAGTGTAGACGTAGCCTGTGTGTGTAGCTGGGGAGCTTTGCTAGGACTCTGACATGAACCCAAGGAGAAAGATAATTAAACACATGGGCTACGTCTACATTGGCACCCTTTTCCGGAAAAGGGATGCTAATGAGACAAGTCGGAATTGCAAATCCGCGGGGGATTTAAATATCCCCCGCGGCATTTATGAACATAACTGCGCTTTTTTCCGGCTCGGGGTTTTGCCAGAGAAAGCGCCAGTCTGAAGCAGCGATCTTGCGGAAAATAAGCCCTTTTCGGAAGATCCCTTATTCCTACTTTCAAGGAATAAAAGTAGGAATTCCTTTCAAGTAGGAATAAGGGATCTTCCGGAAAAGGGTTTATTTTCCGCAAGATCGCGTCTGACTGGCGCTTTCTCGGCACAACCCGAGCGGCGTTATGTTCATGAAATGCCGCGGGGATATTTAAATCCCACGCGGATTTGCAATTCCGACTTGTCTCATTAGCATCCCTTTCCCGGAAAAGGGTGCCAATGTAGATGTAGCCATGGAGAAGAGATAGGTCTGGGTCCCCAAGTCTGAGTATTTAATAATATAAACACTCTACCCTAGTATGTGAGGAATCGATTTGTCCAGAGCATTTGGAAAATGCCAACTTTAGTAACTTGTAAGAACGAGAAGTTTATAAGTAATGGTGTCTGCTGACAACACTGGTAGCAAAATTGACATGCTAAGTCTTTCTCAGAGTCAATTTATATCTGCAGATAAGGATCATAATATACCTGAACCAAAACAAAGTTGGCAAACTCCCTTTGCCTAACCTGAAAAGCCACTACTGCAGGAATCCTGCATGTTCTTGTATAGTTCTCTAACAGCAATCGTACTTACCTTCTGTCAACCCTAGCTATTAAAATCCACTCCAGTGGGAAGTTTCAATTCAACCAAAATTTAACTCTTAAATTTGCTCTGTCCTATGATAACTATGTATCTTTAAATTTCAGAAAATGGTTGGCTCCATGATAGAAAGAACTTTATTATGAATCCTCTTATAAAAATAAAGATATAAACTATCACAAATACAGTGTTTATCACATAAACACTGCCAACACCAGAATTTCTTTGTTCATTCCATTGCCTCCTTGAAACCCACTCTCTTTGCAAAGTTTTCATGTATTCAGCTCCACGTTTTCTTACAATTTGAAGTTTATCTCTTGTAAAGATCCATTTATGCTCCAAATTTTAAATCATAATAATCTATTTAACAATCTCTTAACATACATACATAAAAGAGTCACTTCCCAAAGGATTGTCAAAAAAGTGTTTGAGGATAACTATTATGTAGACCTGCTATTGCTGGTTCAGATTCTACCTCACAGTATGGAACCATGACATACGAGAAGAGAAGAACAAGAACAAAGAAACAAACGAACAAACAAACAAAAAATATACGGAACAGAATATAAGAGATTGCTCCCATTTATAACTGACTTTCTCATATGCACACTTCATATTCCCAGATCTATCTTTCAATACAGATAAATTGGAAGGCCTTTTTTGGGCGGGGGGAGCAGAATGAAGGTAGAGTAAGTGTTGCTATAGTGGATGAAATAAGAATTAAAGAGAAAACTTATCAATGATGACATTATTGATATTAAATTTGGACCTGAATTTGGATCCAAAGTTTAGGACACTTTGTGGATGTCTTCAATGAGCCTTTCTAAATCCCAAAACCAGACACCCTCAAACATCATGGTTGAAAATTTGAAATGAGACCTTTGATCTAAATCTTCAGGTCTATGTCTAATTATTCTGCTTAATTATCATTAAGATTTCCACAAATACTTGACTTACAACATTCATAAATGTTTCAGGATTCATCCCTCTTTTCTTCTTGATGAGTTCTTCTGAACTTGTAAAGGTTTGTATTAGACAGGCTAATGCAATAAACCACCACATCTTGTTTCTGTGGGGGAAAAAAGTGTTTATGAATAACATTTCTACCAACATATAGCTCGACTTTTTAACATTTATGACAATTCTCTTTGATATCTAAACATATACATGCTGGAAAATGGGAAAAAATCCACTATTTTATCTGCCCATTCCTATTCACAAGCACAATATTACTTAATTCAGTGGGAAGAGGCAGGCCCTATATTAGTCTCTGTCATGATCATGTATTTATAAGCAACATCCAACTCTTATTGAACTTACTGAAAGTTGTCTGGAATAGAAGATGGATCAGGTCCTGTGTTATTGCTATAACTCTAGCACTAAAAAGCAGTCAAACTGCTTAATACTCAGGACTGATGGTGTTACATAAGTTAGGCCATGTCTACACTAGGAAACTATTTCAAAATTAGTAAATTCAGCTTAACTCCCAATTTAACAAATTTGAACTAATACATCCACATCTCAGGGAAACCTCAAAATTAGTCTAAGGCAGGCTTCGTTAATGTAGCTGCACTACCTCGGACTTAGAGCTCCAGGAAGCACTGGGGAGTAATTAGTTCAAATTACTCTGGGGGAGTAATGATTTTGAAATTGCAGCACTGGAGGGTCCACATTATTCCAAAATAACTATTTCAGAATTAGTGTTACTCCTGATGAAAAGCAGGAGTACAGATTTCGAATTCTGTAGCCCATTATTTTGAAATAATGGGCTTGGTATTGTGAACGGTCTGCTTATAAATTTGGCCTCAGTGGCAGGGGAGAGGCGTGTATTTCGAAATAAAATCCTAGTGTAGACCAGGGCTAAGTGTGTTATGTTTTATTAAAGACAGAAACACAATTAAAATAGGGATTACAAATGTGTCATGGAATACATTTATGCTAGTCTGGCCATGTCTATACTTTTGTTATTTTATTACTCAATAATATACTGTGGATTAGAATCTTTTTGTCCAAGACATTGATCAAACAGATAGGAAGACATGTTCCCTGACACAAAGAATTTATAATCTAACATAACATACTGCTCTAGACCATTATTTCCAGGGTTATAAATGTTTCAAACTTAAAAAAATTGTCAATACACCATAAAACCGCCATACAACTTGGCCCATATAGTAATCACATCTCCCAATAAAAAACCTGTTTATAATATGACTGTTTATAGTATGCTTAAAATACATGACTTTAATATTGTGTGCCATCACTCTCCCTGTTCCGTGAAGTGTTATCAATCCCTTACTTTGTCAAGGAGTTAAATTTACCACAGAATTTTACAAAAATAAGACTCCTATAAACAAACAGTGCTAGATTTGTGGATATCAATTCAAGTCACGAGACTAAAAGTTAGGTCTGATTGAAAACAGCATGAAAAGAGCCCACAACCCAATTTATACAATCTCATTATTATTAATTTTATTATTAAATGCTGTATTGAGACTACAAAAAACCCTCACCTCTATCAACTAAAGTTTTCAGCTCAACTCAGGTGAATACTCTTTGGGGACAGACACGTTTTGTAAAGTACTGTAAGTAGTACATTTTACAATAATTTTTAAGTAATATCTCAAGCTATCCACAGGAGACTTTCTGTCTGTTGTCTCTTTCCAACAATCTTTTCTCCCTACAAAACATACAAACCAGAGGAACTGCAATGCCAACTCTAGTCATTCCTTCTGAGGAAATGTTACAAGTATTAGCCCATAACTCTGTCAAAAACCATGTACAAATTTGACATAAACCAAGTGACTAGGGTATAATTTATCAGTTATTTTGCCCCCAAAAGAGCAGATAAAAATGTAATCCCAAGTTCAGTTAGGAAAAGATATTACCAACCAGAATCCACTCTCTGTATCGGCTGGGATTTGGATGCTTGAATGGTGGTGGTACAGTCAACACCAATGTTCAGAGAAGCAGGAGGTGACAGACACACAGTACCTTATTATGTCACATCATTAAAGTAGGTGCATATCAGTAAACACAGATGATGACTAAAACCATATTTATTGTTTGATTAAATGCCTTCAGTCCCCTCCACATGCAGGCACATGATGTCACTTCATGTATTTCCGCAGTTTTTCAGTAAGGCATGGATCCTTCAGTCACTTACTCATAAGCTTAACTTTAGATACTAAATTATATCTTGGCTGGATGCAAACTCATTTGAATTTAATCTTGTCTTATCACATTCACACAAAGCAGTGACCTACATGAGTTGTGAAGAGTACTAATCAGTGTCATATGTCCACATAACATATATTAATTACAGTATGTTTATAGTAACCTGTTATTCTCTATCATCATCACAGTCACTGCTAAAACACAACAGCACATGCACGCTAGTCTTAGCTACAAAGGATTTGGTTAGCTTCTTGTCTAGTTAATTCAACCACCTCTTTGCTGAAGAGCTGATGAGGGCTTTTGTAAATCTAGTCCCACTGTTGTGTTGACATAAATCCCAACACGTGTAAAATAAATGAAGAACAAATATTTGCATATATAAACTAAAACAGGCCCTACCAGTACTCCCAGCTATTTTGAGACACCACTGACTTCCTGCGGAAACTACAATCAATTGGTGATCTCCCAGAAAGCACCATCCTGGCCACTATGGATGTAGAAGCTCTCTACATCAGTGTTTCTCAAAGTGGTCTGCGGATCTACTCTGAGAAACCCACTAAATGGCCGCTCCGGTTTATTTACCGGCTCCTCAGCCATGGAGTCTCATGGCTCCCATTGGCTCAGATTCACTATCTGCAGCCAAGGGGAGCCACGGGAAGGATCATCTGGATCCATGGGAAGGAGGCGCTTGAAGAAGTCCATTGGGATTTCAACTATTTCCACCCAACCATCAGTCTCAGCCTAGACCAATCCACACAAGAGATCCATTTTCTGGACATTACAGTGCAAATAAATGATGGTCACATAAACACCATCCTATATTGGAAACCTACTGACCACTGTACTTACCTAAACACCTCCAACTTTCATCCAGTACATATCACACAATCCATTGTCTGCAGCCAAGCACTAAAACATAACTGCATATGCTCCAACCTCTTAGACAGAGACAAACACCTACAGGATCTCTATCAAGCATTCTTAAAACTACAGTACCCATGTGGAAAAGTGAGGAAACAGATTAGTAGAGCCAAGTGGGTACCCAGAAGTCACCTACTAAAGGACAGATTCAATGAAGTAAGCAATAGAACACTACTGGCCATAACAGACAGCCTCCATCTAAAACCTCTCCAGTACATCACCAAGGATCTACTACCCCATCCCAGATGATGATCCCTTGCTCTCACAGATGTTGGGAGGCAGGCCAGTCCTCACTAACAAACAGCTCCTCAACCTGAAACAAATACTCACCAACAACTACACACCACAGAACAGAAACACTAATCCAGGAACCTATCTCCGCAACAAACTCTGTCCAAATATATACCCCAGTGACACTTAGGACCTAAGCACATCAGTCACACCATCAGGGGCTTCTTCACCTGCAATCTGTGAATGTGATATATGCCAGCAATGTCCCTCTGCCATGCACATTGGCCAAACCAAAATGTCTCTACACACACAAAAAAAATGGACACTAATCAGATATCAAGAACAGTAACATCCAAAAACCAGTAGGAGAGCACTTCACTCTCCCTGGACACACAGTAATAGACTTAAAAGCTGCCATACTTGAGGGGAAAAAAACTTCAAAAACAGACTGAAGCATGAAACAGCTTGAGCTGGATTCATATGCGAACTTGATACCATCAGAACGGGTCAGAATAAAGACTAGGAATGGCTCTCTCATTACAAAAAGAAATTTCCTCTTTAGGTATTTTCACCTTTTTATCAGCTGTTGGAAATGGGCCACATCCACCTTGATTGAATTAGCCTCATTAGCACTGATCTTCCACGCAGTAATGTGACACTCCTATCTTTGTATGTATGTATAAATCCCTGCCATATTGAAGCTTGCACTTCATACAGCTGATGAAGTGAGCGGCAGCCCACAAAAACTTATGCCCTAAGAAGGGTATGTCTACGCTACAGCGTTATTTCGAAATATCTTATTTCGAAATAGTTAATTCAAAATAAGCTATTTCGAAATAACACGTATAGACACAAAATGCATTTCGAAATAGCGTTTTGCTATTTTGAAATAGCGTTTCCACACTGAGTGGATGCTGAATCGCATTTAAGGCCGGCCAGAACCAGGTCCGGCAGGGCTTCAGGTCAGGAGTTACTTTGTGTGGCTGCTGCCTGAGGCTATCTGAGGCCTGTGCTTAAAGGGACCCCACCCCAACCCCCTGGACAGCCAGTTCTCAGGTTTCCCTGCTTGCTTGCCTACCTTGATGAGGGACAGCAAAGCATTTTGTCTCTGCGTGCTCTGGTTGCCCTCACTCGGGACACAGCTGCACTCTGTAACATGGAGCCAGAGCAGCCCCTGGGCACTCTGGTGCTTCTCGTGGACGCGTTGCTGTGAGTCTGGCTGCACTTTCTGCAGGCTGCCATCCAGGCGGTCCATCCAGGAGGCTGTCAGTATCCAGGAGGTCCTGAGGGAGAGCTTCCACCCTGAGAAGCACTAAGAGACTCCCTGGTCTGCCCCACTGGGGGCTTGTGCCTCATTCCTCCCTCACATCATTCCACTTACTCCTCCCTAACCCCCCTTCCTGATGTAAAATAAAATACATGTATTTTCATGAACACAAACTCTCTTTATTTAACAAAACTGGGGAAGGGGGGAATGAAACTCTGGTGAGACTGGGGAAAGGAGGTGGAAGAGGGGAGGAAAGAGGCTAGAAGAGGGGAGGGGGAAACCTGGGAGGAGGGAGCTGGAAGGGGAAGCAAGGGGAAGAAGGGGAAGGGGAAGCTCAGGGCTCAGGGTTGGGAGTCTCTCAGAACCAACTTGATTTTCATGTGAACCTGCTTCTGGGTTTGCATGTGGCCTTTGGTGGCCAGGCTGGCAGCTATCCTGCCATAGATGGACACGTTCCTCCATCTAGTGCAGAGATCATGGACGTTGAGGACTTCTTCCCCAAACCTGAATAAGGTCCATGATCTCCACCCTGGACCAGGAAGGCGCCCGCCTTCTCAGGGCCCTGGCAGGCTCCTGGGAGCTGGCAGACTGCTCCTGGGGAGCGGTGGAGGACTGGCTGCCAGTGGCTTGCTGGCTTATGTTTTGGGGCCACTGGCTCAGGGGCAGTGACTGCTGGCTCTGGGCTGGCAGGCTTGGAGCTGGCACAGGCACTGTGGCCAGAGTCAACCCCTTTAGGGGCTCCGGGGAGGGTGGGAGGGAGAGGAGTGTTCTTGGTTGAAGCTGGAGTGGCCACCAGGGCACCCTGGGAAGGCTGGAGGCCCCCCTATTTTGAAATAAGTGTCTACATAGCACTTATTTCAAAATAGCTATTTTGAATTTGGCATTATTCCTCGAGGAATGAGGTTTACCAAATTCGAAATAAGCGCTCCGCTATTTTGAATTAATTTCGAAATAGTGGTTTGGCTGTGTAGACGACGCTGGTAAAGTTATTTCGAAATAACGGCTGTTATTTCAAAATAACTTTGCTGTGTAGACATACCCTCAATTTGTGAGTCTTTAAGGTGCCACAGGAATCTAATTTTTGCTGAAACAGACTAACATGGCTACCCCTCTGAAACTCACTTTCCAAGATCATTAATATGAATGCAATTGGATCATGTCAATATATGTGTTAAACAAATTCAAGAAAGGGCCAAAGCTGAGCAGGGCAAAATCATATTATGAAGTTATGTCAATATGTACTTTTTTCAATAGTATTATTTATTACATAAAAGAGCATTTCAGCATCTGCCAAAGCTGCACATTCATCTAGTACCAAAAGGAAAATGAGAAAAATTTGTCTCATAAACTCTTCACCACAGTTAGGCTCAGGTTTAAAAAAACCAGAATCATAATTCTGCATATATATGATTGCAGTTTTAGAATCAATAATAAATTGTTTTCATCTCCATTTTACATTCTCCATGGATTGTGCATTGGAGAAAACTGTAACCCTGCAGAAAGACAGAGCCCCATAACAGGTGTGTAATCATTCAATCTTACCCTCTGATATCTCTCTGATCAAAGCCACTCCTGGGTGACTCCTACTTCCTTTATACACCTCCAGACACAACCAAAGGTCCACAATTGCTTGTATAAGAGGGACAAAAATCACAAACTTTTAAAGTGATTAATCCAATATTTCTCTTTAGCGCATAAATCATTGTCCTTTAAGTCCTTCCTTCCTTCCTTATTGCTGAAAGGAGGAGCAAAATGAGGAGCCTTTCAGAGGCTAATGATAAATATCACAATATCGGACAAGTGTTTCCAAATATTAGCTGATCAGTTTGATGAAAATAAAGAAGCCACACGATTTTCATCCATCACTAGCACAGCATTAAGCAACAGAAGCAGTGCAATGTTCATAGTAGTCCAGCCGAAAGAGATTCATTAGGGATACAGAAACATGAAGTATCCAGATATTATAGAATTGTCTCACCACAAACTTTTCAAAATGTATTACCAGGAAGGGCCTTTATGGGAGCTGCTGGATGTTTGGCATCTTTGCAAGACAGACCACTTATTGAGATGCCCATATATGGATTTAAGGACCTAAATTCTGATTTGTGAATGTTGGTTTAAATAATTTTTCTTGCCTCTGTTAGTATAAGCTCTCTGCATTGCATTAGACTAACCTCCTTTTTAGCCACCACTTGATTTGATTAAAATATCATCTGACATGTGAGATAATGGTCTGCAGATCTTCTGTGATCAGTTTAAATTGCCCTCTAGATTGCTCCAAAACTTTTGTTGACATATGGCATGTTCTTTCCTGTGTTCTCACTAGTTTCTTTAGCCATCAGCATTGATGTTGCTCTCAGTGGGTCCTAATATGTGAAGTGTAAAGTAATTGTGTAGCCTCCTCCCCCCCCACACACATACTTCTTCTTAGCCATCCTCAGAGGATTGGGAGCAGCTCAGGAGTGTATCTGAGCAATGGAGGTTGGAATGACATTTCATGCCAATATTGAGAATCATAGAACCATAGGGTTAGAAAGGATCACAAGGATCATCTGCCAAGATGCAGGATTGGTTGTTTTTAAACTGTTCAAAACAGATGGTTATCCAGGCACCTTTTGAAAACCTTCACTGAAGGAGTTTCCATGATCTCCTTAGGTGGCTATTCCACTGTCCTACTGATCTTACAGTTTTCAACTGTTTCCTGGGATTTCCATGGAAAGCACAGTCCCTCACCGATACTGCTGCCTTACCTGCAACATCCCAGCCCAGCCTATAGAAGGGGCTTCTCCCTTGGGTGAAGATATAGTGATGCAGGTGCCACCGTCCATTACCTCCAATATGGGCAGGGAGTTGGGTCCTCAGATACAGGCAGCTTTATGGGGCTCCAGCCAGGGAAGAAAGTGCTGAGATGTGCTAAGCCCAGGCCACTAATACAGGGACAGGATGAGCAGAGAGAGGTGAAAGTTGTTGCTAAGTGTCATGCCCTGTAATGGTTTGCCACTCCCTTGCCTGTAGTGCCACCTGATAGAGTGGGGTACCACTGAGCCCATCTCTTCCAACAATCAGGGTTCCATTACATCACCATTTTGAGCCAGGCTTCCTGTAGCACCCCCGCAGGTAGGGACACTTCCAGCTGCAACAGGACACACACTCTGAAATCAGCTCTTCAGAGGAGGACTCAGTGAGGGAATTGCCCAGCACTCAACTGCACACCCCATCTGCAGTGCAAACCCAGAATTGTATTGTCTCGCGCTGCACGAAGAACTGTACAGTGTACGTTAATTGAAATTCATCTCCTCCTCTTGCTGGGGAGGAAGATCTGCACTGTATTCTGCTTTCCAGTGAAGAAAAGAACTAGATTCACTCTCTCCCTTGCCTTAGATAGGATTTACCTATGGCAGGAATCCTTTGTTTCACAGTTTGTTTCCCATGTCACCATTTGCAGGGAGATGCCTGAGGTGAGCATTACCTGGATCTGGCAACCAAATCCCTCTCATATCCCAACCCCCCAGCCTGGAGCCCCCTCCCATACCTAAACTCCCTCCCAAAGCCTTTGCCCGCAACCCCTGCCAGAGCCCATACCCAATGCCTTGGCCCAAGCCAGAATCCCTCATTTCTGGTCCCATCCTAGACCCCACACCTACAAGCCCAGAGCTCATACCTCCTCCTACATCCCAGCCTCCTGCCTGATCCAGGCGTCCCCTCCCACACTTTGAACTCTTAGGGTATGTCTACACTTGCCCCCTACTTCGAAGTAGGGAGGCAAATGAAGCATACTGAAGTTGCAAATCAAGCCCGGGATTTAAATATCCCGCGCTTGATTTGCATGTTCCCAGCCGGTTGCCATTTTAGAAATTCACTAGCCTGGAGTAACTGCCTGCGTCTACACGCAGCAGTGAAATGGGAGTCCGATTTAAAGCCCCTAATTCGAATTAGCTGGTAAACCTCATTGCAGGAGGAATACCAGCTAATTCGAGTTAGGGCTTTAAATCAGTCTCCCGTGTAGACGCGGGCAGTTACTCCGGGCTAGTGAATTTCTAAAATGGCAACCGGCCGGGAACATGCAAATCAAGCGCGGGATATTTAAATCCCGGGCTTGATTTGCAACTTCGGTATGCTTCACTTGCCTCCCTACTTCGAAGTAGATGGCAAGTGTAGACATACCCATAGTTAACCAGAATATTTGACTAACCAGCACCCCTCCATTTTCCCAGCATGCAAGCCAGATAAAGCTTTTATTGTAGTTTATAGGCAGCCAGCATGTAACACAGTAGCCATAAGTTAAGTACATGCAAAGTGATTGAACAATTAATGCTTTAGGGTGGTTCTGCATCACTGCAGATATGCATAACACATGGCATCCCATGTTTGCAAGTAGTCATTTTCACTCTCTCTCTGGCTCAATGACTATTCAAGAATTTCATATAAAGTGAAGTAGTTCTACGGAGCTTCAGTCATGAGCATCCCCCAGCCCAGTAGTAAGGACACTCACCCGGAAGGGAAGATAACTGCTTTCAACTCCCTAATCCAAAGCGGGGATTCAAACCACACTCTCCTCTAAATACCTTAACCACCAGGCTGCAGGCAGCAGACCTCTTGCTCCCCTGTGGGAAATAGCTTCTAAATCCCTTTGTGAAGTCAACTTGAAAAAAAAAAGGCCAAAATGATTATTCAGCAGATGCGTCAAATTTGCAAAAAGTTTCAGGTTAATCAAACCAGCATTTTTCAGTGAATAAATTACTAGGCTGAAAATCTCACAGCACTAAACTGGAGGAACAAAGACCAAGAAGGCGGATGAGAAAGGAAATATTTGTATTCCCATTTTACCAGTGGGGAATTGAGGCACTGAGAAACTAAGTCTTTGCCACATCAAGAGATTTGTAGGATTGATGTGCTACAATATAGAGCCAGATTGATGTGGCCTTCACACGGGTGTTTGAGAAGGAAAGCCCTCCACATTTCAGTCTCTGAGCTCCCTGATTACAGGGACTGTGTCCCTATTGACCCCCAAGGTGTATATATTGACCCAAAAGTTGTGAGGTGGAGGTGAGGCTAATTCCACTTCCCCCCACAAGAAGGAAGATCCCACTTAATTCCAGGAAACTTGGAGAGGGGGCTGTGCATCCTTGAGCTTCCAATGAGAAGGTAAAAGGCCCTATCACCCCCAATGTAGGGTTGTGTCTAAATGGCATCATTTAACAGTGACAGCTTAGGAATTGCCCTATTGGATCAGATGCAAGTTACAGCTAACTCAATGTTCCTATCTCTAATGGTGGCCCAAACTAGCCACTTCAGAAGATGGTATAAGAACCCCAGAGTAGCCAGATATGTGACAAGCTTTCACAGGCTTCCTGTTTCTGATATAGTTAAAGAATCTCTTTTAATTAAACCCTTTTAATTTCTCTCTAATCATTTAATGAATGAGTGAGGCACACAAAGTAGTAAACCCCAATAAGTAACACTCACAGCGACTGAAGGTGTTTGGATTTGATTTGATTTATTGTTATTAATACACTCTTTCCCTTTACTTCCATTCTTTGCCCTGACTGCTCCTTGACTCTTTTAAAAATCAGTTATAAACTACTTTGGGACTATCTTTTTAGCAATAATAAATGTACATACATAGCACCTTGCAGCCAAAACGTATTGATGTAGTTATCTTCCCAATCCCTCAAAGCTAAGGGAAGTAGGCCTCAAAGTGTGTCCTGAAACAATCATGATTTTTTTCACCAAAACCTTTGCAAACTGTTGTTGATTTTGTGCCCTCCAAATATCACTTTATGAACTTATCTTTCCTGAAAACATTCAAGCACACCAAGTTTTGCATGGATGTGGTTAATGGTATTTGAATCAGTCACTTATGTACAGAAAGTAAATCTTGATATTTTATTTAGTGGGAATTTTCGCAACTGTCACACAAACAGCGAAATTTTCATTTTCTCATTGAAATATTAAAACCTTCAATTTCAGAGTTATTTTCATTGTGCAATATATTTTTAGATATGGGATAAATTTGAAGCCATAAAAATCTATCTCCTCTAGGAAATGAAATTCAGATCCCTGACAAGTGCCTGTATTACCAGCAGGCTACAAAATGTGGAAGTGGCTAGTAGTGGAAAAATCTATGGAATCATAGCAAAGACCTGTTAACCCTATAATTAGTTCAGAAACAAAACTCATTTTATAGGAACCCTTTTAATCCTGTTTAATATTAAAACACAAGTATGCAATTCTACGGATGTTTCTTCATCAGATCAATGATTTCACTGTATACTCGCTGAGGAGCATCAAGACCCCAGATGAAATCAAAATGGCTCCAATCAGGAATATACTTTTCATAAAGTAGATTGGTTATTTTGGAGAGCAATAGCCTTATATCCTTTAGGTCCACAAGCCAGTCCTCTCCACCATACCACAATGCAGTTGGAACTTTCATATCTTCTAACCTATACAAGGGAGCTTCAGTCTGGAAAACAAATTGAACAGCTTTAAAACTGAAAGCATCTACAGTAGAAATTTTTAAACACAAAATATTCATCTGTGGTGTGATACCTGCCCAAAGTTCTGGGTGCATCCAGAAAGAATGGAAAATTGTTAGATATAGCAAGAACATCCTAAAGCTTCACAGATTTCACTGAAAAGTCAATAGAATAACAGCTGGTTAGGGGGCAGTGGACAGATAACAAATTATCAGCATTGAAAATATTTTGAGCATATTATCAAATATTTCAAATAAATCAAATAAGATGATATTTCTACCACAATCAGATGAAAATCCAGCCCTCCATGCAGATCATATACTAATATATTTTATTCCTTCACCAGAAATATTCTTGCTATTGTATTCTGTTTATTCTTACTTTTAAGAGGTAACAGATTTTTCTTACCTGGTTGTATTTAACTTCATTCTCCTTACTGCCATAATCAAAATGCTTGAATTCTCCTGTTTTAAAAGTCTAAGTAAAAAAAAAATTACACATTTTAATATTTTTTATGATTTGGTCCACCCTATAATATCCTGCAATTAACAAAATTAAAAAGTAGATTTTAAAAGAAACATTAGAAATTAATTAGATGTTGTGTCTATTAAAAGAGGAAGCAGTAGGAAGCTTTCTAGAATGGACACTGATATCATAATCTTGTTAAAATACTTGCTTATCTTACTTTCAAAATTTCATTCCAGACTGATAAGGCAACCAACCAGAAGGGTTCTTAAAAGCCATGAAGCACTATGATTGAGTTCATCATTTCAGTACTGGCCCAAAGTTTTCTTACGCAGATCTGAATTTTATTTTTTCTGAGATTCTATGCCCACTAATTCACTGGTACCAGAAAGTGTTTGCAGTTCTATTCAGCAAAAAATCAACAGAAATACAATAAATTTTTCAGTATAACAATTAACCTTCAGAGTGCTAAAGCTGATGGTTCAGAGCTCTTGGAGATGATCCAGGTTGATGAAGTTATAGCTGATTATGCAGTTGTCCTAGAGAACTATAAAATATCTCTCTTTGTGGCTTTTGAGACATATGAAATCATTCTTTTATACCAAAGAGAGAAATCCATTACAACTTTGTCCATCGATTGACTGAATTTGAACTACTCCACATACATTAAACAAACAGATCCGCTTTCCACTCTATACAAAGTAATCACTATATTCATGAAATGATAGAAATTTGAATAGCCATGGAAAAATTGAGGAATGGGCACATATATAAAGCAGTGAACCCCACTCCTCAATAAACACATAAAAAAATTACATTACAATTCTTTATCAATTTTATCTCGCTCCCCTTAAAATTAAACATACTTATAATACAGGGATGAGCCAAAGCCAGAGAGAATGTAATGAAATAGGATAATTTCTCCATATATGGTGGAAGAGCCAACTATATTTTGGAAAGCTATAAGGAAGACCAGGGAGTGAGCTGTCAGATAGCTCTAAGGTATTTGTATTAAGTTATCCTGAAAATTCTGCACCTTATAAAATCCAGAAAGAACAGATCATTCATCTCCTAGGTGACACTAGAATTTCTATAGCAATATGGTGGAAGAGGAGTGACTCTTCTAAAACTACTGACTGGTATCAAAAAGTGTGGGGAATGTCAGTATTAGAAAAACCAACTCATCAGTCAGGGTTCTACAAAGGAGTGAAGGTAAAAGGACAATTGCTTATAAATCTTCTAGAACATTTTAGCACATGCTGAAACTGGGTCATTCCCAGCCGCCAAACCCGATAGTTTAAGAATTTTTTTTAATGCTCCGGAAACCTTTTTCTACACTATCCACAATTAAACTTGTAGGGAAAAAAGAGAAAAGATTCACATCAGAAAGTTTTGAAACAACAAGTAAAATAGGTTACCCATTACATTTTTAAAAACCCAGAAGTTTGGACCTAAACATATGGTAATGAAGACTTTAACTAATACAGAAGACAAAGAGTAGAAAAGCATCAACCACAAGTCTCAATAATACAGCTTTAGGGACTTCCAAAGGCCAATTCATAATTGTGTTTTTGTGTCCATAATCATTTTATTCAAGCTGTAAATAAGTTTTATACATTTTCTGTTGTAAAAGATTTCTGTATCTGTTCATAATATTGAAAGGGAAAAAAGGAAAAGAAATTTAGTCCATCAGACTGAGATTACTATTTTACCTTATTATGATACATATATTGTGTTTTCATATTGTAATAATAGTGAGTGTATGATATTTTATTTTCACTAACTAATTTATTACAGTATTTTTAAATATTACTGGTGAAGTTTGTAATAAACTTATTTTAGACCTTAATCTCCTCTCACACTGGTTTTCAGACAAATATGAAACCAGTTCATGCGGCTCTGATCCGTATGTGAGGGCATCTTTCCTGTGTAGATCTCCCCAAGGAGATTCAGCCATCTCTATGTCAATGCTTCCTTCTTCTCCTTATAGAGGCCTCTCCGTGCATTGTTTGTGTAGGATGCTGGAAGGACCGGGTAAAGGAGTGGGTATCCCAGCACTGGGCTAAGATGCTTATCATCTCTCCTTGATTTCCAAGCAGTGTCCTCTGTAAAAGTGATATAGGCCTAGGCTATAAAACTTTTCCGCAGAGTCATTCCCTCATATGGCCAGTGTGAGTCCCTGAGAGCATGGTTATAATGAAGTCAAATTACAAAGGGGCTAAGGGCGGGGAAGTGTTCTATTTGTCACTAGTGGCCAGGTAGCCTTTTCTGGGGAGCAGGGCAAGCCTTAACTCCTAAACCAATCCTCCTTCTCCTCCCTATGGGATAATACTGAGGGGATCTCCAGAATTTTATTCCCCAAACAGCCAATGCTTTCAACATCTCCAGCTCCCACCCCTCTTCTTTCTCCTTCTCTCAGACCCAACTAAATGGCATTTCATTCAGCTTCCTACAGTCAGTGGCATGTCAAAGCAGAACAGCAGTTTCCCAGGGCAGCTGATGGTAGAGGCTGGGCTGGGCAGGGAAGCACTGTTCTACCTTTGATAGACTGTTGCTATTACTCCTGTTTCAAAAAGACATCCAAGGGGAAAAACCTGCTCCTCCATCCCAAGATTAGCTACAGTGCTCAGCTGTACAAGAGAAAAATTGCAGCCTCGGGTTGTAGGAAGCCACATTAAAGCTCTTAGCATCATTGGTCCGGAAATGAAAGTAAGACCCCAATGTAACAAAGTACAAATGCATGGGCTTAATTTTAAGCGCATGAATAGCTCTACTGAAGTAAAGACACACTCATTCACATATTCTTCTAAAATGGACTGCCTTTCCTAGCATAAAAATGTTATATAATTACCAACCCATCATCTTCTCACTTTATTCATATTTCACTTAATGGCTCACTTCTGCCATGAAATCTATAGAACATGAACTAATTCATGTGCTAAAGTAAAATGTAAACAGGAGTCATACTTACTACGGTGACCACGTGAACTAACAGATGCCCCAATCCAGAAAACACATATATAGGAATAGGAGTCTGCACATAATTTAATGTGTATTACCCTGTCCAAATCCACCTGCTACTTTTATGCCCGTTGTTAAACGCCTTGCAGCAGAGACCCATCTAGCTGTCAGTTTGCAAGGTACCCACTTCACCTTCAGGTATGTTCCAAGTAAGCAAAATAAGTCATTTCAAGGTGTAGAGCAGGTGGCTACTGGTGCACTTCTTGTGTAGATGAAAGCACAAGGCTGAAGGACTCATGCTTCATTACATACCCAAGGTATGTAATCTACTGCACATGTACCAGCAAACTACTCATGCACATCCTGTTGTAGTTGTTCACTGTGTTAGTGTTCTGACTCATACAGCTCTGTGTAGGCACTCTACCAGACAGAGGGTTTAGGGCTCATCTCTTGTGCTTGTAAAAATTCTATGGGAAACCTGATTGTGGGACCTGTGCGGTGGAGGAAGAAGAGGGAGAGGGGAGAGTAAAAGAAAATATGCATGTAGGAATAAAACCATCAAGTCCACCGTGTTCTCTTTCTAACAACTGTAATGAAGTTTCAGTATCCCAAGACTGAAGAATAGCCACTTAGTGAGGGTGGGAGAAGGATCTAATTAAGCAATAATCACCAGAGGATCTTTTCCTGTTTCCCAGGTCACAAGACATTATCATGACCCAGTATAACATGATAGTGCTGAATAGATTTTATAAATCTAATTTTAATTTTTTTCTAATATTATAAAGAAGCTTTTTACAGAGACTGATGTTTTTAAGGAGTAAAGATTATTAGAATTTACTAAAGTGGAACCTTTAAAGAGTAAATTTAAATTTAACACCATGTGGGTAGGTTTCCTCTCAGGTTCTTAATCAATGTCTTCCATAGATTCATATTCATCAATATATATTCCAAAGACTCAACACTGAGATAAAAAGAAGTGGTCTTATTTACCTTTACACTCCAAGTCTGAGTGATCCCAGTCCTCTCAACTCTCTAGCACCTAAACATTTCTTGTTTTACACAGTTTGCTCCCTAAAAACTCCAAAAATATCAATGATGTGGATAAGACGATGGTGTAGAGAGGAAGGGTTTAGATTTATTAGGAACTGGGGGAAACTTTTGGGATAGTGGGAGCCTATACAGGAAGGATGGGCTCCACCTAAACCAAAATGGAACCAGACTGCTGGCACGTAACATTAAAAAGGTTTTTAAACTAAGGGCTGAGGGAAAGCCAACGGGTAAGGAGGAGCACATGGATCAGACAGAGACATCTCTTAGGGGAGGTCCTATTAATAGAGATTCTCTATGTTCTAGTGAGGAGGAGATGATCAGATGAAACACAATCAAATGAAAAAGAGTCTAATACATCAGGAAATGGCAGACAGATAAATAGTGACAAATTTCTTAAGTGCTTATACACAAATGCTAGAAGTCTAAATAATAAAATGGGTGAACTAGAGTGCCTAGTTTTAAAGGAGGATATTGATTTAATAGGCATCACAGAAACTTGGTGGAATGAGGACAATCAATGGGACACAGTCATACCAGGGTACAAAATATATCGGAAGGACAGAACAGTTCAGGCTGGTGGGGGAGTGTCACTATACGGGAAAGAAAATGTAGAATCAAATCTTAAATGACCCTAAATGTTCCATAGAATCTCTATGGATAGTAATTCCATGCTCCAATAATAAGAATATAGCAGTAGGGATATATTATCGACCACCTGATCAGGACAGTGATAGTGACTATGAAATGCTAAGGCAGATTAGAGAGGATATCAAACCAAAAAACTCAGTAATAGTGGGGGATTTCAACTATCCCCATATTGACTGGGTACACATCACCTCAGGACGGGATGCAGAGATAAAATTTCTTGATACCTTAAATGACTGTTTCTTGGAGGAGCTGGTTCTGGAACCCACAAAGGGAGAGGCTATTCTTGATTTAATCCTAAGTGGAGCACAGGATCTGGTCCAAGAAGTAGATATAACTGGACTGCTTGGAAATATTAACCATAATGTAATAAAATTTAACATCCCTGTGGTGGGAAAAACACCACAGCAGCCCAAAACTGTAGCATTTAATTTCAGAAAGGGGAACTACACAAAAATGAGGAAGTTAGTTAAACAGAAATTAAAAGGTACAGTGATAAAAGTAAAATCTCTGCAAGCTGCATGGAAACTTTTCAAAGACACCATAATAAAGGCCCAACTGAAATGTATACCCCAAATTAAAAAACACAGTAAGAGAACCAAAAAAAGTGCCACCGTGGCTTAACAGCTAAGTAAAAGAAGCAGTGACAGATAAAAAGACATCTTTTAAAAAGTGGAAGTCAAATCCTAGTGAGGAAATAGAAAGGAGCTTAAACTTTGTCAAATTAAGTGTAAAAATATAATAAGAAAAACCAAAAAGGAGTTTGAAGAACAGCTAGTCAAAAACTCAAAAATAGCAAAACGTTTGTTACATACATGAGAAGTAGGAAGCCGGCTAAACAACCAGTGGGGCACTTGGATGATCGAGATGCTAAAGGAGCACTTAAAGATGATAAAGTCATTGCGGAGAAGCTAAATGAATTCTTTGCTTCATCCTTCATGGCTGAGGATATTGGGGAGATTCCCAAACCTGAGCCATTATTTTTAGGTGACAAATCTGAGGAATTGTCCCAGACTGAGGTGTCATTAGAGGAGGTTTTGGAACAAATTGAAAAACTTAACAGTAACAAGTCACCGGGACCAGATGGCATTCACCCAAGAGTTCTGAAAGAACTCAAATGGGAAGTTGCAGAACTATTAATTGTGGTTTGTATCCTATCCTTTAAATCAGCTTCCGTACCTAATGATTGGAAGATACCTCATATGACACCAATATTTAAAAAGGGCTGTAGAGGTGATCCTGGTAATTACAGAACAGTAAGTGTAAGGTCAGTACCGGGCAAATTAGTTGAAACTATAGTAAAGAATAAAATTGTCAGACACATAGATGAACATAATTTGTTGGGGGAAAGTCAGCATGGTTTCTGTAAAGGGAAATCATGCCTTACTAATCTGCTAGAGTTCTTTGAGGGGGTCAGCAAACATGTGGACAAGGGGTCCAGTGGATATAGTGTACTTAGATTTCCAGAAAGCCTTTGACAAGGTCCCTCAGCAAAGGCTCTTAAGT
Source organism: Rafetus swinhoei (assembly GCA_019425775.1). Taxonomy (NCBI): domain Eukaryota; kingdom Metazoa; phylum Chordata; order Testudines; family Trionychidae; genus Rafetus; species Rafetus swinhoei. The sequence continues at coordinate 36,969,930 of CM033447.1, forward strand.
AAAGTAAGTTATCATGGGATAACTTTCATGGATTGATAACTGGTTAAAAGACAGGAAACAAAAGGTAGGAATAAATGGTAAGTTTTCCGAGTGGAGAGAAGTAACTAGTGGGATCCCTTAAGGATCTGTCCTGGGACCAATCCTATTCAACTTATGTATAAATGATCTAGAGAAAGGGGCAAACAGTGAGGTGGCAAAATGTGCAGATGATACCAAACTGTTCCTGATAGTTAAGACCAAAGCAGACTGTGAAGAGCTTCAAAAAGATCTCACCAAACTAAGTGATTGGGCAACAAAATGGCAAATGAAATTTAATGTTGATAAATGTAAAGTAATGCACATTGGAAAAAAGAATCCCAACTATATGATGGGGACAAATTTAGCTACAACTAGTCAAGAGAGAGATCTTGGAGTCATTGTGGATAGTTCTCTGAAAACATCTAACTCAGTGTGCAGTGGCAGTCAAAAAAGCAAATAGAATGTTAGGAATCATTTAAAAAGGGATAGAGAATAAGACAGAGTATCTTATTGCCTCTATATAAAACCATGGTACCCCCACATATTGAATACTGTGTACAGATATGGTTGCCTCATCTCAAAAAAAGATATATTGGCATTGGAAAAGGTTCAGAAAAGGGCAACAAAAATGATTAGGGGTTTGGAATGGGTCCCATATTAAAAGAGATTAAACAGACTTGGACTTTTCAGTTTAGAAAAAAGGAGACTAAGGGGAGATATAATAGAGGTCTATAAAATCATGACTGGTATGGAAAAAGTGAATAAGGAAAAGTTATTTACTTATTCCCACAATATAAGAAGTAGGGATCATCAAATGAAATTAATAGGCAGTAGGTTTAAAACAAACAAAAGGATTTTTTTTCTTCACTCAGTGCATAGTCAACTTCTGGAACTCCTTGCCAGAGGATGTGGTGAAGGCTAGGACTTTAACAGGATTCAAAAAAGAGCTAGATAGATTCATGGAGGTTAGGTCCATCAATGGCTATTAGCCAGGATGGGTAGGAATAGTATCCCTAGCCTCTGGTTCTCTGGAGGTGAGTGACAGGGGAGGGATCACGTGAGGATTACCTGTTGTCTTCCCTCCCTCTGGGGCATCTTGTATTGGCCACTGTCTGCAGACAGGATACTGGGCTGGATGGGCCGTTGGTCTGACCCAGTATGGCTGTTCTTATGTTCTTAAATGCTCTTTTGAGATGCAACAATGCAAAACCAGAAGTCTACCCTAGCATGTTACGTTAAGTTACTCAACAGTGCAGCCACACAAGTGGTAGCCATGGTGGAAAATTTAGTATTTTGATCTTTGCACATAATTCGTTTTCAAATTCTAATGGAAGACATCATTAAGTTTAAGGGTGGTTTACATTGTGTATGATGGTAGTGATTTACGATTACATGGTACTGATATCTGACCTCAGTGTCAGAGTTAATAAAATTGCACTTTGTTTTGAATGAATAAATCTCAGCACCAGTGCCAGGGGAAAACAAAAGAAAAATATGAGATGTAAATTTTCAGATAGCTCTCTCTTTTCATGAATAGATCAGACAGGATATGTGAGAATATAAAACATCAGAATTGGCTGCATAACATTTAAATATAAGCTGTGAGTTAAAGCCATTTTATATTTCAGAAACACTACCTGGCCCCAATGGAGTATATTTTTTGCAGATGTTGAATCTGGAAAGCGTGACAGGTAGATATCAACGCGACTCTGTAAGAAAACATTTTAGACATTTATTTTCTAACTGAAATGAATGAAGTCAAATTCATCTTATACTAAATACCATTGAGATAAATAGCTTCAGAATATGAAAATAGCTATCCTCTAGAAAATCTTAAGAGATGGCCAGGAACACTGTCACTATCATCCAAAAACTGGATTGAAGAACTGAGTTAGCTTTTTTAAATGAACATTTTCATGTTAGTGCTACAAAAATGTAACAATATACAATACTATTCAGATATGTGTAATGAACTCCACTATGACAGAAGTTTTTCAAACCATTCAGTAAGACTGACAATTTTCAAGTATATCTGAACCAAGTTATGGATCCATAAGGTTTTCAAAAACAGAAAAAACTTGGCAACTTCAGCTCAGTTTCCCTCTGAGTAAGGTTGCTGCTTTATGTTTGCAGCAACATTTTGACTTTCAGGACAAAACCATGAATTAAAATTTCTATAATGAATCCTGGCCTTGGGAATCCTGGCCTGCCTTCTGTTTAGCAATACTTTTCCATCATTTGTTACAAATTTGAGTCAAATTTCCCCCAATTTGTTCACACTGAGTCGACCCTTATACTGTGGGTAGTCTCATGTAGTACTCCTCAGTTAAAATAAGGGTGGCAGAATCCATCATTGTTTGTTCCACACAGTGGAATATGGGAGAGTAATCAGAGGAGTTTAGTGGTTTTAAACTGGTCATTTTTATTAGCCTGCTTTGAACAGCTTTTAGTGCAAAATCAAGTACGCTTTCCTTAAGATAATGTGATCCTGTAAATCTTTGCATTTTGTCTTTGTGACTTTTGTAGCGTTTTACATAGCCATGCCTGTTCCAAGTTTTTGCCATGCTAAACACCAATATTAACTTTTTCAACCTCATAATCCATGTGAAATGAAAACCTCAGGTTCCAATTCAATCCATTTACCTAAAACTATTTGCAAACTCGTCATTCAAAATATTTCAAGCTGACAAGTCATTAACACTTCTCTGAAATGGATGATCAGGACGTAAAGAGATTTAGATAAACTATGGATTACAGGTGGGTGACAGAGCTCCCGTCAACATAATTAAATCACCCCCAATGAGTGGTGGTACCTTCATGAGCAGACGTGCATCTCCCAGTTGATATAGTGCTGTCCACATCTGGGCTTCTGTCAGTGTAATTTATGTCACTCGGGGTGGGGAGATGTTTTTTCACAACCCTGAGAGACATAAGTTTCAGCAACAAAAGTGCTAGTGAGTGCACAAAGGTTGCAGCTAGAGCCTCTTAAAGCATCACTTGGGTTCACAGATCTTTTTTGCCAAGGGTCCTATTAATATAACTTGTTTTTAAAGGGCAATGTAATCAAAACAAATAGTCTAGCTTCAGGGAAAAGGGCAACTGGTGTTATGAGTTAGAGGAGCACCTCCCCTCAGCCTCTATGATACTCAAAGATATGTAACCTACCTACATCTGCATTTTTCATACATCTGGATATCTTATCAAGAGGAAAAATGCAATCATCTGTTTAAAATGTCCCCAATCAACATTCCTCCTTTGCTGACACTGCATTTGTAAATGATAATTATACTTTGATTTGTCTGTAGGAAAGAAATGCTGGGCTCTTCTGAAGCCTCAGTTATTTCGGAAACACGTGTGCAAAGATATTTGTTTTACATGAATGCCTCAGGGCTTGCCTCTAGCAGAGCTTTGTACACGTTAACATGGGGTAGTTTGTGGCATTAGTCACAGTCCTAAGCCAGAGATAAGTCACCAGCTCACCATCCCCACAAGTCATTTGGAGATAGAGCTCTCTGTCCCAATTCCGTCCCTGATTACTCTTTGCTCTGGGGGGAAAGGAGGGGCGAAGAACTGTAGTTTTCTGCTGCCCTATACCATCAGTAGAAATAGATAATCTTCACATCATAGATAACACTTGTGAACTCTACTCTTAACTCAGTGAGATGTATAAAGATGTGAACTAAGACTTTGAAATAGACCTAGAATTAGACTGAGTCAGTGGAAGTTGCATCTACACTAAACTTTTTTGCAAAATCTCTCACCAGCTAGCAGAAATACAGAGAGTGGTTGCATATACAGGGTACTGGTATTCTTTCCTCTGAATCTACCAATTCTATTCAAAGCAGGTCTAGATGACAGGGGTAAAATGTTTGAATGTGATGCTCAGTTTTGCTCATGTTCTTTTGCAGGTTAGCTACTATATACTATTGTGTATGCATATGTTTTTAAAGAGCTATATGGCTATAAAGTGGAGGTATGCTGTATTTAGATAATTTTCTTCCTGTGTTTTTCCAATTGAAACATTAACCCAATAATGTCAGCGTTCAAAAAGAACTTTCAAACCTAAAAAGTTCATGTGATTTCAGAATAAAATAAGCTGACTCTACATATGTTCAGTGTAACCAGTCGGACATGTCCCTCCTCTCCACTGGTGTCTAGCTGACTGGACATACTCCTCTCCTTTTTCTTTTCCCCTGACGCTGGCTCTTTTTATCGTGCCTTTGGTATGTTATCTTCAGTTCAATGCAATTTCATGCTACCCAAGTCTATCATGAGGCCCAACTTTGCCTAGAAACCATATTGCTTATGAATATGTATGTAACCTGTGGAATGTGTGTGAGGTGTGAATGAGAAATACCCAATCCAAGGCAGTTTGAGATCTCTGACCTTTCAAGGCAGACAAAGACTCTGAAAGCAGATAAATTAACTGAGAAGCAGCCAGAAAATCTCTCTCTCTCAGACTAAATGTAACATCACAGCAGAAACCTGGGACTGGCCCGGACGAAGTCAAGCGTCCTGCAGATCCGAAGGGATCTCCCAAGGAACATCATGGTCGAGTCTGGGAAGCTGACGCCTGGCCAGCACTCTGGCCAACAGTGAAATCAAAAGCAATCTACGCTGCACTTGCAGCCTGCCTCCAAACTGCCAGCATGAATGTGATGTGTGTGTGAGAGAATCACTTTACTCTTAAGAATCTGTACCAATAAACAACCCCAAAAGCAATACCACCCCAGCCCACCCTTTGTCCAGGTTTGTTCCTCAGCAGGTCTGAGGAAGTACAACATTCAGTAAAGGTAAAAGATTTCTGACTGAGGTCATTGCATTATGCATTTGAATTCAAAGACTAATACTTCAAAATATTAGGAGCTCATTCTCCATTGTCTTGTGCTTAGTGTAATCATTTACTCCCTTCTCAAGTGGGGTCAAACAAATGAACTGGTCCATCTTACAGCATCCCAGCCAACCTTTACTCCCTCATCCACCATAAACACACAAACTTTAAGAGACAGTATCAACATATTAGCCTACCCTGGGATCAAACTGGTAACAAAAGGAAGCCAGTTTTGTTGTATAAAATTAATTATCCATGTAATGTGGCCAAGCAACAAATTAGTTAGTTCAAAATCACTGAACACATACCATATTTAGATTCTTTTCATTAAAGCCCCCAATGACAGAAAAGACCAAGGAACAAAACTTCTGAAATACTCTGTAGCGGCACACCCAAACAGTCCATTTGCTCAGAACCTCTCCCTTCACAGAGAATTCTTTCTTGCCAAGAATAGCCTGTAAAAACACAAAGACATTACTCACTATGGTTTATTAGGACAGGGGTGGGCAATAGTTTTTGACCAGGGGACACTTCAGAAATTTTTGAAGTGGCCCTGGACCACCCCAGAAGGGGCAGGGCCTCAGGTGGAAGGGGTGGGGCCAGGACACTTCCCTGCTTCCCCACCCACAGACCCTAATTGATCTGGGGGTGGGGGAGTGCGCTAAGTCTTTGTCCCCCCAGAGAGAACCACCAGCTGTTCTAAACAGCTGGCAGTTCCCTCTAGGTGCCCCAGTCCCTGGCAGTGGAGGAGACTTCGTGTGCTCCCCACTGATGCCTCCAGGTCAATCAGGGCCTGGAGAGGGGGAGCACATGAAGTCTCTTGCTCCCTGCCCTTGCCCTGCAAGAGAGCGCCGCGCTTAGAGTCAACCGCCAGCTGAACAGCAGCTGGCGGTTGACTTTAACTGCTGAGCCCCTTGCAGGGTGGGAGGGAACTTTGTACGCTCCCCCCGCCCCTTGGCCCTGATTGGCCTGGAGGCGGTGGAACGCGGTTCAAAGTCTCCTCTCATCCTGTCCCTGTCCTGCAAGGAGTGTGCAGTGCTTAAAAGCACCATGCACTTCCCCCCATCCCCAGGCCAATCAGGGAATGGGGGGCAGGAGAATTGCGCAAAGTCTCCTCCCACGCTGCCAGGACCATGTGGTGCTTCTAAGTGCCATGCTCTCCTTGCAAGGTGGGGGCAGGGTGGGAGGAGACTTTGCATGCTTCCCTCCCGGCCCCCGGCCCTGATTGGCCTGAGGGCGGGGGGAGCAGCAGGGCCTCAGTGGGCCAGATCAACTTGCTTGATAGGCCACATCTGGCCCCCGGAGGCCCTTTTGCCCACCCCTGAATTAGGGTCTGTGGGTGAGGAAGCAGGGAAGTATCCTGGCCCTGCCCCTTCTGCCTGAGGCCCCACCCCTTCCAGGGTGGCCAGTTCAAAAATTTCTGAAGTGGCCCGCAGTCAAAAATTATTGCCCACTCCTGATTTATATCCTAATCTTACTCCCTTAGCACTGTACTTCCTTAGCCCTCCATCTCATCTCTATAGATTTCTCCTCCATCTTGTCTCAAAAATGAGGTTATTCTATGAAGCCTCTGAGACCAACCCACCATGACACATGACAATGGCAATGAAAGTATTACATTCTTCTCACACCGAATATGGGATTTTACTAGAAATAAAGAAAATGTTACAATTCCCAAATCTCTCTCCTTCTCTCTCTCTTTCACTGTAGAGCCTCTGCTAAAATGTTTTCAAGTCCCTTGCTTAAAAAAAACAGTATGCATATCTTAACACAAGCAAAGATGAGTAAAAATAAAACAAAACAAAAAAGTATAGTATATGCCAAAATAATTAATTACTGCTCTTGTTTGCATCCCTTCCTGACATCTTTTGTTGCTACTTTTCCTATGCAGAATAAAAGGTCCTCAGAGAAGAGACTTTGCTTTTGTCATTTTCTATAAAACATCAAACACACACTTGTTAATATATACATAAATAATCAGGAGCATCTATAACAGAATCACACACCTTGCTTATTCGTTCAGGTATGAAGAATAGTTTTACCAGTGGACTTTTAGAATTCTTAAGCGTGATTATAGGAGCCAATGCAAAAAATATTTTGATTTTTTGAGCCAGCTGGGGCAAGGATGAAAATGCAACGAAACCTGAGAAAGCACAAGAAATAGATCAGAGAAATCCTGGGGGGAAAAAACTTGCTTTATACAATTCTAAAAAATTCAACTGTTGCCAAGTCTTGCAATTTAAAAATGTGTTTCATAGGGTCTGAAATTAAATATAAAGCTTTCACTCCTTGAAACAACTGATTATGGGAGAATCTTAGATTTCATTTTAAAAGAGAAAGCTCCTAGACTTTGTTGTTATGATCAGGAATTTAAAATGTGACTAAGTGCACTGTGAAGATTCAAAATTCAGAAAGCAAATAGACAATCCCTCTCTTCCAATACACCCACATACACAGAGTTATTTTTAAAAAATCTAATAATTGTTAAGCCAATCTTGTGATCTTTAGGGGTATGTCTACACTAGCCCCCTAGTTCGAACTAGGGTGGCTAATGTAGGCATTCGAACACAAATGAAGCCGGGATTTAAATATCCCGGGCTTCATTTATGTTCAGGCTGATGGCACCATTTTTAAATCCCTTAGTTCGAACTGACTGCCCGGCGGCTACACACGAGGCAGTCAGAAGTTAATCTGAACTAAGTCCTTGTTCGGATTAACTGTTACTCCTCCTGCAATAAGGTGTAACAGTTAATCCGAACTAAGGACTTAGTTTGATTAATTTCTGACTGCCGCGCAGCCGCGAGCAGTCAGTTCAAACTAAGGGATTTAAAAATGGTGCATTGAACATGCAAATGAAGCCTGGGATATTTAAATCCCGGGCTTCATTTGCAAGTTCGAATGCCTCCATTAGCCACCCTAGTTCGAACTAGGGGGCTAGTGTAGACATACCCTGCGAGACCTGATTCATGATTTTTGAATGTCTGGGGTCAGCAATAGTCCTGTATTGGTTCAAACATCTAATCTGGTGTAAGGATATACTCATTCTGAATCATAATGTATGGATTGTAGGCAAAATTCTCTTCTGGCATAACACCATTAACCTCAGGTCAGTTTTGTCAGCACAGATTTTGTCATTTTGTAAGAAATCTGGTGTGAAACAAAAAGGAAACTAAAGGTTACTTAGACAAGCTCAGCATTGCACACACTGGAATTGGCAGATGGAAGGAAGGCAAGTCACATCTATATCAGAATATACTGGAAATCAAAAACTTCCAAATCACACATTTCTGTGGCCTGCCTGCTCACTGGAACTAAGATGCCAGAGGCTGGGTGGATGAGAGTTGGAATAATGACAGGTTCATCAGTGGGAAGCATTTTGGAACTAAGGGATGAGAATCAGGGTCTTTATAAGAGCTATCATCTCCCAATCCTGGTCAGAATGTCATCCCACTCTTAGTTGTGGTGTAGGTGCAGCCATGTTGGTTCTGATGGAGAAAGAGACAAGCCAGCAAGCTAGAGAGAGCTAAAGATCTTTTTCAGGTCTGGGAGAGGTAATCTGACCTGACCCAAAGAAGAGTTCAGTGTAGGTCAAAAACTTGTCTATTTTACCAACAGAAATGGGTCCAATAAAATATACTACCCCGTACTCATCCACTAGTACTTTTCTTCCAATGCTGGCTTCTACTCTGTCTCCCAGCAAACTCTTCACAGTTGGAATCCTTTTAGTTTGACTTTCCAAACTTTCTAAAATTACTTGTCCCCTCCTCTTTAGGTTGAGAAGGGTGAGGAAGGGACTGGCCCAAGGATTATAGCAGGGGTGAGGAACCTTTTTTGAGGTCAGGGGCTGCTGACCCACAGAAAAATCAGTCAGGGGCCATACACAAGTGAGAAGCAAAAATACAAACAAACAAACAAAAAACCCTCACAGACGTAGCTCCCAACTGAGGAGAAAGACTCCCCACATTCCCCTTGCACACCAGAGCCGGGGTGGGGGTGGGGGCAGTCTAGTAGACGTTGTGTGCTTCCAGCCCTGCGGTGGGGCTGCAGGGGGGCTGGAGTGCCAGCATGGGCTCCCCTATACTAGGGGGGAAGCCCTGAGCCTCAGGGGCTGCATCCAGGCAAGTAGAGGGCCACATTCGGCCCCTGGGCCTGAGGTTCCCCACCCCTGGATTCTATGGTTCCTCGGAGCATTGAATGGCACAATAGACAGCAACAAAAAGCTTTAATGAGCTAAAGTGCATACAGTGCGTTCCCCCCCCCCCACACACACACTTTCAAATCTTGTCCTGACTCAGGTTATAATGCCTACAGAAACCTGCTATCTGTAAGACAGAGAGCTAGTTGTGATTATAGTTTTTTTTACTTGTGCTATTGCATCTTATCACACCTATGAATGGTGCACACAAATAGGTAGCTAATAACATATTATTGTTGGCACCCTGTCCTCTTTCCCTCATCACTTATTTGTTTCTTTTAAATGATAAGCTTTTGAGGAAGGAAGTGTCACTTACTGGATGCAGCAGATAATACAGTAAGGCTCTAGCTTTCATGACAACAATAATTTGATTTCTCTTACCATACCTAAGGTAGTGCCCTGAGAATAGCCTACGTAATACAGTTGCTCTTGCCTCGTTTTCTGCAGAATAAAGTTTATGATGGCAGGAAGATCATATAGGGCCATTTCATGAAAGCTGCAACACAAAATGAAATTGGATATGTTATGAAGTTATAATTCATGTTCCTGTGTGCAAAATGCAACATTTCTGAATCCCAGACACAGCAAGTCAGATAATTACCTCACTGATCATTTCTGCCCCAATGGAAGTTAAATCTTTATCTCTCTATGTAGTCAAGACACCTTTTCATTTTTATTTTTAAAAGCTTCACATATTTGGCTGAAGACAAGGCAGTTGTAGTTTTAACCTGTGTCCTCAAGTTAAGGTAAGCCCTAGGCTTTGGCAATGCTTGGATATAAAGAGGAGTATGATGTTCACTGGAAGGGTTTCACAATGTGCTGGGCGTGGTACAGATGCTGTTTACAATGGCCCTTTAGCAATATTATATTATTTTTTGAATTAGTTTGGGGTAGGATACACAAACCATTACATTGCTCAGCACCATCTAACTTTTAGGTGCCTCGAAAAACATAGAAATAACACTACAATCCACAAAGTCAAGTTAAGTACCTAGGCTCCCTATACAATGAATGGAGAAGATGCCACAAAACCCAGCATGCTACGTGAGGTGGGAGGGGAGAGGGCTGCCAAAGACAGATAATGGGAGACACCAATGACAGGAATGTGTGCTAAGCTCAACCCCTCTTTCAGAGATAGGTGCAAAAGTCCAGACTGCAGGGAATTGCTTCTCTCTGCTTAGTGAGCCACAAACTGGAACTCAGTGCCTGGAGTCAGCTGGCTTAGGTACCTAAGGAATTTCTTGTGGGAATGAGAAAAAATCCTGCCTTGTGTGGCACAAAAAAGCCAGAAGAGAAGATGATTGGGGAAACCCAGGATCAATTCCTCCCTCATTGCTAAAGAATTTGAACAGGGGACTCCCACTTCCCAGGAGGGTTCTCTGAATCTCACTAAACTATGGGATATTCTGACACAGGGCCTCACCCTCTGCTGTTGAAGCTGTTCCTCTGTGGATAAATAATCAAACAGTGACTGGAGCAGGGGGATAAGACCCAAGTTCTCCTGTGTCCCTAGTAGTGCCCTAACTCCCAAGCCATGTACCCTCCATGGCTATGAGGATTGTGTCCATCAATCCCAAGAAAAAAATAAGGATGGTTGTTATCAGTGACTCCCTTTTCAGAAGAATGGAGGCATCCATCTGCCAATCTGACCTGGCTTATCAGAGGGTGTGCTGCCTCACAAGGGCCCATATCCAAGATAATACAGACAGACTGAGGACACAAGTGGGTTTCTCAGCAATCTTTCCAGTCAAGGGCAGGGACCAAGGCAGAAACAGACACATCCTGGAGTTGAAAACATGGCTGTACTCATGGTATCAACAGGAGGGCTTCAGCTTGCTCAAACATGGCATGCTGTTGCAAGGAGGAGGACTGCTGAACAGAGATGGGATCTACCTATCACCACAGGGGAAGAGTATCTTTGGATACACACTAGTTAGCCTAGTGAGGAGGGTTTTAATCTAGATTCAAGGGGGGGGAGCAGGAGACAAAAGCCCATGGGTATATTCAAAGCACAGAGACTACAGAGAAAGGTAGGAACCTGTTGGGTGGAGGAGGGGAGAACATGGGAAATCACAGCAGGAACAAAGGTGAGACAGGACGAATACAGAGTGAAAATGTAATGACTTTCTTAGATGTCTGTATACTAATGCAAGTAGTATGTGGAATAAACAGAAAGAACTAGAAATAGTAACAAATAATAATTATGACATAATTAACATCACAGAAACTTGCTGGGATAATTAACATGACTGGAATATTCATACAAAAGGGTACAACTTGTTCAGGAAGGATAGGCAGGAAAAAAAAGAGGAGGTGTGGCTTTTATATGAAAGCTGTGTACACTTGCACTGAAGCTGTAATAGAAGTGGGAGGCAACTCTGTTGAAAGTTTCTGTGTAAAGATAAAAAGGGTAGAAAAAATGTGATGTTATGGCAGGGGTCTACTGGGGTATGTCTAGACTACATGCCTCTGTTGCCAGAGGCATGAAAATTAGACTACCCGACATAGTCAATGAAGCTGGGATTTAAATATCCCCGGCTTCATTAACATAAAAATGGCCACCGTGCTGTGCCGGCTCAGCTGATCGTCGGCACAGCGTGCAAGTCAAGACGCGGATCAGTCGACAAGGGAAACCTTTGTCGACCACTTCCTTATGCCTCGTGAAACAAGGTTTACAGGAGCAGTCGACAAAGGCTTCCCTTGTCGACTGATCTGCGTCTTGACTTGCACGCTGTGCCGATGATCAGCTGAGCTGGCACAGCGCGGTGGCCATTTTTATTTTAATGAAGCTGGGGATATTTAAATCCCGGCTTCATTGACTATGTCAGGTAGTCTAATTTACATGCCTCTGGCGACAGAGGCATGTAGTCTAAACATACCCCTGTAGAACACCTATACCAGAAGAAAAGGTGGATGAGTCCTTTCTTTAAACATCTCACAAAATCATACACAACATGAGACTTGGTAGCGATGGAGGACATCAACTACCCAAACATGGGTTGAGAAAATAATACAGCAGCGCACAGATTATCCAACAAGTTCTTGGAATGCTCCAACAAGTTCTTGGAATGCACTGGAGACAGCTTTTTATAACAGAAGATAGAGAAAGTGACTGGAGGAGAGGCTGTTTTAGATTTGTTCTGACAAATAGGAAGAAACTGGTTTCAGAGGGGTAGCCATCTTAACCTGTGTCAGCAAAAACAACAAAGAGTCTGGTGGCACTTTAAAGACTAAACAAATTATTAGGGTATAAGGGCATAAGCTTTGGGGAGATACAACTCACTTCCTCAGATGCTGAAGAAACAAAGAAAAAAAGAAAGGGATACAGAGATGGGATTGTGATATCAGTGTTTATTAAATTTGATTGGATTGGCTCATCTCCAATGGTGATGAGAAGGTAAGAGCATCTGAATGGGAAATTACCTATTGTATTGTGAGAACCACTCCATGTGTCTATTTAAACCTTGGTTTCAGGGTGTCAAATGTGAATATTAATTCCAGCTCAACAGTTTTTTGACATTTTATATATAGAAGGCAGCTTGGGTGAAAATGATCATGAAATGATAAAATTCATGATTCCAAGGAATGGTAGGAAGGAAAATAGCAGAATAAAAAGCAATTAACTTTAGGAATGCAGACTGTAACAAACTCAGGGTACATCTACACAGCAACTTTATTTCAGAATAACTGACATTATTCTGAAATAATATAGTGTGTGTCTACACTACAAGCCTTTATTTTGAAATAATGTTGAGCTTGAGGACTTCTTGCTTCAACTCCTGTAACCCTCATTTCACAAGGAGTAAGGGAAGTTGAAGGGAAAGAGTTCTTCCTTCAACTTCCTGCTGTGTAGACAGTGCCAAAAGCCAAGCTAAGCTATTTTGACTTAAGCTACGCAATTGACGTACCTGAAGTTGCGTAGGTTAATTCAACTTTAGCCCTGCTTTGTAGACATATGCTCAGAGAATTAGGAGGCAAAAATCTGCTGGGAAGCAAATCTATGGGAAAATATAGTTCAGGAGAGTTGGCAATTTTTAAAGAGATATTAATAAGGTCATAAAAGTAAAATTATCCTAGTGCATAGAAAAGATTGGAAATATAAGAGACCACCCTGGATCTCTTCAGTGAAAAAGGAGTCCTACAAAAAGTGGAAGCTAGGTCAAATTATGAAGAATTAATATAATAAAATATTACAAGCATGTAGAACAAAATTTAAAACGCCAAGGCAAAAATGAGATTAAAACTAGCTAAGGACATAAAAAATAACAAGAAAACATTTTATAAATATTGAGAAGCAAGAAGATGATCAAAGACAAGGTAAGCCAATTACTTAGTCAGGAGGGAAGACAATAAGAGAAAACACAGCAATGGCCGAACTGTTACATGCTTTTTTTATTTTCAGTTTTAACCGGAAAACGTTAACATTTGGCTGACTAACATAGTGAACATCAGTGTAAATGGGATAGAATCTGAAGCTGAAAAGTACTGGTTTAGAATTTCTTAGACAAATTAGATGTCTTTAAGATGGCAAAGTCTGATAAGATACATGCTAGAATACTTAAGGAACTGATTGAAGAGATCGTTGAGCCATTACAGATTATCTTTGAGAACTCATGGAATACAGGAGAGATACCCAAGGATTCGTAAGTGAAAAAAATATAGTATATATTGTGGCAGGGCATTGCCCTGCACTGGCCCTTTAAGGGGCTGGGAGCTGGAGTGAAGGAGGGAAGCCCAGCTGAGGCAGCTAATGAGGGCCCAGCTGGAGGCTATATAAAGCAACTCCTGGAAGGAGGAGGAGGAGGACCTGCCTGCCTGCCTGCCTGCAGTGAGAGAGGCTTCGGCACCCGGCCTGAGTCCCTAGGAGCTGCAAGGAGGCAGTCATAGGGGGCGGGGCTTGCAAGGAGGCAGCCACGGTTCTCAAGGAGGCAGCTGTGGTAGGCTGGGGGAGTTTGAGCCAGGAAAGCCCCAGGCCATAAGTCCGCAAGGCAGGGTTGCAGGAGACAACCGGGCAGGCAGAGTGGGAGAAGAACTGGGGGTTGTAGGGAGGACCCTGGAGGAGGAGCGGAGGAAGAACAATGACTCCTCCCCGGAAGGAGGCACAGACCAAGATCGGAGTGGTCACTGCCAGAGGGCAGTGCCCAGAAGAGAACACCTCACCCAAAGGGGGCGCATTGGCGTCGGAGCAGACGGTTACTTCCCCACAAGTCACCCTGAGGGAAGAAGCCGTGTGGAAAGTGAGTGAACCCGCTACAATATCTATAAAAAGGAGAATAAGGCAACCCAGGAAATTATAGACCAGTCAGTTTAACTTCAGTACATAGAAATATAATGCAGCACATAATAAGTCAATCCATTTGTAATTACCTAGCAGATAATAATGTGATAATCATGCCAAACCAACTCAATAGCCTTCTGCAGCAGGGTAACAAGCTCTGTGAGTATGGGATAGTAGTTGAAGCAATATGTCTTGACTATTAAGTAAGGCTTTAAGTAAGCTTTCCATAAAGTAAGGTTTTTTATATTTTTTCACATTTTTGTCTTGTAAACAAACTAGTGAAATATCTAGACAAACCTATTATAAGGTAGATGACAACTGGTTGGAAAACCATAGTCAGAGAGTAATGGTTTATAGTCAAGCTGGAAAAATATATCAAGTGAGGTCCTGAAGGGATCTATCTTGAGTCTAGTTCTCCTCAGTATGTGCATAAGTTATTAGTAATAGCTGGGAATCAAGAAAGGGATACATAATAAGACAGAAAATATTGTATTACCTCTATCTAAATCAATAATATGCCCACATATTACATACTGTATGCAAATCTAAAAAAAAAAGATATACCGGAATTAGAAAAGGTTCAGAAAAGGGGCAACAAAAATGATTAGGAATATGGAACAGCTGCCATATAAGGAGAGATTATTAAGATTAGGACTATTCGTCTTGGAAAAGAGATGACTCAAGAGGGATATGATAGAGGTCTATAAAATCATGACTGGATGTGGAGAAAGTAAATAAGGGAAGTTATTTACCTTCCTCATAATGCAAGAATTAGAAGTCACAAAAGAAATTAATAGGCAGTAGATTTAAAACAAACAAAAGGAAGCATTTCTTCGTGCAACACATAATCTATTGAATTCCCTTCCAGAGGATGTTGTGGAGGCCAAGACTTCCATTAGCCAGGATGGCCATGGATGGTGTCCCTAGCCTCTGCTTGTCAGGACTGGGAATGGGTGATAGAGAATGGACCACTTGCTGATTATTAAGAGCGTACACTTAAGTTTGTAGAAGCTAGTAAGCTGGGAGAGGTTACAAGCACTTAATAGGACAGAAGTAGAATTCAAAGGGATCTTGAGAAACCAGAGAAATGGTCTGAAATAAATAGAGTGAAATTTAATCAAGACAAAGGCAAAGTACTATACTTAGTAAGGAATAATCAATTGCACAAAAGCAAAATGAGAATGACCGCCTAGGAAGAAGTACCATAGAAAAACCTTGAGAGTGGATCAAAAACTAAGTATGAGTCAAAAATATGATACGGTTGCAAAAATAGTGAACACCATTCTGTCATGTATTATCATGGGTTTTGTAAGCAAGTCACAAGAAATAAATCTCTACTCAGTACTGATAAGGCATCAACTGAAGTATTGTGTCCTGTTTTGGGCACCACGCTTTGGAAAAATCTGGACAAATTGGAGAAAGTCCAGATGACAGCAACAAAAATGATTAAAGCATGACCTACAAAAAAGATTGCACAGAATTGTGTTGGTTTAATTTGGAGCTGAGAAGACTAAGAGGGTATGTAAATGATTACTGTAGAGAGAGGGGTGATACATTATTCTCCTTAACCACTGGGGACAGGACAAAAAGTAACGGACTAACATTGCAGCAAGGGAGATTTAAGTTAGACATCAGAAAATCTTCCTTACTGTAAAAGCAGTTAAGCACCAGGACAAATTACCAGGGGAGGTTATGGAATCTCCATCACTGAATGATATTAAGAACTGGTTATGCAAATACCTAACAGGGATGGACTAAAAGATAATACTTAGACCTGCCTCAGTGCAGGGGTCTGGACTAGATGATCTCTTGGTGTCACTTCCACTCCTACATTTCTGTGAGTCTCATTTCCACCCTTCCCTTTTTGACTAATGAATGTTCCACTATGAATAAATTGTTAAACAGTCACTGGGCCCAAAAGGCAGCAAGGAAGCAAGAATGGGAAAGACTCTACAGGCGACTTGTTAGTGCACCCACCTGGCAGGTAGGAGGCCCCAGTTCCAGTCTCCCTGCTACAACCATTTTTTCATTATTCATCCACAATAGAACAGTGTCAACAGGAAAAAACAGAGAGAAACCCCACCCCAGAGCATCCCTCATTCAGTGAGTAGAGAATGCTCCTGGTTGGCTGGTGACCACTGTTCAGATCTTTTTTCCTCTTCTAGCAATGAGGGAGAAATTGAACTGGCTCTCTCACAGCTCAGAGGGCTAAAAGTTATAAGATGTTTTGCTCCTCCTTTGGCAGGTGACCTCTGAGTGCCACATGCAACGTTGACAGCCATATGTCTAGTGTTCCACTGGTTCATTAATCATTCTGGGGCAGGAGAGAGGATCTCTGGATTCCCAGAGGCAGTTGTTTAGGGAATTTTTACTCTGACAAATGTGGGTGCAGAGTGAGTCCAGGCTTCAATGAAAGTATCATGATCATAGTGAAGCTAAAATTGGGATGTAGCCACTGAGGTACCTTTGAAGTTCCCACACTTGAACACCAGGAGATGTTCACAGCACAATAAATGATGAAGGATCATTAAGTTTAAGTGGTGTAAGATTGTCAGTTGAATTAGATGGCTGACATAATAGTAGAAATAGTCACCGCCCCCTTAAAATGCATTTATGATTAAGTTGTATCACAAACAGAGCAGTGCAAACAAGCTGGACTTCACCAGTAAGTCTGAACCATTTGTTTATAAATAGAAAAATCACTTAAATAGGAAAAAATTAAGATTTTTAAAAAGTATCTCTGCCATTAGGTTTAAGGTACCTGTAATCTGAAAATTCCTCCTGGTCAGCTGTAAAGTTGTGGTGTTTTCTTGCCCAGTAGTTTGCTCTATTATTTCCAATCCAAACATCATATCCAGCATCAGATAGGATGAAGCCCAGACTGCTGTTGACCATATTTGTAAGCCAGGTGGTTCCCTCTGAAACTAAGCCATGCTGGAGAAGAACAGGCTTCAGACCTGAGAAAGAAAGACATGGGTTATTTTACAAATGCAGAACCTCTCTAATCTACCATATATTTGAGAGTCTATCTATCTGTCCATATTTCAGAGTGTTCAAAAACTCCTAAATGTTAAGAGCTAGTATCAGAGGGGTAGCTGTGTTAGTCTGAATCTGCAAAAGTGGCGAGGAGTCTTGTGGCACCTTATAGACTAACCAAAGTATTGGAGCATAAGCTTTCGTGGGCAAAGACCCACTTCGTCAGATGCATGCATCTGACGAAGTGGGTCTTTGCCCATGAAAGCTTATGCTCCAACACTTCAGTTAAGAGCTGGGTCCACCAAATTTGGTATGCAGCTTCCTCTTATCATAACTTAAAGCAAGGTCAGAGTTTGGTTGTGCCAGGACAATGGAATGTGCCTGGAATGCGATTGTTTCTCATAAAAGGAAAAGGGAGGTCTCTGCTAGCAGGGACAGTTATACTGTATAATGTCCATGGGGGTGGGAGGGCAACAAGGGGCCAGAGATGGGGACCAGGACCATTATAATTCCATTGGGGCAGCAGGAGGCAGTGGTAGAGAAAGGAATAGCTATCTACTATATATTTGAGAGAGTTAGTTTTTTTGCTTGTGTATCTGTCTATCCCCCAGTCAAGGGACAAGCATCCCTCCCCAGCAATGCAGGAACTTTTCACCTGGCCCCAAGCTGCTGTGGTGAGGGAGGGCTGGGGTTGTCCTCTCTCCCTGGGGCAGCCTGCATACTAAACTCCTCATCCTCTGCCCCACCCCAGAGCAATGATTTAAATAAAAACAAAAATAAGCAAATATTTGAATTAAGGACCCAAGCAATGCTGGGTAAATCTTCTTGTAGGTTAATCTAATATATAAAGGAGAATATTTGTATGTTTGTGCTGTAATAACTTGGACACTATAAGAGCTACCGCAACCAAACTTTGCATGGGATAACCTTTCCTCTAGGAGAAGGTTTTAAGGTACTTTTGGACCTGATCGGGGGTCCCACCCTGCCCCCCATGGCACCTGCGGCCCCGGGCGCGAGCTGGGGCACCTCTCCCATGTGTAGCCTCCCAGGACTCACCCACTCCCACCCATGAGGTTACATAACTGACTCTCTTCCCCCCCCCCACCGGCACACAGTGCCCCCACCCCCACGCGCACAACGGATCAGGCACCCACCCTGCCCCACGGTGGCACCTGCAGCCCTGGGCGCGAGCTGAGGTGTTCCTCCCGCGTGTAACCTTCCCTTCACCCAGGGTCGCTCCACACCTGCCACTCCCCCCCCCTCTGGAAACCAAAACCAAAGCCAGCCAGCCTTTCTGCTCAGCTCGCTGGGCTTATCCGAGCAGAAGGAATCTGTGTGCCTGCTGCAGCCCAGTGCAGAGGGGCTGGGTTAAACCCTCAATGCGTTACACTGCTGTGAAGCCAGCCGGCTGCTGTTCGTACTGTGAGTGAGGCTCTTCTGTGTCTGGTTCCAGCCTTCGGGGTTAGATGTGAGCTCTGAGCTTTTGCTTGCCAAGGCAGGGCAGGTGGATCCCTGAGCCAGCCTTGCAAAGAGAAGTCCCCTTGCTACTGGCCGCATGGCTGTGTACTGTTCTCCTGGGGGCTGGCTGCTCAGTCCTGGGGGGGAGGAGGGTCCTGTTGCTCTCAGAAGGTCAGGTGTGGGCCAGGAGCCATCAGCCCCCAGGGTCTGTGACTCAGGGAGTCCCCTGGCTCAGGGTCCCCTCCTTTCCTAAATGACCTAAATTTTGTTCCTCCGGTTTCCCGAGCAACTCTGTGTAAGTCCAGCTAGTAAAATAATATTTGACCCCTCTCCTTGGATTTCTTTCACAATGGCATGAGCGGGGCGGCCCGTGAGCCTAGGCAAACTAGGCAGTTGCCTAGAGTGCCGCTGGCCCGGGCGCCCGATGATGACATCACAGCCGTTGACAGCCATGCAGGCGGGAGCACCGATCGTGCCGCCCGCCTGGGGCACCAGCTGCTGCAGCCGGCCTCAAGCCACTCCTGGGCATGACCATTGGAGGTATTTGTGACTAGCAGTTCCAAATAGGCAGTATCAGCATAACATACTCTCCATAATCTTATCAAGCTGTCTCTTGAAGCCATTTAGGTGTTTTGTTTTTGTCCCCACTGCTCCCTTTTAGAAGGCTGTTTCACAGCTTCACTCCTCTGATGGTTAAAAACCTTCATCTAGTTATTCATGGCCAGTTTATATCCATTTGTTCTTGTGCTTAACTTAAATAGGTCTTCTCTCTCTCTGGTATTTATCCCTCCGATGTATTCATAGAGAGCTGTCATATAGAGTGACCAGACAGCAAGTGTGAAAAATCAGGATGGCAGGTGGGGGAGGGAAGGGGGTGTCAGTGAGTGCCTAGAAAACTCTGAATAACGGGACTATTCCTAAACATTTGGAATATCTGATCACCCTACAATCCTATCTGCCTTCTTTTGGTTAGGGAAAAGAAGCCAAACTCTTTGAGTCTCCACGCATAAGGTAGGTTGTCCATTCCTTGGACCATCCTAGTAGCTCTTCTCTGCACCTGTCCCAGTTTGAAATCAGCTTTCTTAAACATAGGATACCAGAAATACACACAGTATTCCAGATAAATTCTCACTAGAGCCTTGTACAATGGCACTAACACTTCTCTTTGTCTACTGAAAATTCCTTATTTGATGCATCCTGGACTGCATTAGCCTTTTTTACTGCCACGCCACATAGGTGGCTTGTAGTCATCTTGTGATCAACCAATATACCTTGGGTTTTCTCCTCTTTTGAAGCTTCCAATCGATAAGTCCCCATTTTATAGCAAAAATTCATGCTGTTCATCTCTAAGTCTATGTTTACACTATGCAGAAGATTGATGCTGCTGCTGTCAATCTTCCCGGGTTCAATTAGCGGGTGTAGTATAGACCCGCTAGATCACATTCAAAGGTCACTCCTGTTGATGCTGGTACTCCTGCTCCTTATGAGAAGTAAGGAAAGCCAGTGGCAGCGTTTGCACGCTGTCCACACAGCGGGAGATCGACGGGAGCATGACAACTCCACCTATGCATTTTGTGTAGCTGGATGGCATATCTTAAGCCAACCTTCAGCTGTAGTGTAGACCAGGCCTTAGTGTGTTATGTTGTGCTTTGAACTATTCAGTTTCATCCCATTTCTATTACCGAAATTTCAAGAGCCTCCAGAACTTCTTGTATGATTGTCTAGCCTTCCCCCCCATTAGCAATATTTCTCAATTTTGTGTCATCTGCAGATGTTAATACACTCCCACTTTTCATGTCAACGTATTAACAGAAATGTTAAATAAAATGGTCCCAAGACTGATTCCTGAGGAACAATGGGCTTAAACTGCAGCAAGGGAGGTTTAGGCTGGACATTAGGAAAAACTTCCTAACTGTCAGGGTGGTTAAACACTGGAATAAGATGCCTAGGGAGGTTGTGGAATCTCCATCTCTGGAGATATTTAAGAACAGGCTAGACAGTCATCTATCAGGGATGGTCTAGACAGTACTGGGTCCTGCCGTGAGGGCAGGAGACTTGACTCAATGACCTCTCAAGGTCCTTTCCAGTTCTAGTGTTCTCTGATTCTAACTCCACTAGTAACCTCCCTCCAGCCTGACAGTTCAACTCTCAGTATGATCCACTGCAGTCTCCCCTCTAATCAGTTTCTTACTCATCTTTCCATTGTCATATTAATCCCCACCTTCTCAACTTTAATAATTTCCCATGAAGAACTGTATCAAATGCCTCACTGAAGTCCAAGTAGATAAGCTCTATTTCCTTTGACTAAAAATCAGTTATCTTCTCAAAGGAGAAAAATAGGCAAGTTTAGCACAATTTACTTTTTTAAAACCATGTTGTATTTTATCCCAATTGCTGTTTACCTCTGTGTCTTTAACTTCTTTGTCTTTGAAAAGTGTTCCAAGCCTTTGCATACAACTGAGGGCAAATTGACAGGCCTGTAGTTTCCAGACCACTTTTTATTCCTTTCTTAAAAATAAGTACTATATTAGCAATTCTCCAGTCATAGAGCTGAGTTTACAGAATCATTAAAAAAATCCTTGCTATTGTGTTTTGCAATTTCATGTGGCAGCTTCTATAATATTCTTGGATGGAGATTATCTAGACCCTCCTGATTTAATAAAACAGAGCCATACTTGAGTTTCTACGATTTCCTGTGTCAACTGGAATCCTGTTGATGCTAAGGTAATAGCCATCGTCTGTCATAATTTCATACTCCTCACTTGGATATCCTCTGTAGCGAATAATCTCACTCTGCAGGAAACAAAACAAAGGTGTTTTATAGAATAGTTTGCTCTTGTGAATTTTTGACACAATCTGTAAACAAATCAGTGTACATGCAACCCGTCCAAACAAGGAATTACTGAAACTAGGACAACTCATTATTCATTTCCAATGGTGTCGTCTTATACCTTATAGCAGGGGTGGGCAATAATTTTTACAGGGGGGCCACTTCAACAAATTTGGTAGTGGTCGCGGGTCAGCTTCATCCCCCCCCAGAAAGGGTGGGGCATCTCGCAGAAGGGGTGGTTCCCTCTAGGCACCGTGTGCCTCTGGAAGGAGAGGGAGACTTCATCCACTCCCCTGCCCCCCAGGCCAGTCTCATCTCCCGCTCCCACCCTTCTGGGAACTGCCATGTGTTCTGAATAGCTGGCAGCTTCCTCTAGGTGCCGTGCCCCCCCTGCCAAGGAGAAGAGACTTTGCATGTTCCCCCACCCCAATCAGGTGCTGGAGGAGGAAGAGGGTGCAAAGAATTTGCTGTTCAAAACGGCTGGTGACTCCCTATGGGTATGTCTACACTAGCTTGTTAATTCGAGCTAGGTAGGCAAATCAGGCAACCGGAGTTGCAAATGAAGCCCTCATTCCACGAGGAGTAACAGTTAATCTGAACTAAGGACTTAGTTCGGATTAACTTTAAACTGCCGCGTGTAGCCACGGGCAGTTCGTTCGAACTAAGGGGGATTTAAAAATGGCGGACGGATGGGAACATGCAAATAAAGCCCAGGATATTTAAATCCCGGGCTTCATTTGCAACTCCGGTTGCCTGATTTGCCTATCTAGCTCGAATTAACGAGCTAGGGTAGACATACCCTATATGTGTCACGCACCCCTGGTGAGGGGAGGGAGCTGTGGGCTGGATCAAACAGCTTGGTGGGTTCGATCTGACACTGGACTCTTCACATACACTGCATTTCATAATGGTGAGATATTCATGTGTCATATAACAGACTACTCAAAATTAAGCCTTCAAAAGAAACTAAGAACGTGAGTTAGTCTTTTGCTGGTCAAAAACCAAAACAAAACATGTTCGGAAAGGAAACTTGCAATTTATATTAAGCTGGGATGTAATGGAGTATAGAATCATAGAATCATAGAGCTGGAAGAGACCTCAGGAGATCATCAAGTCCAGCCCCCTGCCCAAGACAGGACCAATCCCAACTAAATCAACCCAGCCAGGGCTTTGTCAAGCTGAGACTTAAAAACCTCTTAGGATGGAGGTTCCACCACTTCCCTAGGTAACCCATTCCAGTGCTTCACCACCCTCCTAGTGTAATATTTTTCCTAATATCTAACCTAGACCTCCCCCACTGTAACTTGAGACCATTGCTCCTTGTTTTGCCATCTGTCACTACTGTGAACAGCCTCTCTCCATCCTCTTGGGAACCTCCCTTCAGGAAGTTAAAGGCTGCTATTGTGGAATGAGGAAAAAAAACCCAATATACCATATATGCTAAACTGGGTGGGTAACAAAATCAGTTATTGCCTCATCTAGGAAACAGAATTTAGTGAACTTAAAAAAGCCCTTTCTTGCTCTGGTTACTCAACACTTTCTTCAGGCTAAACCTGTTCTCTTCATATTAGGACACATGTGATCATAATGGATAATAATGTCTCAGTATAATCATAGGAAAGGAACAGTGATTTACAGAAATGTACCTTATCCCTTGCTCCCAGGGGGTAGTAATCTACTGCTGGCCTATTAATGTAACTTCTAACATACTCTAGCTCTGCTGCCAATCAGTAAGGGGTGACATTAAGGCTCCAGTCCTCTCCTCTCCCCGGCTTGCTCCAGGAAGGGAGTAAGAAGGTGTATAGTTCTACTTACTCTTGTATACCTAGACACAAAATGTAATTAGACAATGTACAGGGGCTTCTTATGTTCTTTTAGTCCCCTGCACAGACATATAACCCAAGCAATCCAGACTTTAATATTCCCATGAAAAAATTACATTTCCTTTGAAATTGACAGCTATTACTTTGACTTAACCCCTTCCCCCCAAAAAAACAAAATAAAGGCGCCATTAACTTGACTTGTCTCTTCCACCCGTAGAACTACAGAGAAAACAAAAAGTGCTCTCTCTAATAAGGTCTCACTTATTATTCCAATATAGCTTTCAACAAAAGAAGACCTCAAGGCCCATTTGAAAGTGTGAAAATAATGTCCAAGTTGGGGAAGGGACTTGGTTAAAAGGGTACTCTGTTCATGAAGAAAATTGTTTGGATGTTATACAACTCATAATACATTTCCCTATTCCCAACCTCTTTTCCGGTAATAATATGCAACTCACAATATTCATGAATGCTTCAGGATTCACGACCATTCTCGTAGTTTCTTCTGAACTCTCAGTTCCATGTGTCCAACATGCTACCATAATAAACAGCCACATCTTGGTTCTGTGTAAAACAATGCACCTATTAATAAACATTGCTATAAACACATATCTTGGTATTGTGACTTTGAAAAATTGCAACTCACAGATGCAGAAGACAGTGTTTTAGGTTCCCAAACAGGAGACAAATGTTAGGGCAAGAATTTCAGTTGTTTGACCTCATCCTTGTGTAAGACCTTCCATTTAATACATCAAGGTGATCTGAATTACATCATTTTTAAGTACTTGAATCTTTCAGTTTGCCCACAATGCTGTTTTATCAAGCACCATGCAGAAACATGCTACTCTTCGAAAATTAAAGAAAACCATAACCACTATTCAAGTCATGAGGTGCTACTGAGAAGCGCTTGCTCAGTGTGCCAGAAACACATGCTTTGTGACACGTTCCCTTGGCAAATTTCAATTTCTAAAATTTAATTGGCTTGGAACAATCCTGTAAAATTAAAGTTTAACAGAAATAATCACAATCATAAGTTAATAGTCTTAAATGGAACTGCTTATAGTCATATATTCAGGTGTACAACATTATGTTAACGTTAGGAAGTGACAGTTTCCAGTATTTCATCCCAGCCCAACCCCATGTCCATACACAAACTAGAAGGGAAATGGTCATTTTTAACAGTTTATATCTTATCAAAATATGAATGGAATTGTGTGGGACAAAGGAAAAGCCCTTCTCTAGTCCAAGGGCATTCCCCCTGCTGAATGTGCATTTGAATTGATTTGTATCTGTACTTCTGTTATAAATCTAAGATTATGTCAGCCACATTAAATATAAAACATTGCAATTGCAAAGTGAACATAATAAATTCTCTATTATTTGGCACCCCTGTTCTCAGGAGATTCTCAGGAAATACCTTCAGAATGGATCTCAAAGTACCATGTATATCCTAATGCTCACTTCCATAGAATAAATCTTCTGAAAACTACCACTAGAGCATTTACCTTCTGAGAGCCACAAAGGAGTCACGTCTTATTATGTACTTACTGCACTATCATGTTTTCTGATCTTCATGCCATTTTTCGGTTAAGTAAAGATAGCTGGACCATCAGCAGCAGCAGACTCCCCCCCCCCCCCCACCAGTTCTCTTCTTCCCCATTAAAAATAATAAAGACCTCCTCATTCCTTCAGAAGGAATCTCACAGGCACCAACAATCTCTCTCTCTCTCTCTATGGAACTATCAAAATGGGTTACAGGTTTGTTCTGAGACATTAATCAATTGTCTCTGAATGACTTGTTTCAATCAGTCTATCTCCAAAATTTAACCAAAAAGCAGGTTGGATTTGTGGAAAAAAAAGAGATTACCAGAGCTCCCCTTGCTGCACAGACGAGAATCAGATGCCTTAATGGTTATAGTGTTGATAACCCTAATGTAAATTAAGCAGGAAAGAAAAGAGAGAATAAATCAGATAGAATTTTCCCCCCAGCTTATTACATCAGAATGTTATTATTAAAGGGTGTGCACAACAATAGCATCTTTGTTGCCTCCCTTTATTAATAAGCATACTTTGGAAGGCTGTGATTTGCTTTCAAAGGGAACACCCAAACCTTGCAGCTAAAAGTTAGGAATTTTAGTTATGAATACATTCACCTATACTTTCTCGCAGCTGCTGTCTCTGTCCATGACACACAACGGTTGATTCTCAATTCAACCTATCCAAGCATAGGCCAACCTTTGGGACAATCCATAGTCCCAAAGGTCATGGTTTGCTACCTTTAGGGCACAGTCAGATTCCCTATCCTTTATGTCAAGCTGTTGCCAAAGATCCAGGGCTGTCACATGTTTCGCTTTGGAATAGCTGTGGTATTTGCTAACAGGACTGATGTTAGCCCTGAACCATCCTGAAGTGTTCAGACAGGACACTAACAGACAGAATAATGCAGGTATCCACTGTTTGGCCAGGCCTGCTCCACTCATAGAGTGATCTCCAGATGGCTATGATTTTTCCAAAAATGCATTTCTGTATTTTAGTGGTGAATGAAATGACGATTGTTTTTTTTTTTTTTTAAATCCAAGGATGCATTTATGCTGAATAGGAAAAAACATGGCAGGAAAAAACTGGAAACCAGAAAAACCTGTTTAAATGTATATGACTGTTGCTTCTGCAATTTCAGATCTAGTGGGAATAGGCCTATAATGCTTTCCTCATTTTCTTTATGCTCTCACCCATAGGACATCTGCCAGTTTCTTGCTTTTACTGCAGTCATGTGCAGTTCTGTTCACGATTCTGAGTGTCATGTTGAAGGGTCTGACTTCTTTATTGTTTTCCCAAATGTTTTTCTGGGTCACTGACTTTTTGTTTTTCCAGGTGCTTTCTTTTTCCAGGTGGTTTCCATATTTATTATTAGAATCATAGAAACATATAATCATAGAATTGGAAGACATCTCAGGAGATCATTGAGTCCAACCCCCTGCCCAAAACAAGTCCATCCCCAACTAAATCATCCCAGACAGGGCTTTTTCAAGCTAGGACGTAAGAACCTCTAGGGATGAAAATTCCACCACTTCCCTGCGTAACCCATTCCAGTGCTTCACCACCCTCCTGGTGAAATAGTTTTTTGTAATATCCAACCTAGACTTCCCCCACTGCAACTTGGGACCATTGCTCCTTGTTCTGCCACCTGTCAACAACATCTGAGAACAACATCTCTCCATCCTCATTGGAACTTCCATTCAGGTAATTAAAGGCTGCTATCAAATCCCCCCCTCCCCATCTCTTCTAAACAAGCCCAAAGCCCTCAGCCTCTCCTCATAAGTCATGTGCTCCAGCCCCCTAATCATTTTTGTTGCCTTGGAAGTTGTGCCAGTGGCAACCTTAAAGCATGGCCTAAATAGCCCTGTCCTCTTCTTACCATGTTTCAGTGGTTTGCACTACTTAGAATTGTTGATGTTGCAAGAAACAATAACAATGGACTCTGAAGATCTTCTACCAGCAAGGTGTCACCATCACTGCACAGCTTACTCACTAGGCAGAGACAGCATCACTTAAGGAGTTTCTCATCTTATTATACATTTTATAAATGTGCATCTGTCTGTCTGAGAGTCTGTTTGTTCAAGAACTCCTCCTACACAGTAAGAGCTAGGACTATCAAATTTGGTATGCAGCTTCCTTTTATCATAACTTAAAGCAAGGTAAAGGTTTGGTTGTACAAGACAATGAGATGTGGAATGCAATTGTTTCTCATAAAATGGTAACAATTTACCATTGTAAATTGAGGTCTGGTAGGAGGGACAGTTATACTGTAGAATGATCGCAGAGGGCCAGCAAGTAGCCAGAGGTGGGGACCGGGACAGCTATAACCCTATTGTGCAAAAAAGCCCTTTTGTGCAAGATCCCTTATGCCTGAAAATAAGCGGCAGAACAGCTCTTGCGCAAGAAGGGGGTTTTGTGCAAGAAGGAGCAGTGTAGACTAGCAAAAGCCCCTTGTGCAAAAATGGTGATATTCATCGCTGTGCCTCATTTGCGTATGTTCTTGCGCAAGACTGGGCAATGTAGACGTAGCCCTTATGTGTAGGTAAGTGTCTCTCAGAAAGACTAAGATAAAGAGTTAAATGTGAATGTCTGTGACTTTTCCCTTGCTAAGAAACTTTCCACCTACAATTAGCAAATGACAGATGCACTTCACTACTAATAAAAATGTTACAGCCTCTTTTCAGTTATTCACATTAGGAGGGGGAATCAGCATTCTTGGCCAAGCTGTGACAATCTCTCCATTTTCTCCTATTTTTCGTTCACAATCCTCCTCCCCAAGGGAAAGAGAGACCATGAGTGAATTCATGGATCCATAGAAGCCAGTACAACTTTAGGAATCCCAAAAAGGACCACAGTGGCTTAGCCACCATGAAAAGACCACCGAACATCATCTTGCTCAAGAACATGGCTCAGGGACAATATTAAGGGCATGGAGGACTCAGAGGACAACTCCCACAAAGGACCTGACTGGTTCAGACAGAGGGAGAGATTATGGAGCTGAAATTAAGTATCTCATTTTGATATTGATGACAAAAAAACTCATTTCAATGTAAAACCATTATCTAATGGGCACAGATACTAGGTTTTTTCTATCAGCTGTAATACCAAGTTTTTTGTCTTAACAATTTTAGATGTTATTAATTAAATTCACCTATGTAATTTGATCTAACATCACACTTAGGCTACGTCTAGACTACAAGCCTCTTTCGAAAGAGGCTTTTTCGAAAGAATTTTTCAAAAAAACCTGTTTTGAAAGAAAGCTTCTAGACTGCAACCACTTCTTTTGAAAATGCAAGCCACTTTTTCAAAAGAGAGCACCCAGGTAGTCTGGATGCTCTCTTTCGAAAAAGTTCTGTTTGCATTCAAGTACGCCTTTTTTTGAAAGAGCACTTTCAAAAAGGTGTTCTTCCTCAGAAATGAGGTTTTCATGAAACCGCCACGCTTCTTTCGATTTAATTTCGAAAGAACACGGCGGCAGTCTAGATGCAGGGGAATTTTTTTTTTAAAAAGTCCTCTTTTTCCGAAAAAACCCTGTCGTCTAGACACATCCTAAGTAACTCTAGTCTAAATGAGACTTCTCTATTTAGACCCAATAAGTCACTCAATAAGTTCATCCTATAAAATATTCATTGAAATCTGACTACTCAAATGAGAAAATAGTTGCAAGATCTGAGAACCATAGTTTTCCAATCTTTATAAAGGGGATCATGAGACAGATCTACTTCTGAAAATATATTTGCTGGTTGCTGGTGACTCAACACTTTTTGGGGTGGGGAGTGTAACCTCCTTTTCTTCTCAGATCACACATATGTGCTAATGACAGTGCTTAACATATTGCTGAGAGACATGCAGATGCTATGGTGGTGAGGGTAATATCAGAACCAGAAGAGAATTGAAATGTCCGGGGAATCAACAACATGTAAATAATATTAAATACTTCCCAACTGAATGCTTTTATGGTACTCATCTTGCTGTTCACTGTTATTTAAGGATATGTAGCAGGACTGAACAGAAAATAAACATACATTCCATTTTGTGGTCAGTTGATATCTCAAAATTTGTTTTTATGCTAGATTGAAACAAAAGCAGAGACCTTTTGAAACTGCATGAGAACACAAGAAAGATCCTGAAAGAAAGCACCGCACATTGAAGTGAGAGGCCCAGGTTCAGCTATCTATCCTGCCTGATTTGGGGATAAAAGGTCTCCCTCTCTCTCTTGAAATTCAATGCTGGATCTAGGAAACTGTTCTGGAATTGGCACAAAAATTTTAATTCTTGGCAAATTTGCATTTTCCTACAAAAAAAATGTGTAGAACATAGCCATTCTAGAATAGTTATATTCACATGCTTAACAGCACTTTGGTTGAATGTCCTTTTCACTAGGAACAACTATATAAGCCACACGATTTATAATGACAGAGGTGGCAGGATGCAGCAATTAGGTGCTGGGACTAAAGCAATTTTTCTATTTTTGTAACTGATGTGTGAAGCCCAGAGGAGCTGGGGCTATGTACTGCCCAGCCTAGAGGTGTCAGGGCTCAGACCAGACAAGACCCAACACAAAGTAAGCACCTATTCCACATTATTTTGTATGTCTGTATTAATGCTGATATGTTGTAACAACATACTGTGCGTTTTGGAAACAATAAAATATTAATTAATGTAGTGCCCCCTTTTGCCTCCTTTAATTCCAATCTTCTTACAGAGAAGATGCTACCCACCATAGTCCTGCTACCACACCAAGAGGATTCAGATGTCTGAACAGTCGTAACTTTTCTGATTGCAGTGTTAAAATGCAGCACTAGAGGGCTAACACCTGCCACATCTATATCTCATATTCCTTTCTATCCAATCAAGAGCAGCCTTAAACTTCCCTGTCATTTACCAATCCCTTTTTCTTTGGTATGATTTTGAGCATTTTAATACATATTTTACTCGGACTCATACTTCCCTTTGAGGATTTCTAGGCCCCCTGCAAAGTTAAATGTACACATCACAAAGCAAACAGACTGGCAATTATGTAAAAAGGAAAAGCAGTGCATGGCAATTATATTTCTGCTCTTTGCTAATGCAGACATATTACCGGCAGGTTGTGTCTGTCGCCTTTAAAAAATTACCCTAAATTTGAAATTAAATGTAGACTTCGAGTCAGGGTCTGTCAGCAAATTCATTTATGAAACATCGACCTGAATTCTGTATTCATCAATCACATAGAATCACTTTAAATTGTTGGTAACAGGGCATTAGCATATAATGTTAATGCACAGTACATTAGCTAGTAAGGTTTAATTCTTTTCTAGATTGATGACAGTTTATTAGGCAATAATATTTTTCTTTGTTTTGCCTGTGACGGTAGGTGACAGATGCCATTTCAATAATGTTTTTTCAGTGGGGCAATTTCAATATTGCTAATTATTATTGTTGTTCCCTATCTGCATTCGCTTTGACAAATTAATCCCTTGCTATGCTAACCCAGAATCACAGGTTCACACATATTAAAAAAAAGACACTTTGTGAGAGAGTTCAGGTTGTCCTGGATAAGAGCTTCTGATGTATTATTTTCACTCCAAAATAATAGATCACTAATTCACCAGGAATTTCTTTCAAACATACTCCTCATTTAACCCATCCATTTGAATACTGTACTAAAGTGGCATCCTTGCAGAATTTGGTTAACTGCCTACTGGAGCTTTGCAGGTGCAGGCACATCCCCAAATACAAATATGCTCATGAAAAAAAAAAACTCTGGAATGCATATATGGTCAGACAGTGTTTGGAATTTTTTTTCCAAGATCACATGGAAATAGAACATGCAAGGAACCTTGATTCTATTCCACTTTTTTACCAGTAAAATTTTATATACAGTTTGACAAAGAGAGAAGTCACATGGTATAGAGGGAGGAGATTACACCAGAAAAAATAATCTAGGACTCCAATGAATTAACTTTTTATCCAGAAAAACCAACAGATTCCTGTAGGGTCTGCAAAAGGAGATGGGGTATGTCTACACTAGCCCCCTAGTTCGAACTAGGGAGGCTAATGTAGGCATTCGAGTTGCAAATCAAGCCCAGGATTTAAATATCCCGCACTTGATATCGCCATTTTTGAAATTTACAAGTCGGACTAACTGCCCGCGTCTACATGTGGCAGGGACCCGGTAGTTTGAAATAAAGCCCTCGTTTGAACTACCTGTTAAACCTCATTCCAGGAGGAATAACAGATAGTTCGAACTAGGCTTTATTTCAACTACTGGTCCCCTAGCCGCAGCAGACGCCGGCAGTTAGTCCGACTTGTAAATTTCAAAAATGGTGACCGGTTGGAAGATGCAACTGCCGCCGATATTTAAATCCCGGGCTTGATTTGCAACTTCGAATGCCTACATTAGCCTCCCTAGTTCGAACTAGGGGGCTAGTGTAGACATACCCATAGAGAGTTGGCAAGATGATAAGGACAGCACAATGCTGTCAGCTTGAAAAGTGATTTCAGCCTTCCTGTGGCACTTCAAGATATTCCTTCTCTAAAAACAAAGATGACTCAATCAAAAGCTTTTGCTCTGTCAGATGAAAAACAAAATAATTTTGGAACCCAAACCTCCAAAACAACTTGCACAGGTTGGCCCAATGTCAGCCCAGAAGGTCTGAACTGAAGCGGGCTAGTTCACCCAAGAGTTTTCATCTTTGCTACATAGAGATTTGTCTTTCCACATCACAGCCTGTACACAAGAAGATATAAAGAAAAACTGGCTAAACCAAACTAGTCCTGCTAGAGTAGAAATCCCTGCCTGGAAACCCTTTTGGCACAGTTCCTTCTGTGGGAGGAATCGGGGATTAGGATAGGTTCATTAGTGTGCATAAGGAGTGGGCAGGTTAATTCCAGTAGTTGATTAAATCTCCAGCCAGCTCATGTACAAAAGGCATTGCCCTCACCATCCCGAGTGCACAGGATGAGTTATGAGTCTAGGGGTTGTGGGAAGAAACCAGGAACCCAGCATAATAATAGAAGCTTCTTGTAATCCCAGAAGCCTCTGTATTGCATGGGGACACAGAGATGCCCTTGGCTTGGGGAACAAGCTAGGAAACAGGTGGATGCTGCAACTGGAGACTGAGTTACACCACACTACAGCTTGTTATTTCATTTCTTAGTTGCCCTCTCCTAGGCCCAAATTCAGAGTGTTTCTCACTTCTTAAGCACCAGTGAGGTCCTCAGAGGATTTCAAGGTTCCACCAAGACTCCAATCTCACAATGAAGTAAACCTAGATCATCCCAGACAGCTGTCTCTCCAACCTGTTCTGAAAAACCTCCAATGATGGGAATTCCACAATGTCCTTGGGAAGCCTATTTCAGAGCTTAACTAGCTGTAGAGTAATGAAGTTTTCCCTAATATATATCCTTAATCTCCCTGCACTTCAGATTAAGCCTAGTACATCTTGTCCCACCTTCAATGAGCATAGAAAACAATTGATCACCATTTCCTTTATAATGAATAGGAAGCTAGCGTTGTTTCAGCGTCAGGCTAAAGCCACCCTTTTTATTCGTGCTTGTATTAATGTTTGAGTTTGTATGTGTGTGTTCCTCCTCTCTATATGTTTTTAGCTGGTTATGTCCCTGTGGGGTCTCATATTTAAAATTTTTATATATATTTGTATTGTGTTTTTTTGTAAGCCGCCTTGAATATTTTAAATAGAAAGGCAGAGTAAAAAATATTTAAATAAATAAATAAATAATAGGCTGTAATGTAGCTGAAGAGTGTTTTCAGATTTTCACCCTCAGTTTTCTTTTCCCAACATTAAACATGCCCAAGTTTGTTAAACTTTCCTCAGAGGTCAAGCTGACTAAAACTTTCACCAACTTATTTTGTTGCTCCAGTCTTCCAGACTCTCTGAATTTCTCCACATCTTTCCTAAAGTATGGTGCCCCAAATTGGCCCAGTACTCCAGCTGAAGCCTCACCTGGGCTCAGCAGAGTGGGACAATTACCTCCCATATCTTACATATGACATCCTTGTTAATACACCCAGGAATTATATTAGTCTTTTGCACTACTACATCACATCATTGACTCTTACTCAGTGGGGTTGGGGCATGAAACTGGGAATGGCTAATGAGACCAGTTCCTTTAATATATGGTAACGTTGCAGTCATAATGGAATGCTAGGGTTATAGTTACCTGTGTAAGGAAGAGGCCAAATGTAACAGATTTTAGTCTCAGGAGAGTTCAATTAGCTCCAGAGAGATTTAGCAGCACTGGGTCTTGTGCCCAATGTGTTTGCTTGCTCCATAAACCTTTTAGTTTTAAAACCATCCCTGGCCTAGGCGTGTAACACAGACAGGCAGAGACATGTGAAGTATGCATTGCAGAGACCTAATTTTCTAATCAATCCTGTTTGTTTGTCCAGTTTGAGAAGTGAGAACTTTCACTGGAGGCTAAAAGTGCTGAAATGAAGGAACTGCAAGACTGCAGAAATTCACTGAATATGAACTGCGTGTGTGTGTGTGTGTGTGTGTGTGTGTGTGTGAAATCTCAGTCCATAAATCTCCATATTAAAACTCCCATTGACCTCAGTAAAGCCTGGATTTTACACAGTTGTATAGGAAGAACTGGTCAGATTACAGAGGTGAGAGCATTTATACAATAAAAAAATTAAAAAGGCAAATGAAGAACAAATAGATTTGTAAAAAAAATATTAATCAACGCTAGTTACAGAGCAGGATTCCTTGTCATCTATTCAGGGCAGAGGTTACCTCGATGTTTGTAGAGTAGCAGCCTAATATCAACTGGGTCCTTTTGGGGCTTCCATAACAGATATTCACTACCATAACCACTCCAGAATTGTTCATTGAGTGAATTTGTTCCCTCTAAGAAAAGTTGTTCATCTTTCTGAGATGGTGCCCTACCCACGGAAACTCACCAGTAGGATAGAAAATTGGTGCAGAGAAAAAAAGGGCAAAAATCAAAACCAGTCACAAGCAGACACTTTTATTTAGAAGTAGCGAACATGTTCACACATTAAATTCAACAATTTTTTCATAATTAGGCCAAATCTATGATTTATTGGTGCTTTTCCATCAATGCCAAGATTTGAGTATATAGACGCTGGTTTGCATCAAAACCCCAGATGAAATCAACATGGGTCCAATCAGGAAAATACTTATAGAAAACTAGATTGGTAATTCGAGGGAGTAAGGTTGCAGTGTCCTGTGGGCTTGTAACCAAGTCACGTCCACCATTCCATAATGCTGTTGGCACGGTCATATCTTCTATCTTATAAAATGGAGGTGTGGTCTGTAGGAGGGAGGATGCAAATTATAAATCAGACAAATGAATCTAACAGTTTCAATAACTTTTAATCGAGACGTGTGTTAGCTATTCATTAACATAGGAGCTGCCATGGCAGCCAGGACGAGTGGTCTTCAATTATTATTAGTAGTAGTATTATGATAGTTCCTAGGAGCCCTAGTCATGGCTCAATATTGTATTGTGCTAGGCACAAACAGAAAATAAAAAAGACAATTTTCTTCCAAATCTATTGCATTTAATTGACCCATATTTACCTCATTACCAGGTATGGCTCAGACAGTACATCAGACACAACCTTTCTAAGCTATGGTGGCAACAGAACAGGCTGTTTGACAGTATATTTTAAATCCAACGCACATTTCTTTGTAAATCAACACCTCAGGATAGTCTCAGCTCTCACATAACATTCAAAATAACCATCTAAACCTAGAGATCCTTCTTCATTACAAAAACATAGCTAGTAGTCATGGGTGGATTATCTTTACTGTTGCAGATTATTGATCTCCCTGTGCTGTCACTGTGAGATCAAGATCAAACACTGTGCCATCTGGTTATGGACCACCTGCTTTATCATCATGATGTTGGGTAGATGAGTTTGACATCTACAGACAATGCTTCTGTGAGAATAGTTACATTGATTATTCAACTTCTGATTCAGTGTTTGTGCCCTCAGAAGCCAAACGCCATAAGAATGCTTGTGTAAAAGATGCAAGGAGCCATATTTTGGATAAGTATGAAAAAAAAACCTATTTATTTTAAAAGTTTTGTCCTAACTCCATCAGTGAGGTTTTGACTTGTGCTCTTATATGAGAAAGTTTATGTCCCATCTAAGGGATTTTTGTTGTTTTAATCTTCTGATATAACTGGGATGTGCATGTCTGAACTTTACTGAGATTTCATGAGAAGATTTTCAAAACCAGAAGCCAATATTTTGCTCCAAAATCCTGATTTAGGATTCTATATAAATTACCTGATTGTGGAAAGTGTCTAGCACCCAACATCTTTTACTGATTTCAGTGTGAACTTCAATGGTTATAAAAAGATAAGGAAAAGAGGGATTGCTATTATCCCCTTTGGGAAAAAATTAAACTGAGGCACAGGCAGATGAAGTGACCATGGTAACACAGAACAGAGCTGAGAGATAAAGCCAGATCTCCTGATGATCAGTCCCATGCCTTAATGCAAGGTCCTTTTTGTGCCTTCCAGCTCCTTTTTCTGTGTAGACATAAACATAAAACCCCTGGGACTATTACTTGATGCTTAAATAACCTCCACTTGGACTATAAGGATTTTACTTTCAAGTCTGACTCTAGATTTTGAGAAACAAACTTCCTCATTTTTTGAAATCCCTAGCTTAGGGTCATAGGGCATGGTTTTGTTAAAATTTCTTTTCCCATGGATATTGAACTTAATTCTATTGCGGTCACTATTTCTTATTGTCTCACACACAATAGTTTCTTAAGCTAACTCTTGTGTTTTGTTCAAGACTGAGTCACAACTAGCCTCTCAGTTGTGCATCCTATGGCACCCATTCCAAAAAAGAGGTAATTTAGGAAATCAAGTATGACAGCTCTGAACATAATCAGACTGGAAACCAGGTCTCCAAAGATGAAAAAGTTAGTCACAAACACACTATACCATCTTGATCCCTGCAGGTACATATTCTTAACTTTCAAAATAAAAAAAAAATCCTACCTGATTATACTTATCTTTATTCTTACAGCCATAGTCAAAATATTTAAATTCTCCCGACTTAAACAACTAAAAAGGAAATATAAGAGTGTAATACACAAAACACAACTGAATTACTTTAATTTGTTTTTCTAATTTAAAGTAAAGAAATTAAAGAATAAATATGACCACTAATTTATTTTATATGTAAATTACACATTTAATACCCTCTTTCTAGCAAGGTTCTACTTTACCCTCAACTCTAGCTAGCTGCCCAGGTGAGTTGAAAGAGATGCATCACTAAGTGCTAAAATCAATTACCAGAAAAACAATATCATTACTGTGCTCTATAGCCCATTTCTCCATTGGCCCAATGCTTCTATTCTGTGCTTCTCCATTAGTGAGGAATAATTGTTTTCTAAGATTCTGGTATCCCAGAGTATTAGTAACCACGATGGTTATGATGGAAAAAGAGAACTTCCCTACTGGAATAAGGGTCCCCATTTAGCAGGACTCCTCTCCCCATAAGTAATATACAATCATTATCAGTGTTAATTTCCCCAGTGGCATCGATGGGAACTAGAATAGGCCATAGACTATTTTAGCACCTTGTGTGTCCAAAAAAAGGTCAATACCAGGAACATAGTCAGGGTGATTAACCCCATATGTTACATAGGCCTAGCTAATCTGACAGCACTAGCCTGACATATTTTTGTTGCTTATCCCAAGTGTGTACATGAAATAGTTTGTCTAATTATGTCTCTTCTTTGAAGTAGCGACACTTATCTCTTAACTAGTTTAGCTTGTAATCAGCATGGCTGGGAAAGGAACTAGATCTACAGAAACAGGGAGAGAGGCTCTTTATTGAGTGGTTTTTGTAAGGAGGATGCTAGCCCCTTCCTGAAACTTCCCAGTTTTGTAGATTTTTGGGGGGGTTGGTCCTCTCCCAAAAATCAGGAGAAAGGGGAAGGGCTGGAACAAAGTCAGGATCCTGGAACTGCCAGGTATACAGAGCCAGTAGGGAGAGATTAACCATACAAGGAAAGCAGATTAGCAGGACTGTCCAGCTAATGTGACAACAAAAGCCCACAGCCCATCCACTATGTGAGCTGGAGCTGCCAGAACAGAGGAGAGTCCAACAACATGAACAGCCAGAGGAGCAACTCAGAGTCCTCGCAGCCAAATCTGGAGAAGCACTGGAGTGAAAAGGGGGTGCAGGGCAGTTTCCCCTCTCTCATGGTTTTCCCACTCTCACAGCAAGGTTGTACGTGCTGATCTAGGGAGAGAACAAGAGACAGGCCCTTTTCCCAAACTGTTGAGAGAGCATTAAGGACATGTCTATACTATGGAGAAGATTGATGCTGCTACAGTTGATCTTCCAGGGTTCGATTTAGTGGGTGTGGTACAGACTCACTAGATCGAACTCAAAGAGCACCCCTGTTGGCACCAGGACTCTTGCTCCTTATGAGGCCTCCCATTGGCCTCCGACTGTGAAGATGGTGCAGAAACACGGTGTAAGATACATCAACTCCAGCTACATAATTTACGTAGCTGGAATTGTGTATCATACTTTGATCTGCCAATGTAGTGTAGACCAGGCCTAAGTGCCAGAGCCAGAAAAGGCTAGAACTGGAGGTGGAGAATGGGTTCTGTCAGAGTCCCAACATACCCTGCCTCTGTGCCACACCATCAGCACATCCAGCTGGACTTGTACTTCTGTTGTAACTGCAAAGCTTATTGCACTTTAGAAATTGCTGGATTAAACCTCACCTAAACTGCTTTCTCACAGTGATTACACTATGAAGTATTCTTTAATCCCCAAAAGAAACATTTTGGTGAACATCAGTTATATTTACACATTTAAATGCATTGCACTAACTAGAGATAAAAGGCACCCTTATCGCTACCTAGAGTTGCCCATGGAGAGACAAAGGTAAACAGACAGGAACTCCTGGGCTCTGTGCACCCTGTATGATGAGAGTCCTGTTCAGATGGGCTGAGATGGACATTCAAGTTCTTCAGGTATCAGAGTAAAGAAAATGGGGGCAACTCAGTTCATCATTCAGTTCAGCTCAGATAGGCTTTGTCGACACTGCGAGTTTTTGTGGCAGAAAAAATGCTAATGAGGAACTCATTAGCATAAACAAAAAACAGGACTATGTAGCACTTTAAAGACTAACAAGATGGTTTATTAGGTGATGAGCTTTTGTGGGCCAGACCCACTTCCTCAGATCAAATTGTGGAAGAAAATAGGCATGACCATATATACCAAAGGGATACAATCAAAAAAGTGAACACATATAGAAAGGACAAATCAAATTTCAGAACAGAGGGGATAAGGGGGAGGTAAATGTCTGTGAGCCAATGATATTAGAGGTGATAATTGGGGAAGCTATCTTTGTAATGGGTAAGGTAATTAGGGTCTTGTTAAGACCCCGGCGTAAAGTGTCAAATTTAAGCATGAATGACAGTTCAGAGGTTTCTTCTCAAGCCTGGTGTGAAAATGTCTTTGAAGCAGTATGCAGGTAATCAAGTCATTGAGACAATGCCCTTTCTGGTTGAAATGGCAAGAAACTGTTTTTTCTTTGTGATACTGTCTGATATCCGCTTTGTGTGCATTGATTCTTTGGCTGCCTGAGACGCTTGTCCAATGTACATAGCAGATGGACACTGTCGGCACATGATGATATAGATTATATTTCTGGATGAGCAGGAATATGTGTTCTTGATCTTATAACTGAATTGGTTAGGTCCAGTAATGGTGTCAGCAGAGTAAATATGTGGACAAAGGATACTATACTCCGAGAGGCTCTGGGAGACAGACCCATAGTCTCCTACAGACAACCACCTAACCTCAGGATGATTCTTACCAACAACCACAGGACATACCACACTAATACCAACCCTGGGACTTTTCCTTGCAACAAACCCCGTCGCCAGCTTTGTCCACATATTTACTCTGCTGACACCATTATTGACCTAACCAATTCAGTTATAAGATCAAGAACACATATTCCTGCTCATCCAGAAATATAATCTATATCATCATGTGCCGACAGTGTCCATCTGCTATGTACATTGGACAAACGTCTCAGACGCTCGCCAAAGAATCAATGCACACAAAACGGATATCAGACAGTATCACAAAGAAAAACAGTTTCTTGCCATTTCAACCAGAAAGGGCATTGTCTCAATGACTTGATTACCTGCATACTGCTTCAAAGACATTTTCACACCAGGCTTGAAAGAGAAACCTCTGAACTGTCATTCATGCTTAAATTTGACACTTTACGCCGGGTCTTAACAAAGACCCTAATTACCTTACCCATTACAAAGATAGCTTCCCAATTATCACCTCTAATATCATTAGCTCACAGACATTTACCTCCCCTTATCCCTCCTCTGTTCTGAAATTTGATTTGTCCTTTCTATATGTGTTCACTTTTTTTTGATTGTATCCCTTTGGTATATATGGTCATGCCTATTTTCTTCCACAATTTGATCTGAGGAAGTGGGTCTGGCCCACAAAAGCTCATCACCTAATAAACCATCTTGTTAGTCTTTAAAGTGCTACATAGTCCTGTTTTTTGTTTCAGCTAAACTAGACTAACACGGCTACATCTCTATTACTACTCATTAGCATAAGTTGTGATCTCATTAGCATGCCTCCAGGAGAGGCATAAGGATCTTGCGCAAAATGGGGTTTTTGTACAAAATGGAAGCGGCCACACTGCTTCTTTTTGTGCAAAAACCCCTTGCTCAAAAAGAAATGGCAGAAAATATGTTAATGAGATTGTGACTTATTAGTCCCTCATTAGCATATTTTCTGCCACAAAAACTCTCAGTGTAGATGTAGCCATACTGAGTTAAGTACAGAAATTCCCTTACTACACATCCTTGCTTAAAACTATAGTTCAACAAAGCATGAGTACCAGTCTGGTAAAAAAACCCACATAAACCATGACCAATCTTTAACTACATTAATAGTTCCTTTGAAGTCACTAGAACAACACACATGGGTACTGCTTTGCTGTACTAAGACCTTTTCGTGAATATCTTTGAAGACTTCACTCCATGTAGTCTTGGCTCATTTGTAAAGATTTCACCTGTAACTAACTAGGCCTCCAGTCAATTAGGTAAATTCCACAGGACTGTCCTGACAGTTATGAACTCTAGTGCCTCACAAAGAGTATTTACATTTGGAGATAATGGAACTGCTAGCACTTAAAAAATAATTTTTTTAAACCTGGGAGAGAGAATTACTGCCATGGGATGACGTGATTAGCTAGGGGTATGTCTAGACTGCATCCCTCTGTCAGCAGAGGGATACAGATTAGGCAGGTAGACATTGCAAATGAGGCAGGGATTTAAATATCCTGTGCCTAATTTGCATAAAAATGGCCACCGCATTTTGCCGACTCAGCACTTTGTCAGCAAAAAGCGGCAGTCTAGAGGGGGATCTGTCGAGAAAGAAAGACTTTTTCAACAGATCCTGTAAACCTCCTTGCAGGAGGCATAAGGGATCTGTCAAAAAAGGCTTTCTTTCCTGACAGATCCCCCTCTAGACTGCCGCTTTTTGCTGACAAAGTGCTGAGTCGGCAAAATGCAGAGGCCATTTTTATGCAAATTAGGCACAGGATATTTAAATCCCTGCCTCATTTGCAATGTCGACTGTCTAATCTGCATCCCTCTGCCGACAGAGGGATGCAGTCTAGACATACCCTAGGAGAAGAGAGCATTTCTTTTGCCACTTTTTTCAAAAGAACATGTACAGAATTGGAGATAATCTTTCCCCATGAATTATTCACCTTTCATCCTCTTCAAATAAATTCTAGCAACATCTGGCTAGTATCAACACAGATTAGGATTCCTTCATAAAACATATATAGAGGACTAAAGTTTTGTTCCTTGAAGACATTTATAGAAATTCTCATTGGGGATAATATGTATCTGTGCGTGAAAAATGAAAGCCTGGAAAGATGCAACATAATACAGTGTCTTAAAGATCTAATATGTTGCAGTGCTCAGTCCACAACTTCCCTTCGAGATTGTAGGTGGACAGAAATGTTGTAGAGAACAGAGCTTTCCTGCCTCTCACTTTTAACTACCATTTAGCATGGTTCATTACAAAATCATTCATCATATTAGCACTTCGGGGGATATTAAATGTTGATCCAGTGAGGAACTAAGTATTTTTGTAACTCCTATTCACTGAAGGATCCAGTTCTGAGTGCGTACACTAGGAAACATTGTCTGTTCACCTCACTGTGAGGTTTTGAAAAAAAGTGTATAAGTTTAGTTAATTTTTCTTTATCCTTGTCTCTCCTTTATTGAAGATGTACAGCAGAAGAGGATATTCATTACACATTACATTTCCTTTCTTCTTGTGCAGATGATTCTCTTTTTTTTTCTTTTTTTGGGTCATCAGAATTCTTCTGTTTACCAATCCTGAATCCAGAAATGTATTAGCTAAACTAAACATAAATCAAGCAGATAACACCTAATTATTAAGCAGGTTCTGAATGACCCTGTTAAATGTAATACACAAGTACATTCCATCGTAGCAAAGGGAGATGATTACTTGATTGATAAATAGGTGATTTTTCTTCTCTACAAAATTTTAACTTAAGTGTGAAAGGAAGAGTCAAGACAAATTCTGAAACACTATCCATTAGTGCAGTATATTTGTTTTTAAAGAAGATATGGTTAAATGATGCAGTAAATATCAGAAACTCTACCTGGCCCCAGTGGATTATATTTTTTACAGATGTATAATCTGGAAAACTTGCTACATACACATCTGCCCGGCTCTGCAAGAAAAAATAATGTTACACAATATTAATTTTCTAAGTGAAGTAAGAATTATTACTCCTGGAGGAATTGTGGGTCACTGTGTGTGCACAGAATTCATGTCCCCTGCAGATTTCTTTGCTTCCCTGGAGAAAAATGACTTCTCCCTGGGAAGCAAGGAGAAGCCACTGGGACTGTTATACACCCCTCCTGAGCAGTGCATGGAGGTTGGGTGCCCAGAGCAATCAGTAGAGATGTAAATCACAAGGATCCAGGGGTTGCTGGTCAATCATGCATGAGAGACACAGACACACGCTGTCCCTCTTGATTGCTATTGCACTATGCTCAGTACAGACTGGCAGGGCTTCAGGTTGTTTCTGAGGAGACAGGTGCAAGGCAGGCTGTGTCCCACAAGACAGAACATTATGTAGCAGCTTTCCTGCTGAGTGAGTTGTTCCCATTGTCTTTATGAATTCCCCCAGGACTATAAAACAGGTGTAAAAGTGCTAGAGTGGTATAAACAACAGTATGACT
The DNA here is from genome assembly GCA_019425775.1 of Rafetus swinhoei. Taxonomy (NCBI): domain Eukaryota; kingdom Metazoa; phylum Chordata; order Testudines; family Trionychidae; genus Rafetus; species Rafetus swinhoei. The sequence continues at coordinate 37,012,164 of CM033447.1, forward strand.
TCATAAGTGTTCATGCTGTTTTAGTGATTAGAATTAATGTAACTATTTAGACTGGAAAAATTTTCCATCTAAATATGCTATTTGCTTCTTCCTTTTCTGGAGATGTTCCAGGTTAATATATAATATACATTGTGGCTGCGTCTAGACTGGCATGATTTTCCGCAAATGCTTTTAACGGAAAAGTTTTTCCGTTAAAAGCATTTGTGGAAAAGAGCGTCTAGATTGCTTCTGTGCAAAAGCGTCCGTGCCAATCTAGACGCGGTTTTGCGCAAGAAAGCCCCGATCGTCATTTTCGCCATCGGGGCTTTTTTGCGCAAAACAGTTTTTAGCTGTCTACACTGGCCCTCTTGCGCAAATACATTTGCGCAAGAGGGCTTTTTCCCGAACGGAAGCAGCATAGTATTTGCGCAAGAACACTGACAATCTTACATTAGATCGTCAGTGTTCTTGTGCAAATTCAAGCGCCAGTGTAGACCCAGCGGCTGCTTTTGCGGAAAAACTTGCCAGTCTAGACGCAGCCTGTTAGTTTGTTTCCCCAGTCCTTTCTTGCTCTTCAGATTCCTATAATGCAATACTAAGCATAAGACTGCATATATTTGCTGACTAATAACTAGAAATAAACAGTGAAACCTATTTAAATTAATATTAGGGAAGTCGGTCTAGGGATTTCCTCCAGTACTCCCCACTCCCATTCTCCACTGTATTGTCATTTAAATACATTACCAAAGGAATTGACACCAGAGTGACTATGTTGGATTATTTTGACAAATAAAATATGCAGAATTTTAAAATATTGTGCACAAAATTTTTAATTTTTTGGTGCAGAGTTACCCCAGGAGTAAAATATGAACAAAATTTCTACTTACAGCTAACATTCAACTCAGTTTGACCTAGTCATGATCTAGGCATGGGGGAACAACTTAACAGAGATTTTTTTTCCCACAGCAAATCAAAAACTTCACAAGAAATCCAGGAACAAAATTGGAAAATCTAAAAACTGTATCCACTTCAAAAAGCCGCATTCCCATCCCTCCTCCGCTCTCCAGAAAAAGCCTGAGAGAACAGTTGGAGCTTACTTCAAGTCTAGAAAATTATAATTTCTAGGAACTAAAATAGGTCTTCACAGACTGCCTGACCGTATCTGTACAAAAGGCAAGTGTAAAGGGAGCTAAGCCCAAAATTTGTAGTCATTACACAGCTAAATATTGGAAGTTCACTAGGTTTGAAGCATACCTAAGTCAAGCTCTTCATGAGCCTAAGATTTATGGTCTCTGGAGGAAAGCACAGGACACTTGGTCACACTGCATGGCTTCCACTCAAACAGAAAGAAATAGGCTTTTTGACTGCTAATTACTGTGACGGGTGTATATACCTCACATGAGCCCAACTGGGATTGGCCATGCCTCCTTGCTCCTGCTAGACTTGTTCTAACTGAAAACAGGTAAAAACAGGGAACAGCCCTGCTCAGTCTGGGCTAATGGACAAGGAGAGTGGACACATGCTGCTAGCTCCAGAGCTGCTGACTGCTGAGTTGGAAGATGTGGAATCCAAGTTGGAACTTGCCTTGACAGCAGAGGATAAGAGAGAGGGGAGGTCTCTAATACAAGGGAACAGATGGAGCAGGAATCAAGGGTAGGGGTGCTAGGAATCAACTAATCATGTAGTCGAAGGAATTTCTATCAACTACATGATTGGTCGATAAGGTTGGAAGCCTCCAGGAGCTACCCCACACTGTGGCTCTGAAGTTTAAATGTAGTAAGATTCCGGAGCACAGGTAGCTGGCTCAGTCCTGGCTTCGGCGGGGTCCAGCAGCCTGTCAGTGACTGGTGAGTTTGATTTGGGATGCAGCTTCCCAATGCATCTCATTTAACTACCCCTACCCCCTGCCTTCCTGTCCTGGCCTTGGCAGCTGAAGGCAACCTCAGCAAAAGCCTGCCCATCGCGCACATCTTGGAGCCGGGAGAGGAAGCCAAAGGGCCGCAGCAACCCTGGGCGGGCTGGCTAGCTAGGCTCCAAGAAGGCAGTCCTGGATCGACAGAGGGGTGCTTCATCTGCCTCTTTGTGTCCCCAGGCTTACCAGAGAGAAGCTGAAGCAGAGCCCAGACAGGAATCAAAGGGCCAGAGAGGGCAGATAGTGGAGGCTGGACTGTGACCTGAGCTGTGCTCACACGGCATGAGCTCTGCTTGGCCTTCAGACACTCGCCCTGCTCTGCCCCTTCAGGATGCAGTGCACCCATGCCGAGCCACAAAGCCCCAGTGACTCGCAATCTCTGCCAAGGGAGACTAACCTGTGGAGCACTACCAGCCTGGCCAGTTCGCATCTCCCTGAGCCCAGCCTGGGAGTGCCAAGCTCACCTGGCCACTGTGCTCTGCCCCCTTGGGCTTCAGTTCTTGGCTCCTGGCCCAGCACTGGGCAGCCCAGGCCATTTCCCTGCCTGCTGTGTGTGAGTGGTGCTCCCAGGAGAATGGTGTCAGCCCAGTGCATGGGATGGAGAGAGAGAAGAGCCATGGTTGAGCCACCCCCAGAGCAGCTGACTTAACCCAGGTCCTTGTGGGTTCCAGGCTCTCCCCTTCCACACCACACTGAGCGCAGGCTAGGGGAGGGATGCAAGTAGAGTTGTCAAGTATTCGACTACTTGCTTACATTCCTAATCGAGGGTAGGAAGTGAAACAAAAAACACTGAAATAGGAAACTAAGCCTGTATCCAAGACAACCGGTTTCACAGTAGCTCAATTTGCGTAGCTTATTTCAAGTTAAGCCCTGCACCCTTAGAATCACTCTATACCTGTCCCTTTTCCCTTCATTCCTTCTCCTTTTTACCTATTATTTTCCCCCTCATTGCTTGCCTCTCTTTCCATTTAGCGAATGCTTCCTAACAGAAGTTGTAATTAAAAATTCCCTGAAATAGCGTGACAATTGATATCAGTTTTTCCTCTGCTTAGGTGTTCTGTTCTTTTTCTCACCCTATTGTGTGTTTCGTGTCTATTTAGATTGTGAGGTCTTCCAACCTGTCTACTACCCTGAGTCTGTATAGTGACTAGAACAAAGGGATCTGATCTTGACTGAAGGTAGGTGCTATCGTAATAAACAAGTCATAATAAGAAAAACAAAACTTGTGCACAAACCCATGTGAATATAAACCTGCTCTGCTACTGATCCTAGTCACCCTAATTATTTTGGAAACACATTGTGCTCAAAACTCTTCTCATTCACATAGCAATGGAGCTGCCAGGAAAGGGGTGAGCATATTTCAAACATATAGAGAATTTTTTTTCTGAGCTAGACTAAAAAAAGTGCTTCATCAGCAAAGACAGGAAACAGATGAGACAAATTTAAAGGCCACACTTAGTTCTATACTCAAGCAATGCACCTTCTACGTGTTGCTTATCATGACACAGACTCACACAAATGCCATCCCAAACTCTACCATAGCCAGCACTATCGGACCACAATCCCAACTGAGGATTTTGGGTACTACGACAGTATGTTACACACTTCTGAAATTCAGAACCTATCTTATGCAGATTAATAAACTATGATTGTTGCTTACGTACCACATTTAAGTTTTTCTCATTAAATCCTCCTAAAATAAAAAAGAGGGTTTGGATGCAAAGTCGGTCTATTAATGCAGTTCCGCACACCTTGGCAGTAAATGATTTCAGTTTCGCACTCACTAGACGGAATTCTTTCTTGCCAAAGACAACCTAAGAAAAGACAAAGAGATTGTTCACCACGACTCTTAAATCATTATTATTGTTTTCTTATTACACCTCATATGTAGGTAAGTTTTTCTCAGAGAGACTCAGGTAAAGAGTTAAATTTGCAGGAACAGCTTTCCCCAGCCAAGAATTCTTCTATATACAATTAGTGAATGACAGACACATTTCAGTATTAGTAAAATATTACAGACTTTTCTTTTTTGTTCACATTCAGAAGGGAAAATCAGTATTCTTGGCCACGAAGAGACAATCTCTCAATTTTCTTCTACTTCTTCTTCAAAAAACACATGCACCCCATGGAATAAAACCCCATGGGTGAACTCCTGGTTCCATGGAAGCCAGTGGAATCCCATGAGACACACAGTGGCTCAGCCACAGGGAAAAAGCCACAGTGCATCCCCTGGTGCCTGATAGAGCCCAGAGGTTGGGGGAGGACACTGTCTCCAAGAGGGGAAGCCCTATAGGCATCACTCTCCACCTGAGTGGGGAATAAACTGAGATCATACAGAGGGCACAAAGATGGGCCCAGGTAAACATGTATCCTAGAAGAGGTTTGATTCACACAGGGTGTTACTCATCCAGACGGCTGAATAGCCAAAAAGGCTGATGAACTCAGGAAGTGCGGGCACACACATTCGGCCTGACGGGGCACTAGCAGGAGGGGAGTGCCACCCCATTACACCATGTTACTACTTTTTTCAATAAGCACTACAATTTTAGATGGTATTAATTAAGTTCATCTAAGGAATTTAATCTAATATCACATCTTTTAATCCTGGCCTAGATAAGATCTTTCTGTTTAAAGAGCTCTAGGTCTCCAAGACAAAATTTCCCAGTCTTTAGAATGGGGTCAGGATATAGAACCTATTTCTGAAAAAAAAAATTGTAGAATGCTTTATAAATTTTGAGAAAAAGCTAAAAAATTGTTAGCTCTTGGTTCTTATTTCTGGGGGAGTGTCCCTCCTTTTTCTCCTCAAACTTTATTGTCCTTTAAAGAGCATACATGACTAACTCTGCTCAAAATGGGGGCTTTACAGGCATTTGGATGTTTGCCAGTGAAAAAGCTTTCAGGCTTGTTATTCCCAGAAAAATCAAATTTCAGGCATGGAAACAGCTAACAGAATAAAAATTGTCTAACCCTATTTTCAAAATGTTTATCTTTCTATTATTGTACGATAAATGTGTTTCCATACATAATGTTCTTCGCTGCCACATGGGAAATGTACATATAACACACTATGTACATGTAGGCCACACATCCTAAATTTCCATTTATAACATTTTAATGAATAAATGTTATAAGAAAAGAGTAGTGAAATATGGAGGATTTTACATACCCTTAATATTCCCGTAGGAAGAAATATCAGTTGTGTTAGAGGTGCTTTGCTTTTGTTAAATGTGTATGCAGGAGCCAAGGCAAAAAATATTCTGATTTTTTGAGCCAGTTGAGGCATGGCTGAAAATGCAATAAATGCTGAGAAAGCAAAAAAGATTAATTACAGCACTCTTAGAAACAAGTTACAACATACAACAACCCAGGAAAAACAGGCAGAGCTGTGATTGTGCAGACACTGTTTGATTAAGGTAAATGTTAATCGCAAATATCAATGTATATTTTGTTTGTGAGAAATCAGAGCTGATGTAGAAAGAAAATTCAAGATCATTCAGGGTAAACACAAACTAAAATGTGTGTCCATTAGCTGGAACTTTAGGCATCTGCTAATAAATTAAAGATAATATTTGCTAATTATAGTCTATCTTTTTCCATGTCAGCCTCTGAATATGCTGAAGAATAATAATTTCCATAGTGTAAATTTCTGAAGCCTCCTGGATTTCTCTTCCACATTTCATTTTCATTTTTTAAAAATTTGACAAACAAAAAAATCTAGTTAATACTTTGTTCCCTTCCTGTTTACAAGCCTGGATCAGTTACAAGTAGTGGAAAGAAGGTTTGAGGTAAGCGGGTGCCAAGAACATACTCAGCATTTAACAGGAGGCGGAGGAAGAAGCGGAGGAGGAGGAGCAGAACCTTAATATGACTCTACTTTGTTTATCTTCTTCCAGTCTTGAGATCTATAATCTCAAATTCTTGTACTTGGTTTTCTGCCCACTCAATTCCCAACCCAAAATTTTGGTCTCTCTCTTTCCCATGATTCTGTAAAGTTGGGAATGGCTCTTTCAACTGAGTGGAAACAGAGAGTGAGTATGCACCAGTTTTGACCAGTTTCCTGTTATAAATCCATGTGTATAATATTCACAGTGAAATAACAGTCCCAATCAAACCTTAACTATGAAATAGAGACAAAGACAAAACACATTTAATCATCTTCTAAACGAACCTATGGTACAGCCCTGAGAATACCCAATGTAGTATAGGTTATGTTGTCCTGTTTTCTGCAGAATAAAGTCTATCAATGCTGGAAGATCATACATGGCCATTTCGTGAAAGCTGGAACACAAAAAGAGAAAGTTGCTTGAATAATCGAGTTGGAATTCCAGCTCCTTTGCAGCATTTAAACACAATTACTGAACCACACATCCGTGCATTAACAAAAATAAGTATAAATTTGGATGTGGATTGTTTCTTTAGATACTTATTTTAGATTCATTTTGCTCTAGGTTGTTAATTTTGAGAAAAATTAACTTTATGTAAAAGTGAGACATAAGAGACCTGGGTTGAGATAGGTAGGAGGCAAGCAAGCTTTTTTGGGTTATTATTTTGTATATCTACCATATCTGATCTTATGTCTCCTCTATAAATGAATAATCTGTCTTTTCTTCTTCTTTTTGTAGGGAGGTCTCCCCATGCACGGAACCCAAGACCTCTCTTTCTGCTATATTCTTTGGAAGTAGTTTGACCACATTCAAATGTCTAGGTATGGACATTGATTTGTATTGTTGCCCCTATTTCTAACACCAATGCCTGCTCTCATGTTAGTTTTTCTCCTCTGTTGAGTAGCAGAATTCCAGAGTTTGGGCCAGGAGGTTTCCCATGCAGGAGAAATCAATGACGAATCTGGGTATATTTTAAGTGTAACCTGATTTATGTCCAAGTGTATACTGATCCTGATATGAGATGGTCAAACAGCATGCAGCTCAATCCCTTCTTCCAAGAATCTCAACTCAACAAGAGCGGCTAATCTCAGAATGCAATCCTGCCTACACCTAACCTTCGTGAAGCGCCCAGGTTTATCTCTCATCTATCCCCAAACGGCCTCTATGCAAAACAACTTTGCCTAGCCAACACTAACACCAGCACAGCATGTCATTCCAAAAGTAAAAAACTTATTCTCATGCTTAAAAAAAAAAAAAACTTTGAAGGCTGTTGCAACAGTGCTACCTGGGTATGACTATCAATGTATTTGCCACACTATTCCTTATGCATTTTAACCTTGTGTTTGATTTTTTATGATTGCTGCTGAAAATTGAACCAAGGTTTTATCTGGCCCATCCACTATGACTCACAGACTTCTTTACAACTTAGAATTCAGCAACATGTAATATTAATTCACATTATTTCTTCTTATATGCAATAGCTAACGTTCATCATTTTCTATTCACATTCCTCACTTAACATGAAGCTGCAGCACTGTCAGTGCAGCATGGTGTAGCAGACTGGGCACCAGCGTGGGAGCCAGAAGATCTGGAATCTATTCAAAGCTTGGACAGTGACCTGCTGCATGACATTATTCAAGTTATTTCACAATGTTATACCTGTTTTGCTGACCACTGACTGTCTCTTTGGTTACCGTACTGTTTCTTACTATTAGAGCTGGCTGAAAATTTTCCAGCAGAACAGTTTATATTGGAAAATTTGCCAAAATAGATATTCCAAGGGACTTGACAAAATGTCAGTTTAGAAAAGCCCACTCTGAAACATTTATAAATTATCATATGAAATAAAAACATTGATATCCAAAGAGTCTGATTGACAAACAATAAAACCTATTTTTTGAGAAAGTTCAAAAATCAATGTTTCGTTCTTACTTGGAATAAAGACAAATTTTAAATCATAGAATTTTCTGTGAAACAGAAATTCCAGTTCCCATACAGCTCTTACTTATTGTGTCATTCTACAGGTTAAAACACAGAGGGGTCCTGATCTTCTTAACTGGGGCCTGTAGAAGCTAGAGTAGTATAAAAAAAACAATAAGATCTATGCTGATATACTTACTGCATAGCAAAGTATTAGAGCATGGGTGAAGTATGGGTTTTAAGCACTTATAGCTTAGGTAAAACTGTTTTTTCACTCAATGGTGAAAATATGCCTTTCGAACTAGGGCCTATATCCTTGCCAAGCATGAAGTCCAATCACCTCCTACTGAAGTACTAGAGTTGTTACAAAGTTTCAGAAAGTTATTTGTAATAGTTAAAGTGTTGGTTATCACTGTCTTCATTTTCCAAAGCACCTAAACTCTTTTTCTCAAATGCTCAATAGCAACATTTATTCCCAAGTAAAAAAAAATGTGAAACTTTCATCTCAAAAGGCAAACATGAAAGGGATAATTGTTGGTACAGCCCCACAAAGAAATGTTTATTCATATAAAATACGGGCATCTTTCACATGCTCTGCTTACAATAAATTACAATATAAAATGATCAGCTTCAGTGGTTTTTCTCCAGCTCAGCCTACCTGAAATTCCAAAACTGCTCCTGGTCAATTGAAAGATTCTGGTGTCTTCTAGACCAAGTGTTCCCTCTGCTGTTTCCTAGCCAAACATCATAGCCTGCATCTGCTAGTATGAAGCCCAGGCTGTTAGTGGGCAAATTGGTAACCCAATTGCCACCATCTAAAAGAAGGCCATGCAGCAGTAACACAGCCAGTTTGGGGCCTGGAAAATTTAAAAAAAAAAATGGAGTATGTCACAAAAATAGAACTTCTGTACCATGGTAATGTTGAAACATTGAATCCTCTATCCACCAACATGTAGAAGAAGAGGCAAATATTCACTGACTTGGGGGGGGGGGGATTGTTTTTAAACAAAAAAACCATTGGAATACATCATTGTAACATTCCATTATACAGGTCAGGAAACTGTTTGGGTAAAGCAAAGTAACTTGCTTAACTTTAAATAGTGCAGAGCCAGGAATATAGCTAAAGCCCTCCTGATTCCCAATACTTTGCTTATTCCTGCAGCTGCAGCGTCTTGCAGCCAGGGTTACCAAGTATCAACATCTCCCACTGATTCTAGTTTCATTCAACAAGGTCTATGTGTCTCAGAATGGGCACCCAGAAGATGAGAACACTGTTACAACACATGAAAATCATCATCTAGTTGTCTTTCCACCATCATACATTAGTTTCTGTCTGTGGTGGAGCCAGAGATAGAAACTAGCTATTTTGGACAACACACAATTGCCTTATTCAGTTCACTACCGAATCCAGCAGGGCCCATAATTTTTATTTCTGTCTGTCTAGATCTCCATAGCATCTGTGTGAGCAATGCTAAGCTCAGACTGTACATCATAGCAAGAGCAATGTGCACAAAATAATTTTGGATCCTTCTTGGGTTACAATCTAAGTTTGATAATTACTCCTATGTTGAGCTGATCAGCAGGGCTCAGTTCTGGGCCCTGGACCTAGAGAAATTCCAGCAGCAAACTCCTCTTAGATTTGTCCATTCTCATTGCTGAAACAAACAATTGAACTTTCCCAGAGTATTTGACTTGCTGAGAAACAAGAACTTACAGTTCATACTCAAGCTTAAACACCACCCACTTCTTTGCCATTGTGTTTTCCACCACCAGTCTCTTTCAGGGAAAAGTTCCAGTCCCAGGGTATGTCTAGACTACATGCCTCTGCTGACAGAGGCATGTAAAATAGGCTACCCAATATGGTCAATGAAGCAGGGATTTAAATATCCCCGGCTTCATTAAAATAAAAATGGCCGCCATGCTGTGCCGGCTCAGCTGATTGTCGGCACAGCGCGGCAGTCAAGACGTGGATTGGTCAACAGGGGAAGCCTTTGTCGACCGCTCCTGTAAACCTCGTTTCATGAGGCATAAGGGAGTGGTCGCCAAAGGCTTCCCCTGTCGACCAATCCGCATCTTGACTGCCGCGCTATGCTGACAATCAGCTGAGCCGGCACAGCGCGGCGGCCATTTTTATTTTAATGGAGCCGGGGATATTTAAATCCCCACTTCATTGACTATGTCGGGTAGCCTATTTTACATGCCTCTGTTGGCAGAGGCATATAGTCTAGACGTATCCCCAGAGACTATGGGAAAGACCACAACTGCCTACCAAGAGCTATTCAGGTAAGCATTTCTTCTCGGGAATAAAGTGTTTCCTCAATATGATGAAGAGGAGTTTTCCATCACATCAAGGGATTGATTCATCCTCTGATGGTGCAGGGGATGACAATGCAACCTCCTGGGGCCAACTGAACTAGCCTGGCTATTAATGCATTTACTTTTCACCATACAAGGCTTGTTTTTAATTGGTAACTGGGGCCCTTGGGAGCCCCACCATACCAAAGTAGACTGCTACTGAGATGAGAACTAGCACGTTCCCAGAAAATGCTGGCTATACCCATTTCTTGCCGTAAAACCTTCTTAGCACATCTTCCATCAGCATCACTCTGAACTGAAAGAAGACTCAAGAACTTCTAAGTCTCTATGAAAGCAGCCATACCTGTACCCCTAAGATTTCCTTTGCCATAAGGAATTCTGTTCATGCTAAGATAATAGCCATCGGCTGTCAGCACTTCATACTCCTCACTTGGGTATCCATGGTACAGGATCTTCTCACTCTGCGGGATAAAAACAAAGGGTTTTATGATGTCCCTTTAGTCCATGATCTCATGCTGGGATGAGGGGATCAGCAAGTCAATTTTATTTTGATTCCATTCCCATGAGCTTCTGCACTTCCTGACTTGTACAAGTGGTGTCAATCAAAGCCTGAATGCTGCAAGAGTAAGCCTCTCTCACTGTATTTTTAACCTGGATCAATCCAGGAAGCCCTGAAAATCTTCCCAGAGAGCACAGTCTGATGGCCTCTAGCTCATCTCCCACATGGAAGTTCAGAGAAGGCTGAATTCAGAAAAGCAGCTGAATGTTTAGAATTTTGTCTTAATTTTAGTCTGTAAAATATTTACACATTCTCTCATCACTTATACACATATTAATTACAATGAGGAAGTAAGTAATGATGTAGAAAGAATGAACATCTAGAAATCTGTTGATGGAAGCAGGTTTTAGTGGGATAATAAGGTCAAGAATAAGAAATGAAAAACTGAAAAGGGAAAAGGTTTAAATTTGAGTCCAATCAAAAGTGTGAATGAGTTTGTTGAGTTTGTTGAGTCGAAATGAGGCTGGTTCCAATTTTCACTAAGTCTAAACAAAAATACTCAGGTCTCAGATAATAAATTAGAGACTGAGGTCTAAAGTAATACTTGAGAATGAACAGCCATCTTTAAAAACTCTGAAGAGCCCATTGATAAGAAGCAGAGAAGGCAGGTGACATGTAAAAGCGGTTATCAAATCTGCCAGGCAAGGGCATGCTCAGGAGTCATTTTAGAGAAACAAGAAAGATTTAGTAAACACGAGTCAATGTTTGGTACATATTGTCCAGCCACCATGCTGAGAATAAACAAAATGAGGTACTAGATGGTCTGAACTATTCTGCCTACCACTTTTTTCAGCCCCCAATTCCTACAACCCCAACCTGTAGCTGCCTGTGATCCATTCTGAAGTACAAGACATATAGTTTAATTATAATTTAACTAATTACTCATAATTTTTTATCTAAACCATTTGGTAAATAGTTGGCATAATTAATACAGGGTCAGGAACACCATGAGTGTGCTTCACAAAGGCAAACAAATTCTGAATTCATTATAAAATTTATTCCCCATGAATAATCTAACCACCTATTTTTTTTTTAATAAACACACTTCAAAAGCAAATCTACACAGCAGGGCTAATGTCAAATTAAGATAGGCAGTTTCAGCTACATCAATTGCGTAGCTAAAATTGAAATAGCTTAATTTGGCTTTTGGTGCTGTCTGCACTCTCCCTTCAACTTCCCTTAATCCTCATGAAATTAGGGTTATAGGAGTAAGAGTAAGAAGTCCTCCCTCTCAAATAATTTTGAAATTTCAAAATTATATTGAAATAATGGCTTGCTCTGTAGATGCACTTTATTATTTTAAAACAACATCAGTTATTCCAAAATAATGCTGCTGTGTAGACGTACTTCAAGAGTCCTAAGTCCTGAGGCTACGGGAGGTCCAAAATACACAAGAAAGGCTGTTTCTCTTTTTCAGTTGGGGCCAGTGTGGTGCTGGTTGGGAGCCAAGAAATAGAAATGCCTCACAGCTCCACTCCTCAGCATCTTCAACAGTGAGCAGTGAAGTTCTGAGAAACTCGCCACCTGCTTCAGTGTAACATACTTCTCTTCAAGAGAATGCAGAGGAATGTTTGTAGGTAGACTCTTTCTACCTATTCAGGCATAGGCCTGCAATCACCAGCTAACATGTGTAAAGTAAAATTAACTGTGATATACCAGAGAACAAAAGGGACCAGCTTTGAGTCTGACAGGATTGGACACTTCATAGTTATTTCACATGATATAATCCATAGATATTTTGCATGAACTAAGATGAAAATAAGCTCATGATCAGTGGTTAAGGTTGATATGAATTCTGATATATGGGGGTCCCAGGTTAGATCCTTAAACATGACAATTCCTTTTAGGAGAGAGGGAGTGTTGGCACCTACTGTCTTGCTCATAAAGCTAACCTTAAAAGGAGCATCAGGACTTGCCCTTTGAAGAATTTTTATGAAGCTATAAAAGCACCCCAATTCATTAATACTATTACACAGCATCACATTTATGTTTTTAAATGGCAGCATTACAATTTTTTAATCAAGTGGTTTAGCTTTGATAGTGAAATCCCTATTTACTGTCTGCCAATTCAGTTCTTATACCAGTGGGAGAAAGGTTCAGAAGGGAAGAATAGAAAAGCCTATTCTTTATGTTCCCTGTATTTTAATCATACTGGACCCAATTCAGAGTGACGACACTTCAGACCACAGATGAGTTCAGTATAATTGAAACCAGACTGAATATCCAGTACCTCTGGTGACCTCGGCTCTATTTAAGATAGATTAGCCTGGATCTTTCCAGAACATTAGAGAGTGTAGTAAGTGGGAAGAATTTATCTGAGGGATAAATCTGTTAGTAGAGAAATTATAAATAAATTACCTAAATAACAGTGAACACATTCCATTATTTCCAAAATTTCTCCACAAAGAAACTTACAATATTCATAAATGCCTCAGGATTCCCACATCCTTGTCTCAAGAGTTCTGCTGAATCTGCACTTCCATGTGCCAGAGTGGTCAACAAAATGAACAGCCACATTGTGGCCCTGTGCAAAATAAATTATCTATCAGTTGTTTTGGTAGAAACACAATCATAATGACATTGTCCAATTCTGACAGAAGTCATGGTTTAAAAAAAAGCAAGCAGTTTCTCAGGAAGACCATATTAAACGTAAATATATCCTGAAGTGTGGGAAAGATTGGAAGAATCATAAAAGGTGAATATGGAGTTGTTTAATTACCTTAAAATAAAAAAAGGAATTCTACCAAGAATGGAGATGTAAAGAGGGTCTGAATCAATGTTTCCATTACAGCCAACTGGAATGGGAAAGAAATTCTGGGTGTGGTTATATAAATACAATTCACACAGGTTGTAAATACAATTCACACAAGATATTCAATTGTTAGAATGGTGTTTTGCCCACTGTAACCAATTTGGCTGTTGTGGGGGGGTCACAAACTGTGTTAACAGTAAATGCAGGAATTGTAAGATATGACCACCAATGCTTGCAGTGATGTGGGAATGCACAATGCAGAAAGGTCAGTGTTTTTAACTCAGAAGGAGAGACCCTGTCAGTGTAAATACACTTGGATGGACAGAAGCTGCTTTTTCAGAGCCCTATGCATTAAGCTGGGGAGGAAGTCAGCAAGCTGCATGCCCTCCAGGCATGAGCTGTAAGACTGGTTCAACCTGTTTCTCCCCACTGCTTTAGTGAAAAAGAAAAACTCCATAAGTAGTCTCTTTTGTATGTAAATGTACTCCAGCAGAAGATGCAACCAGCAGCCAGCAGGGAGGTGATGGAGAGGCATGAGGAGCAAGAGGCATTAGCAGCCAGCAGAGCAACGGCAGTGAAAGGCAATGAATAGCCAGCAGAGCAGCACCAGAGAGCAGAGAACAGGAGTATGGTGAGTGAGTTGCCTTCTACCTTCTCCCCACCCCCACAACTCAGGAGGGGAGGTGAACTTTGCAGATGCACTTCTGAACTCTGGTCTGCCCTGACCAAGGGAAGCGACTGAGTGGGGTGCAGAGAAGAGTTGGGCATGTGATGGGGACATCTACATTGCTGGACTTGAGAGCCTGAGAGGAAAAGAACATTACCCAACCAACTTGAGCTGGGACATTTACTCGTGGTTTTGGTTGTGAATTCTGTTTGTGGTGTTTTCCTATGGACTCTGTCTGTGGTGTTTTCCCAAATTAATGCCACATTATTTTTTCCCCCCTTTTCCCTTTTATTAAAGGTTTCTTTTCCACACTCAGACTCTGTGCTTGCGAGTGGGGAAGCATTGCCTCCCAGAGGTGCCAGGGGTGTTGTGTGCATTTCCCAGGTTACTGGGTGGGGACTCGAGCCAGTTCTGTGTTTGATGGATGGAGAGAGGAACCCAGCCCTGGTTGCTGCTGGTGCTGCCTGGCAGAAAGGTTACAGAAATATTAATAGATTGATAAAAGCCAGTAGAAAAGAATAGCACACACGTGTAGGAACAAAATCAGAAACGCAAAGTTATATAATGAGTTACACCTAGCAAAGGACACAAAAGACATTAATGAGGCTCTTTAAATACATTAGGAGCAAGAGAAATATGAAGAAATGTGTAGATCATTCACTTATCAGGGAAAGAGAGTTAATAACACATGATATCAGGAAGTATTAAGTGTTTAGTGCCTATTTTTCTTCAGTCTCGATTAGAAAAAAAGAATGGTGACCAGATACTCAACACAGTTAATGTTAATAATATTGAAGAAATAAGCCCAAAATAGGAAATTAACAGGTTATAGAATACTTAGTTACCTTAAATATATTGAGAATTACAGGAACTGATGAAATTCATAGTAAGTTAAGTAAGTAACTAGCTGAGGAATCTTAGTACCATTAGAAATTATCTTCAAGAACTATGGAAAACAGGTGAGCTCCTAAAGAGCTGAACAAAGGGAAAACATAGTACTTCTCTTTTTAAAAGGGGGAACAAAGACAATCCAGGAATTTTATACCAGCCAGCCTAACTTCAGTACTTGGAAAGATACTTGGACAAATTAGTGAACAATCAGTTAGTAAGAACCTAGACATTAATGAGGTATTAAGGAATAGTCAGCATGGATGTATCAAGAATATATTATATCAAACCAACTTACTTTTTTCTTCTTTGACATTTTTCTGGCCTAGTGTATAAGGAAAAGCAGTGAATGTGATTTATATTGATTTTAGTAATGATTTTGACACAGCTCTATGTGCCATCCTCAATAAGCAAACAAGAAAAATGTGGGATACATTAACTTACTATAAATGGGAGAACAACTGATTGAAAGACTGTACTCAGACTTTTTAACAATGGTTAGTAGTCAAACAGGGAGGGAGTATCTAGTTGGGTCCCAGACTGGTCAGTCTGGTTTGGTACCACTCAATATTTTCATGCATAATTCTGACAATGGAACAGAGACTATACTGAAATGTACACCAGCTGTCAGGTAACCAGAGCTTTGAACAATTTAGGCTTGTGGTCACTACAGAAGTCAGGTCTAGTAGTTAGAGTAGGTGTCTCTAACCAAGTCTCAGAACCTAAGATCAGTGTGAGTAGTCAGAAGCTGGAGGCCTGGGCCGAACTGAGCATGAAGAACTAGATGCAAAAGCTGGGAGTGAAGTTTGGAGCTGGAATTACCTACACAGACAGGATAATTATGGGGGGCCCCAGGCAGTAGCAAGGCTGAGTGAAAGACAGAAGCAGCAGGAACAAGGCAACCCAGGAGGGTGTGAACACTGAGAAGCCAGTGAGCTTCTGGCTTCAGAGCCAACCTGCTTGCTGGCCCTTCCAACTAGCCAGGTGGAATAGCTCATTAGGCAGCCTGCTTCAGGCTAGCTGTGCTTCTTAGGTTGCCTAGAGACTAGCTCTGATGCAGGCTGTGATCCCTGACATAGCAGAGGTAGGATACAATAAATACATGAAAAATGTCAAACCAACAGAAAAACCCTCATGAAATTTTCTCACTTGGGAGAAAAAAAGAGAATTACACATAACAAGTACTAGTCACAGTGCTTAACGCATTCCTGGGAGACATGCAGATACCATGGTGGTGAGGGTGGCATGAGAACCAGAAGAAAATTGAGAAAACTGGGGAATCAGTTAAAGGTAAATAATATTAAACACTTGCCAACTGAATGCTCTTATGGAACTCATCTTGCTGTTCACTTTTATTTAAGGGTAGGCCAATGGGCTGAGCAGAAATAAACATACATTCCGTTTTGTGATCAATTGAAATCTCAAAATTAGTTTTTGTTCTAGAAGAAAAAAAAAGGGGGACCTTTTGAAACTGCACAAGAATACAAAAAATATTCTGGGCCAGAATAATTAATTGTCAAGAGATTAGGGCAGCTACACACTGAGGAAGCGAGAGTCCCACATTCAGCTATTTATTCTGCCTGATTTGGGGATGAGACGTCTTCCTCTCAAAATTCTCCCCTGGACCTATGAAACCCTCCTGATAAAATTTCAACAAAATGTATATTCACTCACTTACCTGTAGTTGTATTGAATGTCTTTCATTAGTAACAACTCTATATTCCACACAGTGCTTAGTCTATACTGAAAGAGGTGCCAGGACTCAAGCACTTTTTCTTCTTTCATAACTGACACATCAAGTCCAGAGGTGTCAGTTGTATGAACTGCCAAGCCTAGAGTTGCCAGAACAAATTAAGCAATGATTACACATTTTATATGTCTGTACCAATACTGATATGTTACAACTCCATATTTTTTGCAAATAAAATATTAAGTATAAAGAAAAAAATTCCAGTGAACTTCTCCATTTACCCTAAACTTTGTCAAATATTTATAAAAGCCTAGATAAGACGGTAAGGCATAAATCAGGCTGAATCTGGAACAAAGATGAACGTTTTCCAAAATGCAAACTTTTAAAACTACTCCAATATTCAGTTTCTCCAGTTGTCCGCTCTAATCCAACAGGGCAGATAAGGATAGAAGGACAAGAGAATTTCAGGGAGGTACCATTCTATTAAATGTCTTTAATATGGTGAAAGACATTTAAAATAATCTGATGTTTCCCCAGGAAAACAATTAATGTTGCTCCCAATTGTATAGAAGGGTCTGACACTGCTGCCTGCTCCATTTAAACAGCTTCCTTTAGTTGTATACGCCTTTGCCAAACTAATAGTCTCCAATTAAATCTACCATGTGACATGTCTGCTTCATGCTGAATTGTTTCATAAAGTATCATTTAAATCTCTCCAGCTAGTCCTGAGTACGTGATTAACGAAAAATATATTGCTTTATCCATATTCCATTGTTCTTGTGGAATAATGTGAATGTGCACTTATTGCCTGTATAATATGTATATACTACGGGGCTGAATTAAGTTGCACAGACAACCTGGAGTCTGGCATTTCCAATTTTTGAATGCTTGATTTCCAACCTTTTGTGGTTATTTAGAAGCTAACAATTAATGTGCTCTAAGATTATCATTTTAATCAGTTTTAGAGATTGGCTTTTGAGATTCTCCTCAGCTATAAATGCTGTAAAATAATAGTGGAGAGACCAGAGAAAAAAAAATCTGTAGTAGTTCATTTCTGATGGACAAAATGACTAGAAACTTGTAAAGTGAGCTTTATATCCTGATGCATTTTAATGCATAGTGAAATACCTCCTTTGCTTCAAGTGCACATCTTAAAAACTTTATTAATTCTACCCACCGAGGTCCCTAACTCACAGCCCTCTTGCAGATACATTGATGTGTCCTTTTGTTTTCTGTCCTCCCTCTATGCTATACTCTGTGCCAGAAGCTACTGCAGAAGCACTACAAATAGGTCATTTGACAACAATAAATCTGGACACCTCCCCCCCCACACACACACTTCAGAAGTTTCTGCAAATAGGGGGTGCATATCTGCATCACCCCATAATGTGGCCTCTGGTTTAATGTTGAAAACTAGACCTTAATGTGAAATGATTTATGATGTACATTCCAGAAAGATTCTCCCCTAGGACAGCTCAAGCTATCTGATATGCCTGGATCTTCTAAGCAAATTAATATTCCATAGAAAGTCAGCCTTGAGCACTTTTCGCAAACAGTGAAAAATGTAACCAGCATTGTAATGGCCATAACTGGGGATTTTCTGATGATTTTCAGGATGTTCAACCTCAGTACACATCTCCCATATGCCTTCCTCCCTCAGAGAAAAAGCAGCCAAAGCACCTCATTTGAAATCAGACTTGATCTCTCCCCACTTCCTTCAAAGAAAGTCTCACAGGCTGCAGCAGTTCTGCCATCTGTACAAATGCTTAATTATGTGCAAATTTGTTTTGAGACACAAAACACAGGGAAAAAAATCACAGACACAGGAAAAAATAGTTAAATGCAAATGTGAATCAGAATTAAATTAAGAGAAGATGTTACCCACCACAGTCCTGCTGCTGCACCAACGGGATTCAGATGTTTGAATAGTGGCAACTCTGAATTGGCCTCAGTGTAAAAAAGCAGCACAAAAGGGATAATACCAGCCACATCATAATATCTCATACTTCTTGCTGTCCAATCAGAAGTAGTCTTGAAGAGTTATCCAATCTCTCTCTCTCTCTCTCTCTCTCTCAAGTCTGATTTTTAGCATTAGATATATATGTACTTAGACTTATACTTCCCTTAGAGGAGCATCTCTTCCAAGTCCTACATATTACACAATAAACAGACTGTGGCAATTATGTTAACAGTAAAGGGAGTGCAATTATATCTCTGCTCTTTACTAACACAGTCACATTGGGTTGTAACCTGCTGTACAAAAAAAAAAAAAAAAAAAAAAAAAAATCACCCTTAACTTAAAGTAAAAAAAGACTTGAAGTCAGGAAGTATCAGCAAAGTCAGGTATGAAACATTCATCTAAATTCTGTATGCATCAATCATATAGTATCACTTAAGTTGTTGTTAACAGGACATTAAACTAACATTTATAAGCAGTACATTAGACAGAAAGGTTTAATCCTTTGCTGGACTGATGACAATTAGGTAATGGTGTTTTTCTTTGTTCTACCTGTGCACACAGATGATAGATAACATCTCAATAATGATTTTGCCATAGGGCAGTAGAAATCTGAAATTAGTAATACTGAATTGCAACTTATTGTCATTTCCTATTTGCTTCTGCTTTGCCTAATGCTTTGCCATGCTAAACTATTCTTATTACCAGCAACATTGTCAGAATCACAAGTTCACGCCCCCTCCCAAAAAAAGAGAGACTTTATGAGAGAGTTCAGGTTCTCCCAGATGATAACCTCTAATGTATCCAAAATACAGGCAGTCCCCAGGTTACGTACAAGATAGGGACTGTAGGTTTGTTCTTAAGTTGAATTTGTATGTAAGTCGGAACTGGTACATATTGTAGGGGAAACTCTAGCCAAACATTTTTTTTTAGTTTTGATAGCATAGGGAAGGGTTAACTCCTCTAATGTTTGTTTTGCTGTCTGTTCCCCTGTTCAGAAGATTTCACATCACTTTCTGTCCCTGTGACAATTGGATTTTGAATATTTTGGGTTGTCTTGGAAAGAAGGATTGGCGATAAAGCTTCAGTGGAGACACCTTTTTCCCATGATAACTCTTACAGGAGTGAATTTCCTTCCTAGGGTAGATTTCCTCACTTCCTGTTGTCTCAAGGACAGGAAATGAGATTAAATCTTTCTAATGAGGATACAGACAGCAGTAAAACCTCAAGTGGCTCTAACCCCACACCAAACTAACCAAAACTAAAAAAAAAAAAAAATTTGCATGGAGTTCTACTTTAAATGCAACTTGGACAGATGTTTGTCTTAACATATTCTTTATTTTTAACTGTGCATGTAAATGCTTAAACGTTTCAAATACTGTACAGTACTGTACAGTACAACCTTAAACAATCTTGGTAGAGGATGATGGACTTGTTGGAGAGGATGGGACTGGTATTAGAGAGTCAGAGTCTGATTCTGTTGCTGAGTCAATTTCTTGAAGTAGGCATCAAGGGAGGTTTGTTTAGAGCTTTTTTTTTCTCATCATAAATAGCCCTGTAGCATCTCAGACCTTCGGTAACTGTGCGTAAACTTTTTCAACCTCTCTGTATCAGGATCTTGCTCCTCTAACTTTGCCATTCCTGCTTCAATAAGATGAAAAGCATCAGCTAACTCTTTTGTAGAAAATTTTTTCAATTGTGGAGTTTCTAGGTCCTGGTTTTCTTCCCTAGATTCTATCTGCTGCTCTAGTTCCATAAGGTCTTCATTGGTTAGTTCTTTGCCATGGGAGTCGAGTAACTCTATGATATCATTTTCAGTGATGTCCAACTGCAGTTTATTACCAATAGCAACCACAGTTTGCCTGGTTTCGGCGATTTCATCATCTGTAAACCCCAGAAATTCTTCTGTGAATTGGGGGCACAATTTGTTCCAAACTCCTCTCATATTTGTCTCTTTCACTTCATCCCAAGCATCAGCAATATTGTTGATGGCATCATAAATGTTATAACTTTTCCAGAAATCCCTTAAGGTCATCTCATCCTTTGGGTAGCCCTGACAGCTTGTGAGAATGTCCTCCTTAAATAATAGGCCTTAAAGGAGGCTATGACTCTGATCCATTGGCTGAATTAGTGATGTGGTGTTGGGGGTAGAAATACCACCTTTACATTGGGGTGCATGTCATCTAAAGTGTTTGGATGTCCAGGGCATTGTCAAGGAGAAGGAGATTTTGAAAGGAATGTTTTTGCCCAAGCAATAACGCTCAACAGCAGGGACAAAATGGTTCGAAAACCATTCTTCAAACATAGCAAGTGTAACCCAAGCCTTTGAATTTGCCCTCCAAATAACAGGAAGAGATGCCTTAGTGACATTGCGTAGTGCCCTCGGATTTAGGAAGTGATGCTCTAGCAAAGGTTTCAGCTTTAAATCCCCAGATGCATTACCCCCAAGTAATAAAGTCAGCCTGTCCTTTGATGCCTTATGTCCTGGTGCACTTTTTTCCTCTTTCGAAATGTATGTCCTCTCAGGCATTTTTTCCAAAACAAGCCAGTTTCGTCTACATTAAAGATTTGTTCTGGCAAATAGCCTCCATCACACAATATCTTCCAATATCTTGGGAAAAGAACTTGCAGCACTGACATCGGCACTCGCTGCTTCACCTTGAACTTTAATATTATGCAAATTTGTTCTTTTTTTAAAGCTATTGAACCAACCCTTACTTGCAACAAATTCTTCATTGCAATCACCTTCACTTGCTGTACGAGTAGCTTTTAAATCATTGAAAAGGCTTCGAGCCTTTTCTTGCACTAAAGAAAGACTGATAGGTATATTATGCTGATTTTGGTCTTCTATCCAAATTGTCAGCAGCCTTTCCATCTTGATAATTAAACCACTGCGTTTCTTGGTAATAATCGTAGCATTCATTGGGGTATGGCCTTCACATGCTCCATTATTCTACCTTTATCTTTTAAAATTGTTGCGATTGTTGACCTACTGTAACCACCTGCTCTGCCAATGGATGATGGATTTTCACCTCTCTGATCTCTTTATCATTTCTACTTTATCTTCCATGGTGATGGTTTTTCTTTTCTTTGCTGTATCACCAGCACTTGCATCAGATTTGTGTTTTGGAGGCATTGTTGCAGGGTGCAAAAACACTGTACAGTATGTACTGTACACAGGTTCTGGTCAGGGACACCGGGCCCAAGGCACCTTTGTTTTGAAGTCCGGCCGATTGTCAGGTGCAGGACCTTCACAATAGAAGAGGCAGTGGAGTTACACGCCTAAGATGGTGCCTGTGGAGGCTTGGGGAACGAGTGAGGAGTCGGGCTACCCAGTGATGGTGGGGGGGGAGTTCAACTTTATTGGCGTGTTGGCGCCTGTGGAGGCTTGGGGCACGTGGTGAGGAGGAGTGACTGTGACGGGGAAGCCGACCCCGCACTTACTGCGGCCGCCGGGAGGGGTGGCCAGCCCCTCGGGGTGGGGGAAAATGGGCCAGCGGTCCCCGCCGGGCCAGGGGAGTCGGGGAACGCCGTCCACCGCGGCACGCAGGCGGTGGAAGGCGGGGAGGTAACCCGGCCGGCAGTAGGACCCAGGGGAGCGGGGTTTGACGCCGGCCGGGAGGAAGCCGGCCCGCTATGCGGGAGTTTAAAAGCGGCCGAGAGAGGCCAAGGGAGGGGGAGAGACAGGAGGCCGGAGCTCGGGCTGTGGCTGCCGGCAGTTCCCTCCTTAATAGGAGGAAGGCGGTGAGGAGACCCCGGGAGAGCCCCAGCGGAGGCCGAGGCCATGGCCGGAGCAAGCTGTGAGGACGGAGGCCCTCGCTGCTGCGCAGTTATACTAGCCGCGGATGCAGCGAGGACCTCCGTTCGTAACTACGGATCCGATGTAAGTCGGATTGACGTAAGTCGGGAACTGCCTGTAGCTGTAATAGTTGTGGTCCAAAATAGTTATTTACTAAGACACCAGGGCTCTCTTTCAAATATTCCTTCCCCTCAACCTTTCCATCTGAATACTGATGGTAAAGCTTCATCCTTGCAAAATTTGGTCAACTGCCCACTGGACATTTGTGGGTGCAGGCACATTCCCAAATTTGAATATACTATACTCATGAAAAAAATGGAATGCATATATGATCAGACAGTGTTTGGAAATTCCTACCAAAATCATTTGGAAATAAGATGTTCAAGGGAACTTGAACTTACTCCATGTTTTTGCAACTACATTTTTTCTATACAGTTTGTCAAAGAAAGAAGTTACATGGTGTACAAGGAGTGGATTAAAGCAGAAAAAAAAACTATGACTCTTTAAAATTAACTTTATATCCAGTCACATATGAAAACAATACAGATGAGAGGTGGCACCTCTTCCAAAAACAAAGTTGACTCAATCCAAAGCTTTTGCTGTGTCAAATGGAGAACAAAACAATTTTGGAACCCAAACGACAATTTGCAGAAGTTGGCTCATTGTCAGTCCCTAGCACCTGAACTGTAGTGGGTTAGTTCACCCAGGAGTCTTTATCTTTGCCACATATGGATTAGTTTTTCTTCATCACAGCCTACACTCACCAAGATGGTATAAAGAAAATTGACCAAACTCTTATTTCAAAATCCTTGAGTCCTTTATTGTATCCACATAGTCCTGCCAGAATAAAAATTGCTTCCTGGAAACCCTTTTGATGCAGAGCCACCTTGTGCATGAATCAGGGATTAGGAAAAACTCATTAGTGTGCTAAGGATGTGGGTGGGTTAATTCCAGTGGCCCATTAAACTCAAGCCAGCTCATGTATAGAAGATATTTCCCTTTTCATCCCAAGTGCACAGGATGAGATGTGAGTCTCGAAGTCATGGGGAGACACCAGGAATCCATGATAATAATAGAAGTTTCTAGCAGACTCTGTGTTACATGGTATCACAGAGATGGCTTTGGCTTTGAGGAATGGGCCAGGAAA
Organism: Rafetus swinhoei; assembly: GCA_019425775.1. NCBI lineage: Eukaryota > Metazoa > Chordata > Testudines > Trionychidae > Rafetus > Rafetus swinhoei. The sequence goes on from CM033447.1 coordinate 37,035,634, forward strand.
CAGGTGGATGCTGCAACTGGAGACTGAGTTACACCACACTGCAGCTAGTTATTTCATTTCTTAGTTGCCTTCTCCTAGGCCCAAATTCAGAGTCTTTATCACTTCTTAAGCACCAGTGATATCCCTCAGAGCATCTGAGATTTCACCCAGGCTCCAATCTTACAGTGAACTAAACTTAGATCATCCCTAACCATTGTTTGTTCAATCTAGTCTTAAAACGCCCCCATGATGGGGATTCTGCAACTTCATTGAAAGCTTATTCCAGAGCTTAGCTACCCATATAATAATAAGGTTTATCCTAATATATATCCTCAATATTCCTATGCTATGGATGGAGTGGCCACCAGGGCACCTCTGCTTGTTCCTCTTTCCTCTTCTTTCGAAAGAACTCCCTCTTCCCCATCCACACGTGCCTTTTTCCAAAAGAGCTCTTTCGGAAAAAGGCTTCTTCCTTGTAGAAAGAGGATTACCAATGCCGGAAAAACCCCTCTGTTCTTACAACTTACTTTTGGAAGAACGCGATTGCAGCGTGGATATAACTCAAGTTTTGTAGGAAAAACAGCCATTTTTCCAACAAAACTCTGTAGTGTAGACATACCCATAGACAACAATTGATCACCATTGTCTTTATAATAGCCTATAACATATCTGAAGAGTGTTTTCAGGTTGGCTGCCCTCAGTTTTCTTTTCCCAACACTGAACATGCCCAGTTTTGTTAAATTTTCTTCAGAGGTCAGGTTGGCAATAACTCATCATTTTGTTTTGTTGCTCTCCTCCAGACTCTCACGGATTTCTCCTCATCTTTCCTAAAGTGTGGTGACCCAAATTGGCCCAGTACTCCAGCTGAAGCCTCACCAGAATGGGACAATTATTTTCCATGGCCTACAGAATAATTATATTCCTGTTAATCCACCCCTGAATGATATAAGGTTTTTTTACGTTACATCATTGACTTTTACTCAATGAGGTTGGGGCATGAAACTGGAAATGACTGATGAGACTGTTTCTATTCAATGCATCTCAGTGACACCCACAGAACAATTGTCTTTCAGTATCTGATTCCAAACTGCCTGAGGAGAATTGCATGTCCACTATGCACCCCAACTAAGAGATGTTTGAGAAAAGTCCTTACCCATCCCACCTCCCTCCATCAGAATTACTTAGCTTTGGGCTGACAGCAGCTCTTTTGCTCTATCAGGGGTATGCAGTAAAACTAACAGATAACTATGACTCACCTCTGTAAATAAATGCTAATGTTGCAGTCATAATGAAATGCTAGGATTAGAGTTACCTGTGTAAGGATTCAAGGTTTGCAGAAGATGCCAAGAGGGACACAGATAGTAACAGGGTTTGTCCCAGTAGAGTTTAATGAACTCCAGAGAGACTTGGCAGCAGTGGGACTTGTGCACACTGCTTGCTTGTTTCATAAACCCTTCCATTTTAAAGCCATCCCAGGTCTAGGAGTGTAACACAGACAGGCAGATACATGCAAAGGTTGCATTACTGAGACCTAATTTCTAATCAATCCTGTCTGTTCTTCCAGTTCAAGTGAGAACTTTGACTGGAAGCTGATAATGCTGAAATGAAGGGATTGGAACTCAGCACAAATTTACAGAATATAAATTGGGAGAAAAAGAGTGTGAAATCCCAGCCCATAAAGTTCCATAGTAAAACTTCCATTGACCTCAGTAGGGCCAGAATTTCTCACAGACATTTAGGAAGACTTGGTCAGATAACTGGAGTAGAAGCATTTTTTCAATTAAAAAAAAGCCAAATGAAGAACAAACACATCTGTAACAAAATTATTAATCAACACTAGTTACAGAGTAGGATTCTTTATTTTGTCATCCATTCAGGGCAGAGATTACCTGTATATTTGTGGAGTAGCAGCCTAATATCAACTGGGTCCTTTTGGTGCTTCCATAACAGATATTCACTACAATTGACCACTACAGAATTGTTTATTGAGTGAATTTGTTTGGTCTAAGAAAAGCCAAGATGGTACCTTATCCACTCACCAGTAGGATGGAAAAATCAGTGCGGAGACAAAAAAGGGCATAAAACCAAATCCAGTCACAAGCAAACACTTTTATTTAGATGTGGTACATCTACGCGGCAGCCTTATTTCAGAATAACCTAAGAAGATAAGAACATAAGAATGGCCATACTGGGTCAGACCAAAGGTCCATCCAGCCCAGTATCCTGTCTGCCAACAGTGGCCAATGCCAGGTGTCCCAGAGGGAGTGAACCAAACAGGTAATGATCAAGCTATCTCTCTCTTGCATCCATCTCCACCCTCTGACAAACAGAAGCTAGGGACACCATTCCTTACCCATACTGGCTAATAGCCATTAATGGGCTTAACCTCCATTAATTTATCTAGTTCTCTTTTAAACCCTGTTATAGTCCTAGCTTTCACAACCTCCTCAGGCAAGGAGTTCCACAGAGTGACTATGCACTGTGTGAAGAAGAACATAGTATGCACCTACTCTACCAGCCTTTATTTCAAAATAATGTCAAGCTGGAGGACTTCTCACTCTGACTCATGGTAACCCTTATTTCATGGGGATGTTACCTGGGAGACTTAGGTAAACAATTGCTGTGGAGCCTAAGCAATTAATTAAAGCCTAAAGCCGTCCCCCCCCAGAAGATAGATTCGACCTGGTGGTACGTATCTAATCACCATTGGAATGGAGCCACAAATCAGGCCAGAGACAAAATTTAGGGCCAAACCATATATTTGAAAATAGGAACACGCATCAACAAACAACAACACAACTGTAATTGTCCCACCCTATCCCAGAAGAAAAGAGAGAGAGAAAGGTTCCCGTACACAAAAGGATTATACTTTACAAACTTGAAGGCGGCAATGGGTGCCTGCGACCTGCTATCCTGTGGCTAATTTGAAGCTGAAGGGGAGGATCAGCAGGGAGATCCCTCGAAGGTAGATCGGTCCGGATTCCAGAGCAGTCCTCGAGCTGGATCCTCGCCTCCACATGGGTTGACACCTTTAGGATCCACTGACACCAGTCCTTTGGCTAGATGCACGATCCGTAGGCAGAACATGTAATAGATAACAACAGTCCCAAAGTCCCACAGCACCAGTCCCAGTTCCTTAAATGGGAGGCTTCCCCTCACTCCTCAGGAGAACACAGCACTATGACTGGACTCGGGCAGTCCTAGTCAGATCACCAAGCATGGATGGAGCTCCTCAGGGATGACAACGACGACACACGATCACGAAGGGACGGAGAAGAATCAACCCGAGCTCTCCTCAACAGAGGGCTTATAAAGAGTCTAAGGCGGGGAAAACTAAGTTGGCATGAGGGGTGCAGAAAATAGGGTGGTGTGCACACGAAAAGAGGGTCGGGTGCACAACCTGGATGTGCACACATCATATTGGGGAGGAGTGCACAGGTATAGAGCTGTGTGCACAGGCTAGGGGGTGGAGTGCAAAGCCTTCTGAGGTGATAGATTTAGCGGGAAAAACTGCTGAGGTAAAATGGAACCCAGCAGACTCCATTTTGAATATGATCTTCTCTTAGCCTGGGTAACAGGGAGTAAGGGAAGTTGAAGGAAGAATGTTCTTCCTTCGACTTCCTGCTGTGTAGACAGCGTCAAAAACTGAATTAAGCTATTTCGACTTCAGCTATGCAATTGACATAGCTGAAGTTCTGTAGCTTATTTTGACTTTAGCCCTGATGTGCAGATGTGCCCTCAGAGGGCAGCTCCTCTACCTAGCACCACCTTCTGGGGCCTGAGGCCCTGAGAGTAGTGATGGATCTCCAGGAGCTTATAAGTGTAAGCACCTCCTCTTCTAGAACTCTCACACTGCGGGCACTCTGTTATGTTATATACACTATTTATTACTGTTTTCTCTGTACTGTCTCTTGATCAGCCTCTAATCCATGGCACCCTACAACTACAGACTCCTTAATAGCCTCCTGTGAAGAGCACTTTCTCAATACTCAAATATTCTTGTAGATTATAAACCCAAGGCGCACAGTACTGGTTCCTAGTTTCTTGATTCACCCACACTAGCACAAGTGCTCAAGAGGGTCAGCAGATACCATCTTCCCTCATTTTCTCAGAGTGGTTACAGTTTGTGTGTTCTTTTTGAGTCACCAGAAGGGAAACAGCAGAGTAATGGAGCACTGTGTCAACAAAAGATGATCTCCTGTCAACTTACTTGACAGGAACAAGCAGCTACCCTGAGGGCCAGCAATTTAAAAAGTCCCAGAGCTCTCAGCTGCTTCCAGAACCCCAGATGGTGCATGCAGCTGGCAGAGGCTAGCCTTCAGCCCCACCCCTTCTGCCTGAAGCCCTGCCACTTCCATGGGTCCGGAGGCAGGGCCTGCCCACCTTGCCCAGGGCCCAGTGAAGTCTTTTGGCCACCCTGGCTGGCGTACAGAAGTCAACAAGAGAGCACTCTGCCATTCACCCCGTCGGTCTTCACCAGCCCTGCTAAACTGACACTGCTGTGCCAATCTAGCCCTACGTGTATACGTGGCCTGAGATAACTCCAAGTAGGCTTATTGGAATGCAGTGCAGACTGAGAACCATATGTCCTGGTGGATGCCCCCCTCCCTCCCCTTCATAGACTGGATATTTAAGCATCCAAATTCCAAACATTTGAGGTGTGTCCCCTGCTTCCACACAATACTGGTGGTGTATGACAATTGTGTGTGGGCTTAATTATCCTGTGCTGTCATTAGTATAGTTTCCTATAAAGATAATATTGCATAATAGTATTAAGAAAAAAGGGTTTGGTGTTCCACCCCCAAAGAAAGATTTAGAAATTTAGCAGTGATTCTGTACAAGCCTTTACATGCCAATTTCAATAGCAGCTTTCAGATTTTGAAGCCTTTCCTGCTTATAGTAGTATTTAGGCTTTTCAGAATTCCTGAAGCTGGCCTTTTTTAGATTCACTGTAGACTTAAACCTGAATTTATCATTCTAGGATGGAAAGTTTCTGTTCTGAAATAGCCATTGGGCCCCAATGTTATATCAGCTTCACCACTTATTTGCCTTTTTATTCAGGCTCAAAAGTTAAATATTTTCCTTTAAAATTTAGGTGTCACATTTTTTATATTTGACATTACAAACCCCCAGTACGGCTCTGCTGCAAATTAACTTCCAGTCGTTCATTTGCTTCTGAAACTACTTCACTGGCTTTAGTTGTTTGGATCAGTGATGGACAAGGCAAATATGAGGTGTGAGACTAAAGATGTTTCTAAATAAATTAGCCAAGTTTTCCCAGAGTGGTAACAAATTTTGGATGCCTCGAGGTTTTGACTCTTTCCACTTGTGGCAACATAAAGGGAGTTGATACTCAGATTATGTCTACACTATACTTTTTTTCAGAAAAAGGTGTGCAAATTGGGCCAAATTTCGGAAAAAAACTCCTCTTTTGGAAGAGCCTGTCTTCCTAGTGAAACGAGAATTGCAGGACTTCTGAAAGAGCACATCTGCTCTTCTGAAAAAAGAAACTCCTCTTTTGGAAGAGCAGAAGCGTTCCCTGGACACGGCGGAGTTTTTCCAGGATACCGAAAAACTCTGTAGTGTAGACGTAGCCTCAGAAGTGTATACTCAGCACTTACTGAAAGTCAGGTCTTGAACAATAGATACATTCATGTATCCAAAATAAAGAGTAGCAATAATGTTTTGTAATGAAAGGACTAACAAAATACAGATATCTCAGCAGCTATAAACATAATGTAACCAGAAAAAATGTGAATGATAATTGGGATTTATTTAAAACAACTGTACTAGATGCCCAAAAAACCACAATCAAGTGAGAAGGTCATAGTGGTTAAAAAAACCTCACTACTTGGTTTAAAGAAGATATGAAGGCAGTTGTATTTTTATATGTATCACACACACATATACACACACAAACACATACACACACACATCACATGAAATAAAGTGAATAGTAATGAACATAAATCAGAAGCTAAAAATATTTTTAAAATAAAGGGAGATGAGAAGAAATCTATGGTCAGCAAAGTTAAGAATAACAAGGAGGAGGTTTTTATAGCATGTTAGGAACAAAAAACCCCAATGGTATTGGTCCATTACTAACTGGAAATGGAGGAAGTGTTCAATACATATTTCTGTTCTGTATTTGAGGGGGCAAACAGGTAATGTAGTCATATCATGATGATGACAACACTTTCCATTCCACTAGTAGCACAAGATGATGTTAAACAGCAGCTACTGAAGATAGGTATTTTAAAATTAGCAGTTCCAGGTAACTTGCATCCAAAAGGTATTTATAAAGAACTGGCGGAGGAGCTTGCTAGAGCATTACTCTTGATTTTCAATAAGTCTTAGAACATTGGGGGAAGCTCCAGAAGACTAGCATAACATTAGCTTTCTTCCAATAATTACATTGGTAATTATAGGCCAGTCAGCGTGACTTTGATCCCAAACAACATAATGGAGCAGCTGATATGGGATGCAATTAATAAAGAATTAAAGGAAGTTAATATAATTAATGACAGCTAATGTGTTTAAAGTCTTAACTTTTTTTTTTTTTTTGGCTGAGTTTACAAGTTTGGTTGGCAAAGGAAACAGTGTTGATGTAATAGACTTGCTTAAGGTATTAGCATCTTATAGCAGTAGACTCAAGGAACTCTATTTAACTTAAAAAGAGGGTTAAAACATGACTTGATTGCAGTCTACAAGCATCTGCAAAGGAAAGAAATATTTGATAAGGAGGGACTCTTCAGCCTAGCAGGCAAAGTTACAGCAGGAAGATCTATCTAGATAAATTCAGATGGGAAAGAAGGCATAAACTTTTAATGGTAAGAATATCCCTAGAATAATATATTGGGGTCATAGTGGATTCTCCATCTGGTAACTTTTAAATCAATGAATGCTCTATGAATTATTTTGGGAAGTTCTAAGGCCTGTATTACATACAGTGGTCCCTATTGAAGAAAAATGCATGTGAAGTCCAAATTACTGACTGAACGTAATAATGAAATCTACTTCTTTTCTCAGTCAAAGTTAGAACCTTCTCCAGAAGATTATGACCGAAGTGCTATAACAAAATGATTTACAGTTGAGATTTACCAACTTTCATGATACCAAAAAAGATGGTGTTATGAACAAGGTTTAGCAGGTATTTCCATTATTCAACAGCAATTCAATTAAAATTTTGCAAGATATTGACTAGCTCTAGTTATGGAACACTTTTTATTCAAAATTACCTATTCTGAGAACTTTCTCCTCTCAGAAATATGAAGTTCTGCTTTTTTAGATGGATTTCAAAAACTTTTGTACTATCAACAGGATGCAAAAACAAGCGTAATGACCAAAAAAATAAAACCAATCAACCCAAAATACTTTTCTTAGGGACAAAGCATTACCAGAAAACCAAAACAATCAAAACAGAAGACAACACACCTGCAGTACTGGTGTCAGGGATAAACCAAACCATGTGGGCCAAACAGCATGATGAAGTTTAATTGATACTTTTCCATCAATAAAACTTCATCTCTGACTCCATTGTCCAAGAGCTTGGGTGCATTGAGACTTCAGATGAAATCCCAGTGGTTCCAGTAAGAATGATTCTTATAATAAACTTTTTTATTTGAGAGAATAATAGAACAACATCCGTTGAGTGTGCAAACTAGCCCTGTCCAGCACTCCATACTACATTGGCACAATCATGTCTTTTATATAAAAGAATGCAGGGGGAATATATAATGTCCTAAAGATGAATGTATGAAGTCCTAATACACTTTTAATCAAACCAATTTGCTCTAACTAATTATCTATAGCAGTGGTGTCCTACACGCTAGCCACTAACCACATGTGGCTGTTTGGCTGGTTGAGTGTGGCTAGTTTGCTATAGCAGTGGCTACTGCTTCAGAACTGGTTGAACACCACAGATTTACAGCTTAGTAACTAAGGGTATGTCTACATTAGCTCGTTAGTTCGAGCTAGGTAGGCAAATGAGGGCAACCGGAGTTGCAAATGAAGCCCGGGATTTAAATATCCCGGGCTTCATTTGCATGTTCACGGGCGCTGCCATTTTTAAATCCCCCTTAGTCCGAACTAACTGCCCACGGCTAGACGCGGCAGTTAAACGTTAATTTGAACTAACTCCTTGATTCGAATTAACTGTTACTTCTCATTCCACTAGGAGTAACAGTTAATTCGAACCAAGGAGTTAGTTCGACTAACGCTTAACTGCCACGCCTAGCCGCGGCAGTTAGTTCGACTAAGGGGATTTAAAATGTCGGCACTGGGAACATGCAATGACGCCCGATATTTAAATCCCGGGCTTCATTTGCAACTCCGGTTGCCCTCATTTGCCTACCTACCTCGAACTAACAAGCTAGTGTAGACTTACCCTAACAGTGGACAGAACTGGATTGATAAGAAGGAGGGCACGCTAAATCTGTTTAATTTAAAGAGATTGAAGCATGACTTGATTGCAACCTACAAGCTTCTACAAGGGAAAGAAATATTGGATAAAGGGCTCTTCAGTCTGGCAGACAAAGTTTTGGGATTACAAAATAATCTTTCCCTGGGGAAGTTTCTTCCTAAATCAAGCCCTAACTGTCAGCATTTGTGTGCTGAAGCATGAGGGTGTATACACAGCTTAATTACTTTAGCCATTTTTAATATAACTGAGGAAGTTCTTAGCCACATAGCTGTCTAATCTGTATTTGAACTTCTATTAAATTGTTGGATTAAATGAAATTCCATGAGCCAATTAGACTTTATATAACAGTGGTTCCTTTTATTAGTTATAAGTTTCTTTTCTTACAGTTCCATTAAGTGTCCTATAGCTCTTTGGGCAGGGGGCGATGAGAGGGGGTAACCAGGAGCTGAACACTTTACCTTCTTTAGAACATTCAGGCTGCGTCTAGACTGGCATGATTTTGTGCAAAATCTTGCCACCTGTCTACACTGGCCGCGAGTATTTGTGCAAGAACACTGACTTTGTAAGGTACAAAATCAGTGGTTCTTGCGCAAATACTCCGACGCTCCTGCTCAGGGATAAGCCCTCTTGCGCAAGTATTCTTGCGCAAGAGGGCCAGTGTAGACAGCCACGTTAATTTCTTGCGCAAGAGAGCCTGATGGCTAAAATGGCCATCGGAGCTTTCTTGCGCAAGAAAGCATCTACACTGACACGGATGCTTTTGCGCAAAAGCAAATCTTTTGCGCAAAGGCACATCTTTTGCGCAAAGGCACATGCCACTATAAACGCGCTCTTGCGCAAATACTTTTAACGGAAAAACTTTTCCGTTAAAAGTATTTGCGCAAAATCATGCCAGTCTAGACGCAGCCTCATTGTTTTGTATATCTCTGTCATGTGTGACTTCTTGTAAGTCTGCTTTCTAAACTAACCTCGGCCTTCACTGTGGCTCGAATCCTTTTTATTGACAGTCTCCATACTCCTTAAACCTCCGCTATATCTTTTTTGAAATGAGAATCCAGAACTTCAGAGTGAGGATGCACTTTTTATAATATTTTCATTATACTCAATCCCATTCTTCAGCAGCCATAGCTTTTACTTTTTTGACTGTAGTTCCACAGTCAGCTAAAGTTTTACATGACTTGTCCACAATGTTACCCTAGTCTTTTTTTTTTTTTTTTTTTTTAAGTATAAGGATAATCCAGTGCTTAGGCTTCTGGTCTGGAATTCTAGAGTTTTAGGTTCAATTCCCTGTGCCACCACAGATTTCCTGTGTGACCTTAGGAAATGACCTTTTAAAGGTATTTAGGCACTTGAAGATGCAAACAGGTGCCCAAGTGTCTAGCTACATTTAAAGATCTGGCCTTTAGTTTCTGTGCTTTGGTTCCCCCAATTGTAAAAATGGGATTACTACTTCCCTACCTTGTTAGCCACTCAAACAACAACTTACTAATGGAGACCATCTGAATGCCAGAGGTAAAGGGTTTAGAAATATAGAAGGCTTCTAAACTGTTTATTTGTATCCTGTGAGTAGGTATTCCCTTTCAATTATTGTAATTAGGGCTGTAGCTTTATCACAGCAGGAAACAAGAGCTATGGAGAGTGAAGATTTTTTCCTATTTATCCATGTCCCGCCAATGTCTCTGTAGGTTACCCCACAGTGAGGAAGCTCCAGTTGTGCAGGGTTGAGCCTTGCTCCCTGCCCCAGCATTGTGACTAGTCATATAGAGGAAGCATGCATGATGGGGGGGCCAGGGCTGTGCAGGCCAGACCTGAGAAGTGCTGCTGTCTGACTCTCAGTTCTTAGCCATGTAACTTGTATAAGGTACCACTGCCTTGCAACATGGTGAGTGCAGGGCAGCCAGGATTTGGGATGTGCTGCCAAGCCAAGCACACAGGCCAGGCCACACCCAGCTTCAGAACCAGACAGACACTGCCATAACCCCACTTTTGTTGTACAAACTTTTGGAGTACAAACCCAACATTGTATGAAATTCAAATCCCTCCTCGATGTGGAGGTAAGTATGCCCAACTTTCTGCTCTCCTAGTTAGAAATTACATAAATGGGGGTATGTTATAAACAAGTTTATTAACTACAAAAAGTGTTTAAAGAGGTAGCAAATGGAGCAAAGCAGATTACTAAGGGTGGGTCTACACAGCAAAGTTATTTCAGAATAACACCAGTTATTCCAAAATAACTATGTGAGCGTCTACACAGCAATTCCATTATTTCAAAATAATTTTGAAATAATGATGGCTTATTCTGACTTCTGCAAGCCTCATTCTACGAAGAATAACGCCTATTCCAAAATAGCTATTTCAAAATAAGATGTGTGTAGACACTCCACTTCTGCTATTTCAAAATAGCCCCTGATCTGGGTCATTCTCAGTTATTCCTTCTGGGGCTCTAAATCAAGATAGCATGTCTACATTAGGGAAGCCCACCTAGGACTAATTTTGAGGCTTCTCTGCAGTGTAGATGTGCTATTACGAAACAAGCTATTTTGGAATAGCTTCTTCCAAAATAACAGTGCAGTGTAGACGTAGCCTAAGAAAATACAAAACATGCAAATGAATCTAAATTCACAAAAGAAATTGGTTACATATAATAATTTCTCTCCTTAGATATTGTTTAGATAGAATCTTTCACAGGCCAATGGTGTCTTTCTAGCCTGGGTCTTGCAGTTCCCCCTTCCTTCTCCCTCCTCCCCTCCCCCCACTCATCAGTTTGAGTCCTTTTGTTTCCAGGATCTTGAAATATCTCTTGGGTGGAGAAGAGAAGAGAAGTCAACTGTAGACCTTGATTGTTTTCCTCCACCACCTCATATAGGATTTCCACTAGGCAAGAATCCATTGTTTGATTCCCCCACCTCCCAGGGGCTAGTTTAGCATTTCAAGATGGAGGTTAATATCAGGTGACCAGATCATCTGACTACAGCATCACAGAGTTCATGAGTCAATGACAGTATGGGACTACAAGAAAGCCAGGACTTTTCACAGACCGTTGTCCTTACTGATGGACGATCAACTCTGTCAAGCTTTTGCACTGTGGTACCTGAAGTGGGTGTCATCCAAAGTAGCCTTCTTGAAATACAGATACATTAAGCAATATTCCTACCTTCAGATAAAATATTAAACATGCATATACATATGCTAATCATATTCAGTAAATCATAACCTTTCCAATGATACCGTACATGAGTTCTCTTGCATAAAGCATATCTTAGTTTTGCCATTCTCATTCTAGTTAGCATATTTTCATAAAGAATATTGAGTGTAAAGCCACAGACATTAATGAGAGCTCTGGTATAGCCCCATTTCTGTCCTGATGAGGTTTAAATGGTTGAAGGTTCTTGTTCAGACAATGTGGTTAATTTCTTATAGGTATAACATTGTAAATCCAGAATCTAACATTTCAAAATATTAATGATCCAAAATTCTACATATTTTTGCTTTTACTTCAGAAAAGAAAACTTATTCAGGTCCCATACAACACACATTGCTGAGGGAAGAAGGGATTTTTTGCCTGCCCTATCTGATTTGTACCTGGGGCTGATGAGACAAAACTAACTTACCAACATTATTTTTTTTAAAATTAATATTCACAGTAAGGTCTACAAAGAGAGAACGGTATTTTTATCTGTGTTTGCACTTTATCAAGCACAATGGGGCCCTGACCCTGATTGGGACTTTTCATAAAATCATAGAATCCTAGAACTGGAAGGGACCTCAAGAGGTCATCAAATCCAGTCCCCTACCCTCATGGCAGGACCAAGCACTGTCTAGATCATCCATGATAGGTGTCTATCTGTTACAAAGGGACTCCGTAATGGATTAATTTTAATAATTAATTAATTTAATTTAGGCTCTGGTTTAAATGATACTATGCGCCCTTGAAGCCAGAAGCGAGGTTCTCCTGGCAATCTGTATCTGTCACTGGCAGGTTTGAATAAACACTCAGATCCGAGTTTAAGGCCAAACCATATATTATAAAATTAAAAGCAAGAACATGAAACTGATATAACAGCAATGTAATCCCAACCCTCACCCACAGAAAGAAAGGAGATAGAAAAGATCCCTAGATACAAGGTAGGTATACTTTACAATGAGTGTCTGGTCAAGATGTTAACACGGCAGTTGAGGACCTAGGACCTTCAACTCTTGAGCTGGTGGTGAGCTCTTGGGGAGGAACACTAGGGTGTCCCACGCAGATGATGGCTTGTGATGTTATGCTCCTTAATTGTAATCCAAGCCTTCGCTATGGATGCCAAGAAAGTGTCACTGTTCCTCAGCTCAGAGCAGGTAGCAGAATCCCACTTAAAACCGGGCCTTCGCCATGGAATGGTGAGACACTGCACCCTGGTGATGACGATCTCAAGGAATGCTCTTGATGGATACGCTCAGGACGGAATGAAGCAGCTGCTAGCCCCAAGTCTTCACTATAGGGTAGACGGTTTCGAGCGAAGAGGCACAGGAACAGGACAGGAACCAGAAGGAGGAACCAACACCTCTGGGTCTTCACCACAGATGGGAGGAAGGAACCTGAGTCCAGGAGGAACAGCCAGGAACCCGAGGCTCTGAGAGGACAGTCCTTATATTCAGTCTAAGGCGGGAAGCTTGGATGAGAGTTCTGGGTGCAAAGGTATGGCGCAGGGTGCAAAGTACTAGCTGTTCGTGTGCACATTTTGGAGCTGAGTGCACCCTTTCAGTGATATGTGCAGTCTACTGGTGCCATGTGCAAAGGCACTTTAGGCAGGAAAATCCAGCTTGTGCTGGTTCATAGTGTTCCCTCAGTTCTTGTGGAGGATGACAGACTACATCTTGAATCACCTCAGATGATAGACGCCATTTTGATTTTACGTAGTGATCACATAACATCATTATACAAATTACACCTCATTATACTAATTACCTAATTACCCGCAACATATCCAACCTGCTCTTAAATATTTCCAGTGATGGAGATTCCACAAGTTCCCTAGGTAATTTATTCCACTGTTTAACCACCCTGACAGTTAGGAAGTTTTCCCTAATGTCCAACCTAAACCTCCCTTGCTGCAATTTAAGCCCATTGCTTCTTGTCCTATCCTCAGAGGCCAAGGAGAACAACTTTTCTCCCTCCTTCTTGTAACATGTCCCCACTCAGTCTTCTCTTTTCTAAACTAAACAACCCCAGTTCTTTCAGTCTTCCCTCCAGGGTCATGTTCTCTAGACCTTTAATCATTCTTGTTACTTTTCTCTTGACCTTCTACAGTTTCTCCACATCTTTCTTGAAATGTGGTGCCCAGAACTGGACAAAATACTCCAAATGAGACCTAATCAACACAGAGTACAGCAGAAGAATGACTTCTCATGTCTTGCTCACAACACTCCTGTTAATGCATCCCAGAATCATGTTTGCTTTTTTTGCAGTAGTGTCCCACTGTTGACTCATGGTTAACTTCTGGTACATTATGACCCCTAGATCGCTTTAAGCAGTATTCCTTCCTAGACAATCACTTCCCATTCTGTATGTGTGAAACTGATTATTCCTTTCTAAGTGGAGTACTTTGCATTTGTCCTTATTAAACTTCATCCTGATTACCTCAGACCATTTCTCCAGTTTGTTCAGATCATTTTGAATTTTGACCCTATCCTCCAAAGTACTTGCAACCTTTCCCTGCTTGGTATCATCTGCTAACTTAATAATTGTACTTTCTATGGCTTCATCTAAAACTGATGAAGATATTCAACAGAACTGCTCCAAACACAGACCCCTTCCAAGCCCCACTTGTTATGCCCCTCCAGCATGATTGTGAACCATCAGTAATACTCTCGGAGACTAGTTATCCATCCAGTTATGCACCCACCTTATACTAGCCCCATCTACATTGTATTTGCCTAGTTTATTGATAAGAAGGTCATGAGAGACTGTATCAAATGCCTTACTAAAGTCTAGGTATACCACATCCACCACTTCTCCCTTATCCACAGGACTTGTATATTCCCTCAGTTTCCCATCCTAATCTATACAAAAATGCAAGCACCTAATTCTCTATGAATACCATAATTCACTTATTGTTCCCTCATTCCAGATCTTACATAGGAAGGTAAATCAAAAAGTACCAGATGAGGAATTTATTTTGCTAGAACTTTTCAGTCCTTAACTTAGCCAAGTGCCCTTCTCCATGTAACTGACTTTTGTAGAGTTATGGTAAAACAATTGAATAAAAACAAATAAGAGTAGGCTGTGAAATTGAGATACTTCTGCTAGTGATCTAGGTAGGACTAATTGCACAAATAAAGGCTACTCATGTGAATAAAGTTTGACGGAATGCTCAAGTTCAAGTTCCATTCTATTCATAGCCTCTTTTTCCACTGGGCTGTGTTCCATGAGAGAGAGAATAAATTTAATGAACAATTTTTTCAGCCAGCCCTAGTCCCAGTACATTTGTCACACTGTGCCAACATTGGAGCACTTGACAACATAGAAAAAAATCGACCTAAACTTGTTTTCTTTTTATGTACATTGCAGAGAGTTGGCAACTAGCTTTAAAAAACCAGGGTCTCACAGACTGAGCCAGTCAGGAGGATAAATTGATGATCGAGCCTGGTACCTTTAAGATAATTTTGTTTATTTACCAGGAACATACAATCTCCCATTTCCTGAACACCAGCAGAATCAAAACAACAGGAGATAGTTCTTTGTTCACAATGCTAAATCTTTTTTACACTGGGGGTACGTCTAGATTACATGCCTCTGCCAACAGAGGCATGTAAAATAGGCTACCCGACATAGTCAATGAAGCTGGGATTTAAATATCCCCGGCTTCATTAAAATAAAAATGGCCGCCACGCTGTGCTGGCTCAGCTGATTAGCCGCGCGAAGTCAAGACGGATTGATCGACAGGAAGCCTTTGTCGACCGCTCCTGTAAACCTCGTTTCACGAGGCATAAGGGAGGGGTCAACAAAGGCTTCCCTTGTCGATCGATCCACATCTTGACTCGTGCGCTGTGCTAATGATCAGCTGAGCTGGCACAGCGCAGTGGCCATTTTTATTTTAATGAAGCCGGGGATATTTAAATCCCCACTTCATTGACTATGTCAGGTAGTCTATTTTACATGCCTCTGTCAGCAGAGGCATGTAATCTAAACATACCCTAGGGTGCCCACAAGAGCACTATGTGAGAACTCACATCATTCCTTCTCATCAGGACAATTATCAGACATAAAAGGTTACCACAACTGCAAACACTAAATCCCAGTACGCAAAAGTGAGGCACACAGATGATTGGCATTAAGGCTAACATTGAGAAGGTTCCAGATTCAGTCAAGTAAGTAAATGATATTGTCATAGGGGCTATCATCTCAGAGCTCCTCCTACATAGTATGAAGTGGTCCTACATGAAGCCCAGCCTCAGTTTCCCCTTCTAAGAACACTTCCACTGAGCGGCCCTCTGCCCCTTTCCCAAACGCTCTCATTTCTCCTTCCTATACATCTTTATAAAGGAGCATTTGTCCCCTGCCCAGTTGGATCTGGTTAGTGAATAGAGCTGGCTAGCTCCATGTCTGTAGCCCTTAATGGGCATGCCAGACTCCAAGATATATAATTCATGGCTTTCCCCCATGATTAGCAACCTTATAGTTCACCTACTTCTGGCAAATGAGCAATTGGCACACACAGCCTTTAGAGCTGCCTTCAGGAAATGAGTAACACACATAGTGCCCCTTGATGCTCAATGGCACTTTTTATTCAGACAAAAACTGTTACAAAACCTCCCACATTATGTGGAATCAGCTGTTCTCCACACTGACACCACGTTTCACTTAACAGCCCAAGCCAGTGATGAGGCTGGATCATAGTCTTCATGGGTACTCTGGGGCTTGAGCACCCACAGGGAAAAAATGGTAGGTGTCAAGCACCCACTGTCAGTCCCCACCCCTGAGAAGCACCTCCCACCTCCCACAGATCAACTGTTCAGCAGCATGCAGAAGGCACTGGGGGAGGGGAAAAGGGAAGAGGCAGAGCAGAAAGGCAAAGCAGAGTGAAGCAAGGCAGGAATCAAGCACCCTCCCCCCCTCTCCCCCACACACACATGAAAGTCAGTGACCTTTTGATGAAGCATATTTCAAACCTGCTTGTACACTCCAGTGATGCCAGCCATCAACACGTGTTTACACGTGACCAAAATGTTGACCTCAACAGTTACAGCAAGAAAGATCAAATCACAAATTAAAATCTTATTACCTGCAGACCTTACAGAATTGTATTGTTCCACTCTGTGGCCTAGTTAGGAATTGTGGTGGAATTTAGGTGGGTAAGGCTCACCAATCTGATCAGATTCTAAGTTCGTCCTTCTTAACCTATTTTACAAGCTGGTAGAACGATATAAGATTCTCCCTCTGGAGGGTCTGCAGGTGCCGAATGACAGTCACATTTCAAATCAGGAAATACAATTAAAATAAGTTTTATTGCCATGGGAATAACTATAACAAATACCACAAAAATACAGCACTGAGTACACAGATTAATTGAATCTCTTCTGTGGATGGCATTAACAAAATCAAACTGGACTTATCTAAGAATACAGATCTTAGTTACCTATCAGAATTTCATACTCACGAGTTCTTTTCCTGCAAAAGGCTGGGCGTGGAAGGACCAGCCTTCCTTCACCTGAGGAGCCTTGGTGCAGGTGGAGTATGAGATATTTAGAAGCAAGACTTAGACAGAATAAATGAAGCAAGACAGAAGTATAAAGATAGAAAAAGAATAGAACTTAGTTTCTGACCTCGACAGAGAGAAGAGTATACATTCCAGAGTGGGCTTTAGCAGCGACAACTGCAACAGCCTGACTTACTTAATCCCTAGGTTTATATTCCCCTTTTGGTGTCAAAATGTCCCGGATGTCCAACCCCTTAACCAAAGTTGGGCCTGGTACCCTAAGATATCTGTGGGTACCTATAATTGATTGGAAGAGATATTGGGGGGGGGTCGATGAATACGCATAGGAGAAGACGTGATATCTTCTTGGACTGACTCCTGGAACAGAGAAAAGAACGGGAAGCATTGCAGTTAGGTGCAAGAAATCTGCGCTTCAGTCTGTGGGGTATGCAGATTCAGTTTGCTGGAGTTTGCAGATTCTGTTTATGTTTGTTCAGGCCAAATTGAGTAACGGTCTCAAAGTAACCGTCAAACTAACCGCAAAGGCCTTTCATAATCTTTACACCATACATATCTTAGAAAATAACAATGGAAATAAGAAATAAATCTTAACCCTACTTCTGCTAAAGCTGGGTCATACAAGACAAGTACATTTAATCCTGTAGGCATCTTGCATTACTAGCATACTATTAAAAATATGTCAAGGAAAGAATAGGATAGGAAAAATATATCTTAGCAGTCTACACACCCAAGAGCAACTCTTTCAAAATTATCACAGTAAAATGTTCAAAATCATCTAGCGCACAAATTCAAAAGTGAGTTTTTCAGAAGCAACTAGCCAAAAATAGTTACAGTTAGCAGTGTTCCCTATAAGCTGCCCAGCTTCACAGATGATTAATCAGCCCCGTCCAGTCAGACACTCAGGGCTCCCTGCAGTTTAGGGGGAACACTGACAGCATCCATTTAAAGCATTTTAGCTACAGAGTTTGACAGCAGCAAACACTGGAAACAAGTTAAAAATTTTAAAATATTACAGCCATCCCTAAGATGCTTTTGTTATTGGAGTGGTTTTTAGTATGTAAGTATTTTCTATTCTATTATTTCATGTAAGCAGTAGTGAACAATACAGGTTGAACCTCCTAAATCTGGGACTCTCTTGTTCAGCAACATCCATGGTCCGGCACAATCATGGATGTTGGTGGACCAGAAAGCTCTGGCACCCAGGAGTTCGAGCCAGTTGGGAGTACAGCAGCGAGGAGCCCCACCATCGGGACTGCTGAGCCCACTCCCAGGGGGCCCCAGCTAGGCAAAGCGGGACAGCTGCAGAGCCCCAACCCAGCGCGGCAGCAGTGGGGCAGCCGCGGAGCCCCAACCCCTGAAAGCCCCATCCGGGCAGGACAGAAGTGGAGCCCGTCCCCAGAGACCCCCAGCCAGCTGGTAGAAGCAGGCCAAAGCCAAGCCCTGTAGCAGTAGGGCTGGAGCAGAGCCAAACCGGAAGAAGGGGCAGTGTCCTGGAAGGCAAAATTCCCTCATTTGGGACCGGTCAGGTCTCAAGGATGCAAAACCAGGGAGAGCCAGCCTGTATAACTAAGACTGAAATGTAGCATCTAACCCTTGATAACTCTCAGACACATTTGTTTTCCACTAGAATTTGTTTTATCCCATAGATGATTGTTACTGAAACCATCTTTAGTTCTCCATGTATGTATGTGGCAATGGAGGAAAGAAATGTTCTCAGATTCCTATGCATGCACAAATGTTCTGACTGCTTTAAAAGGCAGACACAATTTTGTTCAAATGTAGCTAGTCTCTTAGGCTGCGTCTAGATTGCATCCCTTTTCCGGAAAAGGGATGTAAATTAGACGCATCGCAATTGCTAATGAAGCGGGGATTTAAATCTCCCCGCTTCATTAGCATAAATGGCTGCCGCTGGCACGAGCTTGCCAGAGAAAAGCGCCAGTCAGACACTGATCTTGCGGAAAATAAAGCCTTTCTGAAAGATCCCTTATCCCTTATTTCAAGAGGGATAAGGGATCTTCGGAAAAGGCTTTATTTTCCGCAAGATCAGCGTCAGACTGGCGCTTTCTCCGCAAAGCCCGTACAAAAAAGCAGCAGTTATTTTTATGCTAATGAAGCGGGAGATTTAAATCCCCGCTTCATTAGCAATTGTGATACTTCTAATTTATATCCCTTTTACGAAAAAGGGATGTAGTCTAGACGTAGCCTTAGGGTTTAATAAACAAAATAAAGTTTTAAAGTATTTAAAGTTTTTAAATGATGTACAGTCTCAAGAAATTCACAGTTTAAACAATAATGACCAGGATTCTTCTTTTGATTCTGGAGTCTGTTTTAAGTGTTGTGATAAAGTAAAATAAACTTTTATGTCTTTGAATTAAGTTTTTGGCAGAAAACTAATATTGATTCAATGTTAATATAGGCAACATGTTAATATTGTGTCTTAACATAATAACGGCCATACTGGGTCAGACCAAAGATCCATCTAGCCCAGTATCCTATCTGCTGACAGTGGCCAATACCAGATACCCCAGAGGGAGGGATCATAACAGGTAATCCTCACGTGATCCCTCCCCTGTCTCCCACTTCCAGAGAAAAAAAATTCTCATTGAATTGAGCATTAGATAGTAGAATCTTGTAATCATCACTTTGGCTTGCTATTTGTTATTCAAGAGTATAATATTAGATTATTTCTGATCCTCATATTATGAAACAAAAAGATTCATTTAAGAATTTGAACATTTAAAGAACTTTATTTTTATTGAATTCAAAAGGTATGTAAATGGAGATAATAGATTACAAAGGAGTTTTATTTAGTTAATGGCACACACCAGCTTAACACATAGGGTACGTCTAGACTACAGGCTTTTGTTGACAGAGGCTTTGTCGACAAAGCCTCTGTTGAAAAAGAGCGTCTAGACTACAGCCAGTTCTGTCGACAAAGCAAGCCGCTTTTTCAACAGAGAGTCTAGACACTCTCTTTTGAAAAAGCACAGTGTGGATGTAATAGTGCCTTTTTTCGACATAACTCTGTCGAAAAAAGGCGTTATTCCTCATAGACTGAGGTTTACCACTGTCAACAAAACTGCCGCGTTCTGTCAACTTACTGTTGACAGAACTTGACGGTAGTGTAGGCACAGGTATAGTTTTGTCAACAAAAGTCCACTTTTGTCAACAAAACCCTGTAGTCTAGACACGCATATAGAACAATCTCCTTATAATAGCCTTTTTTTTCCCACTGACTTCTGCTTCAAGGAAAGAATGAAAAGACATGCCTATTGGATCTTTTCATGGTGTGTATTGGAAATCACTGGGATTAGAGCAGAATATCTTTTGGTCATGGGACAGGAATATTGACCCTGACTCTAGGTGAAATTAAATCTGGCCCAGACCCTCATCTGCATTAAAATCAGTGTAGTTCCTTGGACATCAAAGGAATTGCATATTTAAAATTAAGTAACAGCTTTTCTGAATTTGCATACTGTTATTGCATGTCTTGTCTAGCCCCATGAACAGTTGTGACCTATGCATTTAATTCATTGTATAGAAAAGTCATCAAAATATGATTCATTTCATTTATGACACTTACTTTTGAAAGAAGAAGACTTAAATACTTGTGTGGGGTGTTTTAAAAATGTATGTTGCGAGTTTGATTACTTTCTTTGACTTTGCTGACCTAATGTTTAAGATAATTAATAGAATCTCATTAAAGTACATATAAACCATTTTGGCCAAATACTTTTGTAGTTCACTAAAAAAAACAAGATAGATATCAACAGAAATTAATCAAATCTTTGCTCCTACAGCCACAGTATTTTCATCGATTTTTCTTCATCAAATCAAGGATTTCATTATACACGCGCTTACGTGCATCAAGGCCCCAGATGAAATCAAGATGGTTCCAATCAGGAATGTCCTTGAAGTAAACAAGATTGGTGACTTGTTGGAGCAATAGGGCAACATCCCTAGGGTCAGCGAGCAAATCATTTCCACCACTCCACATTGCAGTTGGCACTTGCATGTCTGTCACATTGTATAAGGGAGGATTAACCTTTAAAAGAGGAGTTGATAAAAGAAAAGTTTCATGTTATTAGAGAAAAATAAGAACAATTTTATAATGATTCGTTCTAGTTCTGGAAAGGATAGCACTGAGGACAAGGGAGTTGTCAATCAGAAGTTTTGAATTTCCTCAGAGTTTGCATTTGATTTTTGAACCAGAAAATTCATTGCATCATTTTGGGACATAAGGTTTCCTAATTTTTTAAATAATCAGTAACATAAAATAAACATTAATTTTAATATGCAAAGTTAGACATTCTAGCTGGAAGAAGAGACTAACTAACTGATTCTATTTTCAAATATATTTTGAATTTGGTTCCTAAATTATCTTCCCTCTCCTCTCCATTTTTTTTAAATAAGAGAAAAAAATTTTTCCTCATACCTGATGATAGTGCACATAGTTGGACAGGCTTCCCCAGTCATAAGCTTTAAATTCACCACTTTTAATTGCCTAGATTAAAACATTAAAATCAAATGTACATAGTTTTAATGAACAACATTAGCATAATTGTGAGGGAAAGATAGGTTCATTACTTCATATGATTGCAGTTTTTTTCCACCTGTAGAAACTAATAATTCCAATTGCTTTAAAAATCTGAGGGGTGAAGTATAGGCAGATAGCAGTTGAAGGAAAACGGGGTTATCATATATATCCTGAGATAACTGGAATGCATGGAGAGAAGCACCACATGTGCTCTACAACAGACATATAGCCACAAGTCGATGTGGTTACACCATGTCTACTACACCTCTATAGTGTCCCTCACCAAAGACTCTTAAGTAAAGTAAGTTGTCATGGGATAAGAGGGAAGGTCCTTTCATGGACTGATAACTGGTTAAAAGACAGGAAACAAAGGGTAGGAATAAATGGTACGTTTTCAGAGTGGAGAGAGGTAACTAGTGGTGTCCACCAAGGGTCTGTCCTGGGACCAATCCTATTCAATTTATTTATAAATGATATGTTTAGAGATATGTTTACAGTGAGGTGGCAAAATTTGCAGATGATACCAAACTGCTCAAGTTAGTTAAGACCAAAGCAGACTGTGAAGAGCTTCAAAAAGATCTCACCAAACTAAGTGATTGGGCAAAAAAATGGCAAATGAAATGTAATGTTGACAAATGTAAAGTAATGCACATTGGAAAAAATAATCCTAACTATACATACAATATGATGGGGACTAATTTGGCTACAACTAGTCAAGATGGAGATCTTGGAGTCATTGTGGATAGTTCTCTGAAAACATCTACTCAGTGTACAGCGGCAGTCAAAAAAGCAAGCAGAATGATAGGAAACATAAAGGGATAGAGAATAAGACAGAAAATGTCTTATCACCTCTGTATAAAACCATGGTACGCTCACATCTTGAATACTGCATACAAATGTGGTTGCCTCATCTCAAAAAAGATATATTGGCAGATTAAAAAGACTGACTTTTCAGGTTAGAAAAGAGGAGACTGGGGGATATGATAGTGGTCTTTAAAATCATGACTGTCGTGAAAAAAGTGAATAAGGAAAAGTCATTTACTTATTCCCACAATATAAGAACTAGGGATCACCAAATGAAATTAATAGGCAACAGGTTTAAAACAAACAAAAGGAAGTTTTTCTTCAGTCAGCGCACAGTCAGCCACTGGCACTCCTTGACAGAGGATGTGATGAAGGTTAGGACTTTAACAGGGTTCAAAAAACAGCTAGATAGATTCATGGAGGTGAGGTCCATCAATGGCTATTAGCCAGGATAGGTAGGAAAGCTGTCCCTAGCCTCTGTTTGTCTGGAAATTGGTGACAGGAGAGGGATAACATGAGGATTACCTGTTGTGTTCCCTCCCTCTGGGGCATCTGGTATTGGCCACTGTCTGCAGACAGGATACTGGGCTGGATGGACCATTGGTCTGAACCAGTATCGCCATTCTTATGTTCTTATATATTTTTATACAATTATATATATATATATACATACATACATACATACATATGTACACACATACAGGGCATGACAGACAGAAAAAAAATGATATTTTGTTTTCCCCATTCCCACTAAAGTGTGTGGGCTGGCATCTTACTCAAGGAAAGAGAAACCTAAGGCCTTGTCTACACTTCCACAGTAAGTGCACCTAAGTTGTGCTACTCAGCTATATGCGAATAATGTAACTGGAGCCAATGTATCTTATGTCAACTTACTGTAGTGTCTATGCCAGTGTTTCTCAACCTTTTTTTTATAAAGTATCCCTTTTTTAAAAAAAATATTATAAGTACCCCTAGTACCTACAGTTTTCAGACACACAACATTTTTTTCTAGCATTGCAACACATTTGTTTAATCAACTTAATCTTAGCCAGGCGGGCGATGAAATTTTTGGGTGTAAAAAGTACAAAAATAATAAAGCACTGTAAAACTTAAAACAAAAATTCAGTTTTCTCCAAATTTCAGTTGTGTTGACATACCCCCCAGACTTCTCTTGAGTACCCCTAAAGGTACTCGTACCACTTGTTTATATCATAGTACTTGTACCACTGGTCTATACCATGTCTATACTATATAGAAACACTGGTCTATACTATGTTGTGTCAACTGGAGAAACTCTCAAGTTGACTTACCTTACTCTTCTCATTCTGGTGGACTACTGGAGTTGACCAGACAGTGCTCTACTGTTCATTTAGCAGGTCATCCCCAGACCCACTAACTCCACCCCCCACTAAATTGATCACAGCAGCTTCACAGGTAACTGTAGACACGGCCTTAATAGCAGTGCTGCCCTGTAAAGTTGCTGTACATTTAAAATATTTTAAAGACACTGACAAGGGTCTGGTTTGCAAAATATACTATGTCGTGCCATTAAAAATAGGATTAATTTCTTTATGAGACAATGCAATCTGGATTGGAAATTTATTCTGAAAATACTTCAATGTCATTGTAAAGTTCTCTTTCCATGTACAATGCCATCTAGATTGATAGTTTATTCTGAATGCCAGTGTTTCCTGACAGAATAGTATGGAAGGTTGAAAATGGATTGATGGCCAAATACCACATATTACTGTCACATTATGATTAAAGAGCACTTTAGGTTTCTGAAATTCTACCTGTTTCCAATGAATCATATTTTGTACGGATGTTCCAGCTGGGGAATGTGCTGTATACACATTTACTCGGCTCTGAAAAGAAACATTTATATTTCACAAGAAGTTTCATTTTGGAAATGGCTCCACTTATTTATTTATCACTAATCAATGCAGATAATTTCAAGAAAAAAAATCGGACTTTCAAAAAAAATACCCAAGGAATGGCCGTAGTTTATACGTACCATATTTAAGTTCTTCTCATTAAATCCACACAGCACAAACAGGACATTACCACAAATCTCTGCTAATATATCCTGTCTGCAAAATGAAGCAGCAACCACTTCGCCAAAATAATTGTGGGGTAAGAAACCTTTATCGCCAAATAAAATCTGTAAAATGACAAAAAATTGTATTTATTACAGTTACACAAATTGGAAATGAAATCTTCCCTTCCCTCTATTAATACTAGGACTCAGATGTCATATAGGGGACATGTAGTGTTCAATGTACATTTAAATAAATCAAGTGAGGTTGGTTCTACCACTTGGAAGGCAACTCCCTAGTTCAAAAGTCCTCGCTGTTAAGAATTCTTCTTTTAGGGTGTGTCTAGACTACAGAGTTTTGTCAACAAAAGTGGACTTTTGTCGACAAAACTATACCTGCATCTACACTACCGTCGAGTTCTGTCGACATAACGTCGACAGAACTCAGCAGTTTTGTCGACAGCGGGTAAACCTCATTCTACAAGGAATAACGCCTTTTTGTCAACAGAGTTCTGTCGACAGAAGGTGTTATTGCATCTACACTGTCCTTTGCGTCTACACTGTCATGTCGACAAAGCGGCTTGCTTTGTCGATAGAACTGGATGTAGTCTAGACGCTCTTTGTCGACAGAAGCTTTGTCGACAGTATCTGTTGACAAAATTTCTGTCGACAAAAGCCTGTAGTCTAGATGTACCCTTAGAATTCTCAATTACTATTCTCTAATCTTTAATTCATTCTTACCAATTTCTTTGGATAGTCCTAAATAATTCCTTTCCTTCTTTGGTATTTGCAACCTGAAAAGCCTACTAAACTATTGCACATATTGGCCTTCTAAGGTCTCTTCCAGCTGTACGATTCTATGACATTCTCTTGGCAAAAGTTATTGGCATTATTGTGCCAGATCAGAATAGTGGTCCAACTAGTCCAGTTACTGGTCTCTGCAGTAACACAGGCTTCAGAGGAAGATACTAAAACTCTCTTAATGGAGAATCATGCCAGTGGGGGAAGTAACTTCTAGACTCATGCCAACTCATGATTAGTTTATGACCTGATGCAATAAGACTGATATCCCTTATTTTGTATCCTACCTAGAATAACTGGATATCCTCATTACCCATAGAAACATCTAAAACCTCCTTGGAATGCTGCTAAACAGTTTCATTTCACAATTTTATATTTGATGCCCTTTAGTTTTACTGACTGCTATCTTTTTCTTGTATTAGGAGAAAGGGTAAGTAGTAATGCTTTGTTACTACCGCTACACCATTTACTATTTTATACAGTTCTCATTTCTCCTTTTATTCATACACTCTCTGATTAGTCCAAGATTTTTTCATTCTCCCCTGGCACTGAAGTCTTCCTATCCTTCTAATTGGTTTTCTAATTCTGCCATACCATACACAGATTATGGATTAAGATATGGGACTAGCTTTAACTCTGGTACAGGATGTATACTAAAAATAATTGAATATTATAAGGCTTTCCTTAACTCATTTTAGAATCCTCACCAAAAAGTCCTACTAACTTTGGCAAATAGATATTCTGTCTGAAGAAATCACATACCTTGATAACTGAATTGGGAAGTAATGCAAGCTTTATCAATGGGGATTTGGCATATTTAACTGTGGCTACAGGAGCTAAGGCAAAGTACATTTTGATTCTTCGAGCCAGCTGGGGCATGGTTGAAAATGCTATGAAAGCTGAAAATGAAGAAAGAGATGTCCAAGTTATGACTGTGGAGCTAAAACACGTTTATTTTTTGTAAAAACTATTTTACAAACTGTAATCAGAACATACATTTTGAAAATTTGTAAAGGATCAATTGAAAACACAGGCTGTTTTTAATATAAATATTTTGTAGCGGCATTTGTGGTCCACACCTTGAAGTGATGAGCAAGGGTGCAATTTTCAAAAGACTCAAATACCAGCAAGTTCCCTTTGAAGCTTGAGGATGAAATTATGACACTTGCAGTCTGAAACTTTTTTCATGTGAATTTAACTTGAATTTAATGCCTTTCCCTTGCTTAATGAAACACTGTGTTAAAACAAAGTTTTGATGATTTGAAAGTAGCATCCTGAGTGTGCAATTCAGATTTCATAAAGTGTGATTATGTCAGAAAAAACAACTGTCAGAATGGCACCTCCTCACTCAGGCTACGTCTAGACCTCAGTGCTTTTCCGGGATACCGGAAAAAAAATTGAAAAAGCGGACGCGCTCTTTCGCCATCCCTGTAAACCTTGTTCTACAAGGAACAAGGGATGTGTCAAAAGAGCACTTTTTTTCTGAAATTTGGTGCTGTGTAGACACACCAAATTTCAAAAAAGCCTTTTTCGAAAGTAAATCAGAAAAAGATATGCAATTTGTATACTGCAAATTGCGTATCTTTTTTCCAATTTACCACTGCAGTGTAGACATAGCCCCAGATGTCCTTCTTCTGTATTGCCAGGCTCAGATTTACTTTGGTGAGCACATAAATTAAGTGTTTATCACTCTTGTTAGCACTGAAGAACCCAAATAACTACTGTAATGCCGAGCAGGCTCCTACTGTCCATCAACAAAACCTTTAACTGAATTTCTAAGAGCCTGGCCACTCAAAGATAAAAATGGTTTATTTTACTACATAGCAGCTCATAAGCTGGCTGCCTTGAGTCCTGGGTCCCTGACCTGTGCTCAGCCCTGGAAATAAATGTCTAGCAGCTTCCTTCAAACCCCAGGCCCTGAGTACAGGGCAGCCAGCAACACAAACTCAGTCCCACAGTCAGCAAGGGCCCAGCCATGGTTCAGGGCAGGGCAGCAAAGCAAACACAATCCTACAGTTAGTAAGGTCCTGGCCCTAGTTCAGGGCGGGACAGTAAAAAAACACAGTTCCCCCAGCATGAGCGGGGAGGGGGGAGACTGCTATCTGGTATGTGGGATGGCAGGGGGCACGCAGGCCTTCCCTACTCCACCGTGTCCCAGCCCAAGGCCCTAGCAGTGGCAGCCTTGGTGCCACTGAGGTCAGCTGGGATCCGGTCCGCAACACACTGACACCCTAAAGTTTTATAAGGTCTGCCTGAGAGTTGTCTGTTTCCCCAGGGCCACTTCCTAATTCCCCTCGGGCATCTACCTGCCCCTCCCCCCCCCACGGGCTGCTGGTTCTCGCAGTCATCGCCATCTGACCCCTCAAGTAGGGTAAAGAAGGTCTCCTCTTCAGAGCAGGGCCCCGGCAGTCCAGACCGGTCCTCAGCCTCTCCAGGGTCCTCAGGGCCCTCCTGGCGTGAGAGCTCAGGGCAGGCTTCTGCTTCCTCCAGTGGCTGAGACCCTACTGAGCTCCTGGGCTGGGCTTTTATCCTCCCTGCCCCGCCCCTTGGCTTCTGGGGAGTTAAAGGGGTAGGCCCCACCCGGCTCGGCCCACGTGGGCTCAGAGATGGGTTCTTCCCCCTCGGGGTCAGTGAGTGGCAACCCCAGCTCACTGCACAGCTACTATCCAGTTCTAGATCTGAGATAAAACAAGGCAATGGTATATTAATACGGTAGTTGGCCAAAGTGAACCACGGGCATTCAAATACAATACTCCTTCTCTCTGTGAGAATTTCATAAAGAGCTAGTTGAAAGATGTTGTTAATACACTTCCTAATGTGGACAGGCCAAAGATATTTCATTGGTGTGCATCTTAACTACATACTCCAGTTGCATCAGGGTTATGGAATGATTGATTACATGCAATTCTGAAAAGAACAGAATATGAATTCCAGATGACAGTGACCAGGACATGACATTGCCCTAAAAATTGTCTTCTGGTTGCCTGTGAAATCTGCAGCAGAAGCAAAGGGAACTGGAAAATGGTACATATGTGCACTATAGATGAGTGTGTGGCAGTGGAGGGAAGAGATCTAGCTTATAATGGACAGCTATTTCCAGACTTAAAGATACACAGTATTTCCCTTAACTTACCTATAGTGGTGCCTTGTGAATGGCCAACATAATACAGTTGCTCTTGTCCAGTTTTCTTCACAATAAAGTCAATCACTGCCGGAAGGTCATATTTAGCCATTTCATCAAAGCTACAAAAGGAAAAAGTACCATCTTGAAGTGGAATAGAGCTAAATGTCTACTTCTAAACACAAGGGCTATGTCTAGATTGCCCCCTCTTGCGCAAAAAATATGCAAATGAGGCAAAGCGTGGAATATCGCCATGCCTCATTTGCATAATTAATTAGGCTCTGTTTTTGCACAACAGGCTTTTGTGCAAGAGGGGAGCCTCATTAATTATGCAAATAAGGCATGGTGATATTTGCCTCATTTGCATATTTTTTTGTGCAAGAGGGGGCAGTCTAGACACAGCCAAGAAGTCTTTGAACCACAGAACAGGCATAGCACATTCACTCTCCATATTGTTCCCCAAAACTGCTACTAATGTTTATAGCCCCAGCCACACTGGGCCAGAAACTGAGGTAAGGAACTGTGTTTAAACCCTTTTCCACTACAGGGAGTCCCCACTATAAGTCACCCCAGTATACGTCCGTTCCACACTAAAGTCGTTGACACTTGTAGGAACTGATGTATTATAAGTCCTCCCATTCCCTACTCTTAAGTCACGCAAAAAAAAAATTGTGCAAATGGAAGTCAGCTGCAGAGAGAAAAATTCCCCGGTTTAAGTTGTTTCGCTATAATTCCAAGTTTTTTGGAATGTATCTTGGACTTATAGCAAGGACGCCCTGTATATAAGGATGATTTGTTGTTTGAGATAAAGCTGTCATAACCAAGTTAGCTGCAGCTTTGGTTAAACAGAGTCCTTGGAGGTGATGTCTGACAGTGACAGTGTCAGATATTGTAGCAAGACCATGCTGAACCTTTGTCCTCTGGTAAGTTCATAGTATAGTTGAAAAGGCATTTGATTTCACTGAATTTATCCTGTACTCAAGATAATTTAGTAATTCCTAGTGAACGCCAAGCATGCCACAAAGAAATAGACTATAACTCCTATGTATTCTAGTGTGTCCACTAATTCTAGGGACACATTCTTATGTATCAAGTGCCAGATTTTCTGAGATGCTTACCATCTACAAATGAACCTGACTTGAATTCAACTGGCTGTGTCTAACATATCTGAAAAATCCAGGTGGAATTGTCAAACTGGGCATTCAATATTAGTGGACACATTTTGGTGTTTTAAATTAATTCTTTATACATTTCTCACTGAAGTAGTGAAACCTTTCATAACAAACATAATACAAATTGGTCACACGGTTTTTCCCAAACTATAGTCTACCTGAAAGCCCAGAATTTCTTTTGGAGCACTGACAGAGTTTTGTGACCTCTAGACCAGGTGTTCCCTCTGCTATTTCCTATCCAAACATCATAGCCTGCATCTGCCAGAATAAAGCCCAGGCTGTTTTTAGCCACATTAGTGATCCAGTTGCTGCCATCTGTAAGTAAACCATGCTGCAGAAACACAACAGGCTTCAGACCTGAATGAGAGAGAGAGAGGAGAGAGAGAGACTTGACTGAATATTCCACACAACCAAAACTTCTGTGACATTTAGAACAAAATGACACTCATGCCCCAACAGCTAAACTCCTGACTCCAATATCCAGTTCTAGGCTGGAGAGGGATTAAATTGAATTGCCAGAGACTGTAATGTGGAATTCCTTAAGGACACCACTTATAACAGGAAAACAACATGGAAGAATGGTCTCACTTGTATTACTAAATATGGAACACATGGGGGAAGATTTAAAGCAGGGTTGGGGAACCTAAGGCCTGGGGGCCGGGTGCAGCCCTCGGCTTGCTTGGATCCAGCCCCTGAGGCTCAGGCCTTCCCCCCAGCATTGGGGAGCCTATACTGGTGCTCCAGCTCTCCACCATCCCTGGAGCACACAAAATCTTCTAGCCTAAGGCCCTCCCCCCATTTCCCCCCCACACACACACTGCCCCCAGGCTCTGGTGTGCCAGGGGAATGTGAGAAATATCTTTTTGCTTCTCAGGCAGGGGCCATGTCAGGGTATGTCTACACAGCAAAGTTATTTCGGAAATAACATCCCTTATTTTGAAATAACTTTCCTAGCGTCTACACAGCCAAACCGCTATTTTGAAATAAATTCAAAATAGCGGAGCGCTTATTTCAAATTTGGTAAACCTCATTCTATGAGGAATAATGCCAAATTCGAAATAGCTATTTCGAAATAAGTGCTGTGTAGACACTTATTTCAAAATAGGGGGCCTCCAGCCTTCCCAGGGTGCCCTGGTGGCCACTCCAGCCTCAACCAAGAACACTCCACTCCCTCCTCCCCCCTCCCTGGAGCCGTTAAAGGGGTAGACTCTGGCCACAGTGCCTGTGCCAGCTCCAAGTCTGCCAGCCCAGAGCCAGCAGTCACTGCCCCAACCCAGTGGCCCCAAAACATAAGCCAGCAAGCCACTGGCAGCCAGCCCACCACCGCTCCCCAGGAGCAGTCTGCCAGCTCCCAAGAGCCTGCCAGGGCCTTCCTGGTCCAGGGTGGAGATCATGGACCTTATTCAGGTTTGGGGGGATGCCCCCAACGTCCATGATCTCCACACAAGATGGAGGAACGCGGTTGTCTATGGCAGGATAGCTGCCAGCCTGGCCACCAAAGGCCACATGTGAACCCAGGAGCAGGTTTGCATGACAATCAAGTTGGTCCGGCGAGACCCCCAACCCTGAGCCCTGAGCTTCCCCTCCCCCTTTTTCCCCTTGCATCCCCCTTCCAGCTCCCTCCTCCCAGGTTTCCCCCTCTCCTCTCCCACCCTCTCCTTTCCCCTCTCCTGCCTCCTTTCCCCAGTCTCACCAGAGTTTCATTCCTTCCCCCCCAGTTTTGTTAAATAAAGAGAGTTTGTGTTCATGAAAATACGTGTATTTTATTTGACATCAGGAAAATACGTGTATTTTATTTGACATTAGGGAGGGGTAAGTGGAATGACATGAGGGAGGAATGAGGCACAAGCCCTCAGTGGGGCAGACCGGGGAGGCTCTTAGTGCTCCTCAGGGTAGACGCTTTCCCACAGGGCCTCCTGGATACTGACAGTCCCCCGATGGATCTCCCGGATGGCAGCCTGCAGAAAGTGCAGCCAGGCTTGCAGCAATGCGTCCAAGTGAAGCACCAAAGCATTTTGTCTCTGCGTGCTCTGGTTGCCCTCACTTGGGACACCACAGCACTCTGTAACATGGAGCCAGAGCTGCCCCTGGGCACTCTGGTGCTTCTCTTGGATGCGTTGCTGCAAGCCTGGCTGCAGGGAAACCTGAGAACTGGCTGTCCAGGAGGGTCCCTTTAAGCACAGACTTCAGATAGCCTCAGGCAGCAGCCCCACACAGTAAGTCCTAACCTGGTGCCCTGCCGGAACTGGTTCCGGCCAGCCTTAAATGTGATTCAGAGTCTACTCAGTGTAGACGCACTATTTTGAAATAGCAAAATGCTATTTCAAAATGCATTTTGTGTGCAGATGCTTTATTTGGAAATAAGCTATTTCGAAATAACACTGTAGTGTAGACATACCCTCAGTGAGGGTTTGTTTTTTGCTTCTCACTTGTGATTTTTCTGTGAGTCAGCAGCCCCCACCCAAAAAAGGTTTCCCACCCCTGATTTAAGGGAATTGTTTATAATTACCATGGCTAAATGTATACTGAGGATGTGCTTCAATACTAGTGCTATTATATTTGATTGCCAGAAGACACATTTGTTGTGTAGTTGAAGCTCTAAGCAGTGCATGCCTGT
Organism: Rafetus swinhoei; assembly: GCA_019425775.1. Lineage (NCBI taxonomy): Eukaryota > Metazoa > Chordata > Testudines > Trionychidae > Rafetus > Rafetus swinhoei. The sequence goes on from CM033447.1 coordinate 37,067,821, forward strand.
AAAGGTATACCAGTTAGGTGAGTTTCATTCTGATTACTGGATCCACAGCCTCTCCACACAATGCACATTAATTCCCAAGGTTTCTTGTGACCTACTTTACCCTTTTGTGGTTATGTTCATTCCCCTCCTAATCATTACTACAATACAGTGGTTCCCAAAACAGGGTCCCCAGACCTTTGTGAGTCTGCCATGAGCTCTGATGGGTTCTGCCCTGGAGAACACTAAAACACTGTTCCAGGTCTTTTGACACTTGGAGGACACCATTTTGTGCTCAAAATGGCTTCCTCTGCACAGCATGACTTCTGATGCACCATGCGTTCTGAAAGTCCCAGAAATGAAAGGGGTCCACAATATTTAGTAAGATGCCAAAGAGTTCCTGGGGGAAAAAAGTTTGGGAACCATTTCTATAACATTAACTAAGGTTTTTTAAGTGTCATGCGGTCAGTGCCAGAGCACCTTATACTACTGCATGTCAGAACTGTTTCCTTAAAGAGCCCTGACATGGATACCTTTGACTGCACCTACACCAATGGATACCAGAATTAGAAGTAATTCTAGATTGATCAATGTTTCAATCACTGGACCTTGTGTCCAGACTATAGTGGCAGGTATAGGAGCGTTCCCCGTCCCCTCTTGAAAACAACTAGCAGCTCAAGCCCAGCAGGAAAGTGACAATTTGTTTTACTGCACAAGATATGGTGCCAGAGAACACAGAGATTTGAATCTATTGAAGGGGATGCTGCTCCTAAGGGCTTTTCTTTCCTTCATCGAGATCTTGACCAAGCTGGCACCAGCACCATTCACTTTCCTGCCTCTGCACATACTATCCTTCCACAGCTGCTCACCTTTCCTTCTTCCCCATCTCTAATACCATTGCAACAGTTTGTGGAAACCACCTCATGATAGCCCAACAAAGCAGTTAAAAGAGATAGAGCTTAAGTCCTTAACATATGCTGTTCTATCAAATTAAAGACTGGAGAGCTAAACAGTGAAAGGTCTATTTACAATTGATACTAGTTAAATGATTTCTTTGCAAATAATTCAAAATTAAGTATGCAGAAATGAAATTGACGGAAGGAGAGAAGTTTTATACAAAATTAAAAATACAGTGAACCATCAGAACAAGCCAAAACCACATTTTAAAACAGATACATTTTTTAAATACTGTTGTTAATAGACACAGTAATAGCCATGTTGGTTCCAGGATATTGGAGAGACAAGGAGGGTGAAGAATTTATCTTTCACTGGGACAACTGCTGTTGATGAGAGAAACAAGCTTTCAAGTTACCACATATTCTAAGGGACCATCATTCACATGGCCACTTACAATGTGTGCTAACTACTATGTTAAATTATTTGTTCAGTCTTGTATCTAGCAATGACATGCTAAACACTATTCCCACACCTGAAGCACTTGTCCCTCTCACCGACAGAAGGTGGTCCAATAAAAATACATTACCTTGCACTTGCATCCTTGCCTCTCTAGTGTGACTGTGACAGATATGGCAATTTCCTGCGACGTTCTTGAAAACAATCTTACTGAATTAATTTTTAGTATCTTTGGGGTCCATTGTATTCAAGTGTATTTATTATTGTGGCCTGGGATTATAGGTAACCTCTCTAGGAAGAAGATGGGATACAAGGCCTGGGTTATCAAAACACTATGTTGAACAATGTGCAAAACAAGGTCGCACTTTTTGGGACAAAAACAATCCAGCCTTTTGAAGTTATGTTCCAAGGAGAGGACTATTATCTGCTGATTACCTGATGACATGATCAAGGCTGTAACAAATTCATAGCCATGAAAAATGCACCACAGACTGTAAAATCTGGTCTCTTCTCACAAAATCTGATCTTTTGTGTGCCTTTACCCTATGCTATACAGATTTCACAGTAGAGGCCAGCATTTCTCAAAACGGGGGTCCTGACCCAAAAGGAGTTGCAGGCGCTTGCAGGGTTATTTTAGGAGGGTCACAGTATTGCTACCCTTACTTCTGCACTGTCTTCAGAGCTGGGTGTCTGAAAAGCAGCAACTGTTGGCCAGGACCCAGTTCTGAAGACAGCGTCTTACCACAGCAACATGGAAGCAAGCAAGGCAAAACCGTACCCTTACTTCTGCACTGTTGCCTTCAGAGCTGGGTGCCTGGCCTACAGTCACCACTTTTTGACCAGTGCAGAGGTCAGGATGACAAAACTATACCATGCCACCCTTACATCAGTGCTGCTGCTGTCAGTGGCTCTGCCTTCAGAGCTGGGCTCCTGGCCAGAAGCCACCACTTTCCAGCTGTCCAGCTCTGCAGGCAATAATCGCAACCAGCAGCAACAGTGCAGAAGTTGGGGAAGCAGTACCACAACCCTCCCACAATAACTCTGCAACCCCACACACTCCACTCAACTCCTTTTTGGGGTCAGGATTCCAACAATTACAGCACTGTGAAATTTCAGATTTAATAGCTGAAATTATGAAAATTACGATATTTTAAATCCTATAACCATGAAATTGACCAAAATGGAATGTAAATTTGGTAGGGCTCTAGAGATGGGTGGGATGTAGTATAAAAATGACTTGTTGCACTAATCAAGTCACCATTCTTACAAAGTTGCAATGGATTTTTGTCAAAGTACTTCATCCAAGGTATTGATGTAAAAAACATCACAATCTGTTACATATTGTAATCCTATTTATATGCGAGTATCTTTGCATTTGAAGTTACGATTACTGGCTTGTATCTTAATCATGTGCTATATTCCTGGGTGACACTCCCCCTAGATAGGTTAACATCAAGGCTAGCCAGCTTTGTGTTGCTAGCCCAATAAGGACATTCAGCTCTCACAATGTCCCACAGAAGAAACTCACCCTGCCTAGTAAGTCTTTCTGCAAATACCTCAGACTGAAAGGAGCCAATGGCAAACCACACAAGGACATGGGCTATGTTCATGTGACCCTGAATTCCACCCTGGGCCTGTAATTTTCCACATACAGGGGTTGGGAGCTTTATTTGGGATAGTGAGTTTCCATGCATATGGCAAAGAATATAAACTGCAGTTGGAACATGGCCATTCTATCTTAATTTCCTGCTTCATTTCTCTGGACTGGAATTCTATCAATGAAGCTTTGGACAAGGACTAATGACTAATAAGTTTGGCCAATTCCAGAGAGACTTTTTACAAAGTAGCAGACTATTCCATCACTGCTACAAACCTGATAAGCACTTTGTAATTATGTACATGTATATGATCTATTAACCATTTAACTCTTCTTAATAAATCTTGAGTTACTTTACTAAGGATTGGCTGATGGTTTGGTTTTGAAACTTATTGACCTGGGGTAAGCGTCTGATCCCTTGGAAATGGAAGACCGACACACGAGGGCAGGGGACTGGACTCAATGACCTCTAAAGGTCTATGATTAAATGTGTTTTTAGTAACCACTCACTATATTAGACCAATTTGTCGAGATGAGAACCATGGGCTGGCATATCTGAGGAGGACTATGCTTGAGTTCTTGTTAACAAGTGTGGTGATACTGAAGTTCTTTGTTACTGGTTTGGTGAATCTAATTATAAAATAAACCACTAGTTTTTGGAGAATTGTCTGCCCAGTTTCTTGCAGTTTGTTCTGAATGTGACATTTTCAGTATGGCCTAACCCTAGGCATTCAGTCACAATGGGTTTTCACATTACACAAGCAAGTGTTAAATTACAACATCAACCAAAACTTTCAGACATGGTTATGAAAATTTTATAAAAAATTATTAAAACCCATCATAGACTTTCTCTGCTTCTTTACTATCCCCTTTACGTAGCTGATTATTACCTCAACAACATGCTCATTTCCAATCCAACAGCACCGCCTGATGGATTCATTTAACCATGCCATCTCTCAGAGTACAATGGAAAAAACAAAACCCCAAAATGCAAATATCAATTAGTAACATTCATTTATTTAGATTTAAAATTAGAATGAGATTCTCAACCATGGCTCTAGATGCCCTAACATTACATATAAATTAATAACCATATTAAATAATCACTTTATAAGAATGCAGCTTGCCAAACACTAATAACATTGCTTTGCATCTCTTGATCATCTTTGATTTGCATCATATCTTTTTGCACAGTGACACTTCTGAGGCCCTAAAAGATTTTCCCTTAATTACATGCTGAAAGGCAAAACAAAACCAAACAAACAAACCCTTCCTCCAGACTGGTGATCTCTGTTTTAGGTTTGTGGATGGTGATTCTTCTGGATAAGCAATAAGCAACTGCTTTGGAGGACAGGGTCATAATTCAAAATTATCTGGACAAACTGGAGAAATGGTCTAAGGTAAATAGGATGAAGTTTAATAAGGACAAATGCAATGTACTCCACTAAGGAAGGAACAATCACTCTCACACACACAAAATGGGAAGCGACTGTCTAGGAAGGAGTACTGCAAAAAGGGATCTAGGAGTCACAGTGGACCACAAGCTAAATATGAGTCAACAGTGTGATGCTGTTGCAAAAAAAGCAAAATAACTCTGGGAGTGTTGTAAGTAAGACATGAGAAGTCATTCTTCCACTCTACTCTGCACTGATTAGGCCTCAGTTGGAGCATTGTGTCCAGTTCTGGGCACCACATTTTAAGAAAGATGTGGAGAAATTGGAAGGTCCAGAGAAGAGCAACGAGAATGATTAAAGATCTAGAGAACATGACCTATGAAGGAAGACTGAAAGAATTGGGCTTGTTTAGTTTGGAAAAGAGAAGACTGAGAGAGGACATGATAGCGGTTTTCAGGTATCTAAAAGGGTGTCACAAGGAGGAGGGAGAAAAATTGTTCTCCTTAGCCTCTGAGGATAGGACAAGAAGCAATGGGCTTAAACTGCAGCAAGGGAGGTTTAGGTTGGACATTACGGAAAACTTCCTAAGTGCCAGGGTGGTTAAACAGTGGAATAAGTTGCCTAGGGAGGTTGTGGAATCTCCATCTCTGGAGATATTTAAGAGCAGATTGGATAGACATCTATCAGGGATGGTCCAGATGGTACTGGGTCCTGCCATGAGGACAGGGGACTGGACTCGATGACCTCTCGAGGTCCCTTCCAGTCCTAGTGTTCTATGATTCATAGAATCATAGAACACTAGGACTGGAAGGGACCTCGAGAGGTCATCGAGTCCAGTCCCCTGCCCTCATGGCAGGATCAAATACTGTCTAGACCATCCCTGTTAGACATTTATCTAACCTACTCTTAAATATCTCCAGAGATGAGGATTCCACAACCTCCTGGGCAATTTATTCCAGTGTCTGACTACCCTGACAGTTAGGAACTTTTCCTAATGTCCAACCTAAACCTCCTTGCTGCAGTTTAAGCCCATTGCTTCTTGTTCTATCCTCAGAGGCCAAGATGAACAAGTTTTCTCCTCTTCCTTATGACACCCTTTAGATACCTGAAAACTGCTATCACGCCCCCCTCAATCTTCTCTTTTCTAAACTAAACAAACCCAATTCCTTCAGCCTTCCTCATAGGTCATGTTCACTAGACCTTTAATCATTCTCGTTGCTCTTCTCTGGACCCTCTCCAATTTCTCCACATCTTTCTTGAAATGCGGTGCCCAGAACTGGACACAATACTCCAATTGAGGCCTAACCAGCGCAGAGTAGAGCGGAAGAATAACCTCTCGGGTCTTGCTCACAACACACCTGTTAATACATCCCAGAATCATGTTTGCTTTCTTTGCAACAGCATCACACTGCTGACTCATATTTAACTTGTGGTCCACTATAACCCCTAAATCCCTTTCTGCCGTACTCCTTCCCAGATTGTCGCTTCCCATTCTGTATGTGTGAAACTGATTGTTCCTTCCTAAGTGGAGCACTTTGCATTTGTCTTTATTAAACTTCATCCTATTTATCTCAGACCATTTCTCCAATTTGTCCAGGTCATTTTGAATTATGACCCTATCCTTCAGATTAGTCGCAACCCTCCCAGCTTGGTATCATCTGCAAACTTAATAAGCGCATTTTCTATACCAATATCTAAATCGTTGATGAAGATATTGAACAGAGCCGGTCCCAAAACAGACCCCTGCGGAACCCCACTTGTTATGCCTTTCCAGCAGGAATGTGAACCATTAATAACTACTCTCTGAGTACGGTTATCCAGCCAGTTATGCACCCACCTTATAGTAGCCCCATCTCAGTTGTATTTACCTAGTTTATTGATAAGAATATCATGCAAGATCATATCAAACGCCTTACTAAAGTCTGGGTATACCACATCCACCACTTCTCCCTTATCCACAAGACTCGTTATCCTATTAAAGAAAGCTATCAGATTGGTTTGACATGATTTGTTCTTTACAAATCCATGCTGGCTGTTCCCTATCACCTTGCCACTTTCCAAGTGTCTACAGATGATTTCCTTAATTACTTGCTCCATTATCTTCCCTGGCACAGAAGTTAAACTAACTGGATTGTAGTTTCCTGGGTTGTTCTTATTTCCTTTTATAGATGGGCACTATATTTGCCCTTTTCCAGTCCTCTGGAATCTCTCCTGTCTCCCATGATTTTCCAAAGATGATAGCTAGAGGCTCAGATACCTCCTCTATCAGCTCCTTGAGTATTCTAGGATGCATTTCATCAGGCCCTGATGACTTGCAGGCATCTAACTTTTCTAGGTGATTTTTAACTTGTTCTTTTTTTATTTTACCTTCTAAAATTACCCCCTTTCCACTAGCATTCACTATGTTAGGCATTCCTTTCAGACTTCTCGGTAAAGACCAAAACAAAGAAGTCATTAAGCATCTCTGCCATTTCCAAGTTTCCTGTTACTGTTTCTCCCTCCTCACTGACCAGTGGGCCTACCCTGTCTTTGGTCTTCCTCTTGCTTCTAATGTATTTATAAAATGTCTTCTTGTTTCCCTTTATTCCGTAGCTAGTTTGAGCTCATTCTGTGCCTTTGCCTTTCTAATCTTGCCCCTGCATTCCTGTGCTGTTTGCCTATATTCATCCTTTGTAATTTGTCCTACTTTCCATTTTTTATATGACTCCTTTTTTATTTTTAGATCATTCAAGATCTCATGGTTAAGCCAAGGCGGTCTTTTGCCATATTTTCTATCTTTCCGACACATCGGAATAGGTTGCTTTTGGGTCCTTAACAATGTCCCTTTGAAAAACTGCCAACTCTCCTCAGTTGTTTTTCCTCTCAGTCTTGATTCCCATGGGACCTTACCTATCAGCTCTCTGAGCTTATCAAAATCCACCTTCCTGAAATCCATTGTCTCTATTTTGCTGTTCTCCCTTCTACCCTTCCTTAGAATTGTGAACGCTATGATTTCATGATCACTTTCACCCAACCTGCCTTCCACTTTCAAATTCTCAACCAGTTCCTCCCTATTTGTTAGGATCAAATCTAGAACAGCTTTCTCCCTGGTAGCTTTTTCAACCTTCTGAAATAAAAAGTTGTCTCCAATGCAGTCCAAGAACTTATTGGATAGTCTGTGCCCTGCAGTGTTATTTTCCCAACATATATCTGGATAGTTGAAGTCCCCCATCACCACCAAATCTTGGGCTTTGGATGATTTGGATGATTCTATGATTCTATCATGTTACCCTAGGAAGGACAACTGATTTCGATCTCAACATTTGGATTCCAACTGTGGCACTCTAGTCATTTTGACCTCTTTTTTCATGTCCAACATAGTTAGTACTAACAAAGGTTTATACTTAGTTTTCCTTACCTACAGGCAGAAACTTTTCATTTCTCTTGCCTTCAGTTTGTCAATTTTGTTTACTCTTTTCCTGCTATCTCTCTCTCTCTTCCTTCCTCATTATTTCACTTGTATTCTTCCCTCCCACTTTCTCTCTCCTCTTTCCCCTCTCCACCCAGTACTCCTTCGCTGGTCCTCTCACTATGCTAAGATCCTCACCTGCATCTTTAGTTTCTTGGTTCCTCATACACACTTTGCTGTCCTCTTGTGGCCTTTAAAGTGCAGAATTTTCTTCCCATTTTTATAAAAAACAGAACCATTTACCTATGCTTTAGGAATTATCAGGGGGAAAACATATTACCTGTGTACCTGTATACTTTGCAAGGACAATGCTGAACCCTTGCGAGACTGCATATGCAGATTGGAGAGACTTGGTTTAGTACAAGATGTAAAAAACTTTTCTCCTCCTGACCATTTTCATATTAATTTGTTTGAACAAATGCATGTGGTCATTTACTCTTCAAAAACCAACAGTTTAGAGGAATCTTGTTCCAAAACAATTCCTATTAGACATCCTACCTTAAGTCAAATGACAATATGAATATTGATTTTCCATAATAAAAAAAGTTTCGGTTTATAAATGTTTAATGCAACAATCGATCACAAACTTTCACTGTTTCAAGAATGAATTTATGCAACAGAGATTAGAAACCTAACCACAGTAAATGAGGCAAGTAATTTACCATTCAGCTATTTGCCGTACATTCTTTGTTTTAGGCCATGCGATCATACAGATAAAACAGATGACCAAGTGTGAGACCAGTTACCCATGTGAAGACTGATGGACCAAAAAAAGCACAAAATAAGCACTTCTCTAACAAGGGCCCAGATTTCTTCTCTCTGCACCCAGAAGCACGGGGAAGGCTGAGATCCAGTGGCTCTGCCTGGATACAAGCACAGGGGTGGTATGGGAACTCTTCAGTACTGCTTTTTCCCCACTCTCAGTGCCCTGTGAAAGTTCTACTATTGGTGCTCCAGAAGTCCTGGGGAAGGACTAAAATGTAAAATTGATTCCTGTGCGACTTACTGCATAGCTGCAGGAAGATGCAATTTTACCTGTGTTGCTAGCAGGTACTTTCCCATGAGGTATTCTGTTAACACTAAGTATATAACCATCTACTGTCACAACATCATACTCTTCACTTGGGTATCCCCAGTAGGTGATGATCTCACTCTGCAGGAAGAAAAAACAGAGGCTTTGAGTTTGGTATCAGATGGCCAATAGGCTTTCAATTTGTAAAGGCTTTCCTAGGCCATGTATTCACTCAGGATTTTAACTGGAAGTAGTTTCTAGTGGATTCATATTTCAAGGAATACTGAACTGTGGGGCATGATCTATTATAGGCTCTATCAGTTTAATCCACAGACTTACATCTTGAGCTACTAGCAACATTTCACTGCTTCACAGAAGTTTTCTCCCACTTTACTTACAATATTCATAAATACTTCAGGATTAGAAGGGATGTTATTGCCAACAAATCTTTGCGCCGATACAGTTCCAAGGATCAAACATGACTCAACTACAGCCAGCCACATCTTGTGTCACTTAGGAAAAAATATGCACTGTGTTAATGCTATCAAAATCAAGGGCAACTTACACAAACTGAATCAGTTATGACTTCATGTAATTTACTATTATTCACATTTATAATATTTTCCCTTGAGAATAATGCAGCAGAATAAAGTCCTGCTTTCTGCACGCTTATTCTACCAGTCATTAATTGACAGGACACTAACCTCAGACAAACATCAATATAGTGCAAGATTCAGCAAATGCAGAAGCAAAGCGTAGATAAGCATGTTTTCGTTACATATTCTTAATAAACGGCTTAGAGATGGGGTTGAGCCAGAAAGCAATTAGAGCTGGGTCAAAACTAATTCAGCATTTGATGTCTGTCACTGGATCCTCAGGTTTTGGTTTCGCACACATGTCTAACAGCAATAATAACAGCTGAGTCCAGCATTTACTTACAGTTGATGTCCAGCTGGTTTTAAAGCCCTCCCATCCATATATAATGGCTGCATGATTATTCTCTATCTTAATTTAAGTGGAGAAGAGTTCCAGAAATACTAGTTGCTAGCATACAGGACAATTCTCTAGCAATGCCCTGCACATACCATCTGAAATTGCAAAGTGGATTCAAATAAATCGGCATATCCCTGATTTTTAATTTCTGTTTTCATTGTATAATATATCTCAAGTTAAATTCCTTTTATCTGATCTTAAACCCCAAAAGAGCCCTGTTTCCAATCTATTGTTTAAGCAATACAGCCCAGAGAGAAGCCTTGTTGGACTAATCACTGTTGGTATTTGGCAGAAAAAAAATCAGATGCAAGGAAAATGTGTAACTTTCATTATTCATTGTGTGAAAGATAGAATGGTCCACAATGACATTTCAAATAACAGAAAATTAGTAGGTGTGTAACTGTCTTTAAAGGTTATCTATTGTAATTTTGTGGGCACATGTATTTTTATTTGTTAATAAATACAAGTTTACTCATAGTATGCTGCATGGCGTAGCCAGTAGGAACTCCAGCAAATGCTTACACTTGCAGTAGTTCCATTGAAGCCAATGATGCTGCTAATGTGAGCAAGGCAAACAAGACTTAGCTTGTGATGTTACTAAGCATTCAAGTGAATAACATTCCTCCAGTGCAACGTGATGTGCCAGGATGGCCTACCTACTGCAGCACACATTCCAATAGTAGAGAATGGGATATGCCACTTTTTTGTAGTTAGAGTAAGTTTGTGTTACGTTTCTCGTCCACTAATCAGATCATGAAGTGATCTTTCTCCCATCAATGCACAGAAGAGATAGATGTACATTTTCCATCAGCATTAAGTGTCAGAACAGCTCCTTTTAGGATCAATCTCTCCTGACTCTACTTCTCTCTAAAAACAGTGCTATTATGATAGTATGGAAAAGTCTGCACACAACCAAAGGGAAATGTTACAAGCATCAATCTCCTGTGTGCACAAATATTTCTGTTAATACAACTAAACAAGTCTGCCCAGCAGTTAGAGACAAAAGAAATAATCTGACTCTGAAAACTCAATACATGAGGTAATAGCCCAAACAAAATAAGGGCTTTATTTTGAGACTTGGAAGGATTCGATTTGTATTGGTAACAGTGGATAAACATTAATTTCACCATAACCATACAAACAAAAATATTTCCACTGATAATGAAAATTTACACATAAGCAAAGAAAAATTCTGTTTGAAAACTTATTAGAAGTGATTAAAGGATATTTAATTTCCATGTTTTGACATGTGATGTTGACAATTTGTGTTTTATTACAAAGTTTTAACACTTGAATCGCAACATCTACTATAATTATTGTCTGACTCCCTTCCATAGTTTAATTTTTCACAGTTGTTGGAAATTAATAAAAACTGAAAAAATGTATAAACCCCATAATTTTGTGCAACTGTGCAAAATTTAAATTGATAAAACCTTTAAAAATGTTGACATTACATGTTAAAAGTATTACAAAAAATAAAAATCAATTTCTTCCAAGTCAATTTACTTACTTAAAAGACTCAAAAAAACCATTGCGTGGTCTACCTTAGGTTTTTCTAAAGTGCCAGTGACTATAGTGAAAGTGATACAAGAATGTGCTACAAGTTATAATGTAGTATCTATAAATATTGATGTAAGTGTAAGTCACACATTACACTGGATGAACACATCCTACAAAGGGTGCATTGATTACAACAAGTATCACACACATTCTATTGCTTTATTAACAGCTTATCTCCAAATTATTTTTCCTGGTTCTAGACTTACCACCTGAAAAGCTGAGGTTGCCAGCTGCATGTAGAGACAGGAGGATGATAGCTCCTTTGGAGGGAATGACAGCACCTGTGCCAAACGCACTGCAAAAACTATGTTAAGTTGTAGGATATCAGAGAAAAAGGAACAGTGACAGTATATAGCACTGGGGAACTAGACTTCACCCACAACTATCATGGTTTGCGGCACTCTGTCTCTCTTACTAATCAGACCTTCTTAGCATTTGAACTGTGGCCAAGGAGGAGGGAAGAGGAACAGGACAGAAAGAAGAGATATAATTCCTCCACCTGACTGTTACACATGTAGGTTGTCTAGAACTCTTTAAAAGTTTAATTATAGTCAGAACACCAGCTTGAACAGATTGTTCTAAATTCTATTTCTCCCACCTGCAAATATTTGTGAATATTTTCATATGATTTTCTTTAGTTGATATGAGTATGCCCTAATAATGTAGGCTGCCAATTAGTTTGTCAAGAACACTACCTTTGTTAGAGTTTCCATTTATTACAGGGGAAAGCAGTAACTTACTGCAAAACAAGTGTTCTATTCAATAATGCTTTTGAAAATATTTATTAAAAGAGAATATAACTAGGAGTCAAATGGCATGGAAACAAATATCCAAAACATATTATTTGGAGTAAATCAATAACAAGGTTTTTTGGTCAGTATCTTTAACTGCAAACATGCTTTCAGAGGCAAAACCTATTTCTCAGGAGCACTTGGAGAGAGCTTTTGGACCATTTCTTATAAAATACATACAGACTCTGTGACAGAATATGACTATTTTTCATAAAATATCCTTTTCTTTGATGGATAGTGCATATGCAACAATATTATCTGCCTACCCTCACAGTTTTTGTTAACCAAAGGCTAAGTACTAAAATACAGAGTTTTGGTGTAAGTTTTGTAGATTTTAAGGAAGACAGGTCTTGTGTTTAAGGCACTGGACTAGGATTCAGTGTATGTAGATTCTGTAACTGGCTCTACTATACAAAAAATGGTCTGGTAGCACTTTATAGACTAACAAAACATAGGCTTCCTGTGAGACCCTGTCTAAACCACTCAGAGATGGGTCACCATGTGAGCATTCAGGGGAACATGGGTGTCATCAACAACTCCCAGCTCACTTGCCATCAATAGACTGTCCGCAGGATGTGGAGTGGAATGGTTCTGCTCATGGGCTCAAGTGCCCTCCTGACCTTGGCATGCTGGAAGTCCTTAAGGCAATAAACTGAAATATGGTAGCAGCAGTCTATGGACCTTTAGACGATCCCAGTGTCCAGAACATAGCAGTGGTCCTGAGAAGGATAAAGCATGCATGACAACTGCGTAGCTCTTTCTGGGTACTTCCTCAGCTCACCTTTCAGATACATCATCCTGACTAAACCTGATAAGGAAACATACAAGTTAGTTGCCCTGATAATATCCAGAACTGCTTCTTTATGCAGTCCCCTTTTGGCCCTGAGGGTATGTCTACACTACAAAGTTAATTCGAACTAACAGCCATTAGTTCGAATTAACTTTAATAGCAGCTATACATGCAAACCACTATTTCGAATTTAATTCGAAATAGCAGAGCGCTTAATTCGAACTAGGTAAACCTCATTCTACGAGGAGTAACGCCTAGTTCGAATTAAGTAGTTTGAATTAAGGGCTGTGTAGCCACTTAATTCGAAATAGCTGGAGGCTAGCCCTTCCCAGGTTCCCCCTGGTGGCCACTCTGGGCCAAACCAGGAAAACTTCTCTCCTCTCCCCAAGCCCCGGGGCCCTTAAAGGGGTAGACTCTGGCCAGACGGCACTTGCCAGAGCCAGCCCTGACAGCAGTCTCTGCCCCTGACCCAGTGGCCCCAGGATGAGCCAGGCAGCCAATGACAGCCAGCCGTCCCCCACCCAGTCCCCCAGCACCCAGGGGCCAGCCAGGGGCCGTAGACGAAGCCTTACCTTCGATTCAGGGTCCACTCAATGTGGACGTGCTATTTCAAATTAGCAAAATGCTAATTTGAATTAGTTTTTGGGTCTAGATGCGTTATTTAGAATTAGCTTATTTCGAATTAACTAATTCGAAATAAGTTAGTTCGAATTAGCGCTGTAGTGTAGACATACCCTGACTGAGTAGCTGTATGATGTGTGAACAGGAGAAAGTACTTCATAGTATTTGGACAGTTCCAAAATTGCTTTTGCCTGGGCTCATTTCATGGTGCCGCCTCCTCATTCTGGTGTGCTAAAGAATAGAGTTACTTGGAGGTGCCCTTATTGAGACATTTAGGGCTTTGCATGAGAAGCCCTGCGCCAGCATAGCTGCACTGATACAGTGCGTCTGTGGAAGACACCATACCAACAGGAGGGAGTTCTCCTCTGTCAGCATTATAAAACCATCTCCACAAGCAGCAGCAGCTATGTCGGTGGGAGTCTGTCCACACTGGTGCTTAGGTCAATGTAATTCATGTCACATTGGAGCAAGGGTGGGCAATAGCACGGCAGTAGTTCACCAGGTGGTGGGCCATCACCACTATATATATTTCTGCACGAACCAGCAATCACAGCTCCCGTTGACCATGGATCACTGTTCCCAGCCAATGGAAGTAACAAGAAGTGGCTTGTGACTGTGACACCATTTCTCATAGCTCCCATTGGCTGGGAACAGCTATCCACAGCCAACAGTAGTTGCAACTGCCGGTACCTGCAGCCATGCTGGTAAATATAGCAATGGAGGCCTGCCAGGAGCTAACCCTGGTAGACAGGATCCTGCCTGTAGGCTGATATTTGCCCACTCTTGGTCTGGAGGGTGATTTATTTATACCTTTGAGTGATATACGTTGTACAGACATAACCTATAGTGTAGAGAAGCCCTTTGGCAGGGGCTATCATGCTTGAACTCAAAAATAATTCACTCACACAAGCAAATAAGTTAAAAACAATCACTATAAGCTGTATGTAACAATGTAATAAAAGACAATCAATAAAAAAAATGATTGGAGTGGTCAGAGAGATTAATAATGAGCCAGAGTGAAGAATGCAGCAAACTGTACACTGCTCCTTCATCAGGGAACAAGAGCTAACAGCCAGCAATGTTCCTGTATGAATGGGGGGAGCTTTACCTCCTCCCGGGATCTCTGAGAGCGGGAGGCTCAGGATTAGGATAGTGCACCCCCAGTCAGCCCCTTTCACCTGCCTGATGATTCTGTCTCTTTTCTGTATGGTTTATAAGAAGCAGTCCCATTCCAGACACAACCAAACGCTGACCCTGGTTTAAATTATGATATGAGGAAGCTCTATACTGCATTTGGTGGACTTAGCTTGTACCGTTTAGGAGGAGCACTTGAACAGGTGGCCAAACAGACAGAGGAACTCTCTCAAATACATAGTAGATATCTCCCTTGAAGCAACTTAACCCATTATTTCTTCTCCTACCTTTAGTGGCCATGGAGAACAATTGATCATTATCCTCTTTATGACCACCATATTAGAAGACTATTATCTTGTCCTAACTTGGTCTTCTTTTTGCAAAACTAAGCATGCCTAGTTTTTTAACCTTTCCTCGGAGGTCAGGTTTTCTAAACCTTTTATGATTCTTGCTACTGTCCTCTGGACCCCTTCTGATGGTGGTCTCTGAACTGGTGGTTTCTATAAAGAGATATTCTTTCACAAGCAGATCATATAAAATGAATAAGGTCACAATATACCTACTCTGCCACTCCTGTACAGCAGTATGGTACAGAAACAAAAAAGGGACATTTAATTTACTATATTCTGATGTATCTTGAGTGTGAACTGGCATACAGTACTAACATGGAAGCTAAGTGGTGCCTTATGTAGAGAGGGGAGAGAGAGAAAAAAAAACTGGTAGTACTACCCTGTAAGCTTGCTTTGAACTTAAGATATTTTCACGCCACTGCACATGCACAATTAAGGGAGGATTATTTCTCTGTGTGGCAATGACATTCAGGCTGTTTATTCTGTTTATTCTGAATGCCAACATTTATTCTGTTTATTCTGAATGCCAACATTTTATGACAGGACAATATGACAGATGACCAAAACTCACCCAGTTTTTTAGCCTTTTCTAAAATGTTTGCTTTAAGGAAAATTGCCATATTTTTGACGTTTCCCTCCGGACTCTCTCCAGTTTGACCACACCTTAAATAGCGGCACCCGGAACCGGACACACTATTCCAGCTGAGGCTTTGCAAGTGCCACAGAGAGCAGGATAATTACCTCCTGTGTTTTAACTCCTGTTAATATACCCCTGATTGATATTAGCCTTTCAGAACAGCATTATATTGACTGATTCAATTTACGGTCCACTATAACCTCCAGCTCTTTTTCCAGAAGTACTACTGCTTAGCCAGTTATTCCCCATTTAGTTGGGTATTTGATTTTTCCTTCCAACAAAAAGTACTTTCTACTTGTTTTTATTCAATAGCATCTTGTTGATTTCTGAATAATTCTTCGGGGTCATTTTGAATTCTAACCCTGTCCTCCAATGTGCTGGAAATCCCTCCCAACTTGGAATCATCTGCAAATTTTATAAGCATACTCTCCCCTCTATTATCTGAGTCATTAATGAAAATATTGACCAGTACTAGACCCCAGACAGATCTTTGCAGGACCTCACTAGATACATACCCCTTTTCCCCAGTTTGACAGTAAATTCCTAATAGGTACTCTGAGTACAGTCTTTCAACCATTTCTGCAGCCACCTTACAGTAATTTCATATAAACCACATTTCTTTAACTTGCTTATGAAAGTGTCATGTGAGATTGTGTCAAAAGCCTTATAAAATCAAGATATAGAAAATATTTATTAAAACTATGTATTTATTTATTTACAAGATACAAGCTAAAAGGGGAGGCACTGTACCTTTGGGGGGAGGGGGCTCAAGCTTGGATATGAGGAATTACAAGTATCAGTTTACAAAGTTCAGATATATAGCATACATAACCAGCATGGTTCCAGATTAAGGTGGGTGAGTTTTTGAAGCATCCACAAATAAGTGGCCTTGGGAACGCCACCCATAGAGGGTACAGACGGTAAAGCATATAGTCACATGGGTGGAGTGTGTCTCTTGGTGCATCAGTGTCTTGTGGGTCTTCTATGGAAAGATAGTCTGTTGGAGAAATAACCAACTTATTTCCCTGACCGCATCCCTCGGTCACTCATCCTTTTACAGTTAGTGGCCTGTGACATGCTCCATGTAGATATCTCTGGACCACCAGATGGTGTCAGACACTGTTAGCTGCCTTGTGAGCTGGGTGTAGCACCAATTGACACCACATGCTTGCAGCACTGGCTCGTTGCATGGGTCTCACATTCAGTGTGTGGATCTGCATCTCATAGCCCCAGGCCCTCGGGGTGTCCACCAGCAGCTGTTCTTCTCGACTTCCAGGCTCAGGCCCCATGGAAGGTCAGAGTCCTGTTGTCAAAGAACAGCGTGACATCCACCATAATGACCTTCTGCTCTTCATTGATCATGACAATGTTGGGTTGCAGCAGGCTGTCCATTCTGGGAATGACAAGTGGATGCTGATGCTCCCCAGGGTTGGTGGGATGGCTTTGACCAGCTGATCCTGGATGGCATTGTGGCAGAGCTCCCAGGCCCTGGAGTGGATCTGGCAGCTGGGCAGGATGTGGGGCAGCATCTTGTTGGTGAAGCTGCTCTTCCCACAGCACTTAATCTATAGCTTCTTCCTATCCATTAGGCCAATAATCTGTCAAAGAAGGAAATTAGAATGGTCTGGCATGATTTATTCTCAATAAATCCTTGTTGGCAATTCCTTATAACCATATACCCTCTACGCACTTAAAAACTGATTTAATAATCTGTTCCAGTATCTTTCCAGGAATTGAAGCTGTGCAGCTCCAGACTGGGAACATGAGCAGAGCCCTGGATCTGGAATCCCAGAGGCAGTGGAGCCCCCAGGACCATGGCCAGCAACTGGACCCTGAGTGGGCAGGGTCAGTGACCTGGATCCTGATGCCATCGGTTTGGACTCTGGAACCTTCAGTGGAGCGCAGGTGACAGTGGGGCCTCCAGGGATGGGATGGTAGGTGAGACCCTGGCATGACCCAGTAATGAAGATGCTGGGTACAAAACCTGGGGGTGCACAGTCCTATGTTCAGGAGCTTCCCTAAGTCTTTTGCTCCTTGGTGCACATTTCAGCAATAAATTCTACCTTGAGGTGGTTACAGCTCTTGTTGCCAAGAGCCATCTCATATCTACAGCCCTTCGTTATCAGTATTTACTGATTGTTTCCCCCCAAAATCCCAGGTGGATGGGGGCTGTGGACAGGGGCTGCTGCCAGAGCAGCCTCTGTTTGTGGCCAGCCCCAGCCACCACAAAAGAGGTTGCTGCCACGGACAGGGGCTGCTGGATCTGGTGCAAACCAGGACTGAGCAAGTCCTGCTCAGTCCTTGCTTACACCGGGTCCAGGAGTGACCCTTGCTGCAGCTCTGCAGTTTAAATGTAGTAGGAGCTGGGCTGCCTGCATGCCCGGCTCTTACTACATTTAAACTGCAGAGTCATGGGGGTGGGGAGGTAGCTCCTTTTGAGCACCTTCCCTTATTGACTAATCATGTAGTCAATATATATATATATATATATATATATATATATATATATATAATTTGTATTGACTACACAATTACCCAAATACCCACCTCTTAACATCCTTAACTCATACCTCATGCAGTTCTTTCTGAGGGCACTTGTCACCCTCTTTCCAGGGGTGCATCAAGACAGCGGCGCTATTTCGGGATACCAAAAGTATCCTGAAATAACGTTTTCCGCATCTTGACAGCACGCCTGTTATTTCGAAATAGCTTTTGGAATAACAGGTGCGCTATTCCGATGTCCTGGTAAACCTCATGTGCAGACAGCGCCAAATTACAAAATAAACTATTTTAAAATTAACTCGAAATAAACTACGCAATTTGCATAGCTCAAATTGCATAGTTCAAATTGTGTAGCTCTAATTGAGTAGCTTAATTCGAGCTAAGGGTGCAGTGTAGATGCACCCCAAGTGACTGACTTACCAGCTGAACGAAGAGAGGTTTTTCTTCTCACTGTAAATCTTTTGTTTCCAAACACTCATTGATGCCTATTCGCATTTAATAAACTCAATTTCTGTAAAAAAAACAAAAAAACAAAACAAAACAAAAAAAACCATAGTCAATGGTTCTATGTACCACTCTCTCTTCTGAAATTTCACTTGTGTCCATAACTTTCTGACTGTTTTAGATGCCAACCTCTAAACCCAAAACTGCATCACTGTATTACTACAATTTGCCTCCAACTTGGTAACTTAGCTGCTTACTTTCCAACAAATAAAAGCATTTTCTATTCAAAATGTATGTCGGTTGAATAGCCTCCCATTTTAGCCTGATCACTTTTTATAGCACTTTAAGTAGGTAGGATTTTTCCAGCATCAAACACTAGTAATACTAGACTATTAGGGTATGTCTAGACTACATGGCTCTGTCGGCAGAGCCATGTAGATTAGTTTACTAGACATACCCAAATGAAGTGGCGATTTAAATAATCGCCGCTTCATTTAAATTAAAATGGCTGCCACACTGTGCCGATCAGCTGTTTGGTGGCACAGCGCTGTAGTCTGGACGCTCCATGGTCGACATCAAAGGCATTTGTCGACCTCCCCGATAAACCTCATCCCACAGTCCACAAGAGACTCAGCTATGTCTACACTAGAGACTTTAGAGCAGCACAGCTACAAATGCAGCTCCACCACTGTAAGATCTCTTACGTAGCAGCTTGATGACGACAGGAGAGAGCTCTCCAGTTGTCATAATTAGAAATTCTCTTACCAACATAGCACTGTTCATACTACCGCTTCTGCCAGCTAAATTTATGTCACTCAGGGAATGTTTTTTCACACTCCTGAGTCACTTACGTTATCACTTATGTTGACAGAACTTAAACATGACTTTTGAAACAAGAGGCAGTGCTGGCAGGACAGGGAGCCAGATGTGCCTTGATTTGTAGCATAGAATCCTTTGGTTGGACCAGATATGCTACACAGTGAGCTTTAATTCACTGCTAGATAGCAGGTAAATCAATGCATTAATACAAGCAATTTTTTATAAAAACAACACAATGAACTGAGATGTATAACAACCACACTAAGTATATTTTCAAAACACATTTTGGTATAACGATCTAAATGTCCACAGTTATGAAAGACTCAAAATGTTACATTTATTAAACTAGTTAACAGATTTTTCTATTTGGATTGCAACAATCCCTTTAGTAAAGGGGTTATAGGAGACTGAGCAGGGAAGGCAATAGTTTTGAGGTAATGGGTTGTCTCGTCCTACAAGAAGAATGAACTAAAAGACAAAAGAGAGAAAAAATATACTAGAAAAGCCCACTACTTTAATAATGCTCAAAATTTTGGCATTCAACCCTAGCTGTGCTAGTTTATACCAGATAAAGATTAGGGCCAAACTTCTCAAAAGTAACCCTGGTGACTCCAAGTCTTGGCATCTTTGAAAAATAAGGATTTAAGGCCCACATCCTCAGAAGTCTTTAGCAGCCTAATACCTCATATTTCATTCTCTTTCCTGCCTCCTATAACCCTTGTAATATATAGACAATTGCAGTCAGAATAGAAAAATCTGTTCTAGTTTAATAAATGTCACCTTCTGAGACATCATAGCTCTGGACATTTAAAGCATTATGACATTAGGAGCCAAAATACCTTTGTGGATCTGGCCTAGATGACTCAGCTTGGCACCCAGAAGGTGACATGCAAAATAAGGGGTTGCTTCTGCAAATTCAGTATATTCTCTGGCTCCTATTCATCTTCCAAGGTGCATGACTCTCAACAGAGGCCAGAATTTAGTCCTGTGTTATATAAGTTATCAAATAAAACACTGAAATATATTTTGATAAAAGCTCTTTAGGTAGAATATCTACTGAATAATAATATTACAGCAAGGACATTGGAAGCAGTGAAAGTTGACATAAATTACAGGAAAATTTCCACCTTCCCACTCTATGTCTCTACTATTCAGATCTACAGTTTTGTGGTTGTTGTTTCTAACCCACTTCCCAATTTCTGCAACAGTTCCCATAACCGTTGACTACAATTTCCTAATAAAACATCATCTAGAAAAACTGATATCTAACCTTAGTCCTGGTCTTGGGTTTTCTATATGCTGGCATATGCCTGGTCACACATTACAGTGGTGTGATGCTCATTCTTGCTTAAAACTTAGACATTGCCACATAAGGAGCCATGTACAAATTGCAAAAGAGCAATGTGCCCACCCTCTGGGCTGGAGGAAAGACATAACTGAGTAGTTGCTATTTAAAAAAAATTACAATATTTTATAGAGTCACATAATAAAGGAAGGGAGACTTTCAGCATTACTGGTTTCAGATTTAATTGGAATAAATCTAACCAGTGAGGAGGAGAAATACAGGGGGAAAATAAGAAATTAAAACAGAAAGGCACATAAGTGGTGTGGTGGGGACCCTTGTTTACGGAGTGAATCAAATGTGGAGCATCTGAAATTTTGGTCATAGGTTGATGTTTGAAGAAGGTACTGATATTCTCTAGAATGTGTCATTAATACTGTGCTTGAAGTGCCAAATTCTTTGTGATGAAGCACTTAATATTTTGCTTTAATCAAAATGCATGTAAAGAAAGTGTATGCTTTCCCAGCCCCCCGTCTTGTTCAGTGTTCATTCTCAGCACCATCAGTGAAAGAGAAAAATAAACTAAATCCCCTTTGCTGTTTCTTTATGCTAGTAAATCTTTTAACATATTAAAAGATTTACAAGAGTTAGAGTGTTCAGAGTTTCAAATGCTGCTGCTGGCAGTTTAGGAGCTATGTTGCAATATGAAGTGTAGCCTGAAAGTCCTTCCTGAAAGACTTCGTGGGAGGACAGAAAGACAATATTTTCTTAAGTGCTTTAGAGATAGCGGAGTGTTTCTTAGTCTGCAGTATTTAAGAAAACACAAATTAACATATTAAAAGAATGTTTTTCCACAGACTCCCCTCATTCAGATCCTGCTTCATCTAGTATAAGATGGATGGTGTTGTTCAATATTTTGTTTTATCCTCATTGTTCAATATGTAGCCCCAGGCCTTACTTACTGCATACTATTCAAACCCTGCCCCAAATACAGAATTAATTTTCCCATGGGTGCTTCTATGAGGTTCAATGGCATATTGTTGCTAGTTTACAAACATTAATGAATGTATTGTCACAATATTCTTGCAATGAGGGGGTGATTATGAGGTGCCAGCTCATGCCAAAGCCCATAGGCCTCACTGAACACTGACAAAGGCATAGCTGAACACCACTCTGGCTCACCTGTGTGTTAGCATTGTTAAAACAGGTATTAGACTTCAGAGATGTGTTTAGTTTAATGCTTGAGAGTTGCTACATGCATTAATATCACTTATAATATCTGTATCCAATGTTATAAGATAATCTATAAGGTAATTACTTCGTAACCATGAAAGCATTTGCTATGAAACTGGAAACCCTCACAGTCAGGAAAGAAATATTACCAGGTATGAAATACAGGTTTTCCACAACAAGTTGTCATCTCCTATCCAACAAAAGAAGGCCTATAGACACCAGAGACATGTCAGTAGACAGAAGTCTGTGTTGACTTGCAGGCCCATGAAGAGGGTCATACACAAACTTATCACAATTTGAACTGTCCCATCAAATTTTGAACTCGGAGGGAGGAGAGGGGGAGAGGAAATAAACATCCTTAACCAGGAGGAACAGTATCACTATGATGATACTTGGAATTTGTGACAGAGACAGAGATTTCCTAGTGTTTTGAAATAGAAAAAAAGTCAGATTAGATGGAATCTTATTGACACTCATTTTTTTCATGAACAGTGTTGGAACCAGTAGATCCACTGCACAGATCTCTGTCACTAGAGCTAATGAGTAATTGATTGCTAGGAATAGGTAGTCACCTTCTACATGGATCAGCATTGAAGAACAATAAGAAACATACTTTGCTTATGAGTTTCAGAGCTATTTGCAGATAGCAAAAGAATGCTAAGACTTTACAATTCTGGGTTGCATTCTACCTTCTGGAACAGAGTATGCTTTTATGGGCACAGACCCTTCAGCTCATTCCCCCCAAAACTGATACTTTCTGCCCCATCTCTCCCAACCTGTTCTTTTCTCTTATCCCAGTTTTTCCTCCCACCCTCGCTTCTCAGCTCAATTCCTCTTTGTCCAGCCAATCCTCATCTGCCCTCAGGGCTCCGCATCGCAATACCATTCTTCCTTCATTTTCACTCACAGTCCCAGTCTTTCCCCAGACTCTTTGACCCAGTCTGCTTGCCTATCCTATCCATAAAACAAAACTATAAAATAAATCCTATATAATTACTACTATGTGTCAGGCCTAGAAAGGAACCCCAGGGGACAGCCCTGCTCAGCTTCTAAAGCCTAGGGATCAAGCATGTTTTGAGCAGGTGGAATCTTCAGATAATTTAGCTGCCACATTCCAACAAGTCTCTAATGAGCACAAGAAAACAGATTTTTCAAAGGCTTACAACAGCAGTTTTCAAATGTTTTGGCCCATGGCCCACCTGACTCAATGCAAACTTTTCCGTGGACCACCAGTTGCTAAGGGAAACTCACCGTTAATTACATAGTTACTCCCCAACTATTTTGCTAGTGCTGCAGCTAGAGAGAATGGTTTAATTTAACCAGTAAGAAAGGAAATATTAAATTATTAAACAGATTAAGTGCTTTAACTGTCTCATGTTAGTTTATCAAATTTCATTTTAAATAAAGTAAAATATTAATTTATGTCCAACACAAAAGGTTTCAATGTTTTCTTTATTTATGGCAGGGATGGGGAATCTTTTTTGGATCGGCAGCCACTGACCCACAAAAAAATTAGTCGGGGACCACACAAGTGAGAAGCTAAAACCCCCAACCTTCCCTGATGTGGCACCCGACTGAGACACCTCACTCCTCTAGCACTCCAGCCACATGGGGAGAAGGGGAGGGACTGAGGTTCTGGGCTTCCCATGGGCCAGATTTACTCTTCTGGAGTTTTGGGGTTAGTGGATTTTGTGGAACACCCCCCAGCTCAGGGGTGGAGACAAAAATGAGGGGTTCAGTGTGCAGGACACAGCTGCAAGTGAGTGGGATAGGGAAAGGAGGTGCAGGATCTGGGTGGGAGGTGGAGTGCAGGAGAGAGGGAGGGTGTGAGATCTAAGCAGGAGGTGGGGTGAAGGAGCAGGCTGGAAGTAGGGTGCCTGGCCAGGGGGGAGGGCACAAGAGGAAAGGAAGGTGCACTGTGTGGCCAGAAGGGAGGGTGCAGAAGCAGGGTGGGGGCAGG
This sequence comes from Rafetus swinhoei, assembly GCA_019425775.1. Taxonomy (NCBI): domain Eukaryota; kingdom Metazoa; phylum Chordata; order Testudines; family Trionychidae; genus Rafetus; species Rafetus swinhoei. The sequence goes on from CM033447.1 coordinate 37,091,717, forward strand.
GTGTCTGGCCAGGAGGCAGGATGTAGGAACAGGGTGGGGGTGAGGTGCCCTGCCAGGAGGGAATGTGCAGGAGTGGTCTGGGGGTGGGTGTCTGGCCAGTGGGGGGGGGGGTGCAGGAGCAGGCTGGGGCTGTGGGGTCTCAGCAGAGGGGCATGGTAGAGGAGTGGGGTCTGGGCATGAGGAGAAGGGGGGGGCACTTACTTGCTTTTGTGCCCTGTTCTGCTCTCAGGCATCTTGTGTCAGACACGGCCTCCAGCTGCTCCTGTTGGCTGGATTCCAGCCAATGGGAGCAACAGGGAAAGCCTCCAGGCAGCAGGTCAGTGTGCAGCTGTTCCCCAGCCAGGGGAATGGAAGGGGCAACACACGGAGCTGTTTCTGGCTCCACTTCTTCCCCCTGAGGTGGATCTGGTGGGGAGGCTTGGGGCTCCTCCGCTCCCAGAGGGAAGCCAGCGCTGGCGCTCCAACCTCACCAGCAGGAGGCAGCCTGAGGCTGGAGCACCAGTGCAGGCTCTCTGCTGTGGGGAGTGGGAGGGAGAGCAGAAGGGAGGGAGCTGAGCTCGAGCTGCAGACTGCAGTTTGAGAACCACTGGCTTACAAGTTAGCCAAGTTCCCCCCAACCGCCTAAACAACAAAGGGCAAATTCATGAAACCAGGTCAATCCCTCTGCCAAAATTCAAGTTTCTGCTCCAAAGCATGGAGGAACCTCTCAAATAAAAGGTTGTAATGATCTTTTTAGCTTAGGCAAAACCAACATATTTTTGTCCAAATCTCCTTTTTGAAAACAGCAGAATGAATTTTGCTGAAACCTTTACAAAATCAGCACAAACCTTTACAAAATCAGGCACCTGGCATGGCAAATTTCTGCTCTGTTAAAATTTGACAGTGGGATAAGTAACTGAAAACAGTTATATAATAGGAAGCATCAGGCAGTCTTAAATATAGACAGCACTACCAGCACTGCTTATAAACCTTTGAACTGTCCCAGCTGTGATTTGTTTACTGCTTTGGGGGAGGAGGGGTATTATTCAGATCTTTGCTATCACTTAGACGTTAACCAAGACATGCGGAAAACTACAAGTGACATTGTGAATTATATCTGAAATGGAATAAGCCTGAAACTTTTTTTTAATACAGGAAAGCTCAAATGGCTATAAAGGAGAGAGGAAAAAAGGCAGAATGCACTACATGCTTTCACCATTATTTTTTTCAGTAGTCAATAGAAGAGCAGACCCCTCCTGCCCCAACTATGGCATGCAGCAATAGTGCCCATCACTGTAACTGAGGGTGCATCTACACAGCAGGACTTAACTCAAAATAAGTACTCAAATTGAGCTACGTCAATTGCGTAGCTTATTTCAAAATAGCATATTTCAAAATTGTGAGAGTCTACACAGCACTTATTTTGAAATAGAGCACTCTTCCTCTGATTTCCCTTACTCCTGGTACAATGAAGGTTCCAGGAGTCAGAGTAAGAAGTCCTCTTGCTTGACAGTATTTTAACATTATTTTGAAATAACTGCCTGCTGTGTAGACATGGACTATGATCTTTTGAAATAATGCTAGTTATTTCAAAATAATATTGCTGTGTAGAGGTACCGTGAGGCATTTACTGTGTTATGTTGTAAACTGTTCAAACTTTCTGAAGCAAGAGTGCATTGTACTTTGTGTATATCTGGATGTTTCATGGGTAACAAATGATATTTTGCTGTTGCAAATAGCTATAAATTCTCATTTCTGGTCTTGTCTACTAGCAACTGGGGACCTTGGACTGACTATGATTAATCAGCATGTTTCAAAGGTGTGCATGCTGCTAACTGATATTTAAAAACATAGCTATTACCTGCTAACACTAAAAAGGGCCCCAAGTGGCCACCTGAAATATGTCTGAGGCAAAAACTGAAGCACTGGTATGATGACACATTTGTGGAGATAGTACTATTCCTGGCAATTGAGTACACAGTGGTTAGAATACTACCGTGCAACTTACATCATTGTGAAATTAATGGAGCTTAAACTGGGCTCCTTCACCCCTCCTCAAGGAGAAGGTGGAGAGGAGTAATGAAGAGACTAAGTTTCAGTGTGTTAACTTCAATCACTCTGGTCTCCTTATCATCATCAGGGAAATTTATCTGGAGGGACAAGTTTTTCGTTATACACTGCTAACAGCTAATTCAATGGATAATAAAATCACTACCATCCAATAATGAGACCTCTATTTTTACCTGTATAACTAAAACATTAACCTAAATGAGTCTGGTCAGGTATCAGCATCAGTTATGGTATTTGAGGAGTTTGTGTGGTTGTGTACCTCACATCGAATTCAGACCTTTGTGCCAAGATATCCTAAGAAGCCATGACAGATTGTAATTACACTTTTATGCAATAAGTCTTACTTAATATTTGTAGGTTAAACATTACTTACCAATGTACTGTGTACAGCACAACCAGATAAGCATCATAATAAATGCACAGAATTGTGGCAGGGTGTCTAGCCCTGCAATCCCTTGCAACGGGGTCACTCGCCATCAGGCCCAGAATCCTAGCCTCTTACAGTCCAGCCCTGAGGCCGAGTCTCTCACAAACAGGCCCTGAGGCCGAGTCTCTCAGAATCTGCTCCTAGTCCGGGAGCTGGGAAAAAGGGGTAGGGGGGCCCGGGCCCTCCATCTCCACCAGGCCCCAACCCAGGGCCCTATCAGTGGTAGGTGGGTCTCACCACTGGTTCGGCAGGGAGTTCTCCCCAAAACACACCAAGCCCGTCGGGGCTCCTCCTGCTCCCTGTCCTGGGCTGCTTCCTACCCCGTCTCCCTCGCTGGTGTAGGCCCCACCTGTATATGCAGGTCTTACTGCGGCAGCAGAGTTGGCAGGCACGGCAGCGGTGGCTGGTCCAGCGTCTGTGCAACAGTGGTGTTGGGGTTGGTGGTGGTCATTGGCACGGCAGCAGTTGATGCAGTGACAGTGGCTAGCGTGGCTGCAAGCCGTGGGCAGCGGGGCAGCAGAGACCAGTACGGTGGCTGTAGCTGCGGCATTGGCTGGGCTGCAGCTCTGGCGGCGGCGGCTGCTGCGCCCATGCTTGGGCAGGAGCTCCTTCCCCTGTGGAGGTCAGCCCCAACTGAGCCATCTCCCTGGACTTTATACCTGGCCTGCAGTTGGAGCATGCCCAGCACTGCTGCAGGGGAGGATCCTTCCCAGCCCAGCAGGCCAGTTTGCTCTCCCGCGGGGTTCACCCTGTCACAAGAATATACAAATGACAAGTATTACAAATGGGAACTGCATGGGAATGTATAGCATTGTACTTGATACTAATTCAAATAGATTTTAATTAAAATTATAGATAGCTTTAGAAGTGAGGGTAGGAAGTTTAAATTTGGCAGGGAAAGTGTCCTTGTTGAGGAAAAGTGCTCTGATGAAAACTGATTTTGATTTGACCAAGTTATACATGATGGATATACATTGTATATCTCCATTTCAGTTTCTAGGATTATTTATGGACATCTGCAGTGCTGAGAGCAAAGACTGGCTTTACTCTAAGTGCTTCTTTTTGGTCTTTTATGCAGTTCATCAAACCCTTCATGTGATGGATAGGAGTGCTGGCCAACTCCCGGTGACTAAAGGGTTAAACTCAGGTAGCTAGGGGATGTTGTCAGGGAGCCAAAAGAACCAATGAAATACAGTTCTGAAATTTGAATGGTAAAGATTACCTCTTTGTCTGTTTCTCTTTGTGTGAATTTTCTAAGTTAGGATCTAGAAGAAGCAAGATGAAGTACCATAATCAAACAGAATTACCGTGCCTACAAGAAATATTGGGCATGGGAAAGGACTGGGCCTTGAAGTACGGATCAGTACGGATCGTGAGTAGATAGAGAAATATATGTTTAGTTGCAATCAGGGTATTTTTCTTTGTTTTGATGTTTGGGTAAACTTCTCTGTGTGAAATCTGTGTCTCTCTTCCCCCCAATCACTATTTCTAAGCTGTGCCAGAGATACCATTTTTTCTGTGTTTTAATCTGCTCTTTTCTCAGTTGCTCTGTAACACCTAACAACCAGGTGTGCTTTATCAAGTAGATTGTTTTGTTAATAAAATCACTTTTTTAAAGGCAATGATTTGATTCTTGTGTCCTGAAAGATAACAGATCTGTGTGTGTGCCTGCGTAGGCTAAGAGATCAGCTACTAGAGACTGCTAGATTACTAGAGTATGTTTTCTGTGTTCTTTCTCAAGCTCTCTTGAGGTAAAAGAACTTGGGGTATTCCTCCAGAAAAAGTTCAAGGGATTCTTCCTGGGTTTTAAAAGAAGAAGTTGGACACTCGATGGTGGCAGCCTATCTCCCAGTGTCAGTGAATCTGACTCTGGGGAGTTTTTGTAAGCAGAGCCTATAGAAGCAAAGTATTTTTAAGGTCTCTTGCAGGCCCCCACCTTCTGCACTCAGAGTGCCAGAGTGGGGAACAGACCTGACACCTCCTCATCCCTGTTAATCTTTTCAAGAATTCAGCCTTACAAAAGAGATAAGGGTATTCACCTGCATGTCCCTAACAAAGGATTAATCATAATAAAATGGAAAGTTATTCTACATGTCTGAGAAAATATTCAGCTGTCCAGGATCAAGTAATATTATGTTCAAGATGCAAATTTCTGTCTTCTGTGTATTGAATGAGGTGGAGCTCATAACAGCCCACCTTATTTATGGCATATCTTATAAAGTACACCAAGAAATCTGTGTATCGTGTAGTGTACAAATATTCATGCAATCTCCACCTTTTCCCCCCCTCCTAACCTACTAAGATGTGATGTATGAGACTGGGTGCTTTCATGAGGTCTGACCTTGGACTTTTTTCTGGGGAAAAGATAAGCAATATTTATTTATAAATGTTAATACACATGGTGGAATAGGTGATCACTCATAGGATGTGTCTACACAGAAAAGTTGTTTTGAATAACGGATGTTATTCCGAAATAACTATGTGAGCATCTACACAGCAATTCCATTATTTTGAAATAATTTCATCGGACAGCTTATTACGACTTGTGTAAACCTCATTCTACAAAGAATAACTCCTATTCCAAAATAGCTATTTCAAAATAAGGCGTGTGTAGACGCTCCACTGCTGCTATTTCAAAATAGCCCCTCACCAGGGGCATTCTAAGTTATTCCTCCTGGGGCTCTAAATCGAGATATCATGTCTACATTAGGGAAGCCTGCCTTGGACCAATTTTGAGGCTTCCCTTCAGTGTAGACGTGCTATTTCGAAATAAGCTATTTCGGAATAACTATTCTGGAATAGCTTATTCCAAAATAACTGTGCAGTGTAGGCGTAGCCTCAGACACCACTCTGTCTCCATCAGACGCCAAGCCAGCAATGCAGTTCAGCACATGCATAATCTCAATCATGCTGATAGTTCCACTGAAATCAAAGATACTATTTGTACACTAAAAGTTTACCACCAGCTGAAGTACTTTGTGAGCCTGAGGTATCACTACATGTCACCAGATGTGACTTATAAAGGTTGTATGTCACAGAATCATATAATATTAGAACTGGAAAGGACCTTATAAGGTCATCAAGATCAGTTCCCTGCCCTCATGGCAGGACCAAGCACCATCCCTGATAGATGTCTATCTAACCTGCTCTTAAATATCTCCAGTGACGGAGATTTCACAGCCACCCTAGGCAATTTATTCCAGTGTTTAACCACCCTGAAAGTTAGGAGTTTTTCCTAATGTACAGCTTAAACCTCCCTTGCTGCAATTTAAGCCCATTGCTTCTTGTCCGATCATCAGAGGTCAAGGAGAACAATTTTTCTCCTTTCTCCTTATAAAACCCTTTTAGGTACTTGAAAATTGCTATCATATCCTCTCGCAGTCTTTTCTTTTCTAAACTAAAGTCCAGTTATTTCAGTCTTCTCTCATAGGTCATGTTTTCTAGACCTTTAATCATTTTTGTCGCTTTTCTCTGGACCTTCTCCAATTTCTCCACATCTTTCTTGAAATGTGGTGCCCAGAACTGGACACGTTACTCCAATTGAGGCCTAATCAGTGCAGAGTAAAGCGGAAGAATGACTTCTCATGTCTTGCTCACAACACTCCTGTTAATGCATCCCAGAATCATGGTTGTTTTTTTTTTTACAATAATGTCACACTTGCAGCGGCGGATATAGGGCAGGACGAGCGGGGCGGCTGCCCCGGGCCCCGCGCTTCAATAGGCCCTGCGCATGCGCCCCGCGCACGCTACTTCCGGTCGGCTGCTGCTGAGGCGCATGCGCGAAACGCTACTTCTGGTCGGCTGCTGCCAAAGCGCATGAGCTAAATTGTGCGGCCCCGGCCCCGCGGCACTGCCCACGGCCCCGCAAAATTATCATCCGCCCCTGCACTGTTGACTCATATTTTACTTGTGGTTCACTATGATCCCTAGATCCCTGTCATCAGTACTTCTTCCTAGACTATCACTTCCGATTCTGTATGTGTGAAACTGTTCCTTCCTACATGGAATACATTGCATTTGTCCTTATTAAACTTCATCCTATTTTCCTCAGACCATTTCTCCAGTTTGTCCAGATCATTCTGAATTATGACGCTATCCTCCAATACACTTGCAACTCCTCCCAGCTTGGTATCATCTGCAAACTTAATAAGACAACTGTATATTTGCATTTCCTAACAATTAAGGTTCTAATCATAGAACCTTAATTATTTTCATGTAATTTTAACATGACTTTAGGGTAAATATTTTAAGGCATTAAAAGGGTTCATTGAAATAAATATATAAATGGAGACAGTACTTTCCTGAGAGTATGCAATTCTAAAAATATTTAGTATCATAATTATTGGTGGCATTCTTCTAAGGAAGAAAGAAAAATATCTGACTCTGAATAGCTCTAAATTCTGAATGTCACTGAAAAATATAGGATGCAGCGGTGGACTGGAACTTCATGGGTACTCCAAGTGACCCCACATGGGTGGACCCATCCGCGCAGAGGAAAATCTCTCCATGCAATGTCACTTGCAGGATTGGGTATTGAATCTGACCTGTCATTTGATGCCCATATAGGACAGAGGCATAGTGAGGGGGGTGCAGTTGCCCCCGGGTGCCACGTTTGGGGGCGCTGGGCTGGGTGGGAGCAAACAGCCCCACGTGTCGCAGTGAGCGCGGCACTGGTGGGCCACGTGCTCCCTGAAGTCAAGCCGCAGAGGCACTTCAAAGGTAGGGTTACCATCCATCCGGTGCCTGGCGCTGGGGGAGGGACATTGGGTTAGAGCCAAGGGACTGGGAGTGCCTGGCTCTGGGGGAGGGGTGGGTGCACTGGGTTAGAGTGGAGAACCTGGGGGGCCTGGCTCTGGGGAAGGGGGATTGGGTTGTAGTGGGAGGGAGGGATGGGAGCATTGGGGGTACTTTTTTAAAAAGGGGTACTTTATAGAAAAGGTTGAGAAACACTTCTCTAAACCATTCCTTTTGGCCTCTCTGTTTCCTTTGTCCTTTGGCGAGTTGGGCAGGCAGCAGTTTTGGTAAAAATATATCAGACATGTGCACATAGTGCCCGCTCTACCTCAGCTGGTGCTGGATAATCAGGGCCTCAATTCTAAAGTTGGCATTACTGAGGTGATTGATCCCCCGTTTTGTTGCGGATTTTCCAAAGAAAATGCTGGTGTTTTCTATAGGTCACCCACATCTCCCAGTCACAGTTGTGATTGTGAACACCTGGTGAGGCAGTCTGCCAAAGGCAAAGCTGGCCTTGAATCTTGATATCTATGGCTTCAGTTGAATGGCTTGTGTGAAATTTGGAAAAGCAGCTCAGAGAGACCTCTCTCCTTTGCTTAAGGATAGAATCTCATGGCAGCCTGAAGGAAAATGTCCTTATGTAAGATAGATGGCCACACTTGCAGTGTAACCTTAGCCTTAGACTACTTATTGCTTCAAATGCCTTCCAGAAAGTGAGGGTGATTCTCGTGTTGTGTGTTAGTTTTATTTAAATGTTTTTCTGACTGTTATTTTAACAGGTAAGTTAATCTCTTAGGGTATGTCTACACTGCCACCCTAGTTCGAACTAGGGTGGCTAATGTAGGCATTCGAACTTGCAAATGAAGCCCAGGATTTAAATATCCCGGGCTTCATTTGCATGTTCCCGGACGGGTGCCATTTTTAAATCCTTTAGTCACCGGGAGTTGGCCAGCACTCCTATCCATCACATGAAGGGTTTGATGAACTGCATAAAAGACCTAAAAGAAACACTTAGAGTAAAGCCAGTCTTTGCTCTCAGCACTGCAGATGTACACATAAATAATCCTCCTTGCAGGAGGAATAACGGTAGTTCGAATTAGGAGCTTTAATTCGAACTACCTAGTCCGTGCCACGTGTAGCCGCGGGCAGGTAGTTCGAACTACGGGCATTTAAAAATGGTGCCCGCCCGGGAACATGCAAATGAAGCCCAGGATATTTAAATCCCGGGCTTCATCTGCAAGTTCGAATGCCTACATTAGCCACCCTAGTTCGAACTAGGGTGGCAGTGTAGACATACCCTTACATTCATAACTATGATGTAGTTTCTCACTGTGTGATAGTATGAAAAACAACTAGGTTAATTAGATAAGTAACTAGGCAGTTAGGAAGCATTGCAGATTGCTTACTATAAATTTGATATGCTCAAAATCTTTTTACCTTTTATTCATTAAAGCAACAAGTTACTCTTTTGCTATAACAGTGGTTTTAAATTCTTGATTAAAATATAGTGATGAATTCATATTTAGGTTGTGTAACATTTATTTCTCGTTTTATAAAACTTACATATTTTAAAAGCATTTGACATTTTTATGTATAAGACATGAACCTAATGAGAGCAGGATACGAACAAATTAAAGAGAAAAAATTATTTAACATAATGTAAACCACAAAAACTATAATTTATATTTGTCTGTAGTTATGATCTACTAACTGATCTACTAACTGATCCCAGTATCAGTGGATATTAGTAGTATTTGGTGTTTTTTTTTAATTTACATTATTTTTTGCTGACTTAGAAATAAGTAAGATACATAGTAACAAATGATTGGGGGGCGCAAATGTTGCCTTCCCCCGCGCATAACACCCTCGCTGCCTCTTATATGGAGTGTTGGGGCGGAAGGGAGGAAGTATGGATGTGACTCGTGTAGGGATCATGCCGGGCAGGGTTTTGTTTATGCGGGGTGGAGGCGGGCTGGTGCACACGGGGTTCGTGCGTGTCCCTGTCTCTAGAGTGAGCACCCCAAAGACGGCGCTCTCCCGTGGATACGAAGCAGCAGGAATCTCCCGCCCCACTGCGAAACTCGTCCCCCGGTGGCGCAGGTGCGCGGTGCTCTGGGGGATCGGCTTGGGCAGGCGGAGCTGAGCGAGCCGGAGTCGGGCAGTCACTGCGGCCAGAGCCCGGCTGCTCCCCCTGCAGGCGAGCGGGGCTGTGGCAGGCTCCGCCAGGCAAGGCTCTGGTTGGCCGCGCAGCAGCAGCTGGGGGGAGCGGCGGAGGCCGGGGCTGCAGGCTCGCTCCGCCCCTCCCGGCTCTGGTCATGGCGCGGGTGCTGATCGTGGGAGCCGGGCTGACCGGCAGCCTGTGCGCTGCGCTGCTGCGGAGGGAGCTGCCTCAGCGTCTGCTGAGCATCGTGCTGTGGGACAAAGCCCGGGGCGCAGGTGAGGCCTTTGCAGGGACTTAACCCCCCACGCGTGGGCACAGGCGAGCGCGCAGCCACCCCGGCTCGGAGGCGGGAGGGAGGCATCAGCCCCGGCTTTTGCGTGGCGCATGGGGGACGTGGGCAGGCAGTGCCCCATGGAGACAGCGCGCAGTCTCCGGGACGGGACGGGGAGCGAAGCTGCCAGCAGGGCCTGACAACAGGAGCTGACAGAGGGACCCTTCTCCCCAAGCTGCAGGAGCCGCAGCGAACAGCTGAGCAGGAAGGCGGGCTGTCAAGGGCGAGAGAAGCGGCGCAGGCAGCCAAGCAGCCCGAGGCTGGTAACTCTCACAGGTTGGGCGCTGCCGCGTAATTTGGTGCCGTGACAGTAGATGGGGCAGCCAACGCCGGGCTGTTCCCTTCTCACATCGCGCTGCATGTTCCTCTTCCTAGGAGGAAGAATGGCTACAAGTAGGAGCCCTCACGACCCTCGCTGTACAGCAGATCTGGGAGCCCAGTACATAACGCTCAGACCCGCCTATGCCCAAAAGCATAGAAGGTGAGAAGGCGAATGAAAATCTTGAGGAGTTGTAAAGCACCAGGAAAAAGTAACAGGCAAAGGTTATCTTTTTAATCAGCCATGGTGCACTACTTCGGTTGCAAATGTGTATGGGGATTACAAAGTGATCCTTTTAAAATATTTTTCTGCAGTCAAAGGAACAGGTTATCATGTGCTATAGAGGTTCTTTTTAGCTGTTACTAAACTGAACAAATGACAACAGCATGGTCATTCTTTATGTGCTGTGTTTATTTTCTGCAGTTTCTCAGCTTGGACAATAAAAAAACCCTGAGGTCAATAGTGTATCTTTCATATTTGATATGATTTTAATATTCTTGTTCAAGTAATTGGAGTTGAGAGTTTTGTAGTGCATCTTGAAGGTAAGTGGAATGAGGATCAGACAAATTAAAATAGTGAGACCGAACATTTTAATTAGCAGATTTACAAATATGTGGCATAGGTTTTGAGTTAGCTAGGGTAGCACTGTTTGATGTGAACAGCCCATGCTAGTTTTTAAGTTATCAAAAGGTCAAATGAAAACATGTTCGTTAGAGGCACTGATTTCTTAAAAGGATCCAATAAGCTGTAATGACAGCTTCTTTTTTTTTTAACTGTGATTGTCTTATTTGTGCACATACTTGAAATTAATAGGACTACCTCATTTTAGAAGCAGTTGTAGTTTGGCCTTGGGTAAGTAACAAATAATCAATCTGCATATGCTCCTCAGCAGTGTCCTCACAAGGACAAAGATCCAAAACTAATAAGACAACAATTAATTTCCATGCTATGCATTTCAGGAGTTCAGTAAACTTCTGCCATTCTTACTCATGCCAAGTGGTACTATACCGTACCTGTAGTTCAGTCACAGTAGTTCAGTCACAGTGAAAGTACTCACAGAAGAATGAGGTACCACTTGGTATGAACACGGGTGACATAACTGGATCTAACCTAACCCAAGTAGTAAAACCAAATAAGGATGGTAAGGAGCAGGTATTTGGCTACAATTTATGTCAATTACTCCATAAGTTGCTAAGGGGAGGTGCTTTCTGCAAAGCTGCAGTGGGGGTAGCTCCCGGAGCTAGCGTGAGCGGGGACTGAGCAGTCCCAGTTTGCACCAGCTCTGGGACCACTGCAGTTTTGCCTTTTAAATGTAGTAAGATGTGGGTGGCTTTTACTGCTTTTAAAAGGCAGAGCTGCAGCAGGAGAGGTCTGGGACCTGGCACAAGCCGGGACTGAATGATCCCGGCTTGTGCTGGATCCTTGACCACTGCAGCTCAGCCTTTTAAATGTAGTAAAAGTTGCTCAGCTCTTATTACATTTAAAAGGCTGAGCCTCAATAGTCCTGGAGCCAATGCGAGCCGGGACTGCTCGGTCTTGGCTTGCACTGGGTCCAGCAGCCACAGTTCATGGCAGCCTGGGTTGGCGCGAGCAGAGGCTGCTCCGGAGCAGCCTCCCATACTCCCTCCCCCCCGCCCCATCCCTGCTGCAGCTTCTGATAAAGGCAGCCGTGGGGAGCAGGCAGCACTGCAGAGATGGTGCTGGGATGAACCATCTTTTAAGATGGCTCCCCCCAGCACTTGCTCCTGTTTCCCCCCACCCCCTCCCCACTGCCTCTGATACAGTGGCTGCAAGGTGGGAGGAGCAAGTAGTCAAATAGTTTAGGCTTATTGGATAGTCACGTAAATGACTACTCGCTTACATCTCTGCCACCAAAGGGAATATTTTTTGGATGACAATAGAGTACTGAGGACCAAATTAGAGATTTGCTTGGGCCTAAATTTTAGGCCCTGATCCAAACCCAAGCCCCTTTGCCCCTGCTTCTAAACCTGAAAAAAACTGCTGCCTTTTGATCCAGGAGTTGGTGGGGTGGCAGCTGCGTGCATCCACTCTTCCCCAGTTGAACTGCACGTGCACTTCAGAATGAGAGGCTGTACCAATCCTACGCACTGAGGGTACGTCTACACTATGCAGCTTTTACTGACAAAGTTGTGTCAACACAGCTTTGTTGCTAAGAGTCAGTTTATATGAATGCTGTTTGCTGGCACTTACGGCAGAAAAAATACTTCCACCCCTATGAGGGGATTTTGTTTTATTGACAGAGTGCTCCTACTGACAAAGCAGTGTTCACACTTTCACTAGCCACAGCAAAACTTTGTCCTTCATTTGGAGGAGGAGGGGGAAGGGAGTAAGCACTTGTGAGTGACAACACTTGTGTTGATCAAGTGTAGACATACCCTCGCTTCACAGTACAGTGTACAAAAATAGAGGTGGCCAGCATGAGCAAGGAGGAGAGCTGAAGCAAACAGGTCTGGCTGATTTTGTATCGGAACTGATCCCCCACCAGGTATGGTTGTTTTTGTATCAGAACCAGACCCCACATTTCTCCCATTAAGTTTGGCTCGGGTTGCAGAGTTCTAAGCCAAATTCTTCCATGACTCATTTTATACACTGTCTATATTCTTATTGGAGTCAGAGGCATTAAATGTGAAAGACATTTAGAATTTGTCCAGTTTTTCTTTTAGGGTACTGAAAAGAAAAAAAAAAAATCAAAACCTCAGAGTTACATAATTTGAGGGCAGGGAACTGGACTCGATGACCTCTCGAGGTCCCTTCCAGTCCTAGTATTCTATGATTCTATGATAATGACCTGTGCATTCAGACTAGCAATAGCTTATTCTCTGAAAAATATTTCATGTTTTCTAAAATATTTCCTATCTTTAAAAAAATGCTTCATGTCATGAGTCATTAAAATGGTTTTACACTTCTTTCTGTATGATAGCTTGTTGAATATATTTAAGTTGTCTTTCTCTCTCATTCAGAGGTATTCATCTTATTGATTATCTTGTGGACCTGCTTGACTTGGCACCTAGCCTGCATCTCCAAAGTGTAAATGGAAAAAAAATGCTTTTTTTCCCAGTGGCTCTTCACTGTCCTCCCAGGTGATGATCTGGTCATAGAGATCCATGCAGAAAAATATAAATCACTGTATCTGAACATAGCAACAGCACAGGGACTCCATTGCCTCCTCAATGGGGCAGATTGCCTTAAGTATATCACCTCTCTGCTGTGCCACCTCCAATGACAACTACTTTTTTTCCATTACTAATTCAAAGCCTTAGGTTTTCCTTGCTGACTGTCCACTTGCTGTCAAAGAAGGAGAACCTGAGCCTTGAATCATTCACAATTGGGGAAAACAAAGCAAAACCAAAATACCACAGCTCAAAAAGCTCAGGGCAAAAGCAAACCTGAAACAGCGAGAGGCAAATCATTCTCAAAGTGAGGAGGTTAAGCTGTGGAGAAAGCTTCCAGAAGAGATCAGGCTAACCCAGAGATTTACTGCTTTTAACACACCTCGAAACTTTTCTAACAATGCCTTCCACCATTCCAAATTGGGCATGAGAGGTGAAAGGGCAAAACCATACAAATGTCTATATCAAAACAGAGCTGACTACCAGGTATGGTGAAAAACAGAAGTCTCAAAGTCTACTAGGAAACTTGCCTAATGTTCTGGGGAAGTACGTAGATATTAGTGATAGAGGCAGTGGAAAACTAAGGCAGATAGTCTAGATCCAGTTGGAAAGGTTGATTTCCAATGGCATTAAACTTTTTTATTTCTTGCCGTTTGGAACTGTGAAATATCAGGCTCTAAGGATATGATGCCTTTACAGCTAAAGAAATTTGTCATTAGGCCATGGTAATATTTTGGGGGGGGGGAGACATCCAAACAATTTTAAAATAAGGGTGACTGAAGCTGCTTATTGGTTTGAAATATTAGAACAAATCCTTAGGCGTTGGATTAGGGGAGCTGACAATGTGATGAAAGGTAATTAATGATAAACTGTAATGGACATCTTTTATAAATACCAAAGGAAGCAAAATTGTACCTGTTGAAAGATACTCACTGCTTACCTCTGACATCACCTAGAATTTTCACATTAGAGGAAAAGTGGACAGTCAGTCAAATACTTTTAACTCCAGACACCATCATTTATCTTCCTGACATAGTAAATTGGAATTTCCATTTGATATGAAATTTTCCAACAGAATTGCAGTGGGGAGAGCTAGGTGAGAATATTGTCTTTCCCTTGTAAGAGACCTATCCTTATGAAGTAGTGAGAAAATGTATTTCTAACAATTACATAAATATACTAATACTAAACATGCTCAACTGAAGCTGAACTATGTATGATCTGTTCAATCATTAATGAAGATGTTGAGGTAATGGCATAGAAAGTACACCTATAAAGTTTGTGGATGATATCAACAGGAGAGGGATTGTAAATGCTTTGGAGGATAGGATTATACTTCAAAATATTCTGGAAAAACTGGAGAAATGGTCTCAAGTAAACAGGATGAAATTCAACAGGACAAATGCAAAGTACTCCACTTAAGAAGAATCAATCTGTTGTACACATACAAAATGGGAAGTGACAGTCTAGGAAGGAATACTGCACAAAGGGATCTACATGTGATAGTGGACCACAAGCTAAAGATGAGTCAGTGTAATACTGTTGTAAGCAAGATACGAGTAGTAATTTCTCTGTTCTACTCTGTTCTGATTAGGCCTCAGCTAGAGTACTGTGTCCAGTTCTAGGACCCACATTTCAGTGAAGACATAGACAAATTTGAGAAGGTCCAGAGAAGAACAACCAAAATAATTAAAGGTCTAGAAAACATGACCTGTGAGGGAAGACTGAATAGAAAAATGGGGTTCATTTAGTCTGGAAAAGGGAAGGCTTGAGAGGGGACAAGATCACTGCTCCCTTTAATCTTTTCCATCTATGCAGAATAATTTTTATGTGCACAGAGGCATGTGTGAAAGTGCATCACAAGCAGAAACAAAAACCTGGCTGTGGGCGCTCTGCTAATCAGCTTGGGCAGCATGAATTTCTCCTGAGCAGCTGCACAAGAGCACAGTTGACAGGAAACAATGAACATGATAACCTTGTAGGTATTTGAAAGCTGTTGTTACAATGAGAAGGAAGAAACATTATTCTCCTTAAACTTCCATAATAGGACAAGAAGCAATGGACTTAAATTGCAGCAAGGAGGGGTTAAGTTGGACATTAGGAAAAACTTCCTAAATGTCAGGGTGGTTAAACACTGGAATGAATTGCTTAAGGAGGTTGTGGGATCACCATCATTGTAGATATCTAACCTGCTCTTAAATAAACAACTGCCAGGGATGGTCTATCTAGATGGTGCTTGGTTCTGCCATGAGTGCAGGGGACTGGACTTGATGACCTCCCAAAGTTCCTGCCAGTCCTCTTGAAGGACTTCCAGATTCTATGTTATGGAAGACAAGTGTTGCGTAATTGTTATACCAGTCTAATTGCTATGATTAACAATAAATGTTGCTGTTCTTGCAGATATATAGCATGTATATTTTGTTTGACATTTAGCTTCTATGAAGACCTTTTGACCCATGGTGTATTGAAGCCACTGACTGCCCCTGTTGAAGGAATGGTGATGGAAGAAGGATCTCACAATTTTGTGACACCTCAGGGAATCTCTTCAATTGTCAAGCATTATTTAACAGAGTCAGGTAGTCTTCAGAAATCTTTTGTAATTAATAGCTCTGATAATTATCCTCCTTTGATCAACAAGGAGTGACCCAGGCTCCTTCCCACCTCTTGAAACTATTATCAGTTGAAAGTGATAGGAAGTTCTTTTGCACCCCAGGTTCAGTATATCTTCTGGGAAAGTATATCTTCTGCCACTACATGCATCTGTCGAAGTGGGTCTTTGCCCACGAAAGCTTATTGCTCCAACACTTTGGTTAGTCTATAAGGTGCCACAGGACTCCTCGCCGCTTCTGGGAAAAGATCGCAATGCAGTGACTCTTCACTGCTCTCATGTCCTTTGGCCAAGGAACCCTGGTAGTTGAGTGTAGGATTGGTACATGTGAGACCTTGAATAATAGATTGCATAGTATGCCTCACAGTGATGGACTCCAGGAACTTTGTATGTTTATCTTAAAGTGAAAATTAAGGACTTGGTCAATCTATAAGTACCTACACAGAGAAAAAATATTTGACAATGGGTTTTTCAATCTACAAGACAAAATTATAACTAAAGCCAGCGGTTGGAAGATAAAGCTAGACAAATTCAGACAGGAAACAAAGTAACAAAGGTACTAACTATTGGAACAGTATCCAAAATTTTGGTGGATTCTCTTATCACTGGCAATTTTGAAGTCAAGATTGGATTTTTTTCCTCTAGAAGATATGAGTTCAAACAGGTTTTTGCTTTGAGAGAGTTCTGCAGCCTGGATTATGCAGGTGACCAGACTAGATTACCACAGTTGTCTTTTGTGGCCTTAGACTGCATCATGGCATACTAACATTGTGAATGACTACGGCTTGATACAGTCTATTTGAAGCAGAAAAAGACTAAAGATTTTTTTATAAAAATATTTCATGCTGACATCTTGAACTGTTAAATGGGTAATGTGTTTAATCTGGAAAAGATTTAAAACCAAGGACATCAAGTACCTGGTCTTGTAAGACTTCATACACCAACTTCTTTTGAGTGAGCAGTCCTGTAAACTTCAATGGGACTGCTGGCATGGGTAATTAATGCATACATTTAAGTGTTGGCCGAATCAGAGACCAGAGTTATATTTGTGCTCTTTGTTTTATCATATGTAGTCCCAATCATGCACCTTTAGGACAATGATAATTTTACCATTTATTTCCGTGGGAGCAGAATCATATCCTGAGTCTATACTGTATCTCACCAGAATTTGGGATTTTAAACTAATGTATTGCATTGGTTTAAATAGTGTTTATTTGACAATCTGGGAATCTATCAAGTCTCTGGGAAGCATGGTTCTGAAAAGAATGATTTATTAACAATTATGAATATTTTGTAGCACGTACCTGTGATAGAAAGCTATACCATTTATAAATTGTTTACAAAAGACTAGGGAGCAGATCACTGAGCTGGTGTAAACTTGTAGCATCATTGCTGTTTTTCTTTGAAAAGCTGTGGAATATGAGTATTGTTACAGTATTTCATGACTATTCAGTCTCTCCATTTTGAGATATTAACACATCTGCATTTTCAACTGTTGATACTGCTAATCTTTTATAATTGCAATTATAAATTCATTAAGTATTCACTCCCTGTCTTGCTAATATTTAGGAATCCATGTTAAACATGTTATTAGTTCTGTTGATGTAAATGGGACAGATTAGGTGCTTAAAGTAAAACATATACTTAACTGTTTGCAGTACTCGGACCTTAATTTTGATTACTAATGGAAGTTATTCTACATTATGCATGTTCTCTACTATCTACATCAGAACTGTATGTATTAAACTTTTTTTTCTTTTTTGAAGCAGATGCAGATGTCTTCTATGACTATCATGTAACACGGATCTACCTCAGAGAGGGGAAATGGGAGGTCTGCAAGAAAACAGGGTCCCCAGAACAATTTGACATAGTTGTTCTCACAATACCTGTTCCACAGATTCTTCAACTTGAAGGTGACATTGTGAACAGTAAGTCTTCCTTCAATAAGTGCTATATGCAGAAGAATAGTTTATAGTATGCTGTAGCAAAGAACCTCTGAGTCTGTGACCCTGCTCTCATTTGTAGAAAGGAGGAAATATTTTGTGGATGCTGAAAGTCAGATGGGTGTGCACCATCCAACAAATATCAGATTATGTTTTATGCAAGTAATATCTTTTCTGAAAATTGGATTTCAGTTAAGAAAATCTGTAATTTTTAAATTCATAAGTGAAACCTGGGCTATGTCTGTAGTAATGAGAATTTTTACAGGGTGTGGAGGAAACAATTTTTAGATCTCAAAATATAAATAGTGTCTCAGCAGTCCCCCAAGGGGCTGCTTACTGGTTTGCTACCTCCTATAAGGACTCAAGTTAGGGGAGTAAATGAGCAGGGTTTCTCTACAGGAGTTTTGTTGGGGAAAGCAATGAATATAATTTTAGTAACAGTTTCAGGAAAAAAGTTTAGAGGTTTTCAATAGTAAAGCTAGTGTAAGTTCACACAGATAAAAAATTTAACTTCTCCAATGAATTGTGCTTTTTACTTATCATGGTCCCTCAGGGTACATCTCTAATGCAATTAAGCACCTACAAATATATTAGAAGCAAGAGGAAGACCAAGGACAGGGCAGGCCCATTCCTCAGTGAACAGGGAGAAACAATGACAGGAAACTTGGAAATGGCAAAGGTGCTTAACAATGTTTTTCTTTTGGTTTTTGTCAAGAAGATGGATGGTGACAGGTTGCCTAACACAGCAAATGCTAGTGGAAATGGGGTAGGTTTAGAAGTTAAAATAAAAAAAGTTAAAAGTGACTTGTCTTCAAGCCACCAAGGCCTGGTGACATGCATCCTAGAATACTCAAGGAGCTGATAGAGAAGGTATCTGAACCTTTAGCTATCATTTTTGAAAAATCATGGAAGTCAGGAGAGATTCCAGAAGACTGGAAAAGGCAAATATAGTGCCCATCTATAAAAAGGGAAATAAGAACAACCCAGGAAACTACAGACCAGTCAGTTTAACTTCTGAGCCAGAGAAGATAATGGAGCAAGTAATTAAGAAAATTCATCTGCAAACACCGGGAAGATAATAAGGTGATCAGTAACAGCCAGCATGGATTTGTAAAGAACAAATCATGTCAAACCAATCTGACAGCTTTCTTTGATAGGATAACAAGTCTTGTGGCTAAGGGAGAAACAGTGGTCGTGGTATACTTAGACTTTAATAAAGCATTTGAGACAGTCTCACATGACCTTCTTATCAGTAAACTGGGGAAATGCAACCTAGATGGGGCTACTATAAGGTGGGAGCATAACAGGTTGGGTAACCTTTCTCAGAGAGTAGTTATTGATGGTTCACAATCATGCTGGAAGGGCATAACAAGTGGGGCTCCACAGGGGTCTGTTTTGGGACCAGTTCTGTTCAATATCTTAATCAACTATTTGGATGATGACATAGAGAGTATGCTTATTAAGTTTGCAGATGATACGAAGCTGGGTAGGGTTGCAACTGCTTTGGAGGATAGGGTCATAATTCAAAATGATCTGGACAAACTAGAAAAATGGTCTGAGGTAAATAGGATGAAGTTTAATAAGGATAAATGCAAAGTATTCCATGACTCATGTCCAGCTTCTCATCCACTGTAATCCCCAGGTCCTTTTCTGCCGAACTGCTACTTAGCCATTCAGTCCCCAGCCTGTAACAATGCTTGGGATTCTTCCGTCCCAAGTGCAGGACTCTGCACTTGTCCTTGTTGAACCTCATCAGATTTCTTTTGGCCCAATCCTCTAATCTGTCCAGGTCACTCTGGACCCTATCCCTGCCCTCCAGCATATCTACATCTCCCCCTAGCTTAGTATCATCTGCAAACTTGCTGAGGGTGCAATCCATCCCTTCATCCAGGTCATTAATAAAGATGTTGAACAAAACTGGTCCAAGAACTGATCCTTGGGGCACTCCACTAGAAACCGACCACCAATCTGACATAGAGTCGTTGATCACTACCCGTTGTGCCCAACAGTCTAGCCAGCTCTCTATCCATCTTACAGTCCATTTATCCAATCCATACTCCCTTAACTTGCTGGCTAGAATATTGTGGAAGACCGTATCAAAAGCTTTGCTAAAGTCAAGGTATATCACATCCTCTGACTTTCCCATATCCACAGAGCCAGTTACGTCATCATAGAAGCAAATCAGATTGGTCAGGCACGACTTGCCCTTCATGAATCCATGTTGACTATTCCTGATCACTTTCCCCTCTTCCAAGTGCTTCAAAAAGGATTCCTTGAGGATCCCCTCCATGATTTTTCCGGGGACTGAGGTAAAGCTGACCAGTCTGCTGACCTGGATTGTCCTTCTTCCCTTTTTTAAAGATGGGCACTCCATTTGCCTTTTTCCAATCATCCTGGATCTCTCCCAATCTCCACGAGTTTTCAAAGATAATGGCCAAAGGCTCTGCAATGACATTTGCCAACTCCCTCAATACCCTCGGATGCATTAAATCCAGGCCCATGGATTTGTGTATGTTTAGCTTTTCTAAATAGTTCCTAACTTGTTCTTTCCCCATCAAGGGCTGTCCACCTCCTTCCCATATGGCGTTGCCTAGTGCATTTGTCTGGGAGCTGACCTTGTCCGTGAAGACAGAGGCAAAAAAAGCATTGAGTACTTCAGCTTTTCCCACATCGTCTGTCACTAGGTTACCTCCCTCATCCAGTAAGGGCCCCACACCCTCTCTGATCACCCTCTTATTGCTAACATGCCTGTAGAAACCTTTCTTGTTACCCTTCACATCCCTGGCCAGATGCAATTTCAATTGCGCTTTCGCCTTCCTGATAACTCCCATGCATTCTCGAGCAATATATTTATACTCCTCCCTAGTCATCAGTCCAAGTTTCCACTTCTTGTAGGCTTCCTTTTTGTGTTTTAGCTCACCATGGATGTCCCCGGTAAGCCAGATCATGCTTGTTCCTGCCGTGAAGGCAGGGAACTGGATTGCTTTCTTGAGATCCCTTCCAGTTCTAGTATTCTATAACTCGCAGATGGCCCATGTCAGCTGGGGCTATAGGGATGTGTAATTTCAGGGTAGACATTGAGGCTCTGGGATCACCTCCCATTGCAGAGTCCCAAAGCATGGGCTCCAGTGTGGGCCCAAATGCTTCACCTCTTGTTAAACACACTTGTTAGCCATTGGTGTTTAATTGCAGTGTAGACAAACTCAGAGATGTGAAGTTGCAACAAACAACGGCCTGTTGATTGAACAGGACTAGTCACATTGGGCATATTGTCCTCAGTTGACTCCTGGTTCAACGTTGTATTTTGATCTTTAATGCAGATAGATGATAGGACCAGGCTATTATAAAGCAGTGAATATCAGAGACATAAGCTACCTGTGTCCTTAGGAGCAAAAGGTGCAGATAAATATTTAGCCATGTTTAGACAGCTGGTGAGAAATAATTTCATGTTTGAAAAGTGCACTACAGTTCACAGCCCATCATATCTTATTAACACGTTCAAATTGCATGAAATAGAGCTAGCTTTGGCTGGGGATAAAAACCTGAACACAATTAAAAAAAACCACACACATTTCTAAATGAGAGGTCAGATCAAGTCATCATTTTCAAAACCTCCAAAAACTTGTTTCAGTAAGTAAAACAAAACAAAACTGTCAGTTTAGGTTTGAAACCAACTACTCTTTTTTGGTTTGACTACCAAACCAAAATAAATCAGTTATTTGTTCTGCTCTACTATGGAATAGCCTGTCACAGTAGATTAGAATGAGCTCTAGTCTGACTGTTTTTAGAGTCCTATATAAAACTTATCAATAGTTTTAGTGACAGATGATGTGGGGAAAGCTGAAGTACTCAATGCTTTCTTTGCCTCTGTATTCACGGACAAGGTGGGCTCCCGGACTAATGCGCTAAGTGACGCAAGATGGGATGAAGACGGACGGTTCCTGGAAAAATCATGGAAGGGATCCTTAAGGAATCCATTTTGAGGCACTTGGAAGAGAGGAAAGTGATTAGGAATAGTTAGCATGGATTCACAAAGGGCAAGTCGTGCCTGACCAATCTGATTAGCTTCTATGATGAGGTAACTGGCTCTGTGGACGTGGGAAAGTCAGTGGATGTGATATACCTTGACTTTAGCAAGGCTTTTGATACAGTCTCCCACAATATTCTTGCCAGCAAGATAAGGGAATGTGGATTGGATAAATGGACGGTAAGATGGATAGAAAGATGGCTAGAAGGCCGGGCCCAGCAGGTAGTGATCAATTGCTCGATGTCAGGATGGCGGTCAGTTTCTAGCGGAGTGCCCCAAGGTTTGGTTCTAGGACTGGTTTTGTTCAATATCTTTATTAATGACCTGGATGAGGGGATGGATTGCACCCTCAGCAAGTTTGCGGATGACACTAAGCTAGGGGGAGAGGTAGATACGCTTGAGGGCAGAGATAGGGTCCAGAGTGACTTAGACAAATTGGAGGATTGGGCCACAAGAAATCTGATGAGGTTCAACAAGGACAAGTGCAGAGTCCTGCACTGGGGACGGAAGAATCCCAAGCATTGTTACAGGCTGGGGACCAACCAGCTAAGTAGTAGTTCTGCAGAAAAGGACCTGTGGGTTACAGTGGATGGGAAGCTGGATATGAGTCAACAGTGTGCCCTTGTAGCCAAGAAGGCTAATGGCATATTAGGTTGCATTAAGAGGAGCATTGCCAGCAGATCCAGAGATGTCATTATTCCCTTTATTCGGCTCTGGTGAGGCCACATCTGGAGTATTGTGTCCAGTTCTGGTCCCCCCACTACAAAAAGGATGTGGACGCATTGGAGAGGGTCCAGCGGAGGGCAACCAAAATGATTAGGGGGCTGGAGCATATGACTTATGAGGAGAGGCTGAGGGAGTTGGGTCTGTTTAGTCTGCAGAAGCGAAGAGTGAGGGGGGATTTGATAGCAGCCTTCAACTTCTTGAAGGGAGGTTCGAAAGAGGATGGAGAAAGGCTGTTCTCAGTAGTGACAGATGGCAGAACAAGGAGCAATGGTCTCAAGTTGTGGGAGAGGTCCAGGTTGGATATTAGGAAAAACTATTTCACTAGGGGGTAGTGAAGCACTGGAATGGGTTACCTAGGAAGTAGTGGAGTCTCCATCCCTAGAGGTGTTTAAGTCTTGGCTTGACCAAGCCCTGGCTGGGTTGATTTAGTTGGGATTGGTCCTGCCTAGAGCAGGGGGCTGGACTTGATGACCTTCTGAGGTCTCTTCCAGCTCTATGATTCTATGAATAGAAGAATTGACCAGTAAAGAGGAAGAGAAGATAAGGGAAAAGGTGAACTAGAAGCAACGTGACTAGGAGTTCACAAAAGTGTAGTTCATGGCTGAAGACAGGAGGCAAAGGAAAATATATTTTCCTTCCAGTCTTTAATTCCAAGATCCATTCTTTTGTTACTGGAAAGATAGTGCTTTAGTGACTTTGGAAGAGTCTACTCACCCACAGGAGTGTCCCTCATAGTGGAGTGTGGCATAGCGACCTCTTCGTAAGTGCCCTCTGCCAACAGCCATTCAGTACTGTGAGTGCGTGTCTCTTCCTTTGACTTGGCCCTGTCCCTTGTAGTCCTATCCCTTCCAGAGTAAACTAAATCCAACACACCAATAGCCTGGCAGCATTGAACCAGAACTTTAGCACAGCTTTGGTATTTGCAGTCGTTACAACCTTAAACTCCTAGGCTATGTCTACACTGGCTGTTTCTTGCGCAAGAACATCTCGTGCAAGGGTTCTTGTGCAAGAACTCTTGTGCAAGAAAACATCCACCCTGCCATGTGCGAGCTGTGCTTTTGCGCAAGAGCGCCCATGGCATTGTGGATGCTCTCTTGCGCAAGAGATCTCTGATGGCCATTTTAGCCATAGGGCTTTCTTGCGCAAGAAACCGCTGCCGCACGTCCACACTGCCCTCTTGAGCAAGAGAGCTTACACCTGTTAGAAAAGAGCGTAGCTCTTACGCAAGAAGCCCTCTCTTACCACGCTTTACTGTAAATCTCCTTGCGCAAGAGCAGGTGGGCAGTGTGGATGCTCTGCAGAACAGCCGTTCTTGCGCAATAACCCACCAGTGTAGACATAGCCTTAAGGTGTATCATTAGTGAACCCAGGCTCACCTTCTCCTCTGGATTCCAGCCCAGAGATCCTGCATGGTCTGTTCAGATCCTCTATATCCATGGGTTTCTTTTTCAGATCCGCAGAAAGGGGGACCAAACCAGTGATGATGACCAAAAGATCCCAGACCAAGTCTAGCTGCCCTAAAGAGGCATTGATCTTGCCAGAGCCTCTCACCCCAGTCTGGCTCAAGAAGTACAACCCCTCTCCCAGTCACTTCTTACTAAGCTGAGCCTTTCCTCTTTATTGCCTCCCTCTAGGCTTGATGCTTTACAAAGGAATAATGGGGTGGGGCTGATTGCACTAACAGGTTCTCATTATTAACCCTTTTTGGTATCCCATCACAGGGCCCTTCATGACTTTATATTCTCTGTCATAATTCCTCTTATGCATATTTCCCCTTTACCATAAGAAATAATCCTATTCTCTTTAGTTTTCCTTATTTGGAAGAGATCACTTCCTATTATTAACATAAACAATTTGATGCTTCTAATATTTTTTGTAGCCCACATGTAGACCTTTTGTTTTTATTTAAAAACAGTTGCTTTCTGTTTAATATCTAGGATTGATTTAAAAAAATACAAAATTACACTGATAATAGTTAAAAGAACAACCAAAAACCTGACCAAGACTAGCCTCTAAACTAGCCATTGACTTCACGAATTGAATTTGGGGTAAATTGGTTTAGAGACAAATTCCCAAGAGAGTGCCCCAACAGTCATGATATTTTCTGTGTAATTAGGAAGAAAAAGTAGTGGAAAGTGTGTGAAGATTGTCAGCTATCTATGAATTGATGTATGACCAAAACACAATTGTGCTTTAAACTACTGGCTGTATTTGGAAACAGTGTTTCACAATAAGTCAAGTTATTTTTAACTGAAGGAATATCTTGAGTAAAAATTTATTGGAGCAAGAAGGAGTGTAAGATAAACATGAATACTGCTAGTATATATTTATCAGACTGGGTATATAAACCAATATGGTTTTAAATTGGATTGGATGATGAACCAGAGTTAATAGGGAGCAAATAATTGATAACTGCCATAGTTATAGTTGAAATGGTTTTTCAAAGTAAATTGAATTAGCGTTGAATTTTTACATGATAGTATATCTGGGAAAAGAACATAAAAACAAAGACTCATAATCCATTTTCTATACTAAACACACAAGTCATTTATGTAGACTTGCCCAACTCGATAGAACACTAGAATCATATCTCTTAGGTGGATGAGTTGTAAATGTTCAGGTCTCAATTTTTAGAGTACACGTGAATGTGTGTTTGTGGTGGTTTCCACAATATGCGTAATTACCAGTTTGTACTTGTCCTTGCAGCAGTCAGTTGAGCCAAACCAATGTAAGGGCACTAGGAAGGTTAAATTTAGATTAATCAGCTAATCAAATAGTTGATGAGTCGATAAGGGGTGCGCTTGATTTCTGCTGCCTCTCTCCCTTTGAAATGCACAGGAGCCGCCCATGGGCCTTGTACACTTCAAAGGGAGAGGATTAGCAGTCAGACCAGCACCACCAGGGACCGAAGCAGTCCCCCCGGTGCAGGTTCCCCTCTGTGCCCCTTCTTTTGAAATGTATGAGAGCTGCAGGCGGCTCTTGTACATTTCAAAGGGAGAAGAGCAGCAGTCCAACCAGCGTGAGCAGAACTGTTTCAATCATGGCTAGCGCCGTTTCCCGCTGCCCTCTGTCTCCCCTGCAGAGACTGTGCTGGGGGAACCAGCTTTTAAGTCGGCTCCCCCCAGCACTGGCTCGGGCTTCCTCCTCTTCCCGATAGAGGCAGCAAAGGGGGGGGGGGGGAACTAGTCAACTAGTTGCTTACATCTCTAAAGTGCACCCATAGTTGCATCAAATCTGCCTGAGTAGCTGAAGAAAAATAAAGCGTGTGACACTGTTGCAAAAAAAAAAAAAAAAAAAAAAAGGCAAATATTCTTGAGGTCCCTTAAAGTTCTAGCAATCTATGATTCTATGAAAATGTAGCACCATCAGCTGAAACTGCCATCTGATTTGCTCCTGCAATGCTTATATTGCAGCAAACATATATGTGCAGCTATAGATGTCCTTGAGAGAGGCAGCAGTAAAGACAAGGACCATTCTGGAGGCCCACCTCACTCAAAGTTAACAGCCACGTTTGAGATCACCTAGTGGTTCATCAGCCATGACAGTTAGTTGGGCTGTGCTGATATGTATGGTAGCATTGTGCTGAATTATCCATGTGTCCTTGCACAACTCTGGGAATGAGCTGCGGAGGTGTTGTTTTTGTTACTTGGGATGGCGTGGTGTATGGTGGTAAGACACATTATTTTGCCTTTGCCTTTATTTAAAAAAAAACAGGCAAAAACAAATTATCAGTGCTCATAAAGTATATCAGACACCATAGGAAACAGAAGACCGACCCCTATTTATGTATAAAGCCAGGAACTTCAAACCTATATGGAAAGGATTACCACCTCTAGGAGAGTAATTCACTACCTCTACCCTTTCAGGAACAAAATTTTGTCAGGCCTTGATAAGGGGAATGAATCTATGTTGCCTCAGCAGGCCATTTCACTTGCTCTCGAAGTATTGAGAATTTTGTTTGGCTGAGCTTCAAGTAACTTTTTGTCTCTAAAACTAGTTCTGCACTACAGCGTCTTCATGTACATAACTGTGGTGGAAGAAGCCCACAGTACAGATTCCCCTGTAACCAGCAAAGTATTTTTATGGCAATAGTTTGTTTCACTTGGGGGTCGGGGAAGGGGAGACATGGAGGGGTTTACTATACTGGAACAAAACATAAGTTTGCCAATATAGCTTCGTCCATAATAGGAGTGATGGTTTGGTATCCCAATGCCAATGATGCACTCCTACCGTAGACATGGCTTAATCCTCTTGATGTTTGCAGGATTAACTTAATCTGAGGTAACTCTGCAAGGGGTTTTGTCTTCCCCTTTTCCTTGCTCCTTTTTAGAACTCTGTGTTGACTTAAAAATCAAAACTTGTTTCATTGCAACCTAACCTAGTTTTAAGTCAATAGGTAATCCTTTGTTAAAAGCTAATTTAAACCAACATTGCTCATTTCCTATCTCATGTAGTCTGTTAGGACTTGAACAATGAAAGATATGAATGTTACAACTTTTAGTTCTTTTAGTGTTTTGGATACACTTGGATTTTAAATCATGGGTGTGTCTGGTGACTCCGTAGTCAAGGTTGTGTTCAGATTTGCATTTTAAACAAGACTAAAATCCCTGTGTTTCTGAAGATGTCTCTGAATTCAGTCTCCACATTTTGCACAATAAGTCTTAATAGTACAAATGAATTTTCTAGTAAGTTTTGGGGTTTTTCAACAGTTGGTGTTTATTATTTCTATTAATATAGAGCCTTAATGTCAAGTATCAGGATCCCATTGTGCTAGATGCTGTACAAACACAGAACACAAGACAGTTGCTCTCCTAAAGACAATGAAGTCTAAATTATCTGTTATCGCAACTGGGACTGCATATTTTGTATGAAGTGGGGGCATGTGTGTCAGCAGTGGCTGTGGAAGATGTAACAGAGAAAGTGAAATCATAGTAGTGAATTGCAGGAGATGAGCTTATGATGTACCTAATGAGTTGCTGAGATATTTAGGGCAATGCTGGTGGTTTTTAAGTACCCAAGCTTTAACTGATTTCAGTGAAGCTTTCTGTTTTAGTGGATTTATATGATCGTGGAAGTGAGAGTCAGGATGTTTTGAAGAAAAGGAATGTTTTAGAAGCGAGGCTTGCTCGTATCACAGGGCTTTGATAACACTCACTGCAAGTCAGAAAATGAAGCCAAAAGACAAAGACCAAGCTCAGTGATATTGTAACATTGTTACCATGATAAATATAGAATTACTTACAGAAGAAATTAAACGTGTGAAACTGCAGTGAGGAAGGGGAATGTGGCATTAAAGGGAGATAAGTCACCTGCCCTCAAATCCACAAAGAGCCCTAATCATGTTGTTAACCAACACATTCACCAAAATCTAGCCTTTGTTATATATAGTCCTTTGCCTTCTGATGTATCATCACCCATCTTTAGACAATTTCCTAAAGAAATTAAAATATTTATGGCTCTAAGATGAATGCCAAGCTGCCACTCTGGCATAGAGAGAGGTCCTCCATTAGGTCTTCCCCACTTTGGGGGTTGAAACTGCACTAGCAATGGTTTTCCCTTTTTGGCCAGAATGAACCAGGATTTTGTTCTGAGAACCTTTGCTTACAAAAAGCAAGTCTCTAGCACTGCTGCAAGAATTCCTGTCCATGCCAACTGTGTTTAAGTGTGTTTCTGGCTATCATCCTGCTGAATGGCTTTTGCTAAGATATTGTTTGTGTTAAACTGCAGGTGATGATTGTGAAATGCAAGTGTCATGCCAGTGTATTCATTAATCTTGAAGGCAGCAAATTGTGAATCATATGTGTGACATGTCACTTCTTTCAGAACTAATCTGGACCTTTTCCTTCTGTCCCTTTTTAATATTAAAATGATCTGTTCTTTTTATACTTTTCCCATAGCTTACACTAGTTAACTGCTTGAATATTGTTAACACTGGCCCTACACTTGATAAGCCACTCTCTTTTGACAGTATGTATGCGTGTCTATATATTCTCCCATCCTCTGTAATTTCCACTCCATGCATCTGCTGAAGTGGGTTTTGACCCTTGAAAACTTATGCCCAAATAAATCTGTTAGTCTTTAAGGGTACATCTACACAACAACATTATTTCAGAATAACTAGTGTTATTTCGAAATAACTTAGTCCACGTCTGTACAGTAGGCAGTTATTTTGAAATAATGTCAAAATACTGTCAAGCTGGAGAACTTTTTACTCTGACTACTGAAACCCTCATTGTACGATGAGTAATGGAAGTCAGAGGAAGAGTGCTCTATTTCAAAGTAAGTGCTGTGTAGATGCTCCCAATTTTGAAATAAGCTATGCAATTGACGTAGCTCAATTTGCATAGCTTATTTCGAGTTAAGCCATGCTGTGCATATGCACCCTAAGGTGCCATAGGACTCCTTGTTGTTTTTGTGAATACAGTGTTTCCTTGCAGCTACAGTGGAGTTACCAACAACAACAAAATAAAAATAGACTCTCATTTTTCTCACTGAAAAACTTTTGGCACTTGAAGGGTTAACAGTTTTCTGAACCTGGAAGTATTTTGATTTCAGGATGGGAATTATTTTGTGGCAAATTAGGAAATTCTGTTTGGTTTGTTGCAACATTTTTAAAAGAACAGCAGGTGGCAGTGTTCAAATGATCTTTGTGACAGCTAAATATGTAGGCCTAAAACATTTTCATCTAGCTTTGTGCGTAGATTTTAACTGTAGCCTGTGGTTGTATTTGGGCTTCGATTAGCAATTCGTGAGATTCTGCAGAACAGTATAAGGAAAATAAATGGCGCTTCTCTGATTTTACAAGATCTCTCCTAAGTGAAGAAAAATCGAACACTTGAAAGCAGGAATTATTATAAATTAAAGGATTCAATTCTTCAAAACATACATTATGTAACAAATATTTTAGAGATGCTAAGCAGCTGGAAACTGTGTTGAAACCAAGAATTTTTGAAGAATTATAGACAGTGCACACTTGTGAGTGGGTTTATCAAGCAACTAAACTTATTTTTTGCATTTACAAATTTGGTAGGCATGCTTTTATCTTTTCAGTCTATTTTAAGAATAAGCAGTTTCTATACTGTAAATCTGAAACATTTAATACACAATTAATGCAACAAATTAGGGTAAGTTTCATTTGTTAAAATATTCAAGACATCATTTTGCTCCAAGTCAGAAGTTACACCTTCGAATTAAAATTCTATAAATAGAATAGATTTTTAAAAAATGTTTATTTCCCCTTACATATTTTTCATGTGTAATATGACCATAGTATAACTGAGCAAAGAGATTTGGCAAAATAAATCATGAGAGCAAAACTCATGTCTTTTCACCAGTCCTCTCCCCGCCAGTCTTTGTTTAATATTATTGCATATATTTTTATATAAAGATTAAATGTTTGTATTTGATCCTATTCCAGGAAAACACAATAGGGCTTGTCTGAACTTAAACTAACAATCAGGTTTACTCACATTACATAACATGATTGAGAAGTGTACTGTAGACAGGGACAGTACTGCAGTTTCAGCTGGTTTTCAAATGCTTAGTTTTATGATATAATATTGTATG
This sequence comes from Rafetus swinhoei, assembly GCA_019425775.1. Lineage (NCBI taxonomy): Eukaryota > Metazoa > Chordata > Testudines > Trionychidae > Rafetus > Rafetus swinhoei. Next base: position 37,121,739 of record CM033447.1, read on the forward strand.
GCTTGTTTGTGCTTTTTTAAAGCTACATGCAAACATTTAATGGTTATTAGCTTTGATGTGAAAAATTGCTGATATCAATATGGCATTTTCAAAACATGAATGAACATTTCATATAGAACCAGTACAATCATAAATGTATGTTGTTTTGAAAATAAACTACTTGAGCTGACATCACCAGAATAACTCCATAGACTAATAGAAGTGGTAAACCTTCAGAGAGGTCCAAATTACAGTTTTAAGTGTGGTTAGTAGGCTAGGGTATAGATACAGACATCTCTCAATTCAAAGCAAGACCCCTACTGATGTCAAAGGGAGTTTTGCAGGAAGACCAGGGTTAACAGATGTGGCTCTTGTTAATAATTAGAAGGTTAATTATATTTCTTATTATTTGTTCAGTACTAATGGTCATATTCAGCACTGCTCAGTGGGTAAATTGACTTTTCCTTTAGGACCACTGATATATCTGCCCATTTGTTTCTTTTACTTCCCATCCTCCTTTCTGTTTCTTTCGAACTTTAGAACTGAGTCCAGATTAGGTTAGTAGGGGGCAATAGAGTTCACACCTGAGAGTTATTGTTTCAGGCTCCTTGGGAGGGGTTTATATGTGCTTCATATTTGATTTTCTTCACCACCACAAGGGCTAGAAAGTTACTGATTTTTGTTGTTTAATAAAAGCTTAAATTCTGAACCGTTGGAAAATAATTGCACAGGATACATACAACAGGTAGGATATATGTGTCTGGTAGATTGTGTTTGACCCATCTGGATTTTTTTTAACATATCTGCTTACCTAGTATGCTTATTTTGGGCCTGTTCCATTAGCTATCAATTAAGCATTTCAGAAGTCCTCTCTGAGTCATATGAGCAGTCATATGGACTTCAGTGGGACTTTTCATATGAGTAAGGGGTAGAGGATCAAGCTGCTCACTGATGCTGAGTGCTCACATTGCAGTGGACACAAGTAATGCTTTGTGCCACCTCTGATAGGGATGTAAGTGACTAGTCGACTACCCAATAAGCAAATGCTTATCTGGTAGTCGAGTAGGAACTCGACTAGTCGCCTCCCCCTCCCCCCACTTACTGCCTCTATCAGAGAGAGGCAGGCGGGGGGAGGGGGGAACAGGGGAGGCAGAGGGCAGCGGGAAACGGCGCTAGCCGGGATTGAAACAGTCCTGCTTACGGTGGTCCGACTGCTGCTCCTCTCCCTTTGAAATGCACAAAAAGCTGCCTGTGGCACTCATACATTTCAAAGGAAGAGGCACACAGGGGAACCTGAGCCAGCGGGGACTGCTTTGGTCTCCGCTGGTGTGGGTTCCCACTGCCTCTTTCCCTTTGATGTGTACAGGAGCCACTCGCTGGACTATTGCAATGTGATGTATTTGAGCAAGAATTTTTCTGTATTTAGGTAAACTCCACCTAGTATAAAATGTTACAGATTTACATCTCCTCAGTAACACAGGCTGTCATGAGCACCTATCCTCTACTATTTACAGTGGCTTTCCACTCTTGGTCCTTATCTTCAAAACATTCCAGGACTGGAGACCACGATACCTGAAAGTCCACCTAAAGCTCCAGGAAAAAGGCCATGTTCAACAGCCACTAAGCTCCTTTGGCATGAAGGAAATCTCAAGCTACGTCTACATTGCGCTCTCTTGCACAATATCATATGCAAATGAGGCACAGCGATGAATATTGCCACATTTCATTTGCATACTTAATGAGCTGCCATTTTGCACAAGGGGCTTTTGCGCAAGAAGGAGCAGTCTACACTGCTCCTTCTTGCAAAACCCCCCTCTTATGCAAGAGCCGTTCTGCCTGAAAATAAGCGGCAGAACGGCTCTTTTTCAAAAGCTCCTTGTGCAAAATGGCAGCTCATTTGCATATGTTATTGCGCAAGACAGTGCAATGTAGATGTAGCCTCAGTGATGGGAGTGAAGTTCATGCGTCCAGGAGACAGAACCTTCTCCAGGTGTGGTCTGAAGCTGAGGAATGAACTCCCCCAGGAACCATCACAAATCTCACCACTTTCTGCTCCAAGTGCAAGATACATTTCTTTCACCTTGCCTTGTCTGACAAATGCATAATATATTTATTTAATACTACTAATAAATAATGGGCTATCAAAACAAATCTGAACAGATTTTTATACCAGTTTAAAAATCACATCTTGTTAAAATGGTGCAACTCAGAGCTCCTGGAGCATAGGCATGCTTCAGCCACTATCTCTACATTAAGTCTTCTGTGGGTTGGTGGAATAGAGTGCTTCCATCACTTGGGGAGGGTAACTCCCAGATGGCCAGATCCATCTATTTTAAAGCCTTTTAATGTTGTTGGAGTAGCAAAGAGGGGCCATCTCAGAATAGAGAACTGTGTTCAGACCTGCTAAGCTTGGGTCCCATTTTTTCTTGTGATGAAGAAGGCTGGGAAGCAGTGATGAGTGTGTGTTTGTCAGTAACTCCTAGATCATGTATTGGAGTTAAACTTGACCTTTCATTCTCTGGATGCAGAAATATGTAAATGGATGATCTCAGAAATAGCAATAATTTACATTTTAGCCTCCTCCCTCCACCCTGTCCCATGTAAATAACATTTAACTTTACCCATTTTATATTATACAAGTTTTCAGTGAAAAGGTAAAACTTTATTGAAAAAGATGTTTTCCCCCACATGACTGAAGTATGTGCAGGTGACCATAGGATGAGTTGTATGATTTTATTTTATTTTATTTACACTTAGGCTTAAATAAAATGTAAGCATTACCTATTCTGATAGTGAAATCATATTAATGCTATTGTTTTTTAAAGTATACATTTGAAACCCTGCTTTAAAACGCTGATCCAGATTTGCAAACTATTAATAGCTAATCAATTATTTGTTAAGATCTTACCACCAATGTCAGACAGTTACAATTTGTATTTTATATATTAAACTAGACCTATATAACTCAGTTCTTCAAATTCTTGGTTAAGATTTTATATCCATCATTGAAAAAGGGCTGTATTACACTGTTTACCTATTAACTGCTGTAACTGACATTGATCCTTGAAAACTCCCCTACAATCACTATTCAATTCCTGAGAATAGTTGTGTAAACTAAAAGGAATTTCAAATAGAGAAATGCATCAACATTTGCTTCAGTACTACAATGAAACCTAGGCTCTGTTGATGTCAAATGCAAAACTACCTATGACTTCAGCAAGGCCAGGGTTTCACTCAAAATGAGAACTTCCAAGAGTATGTGGGATGTTAATCTTATTAAAATACAAGAATAACTCTCCCATAAATAATAGTTCTGAGGATAGGCTGTGCAACACCTGTTCTGGTGCTACCAGATGGTATGGTGATACGTGGTCACACAAGAAATCACATAGCTAGGCAGATACTGTATTGCTAAAACAGCAAGGTAGAGAGACCTTTTCTAACTGTAAACATGCTGTACTATCCATTGCTTTTTCTATTAAAAATGTTTAAAATTAAAAGATAATGGAAAAACAAATTTGACATGAGTTTGCAAGGGGATATGGCAGCACAAAGTGTTCAGAGATGTCGTATCCCAGAGCAAGGAGGTTGTAAATGAGCTGGGGTGCACCTGGTGTAATGAAACATCCAGAAGCGAAAGCAATATAAGAAGGAAAGTGACACCCTTGTTTACAATTACAGGTAAATCAGAGGTACAATTACTCTCTAGTCCAGCACCCTCGGGATCTGACCGGTGCTGAACCAGAGAATTTGCCAGACCATGGGAGATCAATATTGTCTAGCAGTGTTCCCAAGATGTCCACTGCCTACTGGGCTCTTAGCAGATATTTAGGGGTAAATTAGAGCTAAATAACAGCACAGGAACCAGGACTGGTGACTGTAAACTAGGCATGTTAAATATCGGTTAATTTAATAGTTGAGTAACCTCATGAATTTTTATCAGTCGACTATTCTATAGCCCCACGGGCGGGGCCAGCAGCCACTGTATCAGAGGCAGCAGTGCACGGTGCCAGGCAGGAGCTAGTCCAAGAGGGGAGCTCGTTTTAGACCCCTTCTGGACCAGCTGCCTGTTGTCCAGTGCTGCTGCCTCTTTAGAGGCAGCAGCATGAGGTGGCACCAGCCCCTGTCCAAGCGGGGGTCTAAGCTCCTGGACCCAGCATAAGCCGGAAGTAAGCCAGGTGGCCTGCCCATCTGGCTCCTAGTACACTTTAAATGCAGAGCTGCAGCAGAGGTAGGTTCTGGACCCGGTGGGAGCCAGAACTGAGCCAGGCTGCTGGCCAGCCTGCAAAAAATTTACTGGCAAGAGTGGGAGGAGGGAAATGCGTGTAGTCTATAGCATTAACCTATAAGCTTTTGCTTATCGGTTAATCGACTACACTATTACATCCCTACTGTAAACAAACTTTATGGGACTGCAGGAAACTTGACCACACCCATAAGTGGAAATCCGGCTAACTAAAATCATGCCGGACCACAGTTGTTGCCAGACCAGAGAGTGCCGAACTAAAGAGGTTCAACCTGTATTAATGTTTTATAAATGAGTTGACTCTGCCTCAATAATTTGAATTGTTTATTAGGGGAATTTTAGCTCTTAGTTATTGTCAAGAGGCCATACTGAGGTTTGGTTTAATGTATAAGAAACTGACTTGGTCATATTTTTGAACATTGAATTAATTATTAATTAATTGAATTCATCCCAACTTGTACCATACTCTGAGGAAATGCTAAAACCAAATTGGTAAGGTTTAAGAAACAGGAAGTTGTACAAAGAATAGAATTAAGTTTTTAAGGAAAGACTTAAAAAAAAACCCCAAAGTATTGAAAAGGTATAAGGTATAAATACAGCCGGTCCCCGAATTGCGAACGGTCGACTTATGACCATTCGCAGTTACGACCAAAGCTGTTGTAAATGGTGGACCCCGAGTTACGAAACGCGATCTGCGCTTACGAACAGCGTGGTCGCGTGTAACTCAATGGGGTCTGACTTACAAACGAACCGAGTTACAACCAATTGCTTGGTCCATAACCGGTTCGTAAGTCGGGAAGAGGCTGTAGCAGAATTCCCATAGAAATCAATAGGAGCACGATTAGGTCATGCAGAAGAACAGTTATTTGATTGTACTAGGAATCAGGGAGTGAAAAGTGTGTCGGGCACAGGATGAAATACTATAAGAATTAGGTCTGTATCTCCAAATCTCAAGAACCTCACCTGGGTCTTTTTGACTTTGTTCTTCTCCATATCTGCAGCATCAGCAGACCAATCAGTTGTATTCATGGCCAAAGTTACACAGTAATCTGGGGAGAAATATCTAGCTGGTTTGCATTGGCTGGGGAATGTACTAGGTGACCTGGTTTCCCTCTAGGTGCTCTGAGCAGAGTGTTATCACAATGTTATTGCTCCACCTCTGTTGTCTCAGATTTACCTATTTTGACCTATTCGCCTGCATCTATTGTATTCCTTCAAGGACTTCAATAACTGCTATATCAGGGCTTGAGTTTTGAGAGGCACACCTCAGCTACATAAATCTAAATCTTGTGGGAAAAATAATTTGCCTTGACACCTCAAGACCTGAGCTGTTCCAGACTCGGGAGTTGACCAAGGGAGGGTAGCTGGTAACTGCTTTGCTCCCAGGTTCCTCTCACTGGGGCTCCCTGCCCTGCTGCTGGCCCCCGCCAAAGCCAGCCCCCCATGGCTCCCCACATTGCTGCCCACCCACTGCCCCAGGGTCTCTCGGGGTTCCTGGCTGGGGCCACCCAGCCACCAGCAGGGTTCCTGAGCCAGGACCGCCTGGACAACGGCCCTGCTGCCGTTGGGGATTCTGGCTGCCCCCCTGCTCCAGTCCCACTTCAGCTGAGGATTCCTCAGCAGAGGCTGCCCGGTCATCCCAGCCCTGCTGCCACCGGGGGTTTCTCTCCAGCTACATGGCCCCACTAATGCTGGGGGTTCCCTGGTGGCCCCATTGATGTGGGGGTTCTGGGCCAGGACAGGGGCTCCCAGATGCCGCCTGGCCCAAACGGGGCTCCACAGCCCCTGCATTGCTCCGGGACACTTTGGTCCAGCAACATCCCTGTCCCTGCCGGACCACAGATGTTGCTGGATCAGAGAGGTTCAACCTGTACTGCACCAGGAGTTCAGTTAGGAGAGTGAAGTGGCTTCTCCCTATCAAATACCTCTTCTGTTAAAATAATGACTGGGTTCCTAAAGATATACTGTATTTAAAAAATAGATAAGTATTACTCAGTCAAGGGTAGTTATCTTATCCAAGTAAGAGATTTTTGTAGGCACAAATAAGTTTATGTTTTGGAGATTTTTGATTCTGCATGTTAAATGAGAAAATCAGTTCCCCCAACCATACTCTCAGAAGCCATCCACCATGGTGAATCACCTTAAAGTTTCTTGAAAATGCCCATAGAACATCTACCCCAGTGCACTTTGATCCATGGTAATTAACCATAAGACCGGCTCCTCTGTTCTGCACCTCTTCCCCACCTCCACTCTGCACCCTCCAAAATTTGGAAGATCAAACAGGTGTTCAAGAGGTTTTTTTGGCAGTTGAGATTTTGTGTGTGTAATAAGTGCTTTTCTGAAGCAGCACACTTGTAGGTAAAATCACACATAATGTAAACAGCTTTCATTAAAAATATAAACATTTTATAGTAATGCTCAAACAAAATCATATGTAAGACCTCCCAGAGTATTATTGGTCTCATATCCTTTGATGGTAATTTAAATATCCATTAACAGAGCATCATCCTGTGATTGTTAAGGAAATTGTAAAGAGAGTTTTAATTATTAGACCGAACTAGATAAAAATTATGATTTGTACAATAGTAAATTTTATTACAAATACTGAAAACTAAATTTTATTTATGAAAAAATTAAATTATTTAATACCTGTATTAGGTAAAGGATTTCTAATTGAAAAAATATAATAAATCCTTTTGCGCAAGATAATCTACAGGATCTCAATATGGAAAGATCTGAGTGAATACCGCTCCGAGTCCTTCCCCAAAAAGGCACTTTCCATGTTACTGTACGTGTAATTAGCAAATTGGATCACCCTAATTGAACAAATGAAAGCAATCTGGTCATCTGATCATCATTTCATGAGGTCGGGGTTTCTGCTGTTTACAATTTCAGTTTATGTACCATAGAACCTCAGAGTTATGTACACCACAGTTGCAAACTTATGAGTCAACCACATATCTCATTTGGAACTGGAAGTACACAGTCAGGCAGCAACAGAAACCTCCCGAAGAAAGAAAGGAATACCCAATGCAGTACATTGAAAACTCCGGTCATCTGAAGAAGTGGGCTGTGCCAACAAAAGCTCATGATACATGTTTTGTTAGTCTATAAAATGCTACCAGACCATTTGTTGTTTTTTAAGTTTATCCTGTACAGGCTAGCTTGGCTACCCCTGAAGCTTCCAATACAGTACAGTTTGGACATTTCTTATTTGCAGCCCTTGGGATCAGACTGGTCCTGAACCAGGGAATTCATTACACTAGAGAAGGTTCCCTGCCATAGTCCCCAGCTGCCAACTGGGCGGTGGGGAGGGACTACCTGCAGCTCCTGCTGGGCTGCCTGCTAGGTTGTTGGCCCCACTGTGTTACTGGCCCTGCTGCCCTGGCCGGACTTCCTGCCATGCTCCAGCAGTCCATGCTGATGGGGGCTGGCTCTGGCCCTGGTCGGGCTGCCAAGAGTTGCCGAGTGCTCAGGCTCCAGTCCCAGCCCCGCAGCAGCCTGCAGGCTCTGACCTTGCCCCCATACTGCCACGGGCTGTTGCTGGCCGGATCCTGCACTTCTGGGGGCTGCCCAGACTGAGTCCCATTGCCACAGGCTGTCGGGGGGTGCCACCATCCCCATCCCCATCTCTTCTGGATTACTCTCCTGCCACTAGGCTACCAGGGTTCTCTGCTCAAGGAACATCTGTGGTTCTGCCGGACCCCGGATGTTGCTGGACCAGGGAATTCCGGCTTGGGGAGGTGCAACCATTAAATGTAAATTATTTTTTTAAAAAGGCAAAGGAAGTTTTAAAAAAGAATTGACAAGGGTAGGAAACTGTTTCTGTTCTTTCATTTAAATTAAGATAGTTAAAAGTGGTATTTTTCTTCTGCATATTAAAATTTCAAAGATATGTTGTTAATAAATGTTCAGTTGCAAACTTTTGGTAGAACCATGAAAATTTTGTCCAGATTTATGAATAACTCCCATTCCTGAGGTGTTCATAAATCTGAAGTTCTACTGTAGTCAGCAGCTACCACCTGTACCCTGAGAAAAACATAACAAAGAGTAACTTTTGTCTTTTGAGCAACAATATTTGTTACGGTGTTTTATCTGGAGATGATACTTGTTTCCATTCTACCTGTTTCCTTATACTCATACTATTACCAGGTCAGCAGCAAAGTAGAATTTTTAAGAATTCCTATTTCTATAATGCTCTAACCCAGTAGTCATCAACCTATATATAGGGATCTACTGGTAGATCTTGGAGCCTCTGACAGGTGATCCTGACTGGTTTGGCCAGGAAGCTATCAAGCGCTGGCACTTCAGTTGCCCCTCCACGCACTGTCATGCTGCTCCTGCCCTCTGCCTTCGAGCTGTCCCCCTAGGAGCCTCCTGCTTGTTGTGCAGAGTTTGGGAGGGAGAAGATGGGGGCGCTGATGTCAGGGTGTTCTTCCTCCCCCCCCCCCGCCCACTCCTGTACCCTATCTCCACACAGAGAGAAGGGGATGGAGGGACCTTGGTAATGCAAATCTGTCTCTCTCTCTCTCTCTCTCTCTCTCTCTCACACACACACACACACACACACACACACACACACACACTGTGTGTCTGTCATTTTCATAAACACACACACACACACACACACACACACACTGTGTGTCTGTCATTTTCATAAACACACACTGGCCTTCACTCTCATCTCCTGACCCAATACATATGTGTGGGGGGGGGGGAGGTTGTTGTTACTACTTTTACTGCTTGCAAAGTGGGTTAGTTTTGGTTTTTGACTGGTCTGTGCATTTCATAATTTTCATTTCTCTCTTACGCTTACATTTAATTCTTTGAGAAGTGAGTTCTAAAATGCCTAACCTGTTGTGGCTGGAGTAATTATCCCTACAGTGATTGCTGCTCCTGGAAGTGGCTAGCATGTCCCTACAGCTCCTGAGGGAGGCAGAGCAGGGGGTCTCCACATGCTGTCCTTGCCTGCAGACACCACGCCTGCAGCTCCCATTGATCATAGAATCATAGAGCTGGAAGAGACCTCAGGAGGTCATCAAGTCCCGCCCCCTGCCCAAGGCAGGACCAATCCCATCAATAACAGGGAATCGTGGCCAGAAGCTGTGGGCTCAGTGCCTGTCAATGAGGGGCAGCATATGGTGCAATGATGCTGTTGCTGTACATGCCAGCTGCTTTCAAGAGTGGTGCAGGCCCAGGGCAGGAGTAAGCTGCCTTAACCCCACTGCTCCACTGCCCCAGAAGCCATCTCAGTTAAACAGTGCCCAGCCAGAGCCTGTTTCCTAAACCCATTTCAGCCCCAAGCCTCCCCCTGCACACAATCTCCTGCCCCAGACGTGAGTTCCCCTGCACCCAAACTCCTTCCCAGACCTTGCACCCTGAAGCCCCTCCTGCAACCCAATCCCCCAACCTGAGCTAAGCCTAGAGCCCTTCCCATACTCAAAACCCCTTGGCCCAAGACCAGAGCCTGCACCCCAACCTCCTACCCCAGCCTGGTGCAAGTGCGTGAGGATGGGGGAGGATGGGAGATGGAGTGAGCAGGGTGATACCTTGGAGGAGAAGGGGTGGAGCCAAGGCACAGGACCTCAAAGAAGGGGCAGGAAGGAAGTGGGGCAAGGATATTTGGGTTTGAGGTAGATCTTACATTGCACTTAAATTGAAAAAGTGATCTTGTACAGCCTCTTCCCAACTTACGAACTGGTTACGGACCAAGCAATTGGTCGTAACTCAGTTCGTTCATAAGGTCGGACCCCATAGAGTTACACTCGACCGCGCTGTTCATAAGCGCGGATCACGTTCGTAACTCGGGGTCCCCCATTTACGACAGCTTCGGTCGTAACTGCGAATGGTCATAAGTTGACCGTTGGCAACTCGGGGGACCGGCTGTAGTTAAAAAGATTGAAGACCACTGCTCTAACCCTAACCTCTGACAGCTCTGTCCCAATGCAATATTTGTGGCTCTCCTGATGCCGGCATAAGAGAGACACCAAGAAGCAGATTTTCAGGTTAGATACACAATTAAATGCCCAAAGTGTGTGTACAATTTCAGACCTAATTTTTACACACTGTTATTCAAGTTGCCTATGAAAATTAGATAATTTTGTACACAAATGGCTACTTGAGTGTGATTACCTGATTAATATGCACAGTGACACTTGTATATTGATGTGCACATGCAGCTGCATACCTAATGTCTTTGGAAAAATCTGTTTGGAAAGGGGTCACAGAAGGAGAGAGGCATTACAAAATGTAGAACAAATTAAAGGAGGATAGGAGAGACATCCCCAATATGTGATATAAATGAGGCAATATAAGATCATTCACTAATTTCATGAATGAAATATTTGGGCTTTTTATTAAGGACTATATTTTACTTTGAACATATTTGAGATGGGGACACCCCTCAGTGAATCGTATGCTGCTAGCCTCACTTCACACTGCTATATATGTCTCTGTATTAACTCTACAAGTTGAGACCCTCTCAACTGAGACTCTCTGGTCTGGCAGTCTGTGTGGGCTACCAAGACAATGGATGTTGCTGCACCAGAGAGTCCCATGAAGGGCCAGAGGCAGGAGACATGTGGGGGGTCAGGATCCCAGCCAGACTGGCTGCTGGGGGATCAGCAGCCGGAAGCCCTGTTGCAGGAGTCCAGCTGAGCGGGCAATAGGGCGGCCGGGATGCCAGAAGGCTCCGGCGGAGCAGTAGTCTGCCATGGTGGGGCCAGGAGCCCTGATGGTAGGACTGCAGGCTGGCGCAGCAGGGCTGCTGGGTCCAGGAGCCCCAGCGATGGGGAGGAGGTCTGCCACGGTAGAGCTGGGAGCTCCAGAGGTGGGACTCTGGGATGCCATAGCAGGGCAGAGGGGCTGGTGGTAGGTGGAGAGTTGGCCAGGCTGGGGGGCCAGTGGCAGGGGAGCCAGAAATGACCTTTTCTGGTCTGGCAAAATCCCTCCTTTGGGATAACTAAGGTCCTGAGGGTGCCTGACCAGGAAGGTCCAACCTGTAGAATGCTATTGAAGTATGGGGATATGGATCCTGGGAACCCATGCTACAAGTAGTTCTGCTCATCGATGCAAAACTTTTTGCATGCTGTCAGTGAAAGAATAAAGAAATCAAAGATTTTTGGTTTTGTCTTTCTTTTTTATGTTAACAGCAAGTGGTGTCAGCACAGGGTTGGGCTCCTACAATAGACAGTGAACCAATTCATCCAAGTGCCATCTTGCTGGTTCCTCAGCTTCTCTTACCAACTAACTCACTTTCTTAATATAACTATCTATGCTGCACTAGCTGTGCTGATCAAACAGTGCATGATGAAATCAGATTGTATTGTATAAGGGCTTTGATTTATAGGGGGGAGTAACTTTTTTACTGATCTTTAAACTTGCCTTTTGAGTTGGGCATTGCAGCACCAGATCTAACAGAAGGTATAGGTTTGAAATACAAGGAATTATAGAGGTGATATATAGGTTTATAGCCCAGGCACACACAAAAAAATCCATAGGCCCAGGAAATCTCCATTGTTTGTTCATAGACGAACACCACATGCTCAAGTTCTGGAAATTACACATCTTTATTGAGGGAATTACCAGCATTTCCCGGCTGGTACATTCTGGACCACCAAATAAAGTCATGACAGAGAACTGAGATATTTTAGCTTTCTTTTACACTCTTTATGTTAATCTCTTTCCCTCACCATCAAAGTACTTTTTAAGCATAGAAAATATGGTTTCATTTAAAGGAAAGCTAGCTTGTTTACTCACTTGGCATTAAAATAACTGTCACGTCAGCAGCATGTTTTACATACTATTACAAGACTTGTTTGATTAAAAAAAAAGTTTAGTAGTAATTCTGAGGATGGTTATACCCCATATCAGCTAAATTTTTAATTTAAATGTCAAGTTATAGAATTTCTCCATTCAAGTTAAATGGAATTGATATTAACTCACATGGATTGTTTTTAGTATACAAGGGACTCAACAACTGGTATACAGTGTCAGGCACTAGGCACTTCATATACCTGTAAAATGGCCAGCCATTTTAAAAAAAGAAAAAGGATAGATACCAAATGAGCAACTCACACAACTCACCACTGTTAATCTCAGGAAGTTGGAGTGGGAAAAGGGTTTGTTCAATAAATGTTGCCATGATGTGCTGTACAATGACTCTGGCCATTGCTATAAAATGATTCCATTATTTAGTAATATAAACTATTTTTTTCACAACTCAGTTTACTCATGCAGTCAGCTGATCATTTCCCCAGCCTCCTGCCTCTTGTTAACTATACCAAGAATGGGAGGGGCATGATTTCTTCTAGCAGCATACAACTTTATTTAAAATTTTTCACAATAAAATGTCTGCCAACCTGAACTCAAGTTTTTTTCAGACCCAATCCAAATGCAGCACTTCCCCCTGAGCGTGCATCAGTGCCACATCTTGTCGTTGGCACTAGTCCCAGTGAGGGTCTCCTCCTTCCCATGTCTGCAGTCCATCTCTGGCCACTTTTTGCCCATGTGCTGGTAGCTGCATTTCCTTCTCCTGCCATCTGCTCCGGCTTTGCTGTGCATGCTGTATTCTGTCAGAATTCTCACTCTGCAGCACATGCAGATCGCAGCAAGATGGCAGCAGCCAGCAGGAGAGTGGCTTGCAGCCACTGCTGCTGCTCAAAGTAGGATTAATTGCATTTAATCAGCTAATTGAGTAGTCGATGGAATTTCCATCAACTACTCGGTTCGTCGATAATGGGGGAAACTGTAGAGCTGCAGCGGGGTTAACACACGGCCCTGGAAGCTAACCTCACTGCAGCTCTGCCTTTTAAATGTATTAAGAGTCATCAGGCTCTTAATGCAAAAGGCAGAAATGTAGCAGGAGACCAAGACACGAGCCAGGAATCAGTTGATTCCTGCCTCGCGCCCACTCCCCCCTCTATGCCTCTGCTTCCCCGCCCTCCCACAATGACAATGCTGGAGGGAACTGGCTTTTAAGACAGCTCCCTCCAGCACCAGCCCCTGCTCCCCACTTGGTGCCTCTCTCTGATAGGGGCAGCAAGTCGGGGGAGGGAGCGACTAGTCAATTCACTATGCTTATTGGGTAGTCAACTAGTTGACTAGTCACTTATATCCCTAGCTCAAACCCCCCAAGCCCAAGAGGATCAGGTTGCTTTTGGATCTTACTTAAACCAACACTTGAAGTAAGTAAGGTCCCATTGGGTTCAGGTCAGGTTTCAAGGCTCTACATAAGAACCCACGTACCCACATCCTCTGTCTGCTCAGTTTGTGTGTGCATGTAATTCTGTAGGTATCAGTATAGGCACGTCAACAAAGTTCACTTGCACATATGCATTCGTAAGAATGAAAGAGGTGAATATGGAGCCTTTTTGAGTGGTCAGTATGATTTTGTTCACTTAGATGACAATTTTAAATAAGACATTTTAAAACTATTTTTTCACCTGAAATTATATATCTTTGTACTCGTGGCTTCTGTTATGCAGAATAGTATTGTACTCTTATCAGTATCTTTATTAGGACCATTTGGGAAGTAAAGTGCTAACTACCATGAGAGGTATGTGAATCTGGTCTAGAAGTGAGATACTGCTCTGCATGAATAAGGGTGGCAAATCATCCCTTAATGAAATGTGGGGTTTTCTGCTCAACCTCAGATTTAGCTTTGATCTTTCCTAAGCTTCTAAGAATTTTCTGCCGTCTATTGGCCTGATTATATCCAAGCAATTCATCTAATCTCACTGTACTTCTAAAACTACTTTTAAATCTTGTTTCTATTTTAGGATCCTACAGCTCCCACCCTGGGCTGTCTCCAGAATTTATGTGTATAGTCCATGTGGCCAAAAGAAAAGAATTGTTTCATTCAAACATTTCAAATATGGTTTCAAAATCTTCTCTGAGATTGGTACATGCATTTTTCTAACATTGTCCATGCTGATTACTGTGCAAGCTATACACCAAGGGAGGGCAATAAGTGGTCTGCAGGCCAGATGCAGCACATCAGGGTTCACTGTTGGCAGGCCACCAGATGCTTTGTTTACCTGAGCGTCTAAAGGCTTGGCTGCTCACAGCTCCCAATGGTCATAGTTTGCTATTCCTAGGCACTGGGAGCTGCAGGAAGTGGTGGCTGGGAATGATAAAACACAGAGGCTATGAGCAGTCATACCTGTGCACACGCAGGTAAAGAACGTCTGGCAGTGTGCCAGGGGCAAATCTTGGGGTATACACCCGGTGTGTAAGAAAATTATCTCTTTTTATACTTAAATTGATACAGGTTGGACCACCCTGGTCCAACAACGTTGGGACCTGACAAGTCCCAAACAAGAGACTTTTCTGGACTGGGGAGGTGGCCCCTGCCACCGGCCCCAAGCCAGCCAGCCCTCTGACTCTGACCCCCTTTATTACCACTCCCCACCCACACACACACACCACCGCCAGGCTGTCAGCTCTGCTGCTGATCGCCCCCTGGCTGTCATGGTCATCCAGGATTCTTCAACCTCCAGCCCCATGCTGCCACAGTTCCCTGGTCCTGCACTGCTGCGGGCAGCCAAGCTTCCCCAGCTCTGCACTACCAAGTGCTACCGGGGTTCTCCAGCCCCCAGCCCTGTGCTGCTGCATGTGGCTGGGATTCTCCAGCCCTTGGCTCCGCACTGCTGTGGTTCCTTTGCTCCATGCTGCCACGGGTGGTCAGATTTCCTCGGCTCTGTGCTGTTGTGGGCTGTTGGGGTTCTCCGTCCCCAAGCTGCTGTGGGCGGTCAAACTTCTTCTTCCTCTGGCCCCATGCTACCGGTGGCTGCTGGGGTTCTACAGCCCATCCCCAGCACTTTTGTGGGGCTCCAGTCCTGCTGCCCCCAGCCAGGCTGTTGGCCCTCCTACCATTAGGCTCCTGGGCTCTCTGGTCCAGGAGCATTTGACCACAGATGTTGCCAGACCAGAGAGTACCAGTTTTCAGAGGTTCAGCCCATACCAATAAACCCATCTATGTATCATGAAAATTCCAACACGTTTGACCTTGGGAAAGTCAGTTAACATCTCTGTATGTACTCCTCTGTAAAGTGGATTTAGCACTCTAAATCTATCACCAGACATGATGAGACTTATGGTCTGATCTGTTTCCACTGAAATCAATCACAAAACTCACATTTGGAAAACTGACTGGAAAAAATAAATTCCATTTAGTTGAGGGACTAATATGTATATACATATTCATTTTTTAAAATGAGTATCTTTTATGATTTGTCATAACAAGTCATGCTTACATTCTTTGTGTGATTTTTTTTCCATATACTGTATATCATTAGTCTATATCATCTATATATAACATGGCCCAAGTTTTCCATGGCTTTTATCTACAATCAGTGGAATTTTGGCCTTGTACCTCTGAGCAGAATTTGCTACTTTCTGTGCAATATGGACTTTGAACCATACATAATAGATCTTTTGTAGAATGTCTAAGTGAAGACAAAAGCCTTTGTTTTGCTGAGTCACATCCTTGTAGAATAGATAGCTATCAGAAAGTTTGGATTTTGTGTCCAACTGCAATTTAGACTTTGAGTTGAAGTTCTTCCTTATATTTGCTTCTCTTTTTTTCTTAAAAAAAGTAGCTGCATGTTTTAGCATGTACAATCTTGCACATTTTGTCTGGGCCCTATTATCTCAGTTCTCCCTTTTCTTTTGCAGCAATACTGTTAACTGTCTGCAGCTTGCAGGGTTTGTCTATATTTCTTATGAATATTCTGAGAAAAGGGACAATAATCAAAATCTGCTCATGTCGGTTTTCATAGGTTCAAAACATAACAGGCTCAAGAGGAACAGTAATAGTAGTTTGTATTTATAATTAAATTTGAGGTGCCTACATGCAGAATAGCTGTTCATTCATTTTAAAGTTCTTTTGACATCTCACAGCAACATCTTTGTAAGACATACTGCTTTATTGCTGGTATCCATGGTAGAATATTATTCCAGAGGAAACAATTATTCTTTATGTCCTTGCATTTTTAAACAAGTTTCAGGAGAGTGTGCCTCAGTTGAATAGCTCTAGCACAGAAGAAAAAGAACAACCATTTAGTGAAGTAAAAATCCAAATTAGGCTTTGAATCATAGGGCTGGAAGAGACCTCAGGAAGTCATCAAGTCCAGATCCTGCCCAAAGCATAACCAGCCCTAACTAAACCATCCCAGCCAGGGCTTTTTCAGACCGGGACTTAAAAACTTCTAGGGATGGAGATTCTTCGACCTCCCTAGGTAACCAATTCCAGTGCTTCACCATCCTCCTAGTGAAATAATTTTTCCTAATATCCCACCTAGACCTCCCCCAAAGCAACTTGAGACCATTGCTCCTCATTCTGCTATCTGTCACTACTGAGAACAGCCTCTCTCCATCCTCTTTGGAACCTCCCTTCAGGTAGTTAAAGGCTGCTATCAAATCCCCCTTTAAATTCCCCCCTTTGTCTAAATATAATCCAGTGTAAATGAAATTGATCAAAACTACAAGTTAATTCCATACCCTTATTCCCAGAGGGAATCTTGAATGTTTTACTTGCTACTGTTCGACATTCTTCTTATGATTCAGATTGAGCCAATTTATGGAATATAGTAGCCATTAACAATCTAAGAAAATTTAAATTTTGTTGTTCCAAGAGTTATTTCAGGTTCATTCTAGAAATGTTTAGTACAAATGATTTGCTTTGGAATAGTAACACAAACTTCTGTTACTGCTCTTCTAAACCCTGCGAATTAAACCCTGCGAATTAAAAAGAAAAAAAAAGTGTTATATAAAACCAATGGAGAAATAAGGTGTGCGTGCATGTGAGAAGGGATTTTGAGCTTCTGCTTCCAATTTACCACTTCCATACCCTTTATAGCATGTACTTTACTGAACAAATGAACCACTAAATTGTGGAATAACTCCTTTATCTGAAATTTGGGTAAATGCCATTGGATTTGTCCAAAACAATTTTTTTTAAAAAAAGAAAAGAGACTATGTGCTGCATAATTTGCGAGAGAGGCCATAAAGATCACTTTGGTGAGAAAGGTCATTGCTGGAATAACCATGAATTCATGGTTTGAGTTGATTGAGGATTAAGTTCAGAAAATGAGTGACAATATTCAGGAACTATCTGCAGAAAAAGAGGAATTGCAGCACATAATCTCTGACCTCAAGAATGAACGGAAGAAATGAGAAGTGGGCAGCAAATGAAACTCCAGTTATAAAACTAACTGAAAAAGGTTGTAGAGCTGGAAAATTGGGGGGCTTACCCAAGAGTGGAGGGGATAAGTATGCGGTCACAGTTTTTCAAAAAATGGGTCCTTGAAAAGGTACAAAATGAAGTGGAAATTTACAGTTAAAGTAGAAGTGACACAGATTCAACAGCAACAAGGGCATTTATGTTGGGTTCCATAATTTTAAGGACTAAGGATGAAATTCCAACCCATTTAAAATAGTCAAAATTTCCATTTACTTTACTGGTGCCAAAATTTCACCCTAAGGCTACGTCAACACTGTGGAGCTATTTTGGGATACCAGAAGTATTCAAAAATAGCTATTCTTTTGAGCAAGCCCATTATTGTAAAATATAACAATATTTTACAATATTGCTATTCCTGCATGCCTGTAAACCTCATTCCTTGAGTAAGGGACGTTTTGGAATAGTGCTCTATTTTGAAATTTGCTCAAAATAAGCTATGCAATTTGCATAGCTCAAATTGCATAGCTTATTTCGAGCTATGGGTGCAGTGTAGATGCACCCTAATATTGTCTTTGGAAGCATCAAGAGCCACCAGAAACCTTGAAGAACACAGCTGTCAGTTCTTTTTCCAGAACAAGTCAATGAAGAGCCAAAAAAGTGAAGATATGAATTTTATCAGTAAGGAAATAATGCCATTCATTGCAGCATGAAAATATGAAGAGTATAAAGACATCTTTTGTAGATTGGGAAATAAAAATATGGTTTCCTTGTGGGGAGGGGGAAAACGTTAATAAATTACTGTTTAAAGACTGCTTGTGGTTTTGTTCATGCTCTGAACAAATGTGGCTGAGATTTTCAAAGCAATTTAGAGAATTCAGACATCTTGTTCATTATAGTAGTTTGTGTCTAAACTCCCTAGGTAGTTTTGAAAAATCTATGCCACATTTTGTAGACAGAAAAAAAACAAAATTAAAAATGGTACTGGATATGATGCCTCATTTCTCCAGAATGGAGTTGTGATTTATGATGTGCACTTGAATCAGACTCTTTGATTAGAAACATTAAGAAATGCATTCCTGCCTTACATAAGGATAGGTTGCTATGCCGGGTGCACTATGTACAAATGAAACCCTTATTGCACTAGCTAATGTTTATATGCTGCATTTCACCAAAGAATGAAATGTAAAACATTCCGATGTAGTGCAGACAATTGGAAATCTTATTCAGAATAAAATATGGGTCGGATATTTCAATCACTTTTAATAACGTAAAAGATCACACTCCATTGACACAAACAAACAGGAGTCCTAAATCAAAGCTGTTTTAAAAGAGGGTTCATCTGACAGGCATTTCATCTTCAGGTCTCATTACAGCTGAAAATTAAATCCAATGCCTGAATTGACTGCTTCTTAGTAATTGCCTTACCTAGTTCTTTCTGCACCTCAAGAACCATTATTGCTTTGTTTTGCTAGTGGTCTTGTGAATTCTCTTTCAGGTATATGTTGCTCGCATACTAAGGCTTTATCTATACTACAGCAGGGATCAATGCTCTGAGATAAATCCACTGGCAGTTGATTTAGTGGAACTAGCAAAGACACCCCCGCTCTCCCAAAAATCAACCACAGATGACTCTGCAGTTGACCTCTGTACTCTACCCCTGATGAGAAGAGTAAGATGAGTTGACAGGAGAGTTTCTCCAGTTGACCCCCCACAGTGTAGACCCTATGGTAACTCAACCTAGATACGTTGACTCCGGGTACATTGGTCAAGTAGCTGGAGTTGTGTACCTTAGGTCAATTTTCTGCAGTAGTATAGACAGACATAGGCTAACTGATCACTACATTTGGAGTCAGAAAGGAATTTCCCCTCAGATCAGATTGGTAATGACTGTATGGGTTTTTACCTTCTTCTGCAGCATGGGTGGAGGTCACTTATTAGGACCATCTATGAATCTCTCACTTAATCCACTCTTGTTATTTCAGGGGCCTCAAGCATTGGTGCACCTGGGTCAGTGGTTTTCAAACTTTTTTTCTCATGACCCAATTGAAGAAAATTGTTGATGCCCTCAACCCAACATACTTTGACTAGAGTGGGGGCTCAAGGGTGGGGCTGAGAATGAGAGCTTTGAGGTGTAGGTGTGGGCTCCAGTTTTGGGGATGTCAGGGCTGGGGCAGGAGAGGCTTACCTTGAGCAGCTCCTGGTCAGCAGTGCAGTGGGCAGTGTTAAGGCAAGCTTCCTGCCTCTCTTGGCACCGCAGACCATGCTGCGTCCCAGATGCAGCCAGCAGCAGGTTCCCAGCTAATGGGAGTGTGGACCTAGTGCTCAGGGCAGGAGCAGTGTGCAGACACTTGTGCACTTCCCCTCTCTCCGCCCCTCCCCCCTACGAGCCAGGCCTGTTGCCAGCCATTTCTGGTGCACGGTGCAGTTTACAGTGCCAGGACAGACAGGTAGCCTGCCTTAGCACCCCCCACTCATCACCTGATCACCCTGCAGCAATGAGACCCAATGCCTGACATTCCACAACCCAGTAGTGGGCCGTGACTCGTAGTTTGAAAACCACTGACCGAGGTCATTTCTGTTCTCAGCTTTTCACATATTTACTACGTTAGTATCCCAAGAGCTGTAACATTTGGTTTAATTCTGGTTGTTGGCATGATATGAAAATGGCAGGGTGTTGTTTAATGGCTTGTGACATATAGGGGATCAGACTAGATGAGCTGTTGATCTCTTTTGGCCTTAAACACTATGATTCTGTGCAGTCCAAACAGTGACTGACTAAGTGTAGAGATTTAGTAAACACTTGCTAAGATAATCACCTTAGAGATTTGATAATCACCTCTGGCTAACAAATTTGTGCATTGTTAAGAGGACCTTGATAGAGGTATCCACTGGCACAGTTTTCATACTGTTCTGGAGGGACAAATTCCTATGTAGAGAATAAGAAAAAAGCCATTTTAGCAATGTAGATGAAAGCAGCAAAAACATAGCACAACTGTAAATTGATTGCCAGAACCTCTACTGAAACCAAAACACTTCCACTAAAACTCATCTTTTGATACCTTAGTCACAATAAAATCCCAAACAACCTACTGTAGATGTGAAATTGAAAGATTACAAAACACTGTTATAAAAATAAGAACATGCAGCAATTTTTCAAAAATAAACCTCTTGTAGCTATAATCAAATACATGGAATCTCAAGTTCTTAGACTAACTGAATATGTGAATTCAAGAAATTCTGGATTGACCAGTACAAATGATCCATAGTTGATTATAATCCTGATAAATTATGAATATTTATTTAAAGAATATTTAGCAAATACCAAACTGTTGACAGTTATAGATTCACTGAAGATTGAGAGATTTGTTACAAAAGTGGAAGTTGATCAGTCAACTGGAAAGTGTAGTACATAGGACCTTAATTTCTCTAAAACTTTTATCATTGAGACATTTGATATTTTTAAAAACTTCCAAAGAGGAAGAAAAATATAGTCATTTCAAGATCCTGGAAAGGTTTATAAATCTTTGCTTCCTGCAAGGTAGTTTTCCTGATCAACTGACACAAAAATTTTGACACACATATAAATTAATTCCTTTTAAAATTCATTAACTCCAACCAAACCAACTTTATTCTAAATTGTCAGTCATTGGTAATTTGCAAAACATTTTTAATATGCTACCTACCTCCCTACCAGATTGCCTCTCTGTATTTTGAGACGTCCTTTGTGTGGAGTGGTCTTAGCCATCTTTGGTCCAGATGAACATTTTGATACCAGGTTAAAGACATGCCAGGACGTCCCACAAACCCTGCTGAGGAATATTAAGATAGCCTCTGCTCCTCTCCCCCCCTTTTTTCATGTCCTGTGGAATCCAAGAGCTGGGGGAACTTTGTCCCAGTTACTATTTGATATTAGAGTAGATTCTTTGCAGAGGCAATTAAGAGCTAGCCAAAGCTTAAAAGTTTCCTATTAGGCCAAAATAGCACTTTTTGCTCTGTGGTTTTTGTTACATACGTTAAACAAACAGTCTTCAAACATTTAGCTGCAACTGAGAACTTTGGGCAATTAGGCTACAAACTAAACCTTATCAAAATGGAGACCCTAAGATCATGATACAGTTTCTCTTTAAAGCATCTACTGGATCAGTGAAATATATGAGTGAAGGTATCGCTTACTTCAAGGAGATGGAGATGTGTAGCACAACTACTATACCACTACCAAGAAAAAAGGAAAAAAGATTATTAGATGTGGAGAAAAACAAAATTTTTTATAGCAATGTGAGGTAAAAGAGCTGTATTACAGATTAACACTTTTCCATGTTTGTTATCTAAAAGCTTTGTTCCCTTGCACAGTTGGCAGAAGTTAAAGAATGCGAGTTCCCTTTATGTCTATGTGGGAACACAGAAGCCCAGGAGGCCGTAACATTCTATTTCTGGGCAGCATAAGTAGTATATCTAGTGGCATAAACATTTTCTATAAAAAACTACTTTTGTGAAAATTGCATTTGAAACTAAAACAGCAGAGAGGCTCATGCAAGCCTTAAACAGAATTGGTACAGAAAGTTGATACAGATATCCAAGGATTTCCTGAATTTTGTCACAAATCATGTAGCAAATTTGAGTACTTTTGAGAAATGTTTTGTTCTTTCCATATTATGTTTAGTCTGTAATAAAACGTGACTTTGTGTACCGGTCAGCAGGTTTATGCACAATGAATTCAGAATGGTTTCCCAGATGTTCATGTTTAACTAGGAACCATATTCCTGAAAGGAATAATGCTTTCAAAGGTTCTCTATCTGATTAACAGCTTTCACTGTTCTCAGCTTAGTGGTTTTATAGTCTGTCATGGAAATTAATTGAGTAACCCCCAGCTCAGTTCTTTTTAAGTTTAGATACAGTTCTACAGAAGGGATATATTGGTAGAGAAGATATAGTCACCATCATCATTTGAAATGAAACGCAGGAATTATTTGGTCTAATAGTGGATCTAACATTCAAGTTACTTATCAGAAATATCTGGAAAAAAAAGACACGGTTATGCACTATGGATATCATGTATATTGTGTGTTTTGCTGTGGCTTTCTCCGCATCAGAGAAAGAGCCATCAGATGTAGTCCTGGAGGTAAAACATCACTATCGATCTATAGTGTAGGAGGATTTTGAATTCTCTCTCACGCTAGATATTTAATGTGGCTAAATTTGAAAGTACTGTAAGCCATAAAAATAGAAAACCTCCAATACAAAATCAGGCATTGACAATGCCAATAACTTGTGGGGCAAAATGTAATGGTCCTGCTGTACACTCAAACATTGAGCCCATTCCACAGCAACAACTCAATGCTTGCTAAATTTTACAACTCCATCACATTACCCGGCAAGAACATTCCATGTACAATGACATTTTTGTTTGCCCTCCATTAAAGGCTTCTCATCTCCCACCTGACAATCTGCATGACAAGACTCTGCCATGGACCTCCTACTGATAATCCACAGAACTTAGTACAGAAAGGAAACATATTGAATCTCTCACGTACACATGATCAGACATGGGGGCAGGACAGGGAGAGGGGCTGAGACCCTTCCTCAAAAAGTGGGGCCCTTGAGATTGCCTCATATCACAAATGCAGCAGTGCCACACTTCCCCAATGAATCCCTCCACCTTTCAGTACAGCTACTCCTGACACAATTAATGCCACTGGTGGGAATGCAGCTTATTATCAGTGGCTGTTGCCATCTCTAGTGGGCAGAAATAACTGTATTTCATGGTTTTCAAAGTGCTGAGCTTTGCTGAATCCGACTTTCTGGAGGGGCAGGAGGTTCCACTGGGCAACCTTAGCTCACCTTGGTATTAGTGATTTCTTTTAAGTCAGTGACTATACTGGAATTGATTTGCAATGAAACAATATTTTCAGTTTTCAAAAATGTCTATAAGACACCATTCAGAGGTTGTTTATCATGGTCATAGGGGAAAAAACAGAGATTGTTGGAAGTTTGTTCATTTTTCACTCTTTAAATGCATTTTTAAGGTGGGACAGGGACTGACCAAGAAAATAAAGGAGAGGGTGGACTTGAAATAGAGCTTATGACTAGCGCATTAATCAAAGATGACTGCAGTAGCTGTTTAAAATCATTTTAACACATGAGCAGAAAGCAATATACAAAAGAACTTTTATGACACCTTGTACTGTCTTTACAGTGTCTACTACAATGAGATCCCATCCTTATTGAAGTCTGCAGATGCTGCAAAATAATGCCAACCTTATTGTTTGGGCTACTCCCACAGTTGTCAGCCAGATTCCTAAAATGTTCCTGTCCAATAGACCCTGTGTGAAAAAGGAGTGGGAAACACAGCACTCTGAAGCAGTAAAAGAGGGAGAGGTTGAGCATCCCAGTGAGATCTGTGAAGATCCCCAAAGTCCTTGGAATAATCTGCCTTTTTTTTTTTTTTTTTTTTTTTTTTGCTTAATGCAGTACCAGGGGTGAGCACTTGACTCCCCCATGTTCGTGGGGATGGTGATACTGTCCATTAAGTTCTCTCTACTTATGCTTCAGAAATCAAGGACTCAAAGTGAGGGGAAAGAATTTTAAAATATGATAGTGAGAAAATGGATGGGGGGGTGGAGTATTTGTCATGGAGGAGGACTGGGTAGGAGCGGGGCAGTGTCAACTTCAAACCATCACCACCGTGTAGATTTTCTAGTGCCCTCCAATGTAGCCCTCAATGTGTACATGCAGGTTTCTGTATTCAAGACCAGAGTAAAATATATTATAACAAAGCAAAACTGTACCCATACACCACAGGCAGTTTACTTGTAAGTGGCTATATGTATATAGTCTAACAGCCCTTAGTTTTTAATTTTTTTATCAGTTCTAAAGATAATGAATATTTAATTACTTTGCAAGTTTACATTGGACTGTACTTCAAAAACTATCAGCACATCAACTAAAAATATACAACGTTTCTTTTTAAAAAAATCTGATAGTTGTAATCCTTTGAGATGCACTTCTTACAATTCGTTCATCAGTGCAGATGTTGGCAACTCACGTGGGACAGCTAAAAATGTCTTTTCATAAAAGCCAAGAAGAAAGTCAGCTGTAAATCATATGCTCGAAATAAAGGAGCCTGTATCTTCCTGTGGGAAGTAGGGATTTCTCAAGACTAAGTCATTATAAAATTAAAGTTTTAATTATCAGATTAATATTATTCCAGAGTTTATTTTATTGACTCTTTGTTCAGAAGAGTGGACACCTTTCCTTAGATTCTCATTAGCAACCTATTAGAAATCAAACTACTGACAGAAACAAATCTTTGGATGTGTATTTTCTAAGGTAGAAATACTGGCAATCCATACACTTCTAATTCGATTTAATATGTCCTACCTTCAGGATCTTGACTGATGGCTAACAGTAAACATGCATAATTATTCTTTCATGCAACTTAGCCACTGGCAATGATTTTGATGGCAGTAATTTTCCCTGCTGAGACTGCAAGTCATGATTCATCAGTTTTATTAGGATTATGAACCTTACCTAAGACTTTAAAAGCTTATGTTTGATGATATTATTAACTCTTTAAGTATGTTCAGAATTAAGAAATATACACTGTATGTACTCCGGCAAGAGGCTGGAAACTAGTGTGTGTTCTACAATTTCTCAGCCATATGCTCATTTTTAGAGCTGTTTGTAGCTGTGGTAAATTTGTGTTATCAAAGCATCGTGTTTAGATCAGATGGCTAAAGTGAGGAGCCATAAAGAAATGGAAGAAGACTATTTTGATGCCTCATATCAGCAAACAAATGGGATTTGCTAGTATCAGCCTAGTCATCTTAGACATTCCTTGAGCCCCTTAATGAGAATGATGAACTTCTGTACGTAGAAAGGTGGTCCAAGAGGCTTCTATGCCCCAAGGTTTACAGTTTATGCTTTTGGCAGCCAAGCAAACAGAGCATTAGTACTAATGACTGCAGGATAGAAAAACTGTTTTCAAGAGGGAACCCTGTGTTTCTCTTATAGTTCTGCCTGCCTCAGGAAGTACCGAGTCAACTGGCTAGCACAGCAGACCATGCTCAAGTGCTCGGCATAAACCCCAAAGACAGAGTGGGGAATGTGTACTAAAGGAATGTGCTTATACCCAGTTGTTTTACACATGCTTCAGGAGACTCTCTAAAGGCCTCTTTAGGAAAAAATATTTATTATCTTGAGCCATCCATTGAGACCGCCAAATATTGATGCTTGGTTCAGCAACATGGCTGATCTCACAACTATGGAACGACTGGCATTCCACAGAAAGGGAATGTCTGAAAAATTCAAAGCAATTTGGGCGTTGTTTAGATCTCTATGATTAACATGGACCCAGAAGATAGATATGTCACTATCCCTTTGTCCTAACCCTCTTTCTTTACTGTGTGTATGATGATGATGAATCTTGTATGTTGGTGCATTTGGAAAATTTAATTTAAAAAATTATAGGTTTAAAAAAACAATGTCCAGAATAATCAATTAATGGTGAATTTCCCAATGCTTGTCACATTCGAGGTTTATCCACTAATGACATAGAGTTAGAATTTTGGATCCATACCTACATTTTTAATTGGAATCCTATCCCGAGAGCTCATGATAGTTCATTACTTCATATAGATTTCTGAGTGGACATTTTGTACAACCATTATTGCTTCTCCCATTTCCTTATCTATGAAAATGTTAGCCATTGTGTTTCTAGTATGTTTTAATTTATTCTACTCTATCACCTTTTCAGTGATTCTGCTGAGGGGAGAAGGGAGGTAAATATTGTTCAGGAAGGATTCAAGGATGTCATTAAGAGCAGGGCATAATGAGAAATGTCTCCAAGATATAAAACTGAGAGATACCAGGAAGAGTTTAACCTTGTGGAGGCTGGATTAAAGCAACCTAGACTCTAGTCACAGCAGCAATTAAGACCAGTTGGAACATTGTTTTTCTTTCTTTCTTTCAAGTAGGAGTGTGTGGAACATTTTATACTAAAAGAGTTGTACTGTGCTGATCCCAAATCCCAGAACTCAGTTGGGGTGATTTCTTCCCTTCTTTAATATGTGGCCTGTTTATATCCTTTTTCGTGACTGCGGCTTTATCTTTTTTGGAGGGGGGCAGAGGGGTGCTTTAAATAAAATGAGCTGTTTTTGTTAAAATGCTTTTGAATTGATTTTCTAATATGCAGATAAATTAGATATTGGATATTGCAACGCAGAGCAATACACCCAGGTAGAATCTTATTTAAAATCTACCCTCCATTACTCTTGAGCAACCCTGCTGACTCCTGTTGGTTAGCACAGTGCTAACAAAGGGTAGAATTTGGCTAGTACTGTGAGGGCAATATTAGCTGTTGATTTCAGTTTGGGTCTGGGATGTTAGTTTTACTGTTATTTTCTTGAGTTAGTGAGTACAAATCTAAATTAGAACTGAGATTAGATTTGATTACAGCAAATTCTAACATGGCTAATTTTCAGTAGGGAGCCTGAGATTTTGGAGAGACTCCATTATAACTGGGGGAACCACTCAGCAATCTGATCTCGTCCGGACAGAGAGGGAATAATTTCAATTCAGAAGGAACAAAACTCACTATAGAGATTAGGATCAAATTTGTTCATGCAGCCTTGAAGTTCATTTTACTTGTTTGGGCAAGTAAAAAAAACCTTTTGACTGTCCCCGGGGTTATAAGTGTGCACCTCCTTACCAACTCAAAAGCTGCCTGTGATGCACATGATCTTTCATATAAAAGACTGCCAGTTTCACAGGATCCAAATGAATGTATTTTTTGTTTAAACTATACTCACAGTTGAGATACAGCCATGACACATGGGAATAAAACTCTTTAAACCTCATTTTCTGTTTGTTAAAATAGCATCAGCTGTTTGAAGATGCCTGTAGGGTATTTCAAGTAACCTGAATCAGCTTCCTAGTTCATAGTCAGTTTTTGTAGCTTGTACAGTCCTGTTCAGTGTCTGTTCTGTGGAAACCACAAGGTAAGTGTCTTAAATAGAGCCATTACAAAACCCTTGTTTCAGAAATCACAGAGAATTAGTCTTCTTTAAGAGCTAACTGCCTGTTTATATGTTAACATAAACACATAGGACACAAAACATTGTTTTGTAACCTAACTGTATAAAAAAAAATTCTGTCCGGACTGTCAACTGTTCAGCCAAATGTAAAGCCAGTACTACTAAAACAACCCCTCAAAACTCGAACCAGGGAATTTGCCAGACCAGGGGAGGTCAGTGTGGTGGGGGCTCCACTTTCCCCTGGCCACTCGGCGGCTCTGCTTTTCCCCAGGCAGCTCCACTGCCACCCAGGGCTCTGGTCTTCCCACAGCAGCATTGGGGAGGTTTCCATTTTTCCCCTTCGCTGCCGCTGGGATTCCACTCTCCCCCTGGTGGAGCCTCCATACTCTCGCTTGTGGCTTCACTGTTGCCCAGGTCTCTGTATTTCCACTGGTGGCTAGGGGCTCTCCTTTCTCCCCAATGGCTCTGCTGCCACCTGGGGACTCCACTACTGCTTGGCAGTTCCATGCTCCACCCAGTGGCTATAATGCCATCAGGGGGCTCTGCGCTCACCTTACTCCCTCCACAGCCCAGATGCCGCCTAGTGAGCTCCATGCTCCTTCCAGTGGCTTTACTACTGCTTGAGGGCTCTGTGCTCCTCCCGGTGGTTTTGCACTCCCTCCAGCACCCCCGCTATGGCCCAGAGGGATCCATGCTTCCCCAGTGGCCCTGCTCCAGTGACAGGGAGCTCCGTTCTGCACCCTCCCCACTGACTGGGGGCTCCATGTTCCTCCCAGCAGTTCTGCTACTCCCGGGGCTCCAGTTTGGCCCCCTAGTTTGGCAATGCTCCTGACCACTAGCCCCAGGCCACCAGCTTATCTCCATGAGTGCTCTCGTCGGTTCACCCCAACAATTTCAGGCCGGGGTGTTGCCAGATAGAGAAGTCCAGATTATGGAGTTTCAACCTGTATTTAATTAAACTCAAATATTTTTTCAGTCTGGTTGGTCACTTGTCTGGTTAGCATGTAGGAAATAAAATATTCATCTGTTTATGGAGAAAATGATCAAAAAAAGCAAATTGCTTTGCTTAAAAAGCTGACAGTAAGAGAGGATTTGGTACAGATAGAGTCAATCAGTTGGTCCTAATTACCTTTTCTCAGAGTAAAAGGAAAAAATGGGCAATTCTATCATATTGAAAGACAGAAACATGATAAGAAATACTTTTTTTACCATATAGTCACATCATTGAGCCTAGCAGCTCTACTACAGAGGCAGATTCTTCGTTTGGTGAATCTGGGGCTTGACACAGGGACAACCCATTCAGATGAGCATTAGCAGGTCTACTAGACTAGGACTCTTGTTGCAGAAGCTAATGTGTCCTAGAGAGGCTAAGGGAGGAGGTAGTACTGACACAGAGTTACCCAAATAAAAAGTAGACACACTATTTTTATAGTCAGTTCTTTCACACTGCGAGAAGCGTTACATAATTAAAGCTCAATGACTGAGTAAGATATTGATGTCTAAAAAGAAAACAGGGTAATAAACAGTCATAGTTCCCATTTCTGATCACACTCAGGGAAATGGGACATGTCCAAGCCGTGTGTCTTAATAGTGGCACTACACTGACTCTTTTCTATTTTATTGGTTCCCCTAGAAAATTTTCAACACTTTAAAAGTAGTAAAATTGTTTTTAGTGAATAATTGATCAAATTAACTAGTTTTGATTTTCTTTGAGAACTAGTAACCATAATTGTAATCCTTAAGTGCTCAGGTTCATAGGTGTTCTTGCGTGCTTTGTCACTTTTTTAATTAAGCACATGCTCAAGTATTTAAATGATTATATTGTATATTACCAAGTATCTCTAAACCTCATATTTTTATCTGGTTTTCCTGGATGTGGGTGCAGGTATTGGGAATCTTCTTAAAAGCGTGTCTTCAACTTTTCATCTTAGCCCATGCTAACTGTCTCCCACCCTGTGGGATATTTCCAGGGTACCATTTCCAGGGACAGAAAGGCTGCAAGAAACCGGGGATGGTGGGAGCTAAGGGAAACCTGTGATACAAAAATAGGAGACTTATGAGTAGAAATAAAAAGGTTAAATAACTTCTGAAGATGGTAATAGTGTGACCAGAGCTGGAATTCTGTGTCCAGTTCTGGTATCCTCAATTCAAGAAGGGTGTTGATAAATTGGACTGAAAGATTATAAAAACATATCTTATAGAAGGGTATGTCTACACTTGCCCCCTACTTCGAAGTAGGGAGGCAAATGAAGATAATGGTTGCAAATCAAGCCTGGGATTTAAATATCCGCGCTGATTAGCATGTTCTCGGTCGCCATTTTAGAAATTCACTAGCCGAGTATGCTCACGTCACATCGCAGCAGTGAATGGAGTCCGATTTAAAGCCTAACTTGAATTAGCTGCCATTCCTCCTGCAATGAGGTTTACCAGCCAATTCGAATTAGGGGCTTTAAATCGACTGCTTTCACTGCCGCGTAGACGCCGGGCAGTTACTCCGGCTAGTGAATTTCTAAAATGGCGACCAGTTAGGAACATGCAAATCAAGCGGATATTTAAATCCCGGGCTTGATTTGCAACTTCAGTATGCTTCATTTGCCTCCCTACTTCGAAGTAGGGGGCAAGTGTAGACATACCCGAAGCGATCCTCAAACTGTGGGGTATGCGCCTCTAGCAGGGCTGTGGAGGAACATTTAGGGGGTATGCAGAGGGGCCCAGAATAGCCACCCAGTCCCTATCTTCTCCCTTCCAGCTCCAGCCCTACCCTCATTCCTCTACACCACCCCCCCAAAGCCAGCTCCACCTCCAGCCCCTACTCCTCCCCCAACCCCAGTTCTGCCCCCAGCTCCACCTTCTACTCCAGATCCTCTACTGAGAAAACCTTAGTTGTGCAGGCAGACAGATTCCATTACTGTGGTAGGGTTGCCAGATGGTTTCAACAAAAATACCAGACATACTTGACATTACATCACAATCTACATTACATCTTATTTAGAAAATACCGGACATTTATATTTTCTCATTTATATTTTCTCAATTTGTTTCCCAAACAGAAAGCTCAAATACTGGACTGTCCAGTTCAAAACTGGACACCTGGCAACCCTAGGGGTGGGGGGTACAACAGGACAAGTTTGGGCACTGCTGCCTTACAGCGATATACTCAAGGAGCTGAATTTGTTTAGCTTCACAAAGAGACAGTTAAGGGGGAACTAGATTACAGTCCGTAAAAACCTATATTGGGAACACATATTTGATAATTGGCTCTTCAGCCTAGCAGCAAAGGATGTAACATGATCCAGTGGCTGAACGTTGAAGCTAGGCAAATTCAGATTGGAAATAAGGCATAAATTTTAACCGTGAGAGTGGTTAACCATTGGAATAATTTACTGAGGGTTGTGGTGGATTCTCCATCACTGACAGTTTTGAAATCGAGCTTGAATTTTTTTCTACAAGATATGCTTTGGGAATTATTAGGGGGAAGTTCTACAGCCTATATTTTGTAGGAGATCAGGCTAAAGGATCACTGTAGTCCCTTCATGCCTTGAAATCTGTGAATCATACTATGAATCATTCTCCTCCCCCCCTTCTTTTTCCAGTGGGGATTTACTTGAGTTGGGACTTTACTGAGAACTATTGGAGCTGAAATTTGGTGCAATCAAAGCTCTTAAACCATCCCTATATTACAAGAGTTGTGGAAACTTATTAACTGCAATGTAAATTCCCTCCACACAGAAGTCAGAATTTCTCAGTTCCTGTAGCGTCTACCTAAATGAGGGGAAATGATTGTGAAAAAGATGACATTGCAATGAATTAATGCTTTTGATTTTACTTTAAGGTTCAAATATGTCTTGTGGGAGAAATGACTTACATGTTTTGTTTTTAGTTCAACTCCTTAACCTTAGTAGTTTTTATGTTAAAAGGAAGTTTGCTGTTTATGGAATCCTAGAATAAATGAGCAAAAAGTGGGAATTATCATATGATCTAAGAACTGTATAGGTCTTAAGTCCAGATGCAGAAAAATGCAAGAGGCATCTTAGAAGTAGGTCTTTATTGCAGTTGCACTCTGTTGGGCTATTGCTCTGACAGCTTAAAAGCATGACTGGCACAGGATGTGTTTTCTATATGTTAAAAAAATAAATGGGACCTTTGAACTTTAAAGAATATTGAACAAGTATTTACTGTATTATCAATCCAATCTCATTCCGTTATTTATTGTTTGTTTGGCTGCTAATGTGCTTTTTGTGTGGGCATTGGGCTTTCATGTTCATTTAAAGGCGCTCGCTCATTCTTACAAAATTCAGATGTCACCAAATTCAAAGAACCTCTTCCTGTCCAAAATGTTGCAATACAAAACTGAACGTACTTATATGAGCAACTTTTGGAGTAGGAGAATTAGCTGTTCATTATTAAAAAAACAGATCTCCTGATCATCATTTAAAAAATTATTTAGTGGGAGAATGCTAATTTTACATTACAAACAATTTAATTTACTTCCAGAAAATAAATAAACTTTTATTGCAAATTGCCAAAAAGTAGTATTACTCATCTCTAAACAATACGTTTTAAGGACACTGAGGCTACCTTTACACTGCAGGCTTTTGCCGGCAGAGAGTATGCTAATGAAGCTCTCATTAGCATTTGTTGTGCTGTCATTTGCATATTCTCTGCCAATGCTTTTTGCGCAAGAGGTTTTTGCGCAAGAACATGCAGTGTAGATGTGTCCGTTTTGTGCAAAAAACCCGTTTTGTGCAAGATCCTTATGCCTCAAAAAAGGAGGTATAAGGATATTGCGCAAAAGGGTGTTTTTGCACAAAACAAACCCATCTACACTGCCTGTCTTTGCATAAAAACCTCTTGCATAAAAAGCATCCACAGAGAATATGCAAATGACAGCGCAACAAATGCTAATGAGCGCTTCATTAGCATACTCTCTGCCAGAAAAAGCCTGCAGTGTAGACATAGCCTGAAATATGCATTTTACACATTTTACACATTTTTTTCTGCAGTGGGAATCCGAGAAAACACAGCCTGATATTCACACCCTACATTCCTTTTTTAGTGAATAGTTTTCCAAAAGAATTTGACCATTTCTCTTATATACAACTAGCACATTTATTTACCTGATGTTGTTTGGGTCTTTAAGGAGGGACTCGGCAGGGGTCTGTGGTTGGGGGGAGGGAGGACGAGGAGGCGCTCTGGGCAGGAGAGTGTGTGTTTGTGTGTGTGTGTGTGTAGGGGGAATGGGGCCAAAGCACCCCTGAGATTCATACCAGAGCTGATTTCTCTTCCCCTTCCTATCCCTGTCAGGGAGTGAAAGCAAAGTGCGCAGCTTGTCTGTCTCAGCTGCTCTCCCCAGCCAGAGCGAGGAATGCAACAAACTGCATTTCCCTCTCGCTCCCTGATGAAGGGGAACAGCCAGCAGTGTCTCCCTATGAATTGGGGCGGGGGCCTCAGTGCTCCCTGCTCCTGCCCTCCCTAAAGGATGCCTGGGAGGCTCGAGGTTGAGGCAGTCCTGGCCGAGGGGCACCCTCCAGCCAGTCCCTTTCACCTAGTGATTCTGTCTCTTTTCTGTATCATTTTATCAGAAGCAACCCCATTCCAGGAACACCCCATTTTCCTGGCACAACCAAACCTTTACCTTGCTTTCAGTTATGACAAGAGAAAGCTGTATACTGAATTTGGTGGTCCTAGCTCTTTCTGTTTAGGAGGAGTTCTTGAACAAACAGACAGCAAAAGCCTCATATATTTAGTATATTTTCTGTTGAACTGGCAATTTTTCAGTTTTTAACTTCTTTCCTCTCATCAAAGACATTATTTTTGAGCAACCATACACAAAGGAATAATTTGTTATCAGGAATCTTGGAGAGTTAGAAAGATACTCTCATAGTTCACAATGCAATATTTGGATCCACCTCAAAGCATGTTTCTGTCAGAGAGATTTTTTTTAAGTCATCCAAATGACTGCAAAAACCTAAAATTACCTCTGATTAACCAAACCCAGGAGTTAGTAGAAATTGCAAACAGGTTGTAATGCTGGAGTTATATAAATGTTCCCCAACTATTTCCATTCTAATGAAGCTACAGGTAATTAAAAGTGACCAGGAACGTGAACATACACTCTGAGGTAAAATGTAATGTAAATGCATGTTTCTCAGCAATTTCAATCCCCACCCAATTTTACTCATGAAAATGGAGTTGTCAGAGAGAGAGAGCAAGAGAGAGAGCACAAAGCCTATATTTTTAATGTCATTCATGTTCTTATCTATGTTGATAAACCCAGCACTTTGGATTTGTGTTTTATCCTAGAAAATCAGGAAGGCTTTTAGGATATTTGCAGCCCTTGTTATGAAAAATGCTAATGTATTTCTTTTTAACATATTATATAGTGGGTGCAAGAAAATTGAGCAGTCTTTAAAATGTCAAACATGTCAATAATTTTTTCAACAGATTTAAATATTTTATAATACACCTTCCAAAAAATCTGTCTGACTCCTTTACATGCCTGTTACCGTGTTACCTGTGTTCAGTGTCAATTTACATTAAATATATTATATTTAATGATATATTTAATAATGTATCTAAATACATTAAATTAGCCTGCCCATAGCAGGTGGCACAATCTCCCTGTACCAGCCCTCTCAAACTTAATAAATATCATGGTGTGCTGTAATGTCTTGCGTATTGTGAGTAGAAAGAAAGAAAGCAAATTTTAATAGAACATCAGCTCCATGGATTTTTTTTTACTTTATTTGCAATCCTTATTGTGTATATCTTGGTTAGTGCCAATGAATAAGTATTAGCTGATCTATGACATCACAGAACTATAGAATTGAAGGATTGGAAGGGACCTCAAGAGATCATGTAGTTCACACACGCATATCCCTCCTCATGTTGAATCAGGATTAAGTGCATCTAGATAATCCCTAACAGGTGTTTGTCTAACCTGTTCTTAGTGATGGGGATTCCACAGCCCCCCCAGTTAATCTGTTGTTGTTCTAACTATAGGGGTAATGAAACAAGTTTTTCCCAACATGTAATCTGAATTTCTCTTGCTGTAAACTAACTTCTTGTCCTGTCCCTTGGTGGACATGGGGAACAATTGATCAAATATGTAAAGGGTGTTAAAAAGAGGACACTAAAACATAGGTCTCCCTTCAGCCCTTCTGTATGTTAAACATGACAAATTCAGCCTTTCTACAGAAATCATGTTTGCCAAAGCCCATATCATTATAGTTGTTTTCCTCTGTATGCTATCTAGTTTATCCACATCTTTCCTAAACTGGACACAGTACTCCAGCTATCAAGTAAAGCAGGCAAATCATCTCCAGTATCTTTCATACAACACTCCTGTTAATGCACCATAGAATGATATTCACATTTTTCAGTACTGAATCACACTATTGGCTCATATTCATTATGTTATCCACTATATTCCCCAGATCCTTTTTAGCAATAGTACTGTCTAGCCTGTTAGTCCCCATTTTGTATTTGTGCATTTGAATTTTCTTTACTGAATTTCATATTGTTGATTTAAAACCAGTTCTCCAATTTATCAAGATCATTTTTAATTCTAATCCTGTCCTTCAAAGTGCTTGCAGCCCTTCCAAGGTTGGTATGATCTGCAAATTTTGTAACATACTCTCTACGCCATCATCCACGTGGTTAAAGAAAATATAGTAGAAGACCCAGAACACAGTCTTCAGGACCCCAGTTGATAAGTCCTTCCATTTTGACACCAAACCCTTGATAACTACTCTTTAAAAATGTTATACAGGTATACATCTATCTCATAGGAAATTTCTAGACTACTAGGGGGCTGTGCCTCCAGTTCGCTATGCTTGTCAACCCCCCTCTCTCTGGGGATAGATGTCTGGCCGTGGAGAGGGTGCAGGAGCAGGCTGGGGGTAGGTGTCTGGCCAGGGGGAAGGGTGCAAGAGCAGGCGGGAGGTGCAGGGTCTCAGTGGAGGTGGTGTTTGAGGGGGGTGCAAGGTCTCAGCAGAGTGGTGAGTGAGCAGGCTGGGGGTGCAGGGTCTCAGTGGAGGGTGTGTGAGGGTGCAGGGTCTCAGTAGAGGAGGCGTGTGAAGGGGGTGCGAGGTTTCAGCGGGGTCGTGAGTGAGCAGGCTGGGAGTGCGGGTTCTTGGTTGATGGTGTGTGTGAAGGGGCTGGGGTGCATAGGGGGGGGAAGGCATGTGGCTCCTGCCCCCTGGGAGGAGGGAGAGGGAAGGTGTGCAGCTTCTGACCTCCCCAGGGTAGGGGGAAGGCCTCATGGCTCCCACCCCTCCCAGGAGGGGTGAGGTTGTACAGCTTGCGGTTCCCACTCCCCTGGGAGGGGGGAGGGGGAGGCTGCATGGCTCAAGACTCCCATAACCCCTAGAGCACAGAGAAGAGGGATGGTCGTGCGGCTCGCAGCTTACGCCCCCCGGAGCACCAGGGAGGGGGAAGCCACATGGCTTATGGCTCCCATCATCCCCTCCCCCTGGAGCACTGGCGGGGGAGGGAGGAGGCAGGGCAGTCGAGAGTGGAGAGGCAGCAGGATGCAGAATGAAGTGATGATGTCACTCTGTCGTCCCGCAAGACTTTTTTTATAGAGAGATATTGCCCTAGTTTGCTTATGAAAATACCACATGGCACTCCATCAAAAAGCCTTACTGAAGTCCAGATATATCATATCTACTTCCCATCTTATCTACTAAGCCAGTTACCCAGTCAAAGAAGGTAATCAGATTAGTTGTCAACTGATTTCAACCCATTCTTGTCTGGCACAGTTGAACTCTCAACAATAAAAGTAAAACTCAACTATGTGGGAGGCAAATCTTTCTGTGGATGCCATCAGACTGTGGAATGGCCTCAACCAAGAGTCTCAAACCTCACCACTTTCTTCTCCAATTGTAAGATATTTCTTTCACCCTGCTATGTGTTTGTTAGAAAAGGCAACTGATATATTTAAAAACAAAACACCCAAAACAAGATTCTCAATTGCATATGCTTCAATCCCTAAGAGGAAGATGCAGGAACAAAAAAGCAAGTAACATTTGTGTCTTCTCATTGCTTAATGTACTACTGAAAAGCACTTACATACTACAGTGATGAGCACTGTAGAAGAACCTAGATAGAATAGACTAGAAATAGGCATGCTTTGTTCTTGCCAAATCCATGTTGGTTATTACCTATCACCTTATTTTCTAGGTTCAAACAAATCGATCATGGAGAACAAAAAGAAGTTTCCCCTGAAGTAGACAAGTATTAAACCACATAGCCTATTTCAATTATAACTAACACTTTCAACTGCTGAATGAAATCCTGACCCTTCCCCACCCAAAGCCAGTGGCAGTTTCAATTGAATCAGGATTTCACCTAGAGAATCTAACCACCTAACATGATTTCAAGAAACCAGATTTAAACTTTTAATAGAGTGATTCATGAATCAGTCACAGTGAGCAAAGAAAATGGAAGGAGAACTAAACCATCATGATCTAGTTTACTAAATATCTGCATTTTTCAAACAAAGTTCTGAGCGCATTATACTTTTGACCAAATAATAGTCTGTATATAGGTTATTCCTGGAATAAGCTCACCCAAATAGGAAAAAAAACCTTTGGATTTAAAATAGGCGCTTACTATATCTCACACTTTAGCAGCCTGAGCATTGCAAATTGTATGTATGTATGAATAAATGGAAAAAATGGTGTTGTCTAGTGATAAACTTGAAATTCTAAGCACTAAAGTCAGATAATTCCAGATACTAAATAGGGTTCACTGCATTCTGTTCCTGTTTTTCCTGTTGAATATTAACTTTAAGGTATTGTTTATATTACTGCATAAGGTGTGCAGCCTGGCTGTTAATTTTGGTGGAAAAACTTTCAATTTTGGAATTGTTGGACTCTTGAGTGCTTGGTCTTATAATTTGTTTAACTGCTAATGCTTATTTTGCATTAAACTCTTACTTACATAATAGAGCAATAAAAGATTTATGTCATTTCATGTTTCTGGTTTACTGGAGTAAAGAGTGTAGAATTCAACATTACTTTTCACTTCTGTGTTGCCTAAGTAGATAATATTTCAAGCCCCAATGTGATATTTAAGTAAAAAAGGGCTATGTCTACACAGAAGCATTATTTTGGAATAACTGATGTTATTCCGAAATAACGTAGTCTGCATCTACACTACAAGCAGTTATTTCGACATAATGTTGAAATAATATCAAGCTAGAGGACTTCTTACTCCTACTTCTGTAACCCTCATTGTATGAGGAGTAAGGGAAGTCGGAGGAAGAGTGCTCTTTCTTGGACTTCCTGCTGTGTAGACAGCGCCAAAAGCCGAAATAAGTTATTGTCATTTAAGCTACACAATTGACATAGCTCAAATTGTGTGGCTTGTTTCAGCTTCAGCCCTGCTGTGTAAATGTGCCCTGGGAGTTCAGCATCAGACTAAGGAAAGAGTAGCCTACATGAAAGATGTCATTTAATTTTTCAAGATACTCATGCATGAAGGTGAACAACCTATCCATGTAGTTAACTCAGTAACTGTTTTCACTCTATTAGACAGACAAGGTACATGAGAAAATATCTTTTATAGGACCAACTTCTGTGGGTGAGAGATATGAGATTTCAAGTCATAGAGAACTCTTACTCCAGAGTGCTGAGTTGTGCAGGTATCACAAATTGTGAACCATTATGCATGTTTTTGTGATTGGTGGAAGCAGAATGTTGGAAGATGTAAGTATGGAGAGTGCATACCTTTCATTTTTAGATGTTCTCCTTTTGAAATAGCAGAATGTGAATGAAAATGCTATTGTGATTATTTATTTGACTAATAAGTGGGAAGAATGGATAATACGTTATGAAGCAATTTCCAAGAATGAACTGATGGCTTTAACATACTGTAAATTATGCCCACTTTTTAAACATTTTATTTTGATGGTTACTTCTGGTTCAAGGAGCATTATCTATGGAGAATCAGAAAATGTCAGTACAGTTGTGATGTTTCATTAAAATATGACCAGGTAAATCATTGTTGCTACATAATTGTTGCTACTGTTACATAATTGCAACAAATCTTATACAGTAAGGTGTCAGTAGAAAGGTTAAGATTTGCTGAATACAGTTATGCCATTCGTATGCATGTATAGCTTCCAATACAAAAATTATAAGTTTTGGCTCTGTATGTATATTTCAAATATGTTGGTTCTTGTGGTAACACAAGGTATTTAGTCTGAACATCCTGAAGAGATTATTCAAGTTAAGTGGCCCAGCAAAAGATCACTTAACTCATAATGGATTCCTGTTTACACTGAATGAACTTTCCTGTGAATATTCCATCTGAAGTATAGGTAATGGTCTCTACTTTGAGTTACTAAGTGGAATCACCTCCAGTATCCCAAAATAGCCACACAGTGTAGACGTACCCAAAGGGAATAAGGACCTTCCAATGATTTGAAAGCAACCAAAGACTTAAGTCAGCAATTTATCCCTGCCTCAACCAAGAACTGTGGAATTATAGTATGTATTTGCTTCTTTTAACAAACTTCAACTATCACTTTTTTTTTCTTTTTATTAAATAAGCATTTAGATTTTAGATATTTAGGGACTGGCAACAGCGTGATTATTGGATAACACCTGAGTTACATTGACCTGGCTGTAGGGCTGGTCCTTTGGGATCAGAAGAACCTTTCATTAAATTAGTTTAAACACTCACTCATCAGTAAGTTAATTTTTTTTAGTGGGGATACAAGGACTGGAATGCCTAAGGAAACTGTTTTTTTAATGTCTTTTTAGCCAGTGTGGTGAAACAGAAACTTACTTTTGATGCTGGTTTGGTATATCTTATGGGAAAATATACACCAGTCTTGTCCTGAATTTTGGTATTTTCAGTTGTGACCTACTGAGGCACTCTTACAATGGTCATTTCCTAACGCAAGCCTGGCCAGGTGGCATTGAAGGTACAACTCATGCTCCTCTGCCCCAAAAAACACTGATCCCAACCAGGTTGTTCTGAAGTTTTTAGCTGCAGCATAAAGTTTGTTTGTTCTGTGGGTCTGATGGACTTGTTTGAACTGGTCTGTTTTTTAATACATATATTTAATTAATCAGAACTTTGTAGATGATCTAATGCTGCTGTTTAGACAGCTCTCTTTGACCTTCAGGTTCAGTTCTAAGGTTCCATTTGTTTTGTGTGGACATTAAAGATTCCATACCCTGTTTTTAAAAGTAGCAGTTTGCATTCATAGTATAAACTGTGGCTAACATCAATGAAAGCAATGTTAATCTCTTTTTCTTGATCTCTGTCTACTGTGCTATGCGTCACACAGTGGAATAAATAAGTGGTCTTTTTCAGGGAACCTTATTGACTATTTTTGTTTGAAATGATGGAATGAAATGATGGGAATCCAGTGGTAAAAGAAGCATTTAAGTCAGAGGATGCCCAGTGTTCTTTGCAAAATCCATTTGTTGTGTAATGGCTGTACTGTAGTGGCGCCTACTTTAATTAAGACTCTCTGACAGTATTTCCATTATAAAGTATGTTTTAAGAGGTTTATTACTCAACAGTAAAAATGTGCTCCAGGCTGGAGACTTGGTCATAGAAAGTCTCAGCATAAAAGCATTTTCTTAAATTTTGAAGAATAAATTAGCTTTAAGTTACACAAGTATGATTTCAAAGACACTATTCTTCAGATGTGTAACTAAAACAGCTTTTATTTATGAACAGCAAGTGTGCTACTTATTTTTGTAAATAAGAGGGGTGAATGTTAAAAAGCTCACATCAAATATTTAACTGAGGACACAGTTTATAGTGAAATGTGCATTTTAAATGGTTACTCAATTTCAATTTTAGTTTTAATATTTAAAGCATCATTATTATTACTATTACATGTTTATATTGTAGTAACATCAAAGGCCCATGTAGGGTTTGAGGTGCCATAGCTCTCCATGTTCTACAAACATAGAAAAGAGATAGGCCATGTGCTGGAGAGTTTATAATCTAACAGAAAATGGAAAAGATAGGATTGTGACATGTAAGCGAATATGTATGGTGACGTACAAACAACTTGGTTGGTTTCAAATTGAGCAGATGGTGTTTTTCCAGTTGTATCAGAGGTAGGAAAATAAATTTTAGTGTGGAGGCAGGTTGATGCCTGAGCTGGTAGAAGGTAGAACAGCTGTTGCTTTGTGACTTGTTCATGCTCCATTTATTGGCTCTCTTTTTTTTTTGGTGGGATTAGTTTTGAGGGAGGGAGGATTTGACCTCCTGGTTAGCTAGATGAGTTTCTATGCTATTTAATGAATTATTCTGCTAGAGGACAGACAATTTAAAGTCTAATGTTGCAACTTCAAGAAGAATGGCTTCCTCTCTCCATGGTTCTTTTGATGAAGATTGACAGAAAGCTGGAACTCCTTTTAGCAAAAAATGGGAATGTGTGCGTCTGGCCTGGGGAGTTCTCAAGTGCATTAGTCAGTATTCAAACTCTGTGTGTGCTTTCATGAGAAGCTGAATGTTAACAAGAAAATTAATTTGTATTTCCTTTCCTCCCATGTAAAATAGCTGATTGGTGGAAATGTGGTGCGCACCCTAAGAGTATATTTTTCTTTTTGATAACTTGTTTGAAAACTTGTTTTAAGGAAGGGATCTGTAGAGCCCTGTGTAGATACAAAATTGGTATCCGCATCTGCATCTGCAAAAATGATCTGTGGGAATCCACGTCTATGGATATATAGCATATACCTGCAAATTTGCAGTGTTCTAGATACAAAATTTGTATCCGCCATCTTAATAGGCAAAAATGAGCTGCGGATATTTGTGGATTTGCAGGGCTCTAGTCTTCTGTGTAGCCTTTATGGGTCTTGATACAAAAGGTGGAGTAGTCCAAGCTTACAACCAAGCTGTATTGGGTTTTTATTTCCTTAAGAGGTTTTTGCTGTTAGTGGGAGTTCATTTCAGTAGAAGTATATATTATATATATATTATATACATTTTTCAGGCCTCCTTTAGATGCTGATTCTGGTATTAGTTACAAGTACAGTTGTCTTGTTAACATAAATTAGTAATAGAGTAGAAGTATCAAGCTCCTAGCCCAGAGGCTGATCCCAGTGACAGATGCAGATAATTTTTGAAACATTTATTCTGCACTAAGTGTCTAGCCATTATGGTTCAAAGTTAAGCTTCCAGCTGTGACTGGGCTTTTTCCCTTAAGGTAGTGTTAACTATGAAATCTAAAGTTACTATCTTAACAAACAAGTCTTCAAATAATTCAGGTGTACATTGGTTGTTTTACAGTTCAGTCCAGGTAACCGTAAGTAATGAAAGGGCTAATTAACTGTTGTCCTGCAAATCAATACAATCACCTTTTCTATCTGAGTGATGCTGAGTGCAACAATAACTCCACTATATAGAGATTTGATTTGACTATGTTTTATTCCCTAACTTCAAACAAACTTTCTGTTGTCGTCAGTGGGATGTCCACTATGGAGGAAAGATGATCAATGGTCTCAACGGTGTAGTGCCACCACTAAGCCCTGCTCCTAATTGTAAATGTAACTCAAGCTTATAGTACAGAGAGGGTAAATTCTGCTTATGTGGAACTGTTTGCTGTAATTCTGTATCACAGAATTCTGTATCAAGTTTTGCAAGTTCTGCTAGGGCTCTCTGGTCCAGCAACATCCTGGTCCATAGAGTCCTAGACTAGAGAAGTTCAACCTCTAGTTATCTGGATCATCCTGCTTGCCCTTTTAGAATATTAGCATAACACTAATACTCTGTTAGTCTTCTGGAATTTCTTCAGTATTCCAATGTTTATTAAAAATTAACATCAGCAGGCCAGATTTCTCCTCAGCCAATTCTTTTAGGACTGTTGGGTTCAACGTGATGTTAGCCTGCTGATTTAAAATATCTATACTTCATAGATCACGTTTAACCCCCCTTCATTACTAATGGACTCAAAAGTACAGATCAGAATCTTCTTTCCTCTCTGGGAGAAATCCTGTTTTCTCCCTTTGTCTTTAAAACATACTATCAGTAGGCATCAATAGTTGCTCACATAGTGTTCATACATACATATCACAAAGATATAAATAACCAATGTGTCACCGGCTTTTGTAAAAGGCCTGAATTAATACAATATTATTTTATAGTATAAATAATATTGTATACGAGTTGATATAATTGCTTATTCTTTGGCGTTCAGGCTCCTGTTCTTCCTCCCTGTGTCTGTACCCTAATTGTCACATAAATGCAGAGCAGAATATATTAGATACTAATGCCTTTTCTTCATCATTAACTCTTACCATCTTTATCTAATAGGGCTTGTGGTTTCGTGAGGATTTCTTTTGTTCCTAATGTACTTTCGTAAACTTATTATTATCCTTAGCTAAAGAGATGTGGTGGTGATGCCACTGCTGTTGCTGTTCAGTATAGTGAATACCGTAACAACAAATTGCTCAATATGGATGTGAATTCTGCTTTTTGGTTTTTAGGTTTTCACATGTTTAGTTACAATGGAAATCTTAAGGGAATTTTGGTAAAACCTGCTAGGGGGTTTCCTAAAACCTCCAGAATTTCTGCAGGAGTTTGTCTCACTTTCTACTCTGTCATTTTAATGTATTAATACCAGATACACTAAAAGCTCTGTTATTCGGCCTGTTGAGGGAAATGTGGATACTGGTTAATGAATGTTTGGGTTAACTGAGCATTATACTTTACCAGTTTCTGAAGAATTAGAATACAATAAAATGAATAAAGTATAAAATAGCATACAGATATTCACCAATCCAATAGTAGTACTGCACTACAGAGTGGTTGGTTTCTTGAAGCACTTAGGTGTATGCAGGTAAAGTTTTCTATACAGTAGGTTATATTATGACACTATGTCATTATGGGCAGTTCATGGCCTACACCCATATCACTAAAAATACACTTAACAGTAAAACTCTTCTGAATATAATATAATCTTTCTTTGCTGAGTCAGAAGGCATTTCAGGATCAGTGTCTCAGGGACATCAGTATCAACATCAACATCAATTATCATTGTAAATGTAGAAGTCATAAGAAATTGAGCTGAATCTGTAATGACTCTTGACAGTCTGGAAGCTGTTTGGGTTTTTTTGTTTTTTGTTTTTAATAAATCCCTGCTTTCAACTTGTTTGCTTGTCTTCTGCCTCTTTTGCATAAAAGTAGAGTGCAGAATGTGTAGTTGCATAATGTGCTAGGCAGTAGAGTAATCCTGGTTACTAGACTGAAGATTTGTATTGGGAGCTACCAGAAATACTGGTTAATTCAGTGCCAGAAAACAGAGCTTTTAATATGTTTGGATATAGGCAGAGTCCTTTAATATCTTAACATGATACTAAAGTGAAAAGTCTGTTACTCACAGATTAAGATTTTCTAGAATATCCCCATATCCCACCACAGGAAGCCAGCACTTTGCAGTTACCACCACTGTAACCCTACATTTTAAAAACAATAGCAAGTGTCAATCAGTTGAGTAACCCAGGCTGGATTTGTGAGATTGTGGCTAACACACTGTGGCTGAAAACCTCCGGTGTGTTGGAGGGCCACTATAAGGTCTATGAATGAAGTGCTGTCTTTGTCCTGGCCTTATGCCTGGGCATGACATTCACCATGTGAAAGATGTTTTTGATTCTCGGCCCAATCTCTGTCCCGCCAGTCGATCTGGGTCTGAGTCATCA
Organism: Rafetus swinhoei; assembly: GCA_019425775.1. Lineage (NCBI taxonomy): Eukaryota > Metazoa > Chordata > Testudines > Trionychidae > Rafetus > Rafetus swinhoei. Next base: position 37,165,854 of record CM033447.1, read on the forward strand.
CGATGTGAAGCAAACCAGTGTAACCCCCTTTTTCCTCAGGAGCAGGTCACACTCACAAGTGTGCCTGGGCACCTGATGGTCTTGACATAAAAGGAGATCCTGAGTACCCCAGTGGTGATGTTGTTTGGTTGGGGAAAACCTATCCACCCCTTTGCTGCAGTCCCTTGCTCATAAAGAATGTACAATGGTGGTGCCTCCACCTGGCTAGCCCTGTACACACTTACTGGTGTGTCTTGAGAACCTCCAGGAATAACTTATTCCAGCAGTAAACTGGATCTAACTCCAGAACAATTACAAATCATAAATAATATACATCTAATAGATTGCATTAGAATGAACAACCTTTACTTAACTTATAGAAACATGATTTAACAAATTAACAGTGAATAACATCAATTAACAAAGTACGCGGAAGTAAAAGGAACTTATCTAGCTGCCATTTGCACTGCCAATATTTATCCCACCCCAGAGTGTGCACACCCCTGGACTCAGAGTCCCAGACTCTTGCTTGCATGGGCATGCTTGAAGAACTGCAGCTGTAATGGAGATTCTCTGTAGGTAGTGTGTATGTGGGTCCCAGCTATGCAGCAGCTCTGGTTCACTGGAATGGCCTCTCTGCGTCTCTTTGAACCCAGAGCTAGTCTGTATCTCTGAGGTCTGTCCCAGGCAGCATTTTCCCAAAGATGCCCAGTTACTCACAGTCTCCTTCTGTGTGCTGGATGCAGAGTAGCTTCTAGCCACCAGTACAGCCAAAGGGCCTCCCCTCTATGGCAATCAGAAGCAGCCTGCTAGATCCCAGTTCCAAAGGCTCGCTGTCCCAGTCTCTACTGCAACATAACAGCTCCTGAACTGGATCAAACTCCTCCTCAGCAGCCTGGCTCCCTTTCTGCTCACAAAACAGAGGGAAAAGTCCACAGACTGCTGAGTCTTCCTCCACACACGTGGAGAGACTCCAGAGCTCCAAAACAAAAGTCACTTCCTTCCTGTTTTCCCCCAGGGCTCATGGGAATTGTAGTCTGTGAGGCTAGATTGCAGCATACAGGGTCTTCCCAAAAAATAAGCAGAGGCACCTTTAGTAAGGGGACTACACCAGCAAGATGCAAAAAAAGCCAAAATCTCCATTCAAAGACTTCAGACTTCCCTGTGTTTTCAGTTTGAAATTAGTAACAGTTGTATTTAATAATTAACTTTTTACACAAAAGATGCAAATTCAGGATTAGTTAGGAGACAGAAGCTGGAAAATGAATTTATTTATTTTTTCACATAAGAATTACAGTTCATAGTAATTGTTAAAGCAGGGGTGGACAAAAGCCTCTCAGCGGGCTGGATTTTGATCCGGCCCGTGAGGCAATTACAGGCCCTGCCCTATAACGGGCATGTGCTGGGGGGGAGTTCAGCCCTGCCCCTCCACCCCCCACGCAGCCACAGGAGAGGAGGCCGTGCGGGGGCTGAGGCTCCTCAACAGAGCCAGCCCCAGAGACTGGAGGCGCCCCTGCCATGGTGCCTCTGGGGCTGGACCTGGGCCATGTGGCCGCGGTAGCGGTGCCTCCGTGGCCAGCGCAGGGCCGTGGCACCTCTGGGGCCAGCATGGGGCTGTGGTAGCGGCACCTTTGGGGCAGCCTGTGGCTGCGGTGCCTCCGGGGCCTGCCCTAAGCCACATAGCTGTGGCAGTGACACCTCTGAGGCCGGCCCCCAGGCCGCAGCACCTCCAGGGCAGCCTGAGGCCAGCCCCAGCCACATGGCCGTGGCAGTGGCACCTCTGGCCTCTGGGGTGGGCTGTGGCCACAGTACTTTGGGGCTGGCCCCAGGTCACACGGCCGCAGTAGCGGTGTCTCCGGCCTCTGAGACCACGTGGCCGTAAGGTTCCCCCTCACATCCAGACCCCCCACCCCAATCCCGTCACTTCCTTCCCCCCCAAGACCCAGCACTCCCAGCTTGCTCCGACACTCTCCCTTGTTCTTGTGCCCTCTCTCCTGGCCACACACTGCATTCTCTTTCTCCCTCCACCTGGCCAGGCACCCTACTCCCAGCCTGTTTCTGCACCCCTGCTCCAGATCCTGCACCCCATCCCTATCCTACATGCTAGCAGCCCTGTCTTGCGCACTGTACCCCACATTTTTGTCCCTACCCCAGAGCCTAAGGAGGTCCATAAAATCCACTAACTGTGGAACCCCAGAAAAGTAAATCTTGTCTATGGGAAGCCCTGAACCTCAGTTTCCCCCTTCCCCTCAACCCATGAGGCTGGGGCACCAGAGGAGTGAGGTGTCTCAGTTGTGGCCACAGCAGTGAATGTTGGGGGGTTTTGGAGGAGTTTTTTTGCTTTCACTTGTGTGGTCCCCAACTGATTTTTTGTGGGTCAGTGACCCCAGACACAAAAAGGGTTCCCCACCCTTTCCATAAATAAAGAAAACATTGACCTTTTGTGTTGTACATAATATTTTACTTTATTTAAAATGAAGTTTGATAAACTAACATGAGAAAGTTTAAAATGCTTAATCTGTTTCATAATTTAAATTAAACTGTTCTTACTAGCTGCAGCTGGTCCAGAAAATAAGGTCACTGGGTAGTTCTCAACAACAGGGTACTTCTCGAACCCAGGCTTTCCTCCCGAGGCCCCTCCCCTTCCTCCCGAGGCCACTTCCAAAATTTGTGAAGTAGCCCCCCTTCCAAAATTATTGCCCACACCTGGTTTAAAGGAAGGGCTTGTTGCCAGAGGGTATGTCTACACAGCAAAGTTATTTCGAAATAACAGCCGTTATTTCGAAATAACTTTTCTAGCGTCTACACAACCAAACCTCTATTTCGAAATTAATTCGAAGTAGTGGAGCATTTATTTTGAATTTGGTAAACCTCATGCCACCAGGAATAATGCCAAATTCGAAATAGCTATTTTGAAATAAGTGCTGTGTATACACTTATATCAAAATAGGGGGCCTCCAGGCTTCCCAGGGTGCCCTGGTGGCCACTCCAGCCTCAACCAACAACACTCCTCTCCTTCCCTCCTCCCTGGAGCCCTTAAAGGGGTTGACTCTGGCCACAGTGACTGTGTCAGCTCCAAGCCTGCCAGCCCAGAGCCAGCAGTCACTGCCCCTGACCCAATGGCCCCAAAACATGAGCCAGCAAGCCACCGGCAGCCAGCCCTCCACCGCTCCCCAGGAACAGTCTGCCAGCTCCCAGGAGCCTGCCAGGGCCCGGAGAAGGCGGGCACCTTCCTGGTCCAGGGTGGAGATCATGGACCTTATTCAGGTTTTGGGGGGATGCCCCCAACGTCCATGATCTCCGCACTAAATGGAGGAATGGCACCGTCTATGGCAGGATAGCTGCCAGTCCTGGCCACCAAAGGCCACATGCGAACCCAGGATCAGGTTTGCATGACAATCAAGTTGGTCCGGCGAGACCCCCAACCCTGAGCCCTGAGCTTCCCCTCCCCCATCTTCCCCTTGCTTCCCCCTTCCAGCTTCCTCCTCCTAGGTTTCCCCCTCCCCTCTCCCACCCTCTCTTCTCCCCTCTCCTGCCTCCTTTCCCCAGTCTCACCAGAGTTTCATTCCCTCCCCCCTAGTTTTGTTAAATAAAGAGAGTTTGTGTTCATGAAAATACGTGTATTTTATTTGACATCAGGAAGGGGGGTTAGGGATGGGTAAGTGGAAGGACGTGAGGGAGGAATGGGGCAGACCAGGGAGTCTCTGAGTGCTCCTCAGGGTGGAAGCTCTCCTGCAGGGCCTCCTGGATACTGACAGTCCCCCGATGGACCTTCCGGATGGCAGCTTGCAGAAAGTGCAGCCAGGCTCCCAGCAACGCGTCCAAGAGAAGCACCAGAGTGCCCAGGGGCGGGTCCGGCTCCATGTTGCAGAGTGCTGTGGTGTCCCGAGTAAGGGCAACCAGAGCACGCAGAGACAAAATGCTTTGCTGTCCCTCAGTGAGGTAGACAGTCAAGCAGGGAAACCTGAGAACTGGCTGTCTGGAGGGGTCCCTTTAAGCACAGACCTCAGATCGCCTCAGGCAGCAGCCACACAAAGTAACTCCTGACCTGATGCCCTGCCAGACCTGGTTCCAGCCGGCCTTAAATGCAATTCAGCATCCACTCAGTGTGGACGCACTATTTCGAAATAGCAAAATGCTATTTCAAAATGCATTTTGTGTGTAGACGTGTTATTTCGAAATAAGCTATTTCGAAATAACACTGTAGTGTAAACAAACCCAGAGTGTATGTTAAGTACACTTGATGGTGCAATTGTATTCTATTTGGTACAAAAGGATGTATTTCTGTATCAGAGGCAGCAATGCGGGATGCCAGGCAGGAGCTGGTCTGTGAGGTGAGACAGTTTAAAAGCCAGCTCCCCTCACAGCTGGCAGCCTGTTGTCCCATACTGCTGCCTCTGATACAGAAGCAGCAGTGTGGGGTGGCAGCAGCCCCTGTCTGGGGGAGGGGTCTGAGCTCCTGGGCCTGGTGCGAGCCAGAACTGAGCTGGGCTGCCTGCCTACCTAGCTCCTAATACACTTTAAATGCAGAACCGCAGCAGGGGTAGGTCCTGGACCCATCGTGAGCCTAAACTGAGCCATGTTGCTGGCCAGCCTACTAAAAAATGTACTTGTGGGAGGAGAGGGAAGGGGAAATGTGTGTAATTTATAGAATTAACCAATAAGCTTTTGCTTATGGGTTAATTGACTACACTATTACACCCCTAACACCATCTATATATCTAGCAATACTGCCATGACAAAAGGATTCATCCCCACATCTCCTCTAGACTTAGAGAGAGATGGACTATAAACCATGGAAATGCACAAAAGGATAGGAAGAAATAGCGCTCTCTCTGTGTCTCCTGGCTTCTCTGAATTATTATTGTTTCTTCCTTCCTTTTCGTCACCATATAATTATATCTGCTCTGATTTGTATTCCATCTTATTTCACTTCTGTCTAGAGTGTCTCTTAGAATTCTCTCTCCTTTGTCTCATTCTTTAGTGTCTGGCTACGTCTACACTGGCATGATTTTCCGCAAATGCTTTTAACGGAAAAGTTTTCCGTTAAAAGCATTTGCGGAAAAGAGCATCTAGATTGGCACGGATGCTTTTCTGCAAAAGCACTTTTGCAGAAAAGTGTCCGTGCCAATCTAGACGCTTATGCGCAAAAAAGCCCCGATCGCCATTTTCGCGATCGGGCTTTTTTAAAACAAAGCTGAGCTGTCTACACTGGCCCTTTTGCGAAAAGCTTTGCAAAAGGACTTTTTGCCCGAACGGGAGCAGCATAGTATTTCAAGAAGAACACTGACGATCTTACATGAGATCGTCAGTGTTCTTGTGGAAATTCAAGCGGCCAGTGTAGACAGCTGGCAAGTTTTTCCAGAAAAGCGGCTGATTTTCCGGAAAAACTTGCCAGTCTAGACACAGCCTCTATGTCTCCTGAAAGTATCTTCTTTTCCTTCCATTCTCAGAAATTATCATTCTGTATCCTATTCTTAATTACTTCCTTGTCTTACAGCCTCATGTCTCTTGCTCCCCTACTGTTGTCTCTGTCTCCTTTGTTTAGTCTTATCAGTCTATTTTCTGCTGGCCCCTGCACATCCTCTCTGCAGTCCATTATCCATCCCAAATTGACTCCCTCTCTCTAGTTGTTACCCCTTCTCTCACTGCTCTGGATCAGATTATGTTACCTGGTATGCTTTGTAAATCCAAAGTAACTCTAAAGTCAGTGGAGAGATAATTTTTCCTTCTATTTGATGGCAGCAGCATGCAGATTACAATTCAAATCCATTTAATGGGTAGAGTATTCACTTCCTTATATACAGTCAGTTACAGTTCTCAATTCTGATCTTCTTGAGGCAGCTAAGGGAAAATACCACTGAGACTGTTCCTAATTCAACTACTTCAAAAAGGAAATCTAACTATATTCTAATTGATTGCAGCATTTTTTTTCTTACAAGTATTTCAGCCCTTGAAAATATAGCACTGAAAATTTATGTATACATGCGTGTGAAATTTGTTTTTTGCCAATGACATTTCCATAGCCTAGTTCCCATCACTGATCTTAATGGGGGATTGTTTGTAAGTTTTGCAGGAATGGTTGATGATGTTAAAGACTAATTAACATACTAGGTGCATAACATACTAATTATCATACTGGGTTAAAAAATGATTTTCTGGAGAAGTTTTAGAAAAGACCTATTTCATGTAAGTACTACTGTTGAAGGATATGTGTGGGATGGATCACTTTTCCCTGCCCAAAAGTTGTCTGTCTGTTCAATGAACTAGTTGTGAAGTCCTCTTACTTAAGCATTTTACAAGTATAAACAACAATATGTAATACACAGGACTATTTTAGCCAGATAGTGAATAAAAGAATGCTATCAATTAAATATGTTTGATGCAGATTTCAAAGTCCTTAAAGGCATTTCAAATTAAAAAAAACTGTAGATAAGCTTTTTTTAAATAGTATGTACAGTACATTTTGGGGACTAAACAGCCCATTTTCACCCTAGTGTGGACTTGTAAATTATACATTAGCTTTCTAACTGCTGCTTTCTAACCTCTATTATTTAATAGTGTGCCTCATCAATAAATTATAAGATTTAAATATTTTGCAAATTTATATCAGTATTTGTGTTCTTGAAACACCACACCCTAAACTCTTTTAAATTATTCATTGCAAAGTGGATAGCCTGTACAAATAGATTTTATCACTGGACACCCTCGTTTATAAGAGTTCCATTCCATTTTTCTTTCTAGATGGCTAAGTACTATTTCATTATTTGGTTTCTGTGTAAACTGTTTAATTTGATTTCCAGCTAATGGTAACACAAGTGAATGGTGTGTGTTATTTTTTAAAAAGGTATTATGGGGATCAGTGACTGTTTAATTTGATTTCCAGCTAATGGTAACACAAGTGAATGGTGTGTGTTATTTTTTAAAAAGGTATTATGGGGATATTACATGTGAAAAGAATGTGTCAAATTAATGAGGATGAGGATGAATAAGAGTGTTCAATAGACACATATGCAAAAGTATATCCGAAGTCTGTATCACATTTTTTCATCCCTGTAAATAATTTTGTTCAGTAGTGCATATTGAAACAAGACTATAACAAAAAGAATACTTTAACAATAGCAGAAAGAAAATATGTTCCTTGTGAAACACAAGGCCTCAAATCTTTGGGTATTAATTAGACAATGCTCAGAATAGGAAGGCATCTAATCAGTGAAGAAATACTTTTATAAATTGGCATGTTGTAATTCCCCAAACAGACAAAAAAGCATAATATGTAATATGTTGTGCGAGCGACTTACCCCAAGCACCCTTTCATGACTACATAGAGCATTGGGGGAGGGCCTTCCCCTCACCCACCTCTGTCAATTAGTCCTCCTGGTCATCCCCCTTTCCTTGTGCTTTGACCTCTGATGACAAGGTCACATAATCCCACAACTTCCAGGGTAAACCAAGAATCTAACAAACTGTATTCCAGTGACCTCACATTGGGTTTTCAGCCCAACTCTTGAGTCAGCGGGGTTCTAACACCACCTTACTCAGTGATCTGGTAGAAGGACCCAAAACTTCCCTCTCCTTAGGTTTTCAATTCAAAGACCCATTAATAAGCAAGCAAGGCCTGTCTATGCAGACTGCTTCCTGCCTCCACCAGTCTTGGGGTTTTCCCAGTCTCCTGAGCTTACTATCTATTGGCCTCTTCTTCCCCAGGTTCACTAAGGGTCTGTCTACACTACATGGCTCCGTCAACGGAGCCATGTAGATGAGCTTTGTAGACATAGGAAAATGAAGTGGTGATTTAAATAATCGCCGCTTCATTTACATCAAAATGGCTGCCGCGCTGTGCCGATCAGCTGTTTGGTGGCATAGCGCGGTAGTCTGGACGCTCCACGGTCGACATCAAAAGCCTTTGTCGACCGCCCCGTTATGCCTCGTGGGATGAGGTTTTACCGGGGAGGTCGACAAAGGCTTTTGATGTCGACTGCGGAGCATCCAGACTACCGCACTGTGCCGACAAACAGCTGATCGGCACAGCGCGGCAGCCATTTTGTTGTAAATGAAGCGGCGATTATTTAAATCACCACTTCATTTTCCTATGTCTACAAAGCTCGTCTACATGGCTCCGTTGATGGAGCCATGTAGTGTAGACAGACCCTAAGAGCCTCTTAGCACTTTCTGCCATCCAGATGCTTCTACTGCCAGAGAATTTCTTTACAGCCCTCACAAAGCAGTCCCTAACCCTGCAGGAGGATTCCTGCATCCTGCAGGCCTCTCTATCAGCACAAAGAATCCTGGGCAGAACCACCTCCTCCAGCTTTTTTTCACAACTGCCTTGCCCTCCCTGTTGCTGGCCTACGTTCCTTCCGAGAAATTATCTGCCATCTGATCAGCTCTGCTCCCTCAGCGAGAGCCAAAGATGTGCTCTCTTTTCTAATGAGCTGGCTTCAGACCTTCTGCCAGCATCTTCTCAGCTTGAGGCCTACTACAGGGCTACATCTACACTGCAGGCTTTTTGCGCAAGAACTGTTTTGCGCAAGAGTTCTTGCACAAAAGGTCTTGCGCAAGAGTGTGTCCACATTGCCATGTGCTTTTGCGCAAGGGATGTGATTTTGCGCAAGAGCGCCCATGGCAGTGTGGATGCTCTCTTGTGCAAGAAAGCTCTGGTGGCCATTTTAGCCATAGGGGTTTCTTGCACAAGAAACCCCTGTTGCCTGTCCACACTGCCTTCTTGTGCAAGAGCTCTTCCGGAAGAGGGCTTATTCCTCGTGGGGAAAGGAATAACTCTTGCACAAGAAGCCCTCTGTTCCGACACCTTACTACAAATTTACTTGCGCAAGAATGCACGTGCAATGTAGATGCTCCGCAAGTTTTTGCGCAAGAACTACTATTCTTGCGCAAAAAGCCTGCAGTGTAGACGTAGCCCAGGTGTAGTTGGGAGGGGCTGGTTGAGCACAAAAGCATTCACTAATCCTTTCCGGCCCACTGTGGAGGTTTTGCCTTTAAAACCCATATCACATACATCAAAAAGTTTAAGTAACCAACTTTCAATATTATTTGAATTCTAATAAAAGTTACAAGTTTTAACAGGAACATATGTATATAGCTTATTTAGGGCCAAAATTATTTCTGTTGCCTATATTAATACTATTACTGAATTTAGAGCCATTCGTATGGAAACTGTAGTGAGCTCATTTTCACTGTCTAACACACTTTTACTTTTATCTCTACTAATGAGCTATATGAAGAGGAAATCCTTAGCTTCATCAAAATAAATATTAAAAAAAAACCCTATCACTACTTATATAAAATTTGGATGGAAACAAAACACAGGCCATGAAGCCCAAAGTCAAATATTCTGCTTGAGGGGTATCTATGTGAGAAATGGGATCTCTCTCTTCAATTTTTGTAGTCAAAAACAGTAATTTATTTTAAAAATTGATCTCCAGTTAAGAGCCATTGTATTTTTGCTACCCGGGAATGTTCCACTGAAGGGTTGTGGGGAATTTAATTAAATATTAAGACACTGGATTTTAGATCTGCTTCAACTCAGCCTCATTTCTGATACCTGCAAATAATTCCAGTTGTAATTTTCCTGGTGTCTTTTATCCATTTAGAAATCTAGCTGTCTCACTACACCAGCACATCAACTAGATAGACGTGTTAAAAATGTGGCAGTAATTATCTGTAGGTGCAATATCTTAAACTCCTCCTGAGACTCAGGCCCTAAATTACTAACATGCTCAATGCTGAAAGGAGGGAAGTTTGGACAAGGAACAGTGAGCGCTGAATCTGTCTGGGTGAAAGGAGATACTGTGAGCTGAGGGAGGGAGCCGGTCAGGAGAGGGGAGAGGGTTGAGCTTTGTGGTAGTGCTGGTGGAAGAAAGGTCAGAGGGACTTGAGGAAGTCCAACCTGAGAGGGGATAAATTATGTTGGCAGGGTGGAGTGTTAATTGGCATGAGGTGAACTGATGAATGTGAGGGTGGTGCACATGAGTGGGGAGGTTAGAAGGATATGAGCTAAAATGGAGTGGAAAGAGAAAGTGGATGAAAATGAAGAGACAGAGGCTTGTGGGTCAAACATTGAAAGGGTCATAGGCTAATACAGTTTTCTTTCTTTATTCCTACCAAATCCTTTGCTGTAATGTGATGCAGAGTTTCAATGTGCAGGAGTTTCAGTGTGCAATGTTGCAGAACAGGGAGCATCCTTTTTACAACCCCCCCTTCCCCCCATGGCAAACTCACACCTGAATCCAAGGTTTAGACTGCCAATGTGCAATTAATCTGCGAAGGGGAGGCAGGATGTTGTATCATGCAAGCAAGGTACTAACAAACTTCAACAGGCCTTTATTTACCAAAGGTGAAACCTCTTTACAAAGCTGCTGCTGCCGCCTCTGTAGCTCTCACTCAGCCTTAGCTCCTCTCCTCCCCCCTCCTTCCTGTTTCCTGTGCTTCCAGACTCCCAACAGCCAGTGTTCCCAGTTCTAATCATTAGAAGCAGCATCTAAAACATCACACAGGAGTGATTTTGTTACTTGCAGTGCCCAATGTATCAGTTTATTTGTATTATTATTTCTTGTACTTTGTACACCAGCACTACCTTTATCATGTATTTTCTACTGAAGAAGTATTTTTGGTGTACTTTCTATCAAATATTTTACAATAGTACAACAATATTGTACTGTTATACATTGTCCCAAAGATGGGCAATTCTTTTGTTTATTATAGTGGATATGTAAATTATGTATTATTTATTCTTTTATTAAATTTGAGGAGGAGAGACACTAGTTTCAGAAGATAAAGGAATGGATGCTTTCATTAAATAATATATCATTATTATGATAATTTATTTTTCTGTTTAGGATGTTCAATTTCTGTACACATTTAATATTAATAAAGTGAATTTTTAAAAGAGTAAATCTACAGTACAGTGCTGATAACCTGCTACAAGCACTGAAATGCAAGTAATCACCCAAATTGCATCCTGTAACTTACATTATACAGTATAATGAAATCAGTATTAATAAGTCAATTCTAATAGTGTTTTTTACTTTAAATTTTTCAAGAAACGAATTCAGAGATTTAGGTAAAGTAGGTAAAATCTGTTTTATAATTCATTATTTATTTGGCCCCAATGAACTTGTTATTAATATACAGAACAAAAAGAGATCTTATGCCAAAGATCAAATAAAAACTGGGAAATCCAGATGACTTATGGGTTTTATTTTCTTGCTTTCTATTCCTAAGCATTTGCTCTCCATAATAATTGTGTGAATGTCCATGTGTCTCCCTTTGCCACCATTTATAGTGGTGAGTGTATTAGAAGCAGGCATTTGCTTCTTAGCTCATTCTACAAAAGAATTTCACTAACAATTACTGAAAGCGTCTGCAGAACAGGAATCCATCTACAGATTAGACACTTGCCCTGGGCTTGAATAAATACGTTAACTGGTTGGAGCATTATAAAGTCAATTTCTCCTGCCTTTAACATCCATATTTCTGCATCAAAAGCTATGTATGGGACACATCCAGACCACTTAATTAGCGTCATTAACCCTGGTCCTACAATTGTCAGGTAGTTCTTCTGTTTAAATATATAATCTTTGTTTCTATTATTTCGACTCCGATACAGCTGATGATACATTTACCCACAAAAGCTCATGATTCTATATATTTTTGTTAGTTTCTAAGGTGCCACAGTACCACTTGTCTTTCTTAGCTAGTAGTTAACATTAAAATTATGTATGTTACCAAACTGGAATTTTGCTGAAGTGTATTGGCAGGGCGGTCAGTTCAGAGCTGGCAAATTGTGTGTACTAGTTTTCAAGGTACCAAAATCGTATAAATGGCCTGGAGATGGAGGGGAAGACGTTGGCTTTTGTTCTTTCTTAATTTTGGGATTGTATCCTCCCTCAAAGTCTGTCATAAATATCATCAGGTTCCAGATTGTCATCTTTGGGAATTAAAGGCTTGCAAAGCTCCTTTGAATTTAAGGGCAGTTTGCTCTACTCTGTTAAGATAGCATGTATAAAGATAATGCCTGATTCATATTAATTCTCACTGACAGTTGTTTCCTGCTAGAATAAGGTGAGAGAGAGTCTCTGTATCTTGTGCTTTTCTGGCTGTAATTATTTCACACTTTCTACCTTACTCTCTTCCTATCTTTTGAAGCTTCCAATGTTTCCTCACTACTTAGTAAGTTGAGTTAAGTGCAGCTTCTGATGCTCTTTCTTTAGGGGGATTGTCATAGGGCAGGGCTCTTTCCACACACACTTCCATGCACACACTGCCAGGCCTACTCTTCTTTAAGACAGCGTATTTTCTTAAAATAAGCAAGTAAAGAAACAGAAAAAATAAAACAAACTCTTAACTCACTCTTTTGTCTCAAGCATCAAGAGAAGCACCTGGACCTCTTACTCCTGCCAGCTTCGCAGTTTTAGCCCAGCTCCCTTTAATTTACTATATTAGGCTTACTTGTTCTGATTCAGGGGATCTGGGCCCAACTCTATTCACAGGGACCCTGTGACAGAGAGATAAGTGAGAGTTCTCTATGATATCTTTGACCTTCTGAAAGACAATAGCTTTAGGGGCTTTAATTGAATTGTTTGGAATAGTCAGGGGGATTTCTCTGAGCTCCAAGAGACCTCCCATCCTCTTTCTTTAATATAGTTTACTCATCCCCTGAACCTTATCCTTTATATCCAGAGTAAGTAAATATTCTTGGATTAATTTGACCAAAGTTGAATAAACTATATTTTGCCAGTTTGGGCAGCTGTACCAATATATGGGGTGTCCGTACAATAGAGCCTCAGGGTTACGAACACCAAAGTTACAAACTGACAGTCAACCACATACCTCATTTGAAACTGGAAGTGCACAATGAGGTAGCAGCAGAGACCCAAAAAAGCAACTACTGTACAGTACACTGTTAAATGTAAATTACTAAAAATAAAGGTAAAGTTTAAAAAAAGATTTGAGACGATAAGGAAATCATTTCTATTTTTGTTTCATTTAAATTTAAAAAAAACTTTAAAAAATAATGAATAGTCTTGCCGCGCCTTAGAAACTAACAAAAAATGCAGATGGTATCATGAGCGTTCATGGGCACAACCCACTTCTTCAGATGAATGGAGTTTAAGGGGTCCAAGTTCCAAATAAATAGCAGAGACAGTGGATGGGAAGGGAAAGGAGAGGAGAAAACATGGAAGAAGAATAGTCAATTAGAGTTTCCATGCTAAATGAAGCTTATATAGAGAGTTCTAAATGTTCTTAAGTATCTAACCCTCTCTATCTGCTTCAGAGGGGTAGCCAAGTTAGTCTGTAACAGGAAAAACTTAAAAAACAACAAATAGTCTTGCAGCACCTTAAAGACTAACAAAACATGTAGATGGTATCATGAGCTTTCATGGGCATAACCCACTTTGTCTGAAGAAGTGGGTTGTGCCCATGAAAGCTCATGATACCATCTACATGTTTTGTTAGTCTTTAAGGTGCTACAAGACTATTCATTGTTTTTTAAGTTTTTCCTCTCTATCAGTTTCATTTAGCATGGAAACGCTAATTGACTATTCTTTTCCCATTTTTTCACCTCTCCTTTCCCTCTCCATCCCCTCTCTCTGCTATTTATTTGGAACTTGGACCCTTAAACTCCATTCATCTGAAGAAGTGGGTTGTGCCCATGAAAGCTCATGATACCATCTACATTTTTTGTTAGTTTGTAACATGCTACAAGACTATTCGTTAATTTTTTAAGTTCTCTCAGTTACAGACTAACACGACTATCCCTCTGAAACATTTAAATTAAGATGGTTAAAAGCAGCATTTTTCTTCTGCATAGTAAAATTTCAAAGCTATATTAAGTCTGTGTTCAGTTGTAAACTTTCAAAAGAACAACCATAATATTTTGTTTAGAAGTACAAATATTTCATAGTTCTGAACATTCCCATTCCCGGTGTGTTTGTTAACTCTAAGATTATACTGTATTGGGTTTTAACCCAAATTTTAGTCTATGGATGTCCCTCCAGCACCCCGTAGTCTTTTTTCCCAGTGGTGAGAGCAAAACTAGGTAAATAGGTTCAAATAAACATTAAGGGTCTTATTTAAACATTAAAGCAGTGAGGTTAAAGGTAAAATGTCAGGGTGTGGGTTCTCTCACACACTGTATGATGCAAAGTATACTTCTAAACATGAATTTATGAGTGAAGCATATAGTGTCAGCATTTAGTCTGCATTGTCCTTACTTTCATACCTTCTGTGACACTTTTAAAATTTAGACAATCACCGTAAGCTTTATGGGTTTGGTTGAATGCTATTAGTAGACTTTTTGTTACTTAAAAAAAAACACATTGAGATGTTCTTCATTATTTATAGACAGGATTAAAAGCATGTAAAGTTTTTCTCAGTGCCTCAATGTGAACTAACAAGCTAACATATATTGATGAATAGTTCATTCTTCCATGAAATAAAAGTTCAAAAATCAAGCATGAAAAACCATGTGTGCAGATTGGGAATTCTATCTGTGTTCTTCCTTCCCGACCCAAATTTTCAGACACTTAGAATTAATTATTGTTATTCAGTTCTTCAGCCGTATTGTGACATATGGAGCAATAAGTATGAGTATTTTTTTCTACAGTAAGGACCAATGAAGTCCAAAGCAATTCTGTTGTAAAAGATCTTAGTAAGGTAGATTTCCTAAAGTTCAAGCAATTTTTAATGTGTTTTATTATGATGGAATGAACTTTTGCAAATATATAGAGTGAGAAAATATAATTCTTCTTTGAGTAGTGTCCCTATGGGTGCTCCTTTCTAGAGGTGTTTGCTTCCCTGTGCTGCTCATCAGAGACCTTTGGTAGCAGTGTCCATTAGGCCCACACAGGCACTGTCTCTCCTTGTGCTATGCCACAAGGCTAGCGAGCTCACACAGGCTAACTCCCCTCATTTCCTTTTTAACTGCTAAAGACAGAGGTTCTTGCAATCCATTATGATCATCACTCTATTCACAGATACTTAGTTGTCCTCTTAACTTAGTGTAGTTGTAGTTTATTCTTTGTCCCTTTTATTCTTTCTCCTAGAAATTAAAAAAAAACCACCTTTATTTTTCCCCTGCTTCTTTCTCATTGGGAATCCTTCTCTCAAAGGGGTATGCCCAGTTTACTGGGCTTCAAGAAGTGCTTCACTTGCAAGGGTGCAGACAAGCACTCCCACTTATAAGGGCAGAGCTCCAATAGAAGATCCTTTGCATGGAGGCAGTTCTCAGACCCTCCCAGGACCTGCGTCACCAGTCATGTGGCAGAGGTGAGCCTTCCCCTCAGCCCCCTACTTCTAAAAGCTGTGAATCAAAAAAACAGCCTCCTGACCCCTCTCACAGTACAACTAAGAAGAGGGCATGAAGTCCCCATAGAGTTCCCCAAGATAGCTGTAAATGATCTCCATCTCCCTTGGTATCTTTAGTACTGAGACCATCTCAGTCTGACATACAGCAGCCAGTACCACTGACACACCCACACACCTGATGCCCACTCCCTGTAAGAGGGCCTGGAAGCACCTGGACCTTTTTGTAAAGAAGGCATATTCCAAGGACACACTTCAGTTCACACCGGTGCCCAGAGCCACTCCCCGCAGGCTGTCTGAGCGGTTGGGGACCCCTTCCTTAGCGTCCCTCTATGCCCAGCCATGCTGGAGCCAGCCCTAGGCAGCCCCGGACTCTTCCTGCCCCAGTCCCGAAGCTGCAGCCTGCAGGCAAAGGGCTGGGCTGAGCAATGAAGAGATTATGCCCCTTCCCCTCACCCCTGTATTACTGCCCTGCCGATGAATGTGTTGGGGGCACAGGGATGTGGGGGCAGGAGGATGGGTGGGGGTTGCACTAAGAGGGATGGGGCAATGCAGGGTATCAGGATGCAGGGACAGGATGGGAGGGGGCAGGGGTTGCACTGAGGGGCATGGGGCGATGTGGGGGATGAGGCTGGGAGGTTCTTGGGGCTGAGGGGAGGAAGGCTGGAGCAGAGGGAAGATGTGTGAGGGAATACAATTTCACTTTGCAGAAGCTGCACTTTCCTTTACTCCCCACTTCTTTGCCTCTCTCCCCTAACTAGCTATTTGGTTGCATTCTTACCCTCTCACCTTTTCTGCATTACTCTCCCAATCCCCTCCCGCCCCCAAACTCTCTCTCGTACCCCCACCCCACACCTTCTCCTGCCACTAAACTCCCTTGCAGACCCTGCCCTCCTCATCCCGTCCTCCACCCCACCTCCCTCCCAGATGCTGCATCCCTATCCCACTTGCTGGCAGCCTTGAACCCCTCATTTTAGTTCCTACCCCAGAACCTAAAGAGGTCCACAAAATCCACTATCTCTGGAACCCCAGAAAAGTAAATCTGGCCTTTGGAAAGCCCTGATCCTCAGTCCTCCCTGTCCCTTCTCATTGCCCTATGGGGCTGCATCATAAGAGGAATGAGATGGCTCAGCTGGGGGCCACGTCGGTGAGGGTTGGGGGTTTTGGGGGAAGTTTTTTTACTTCTCACTTGTGTGGTCCCCAACTGATTTTTCTGTGTGGAAGTGACTGCCAACCCAAAAAAGGTTCCCCACCCCTGCCATAATTAAAGAAAACATTGAAACCTTTTGTGTTGGACATAATATTTTACTTTATTTAGATGAAGTTTGATGAACTAACATGAGAAAGTTAAAACACTTAATCTGTTTCATAATTTAAATTAAACTGTTCTCCCCAACAGCAATAGCAAAATGGCTGGGGCATAAATATGTAATTAACAGTGAGTTTCCCTTAGTAATTGGTAGTCTGCAGAAAAGTTTATATTGACCCAGATGGTCCACGGGGTGCGCAGTGGAGAGAGCCCCTCCCAGGAGAGCGGCACGGCCCAAGGCAGGAGGTTAAATCTTGGCACGCCACTTTTAGAAAGGTTGCTGACGGCTGGTCTATCATGTCTGTAAAACTGCTGCAGTATTCAATCATTCCTCAGAGCACTATAGAGAAATGCCACATTCTGCTTATGATTTCTGTACTCTGGCAGGATATGAAAAATATGGGGTTCCATCATTTGCTCTAATGCAGTTTGAGCATCCCAGGTGTGCAACACTATCATTAATGTCCTGGGCATTACACAGTTTCATTACTTTGTTAAACAGCATCTTTTCAAAGGCCTAGCAGACCTGCAATAAGAATGGCCCCAACTGTTGGTCTCCTCATGCTGAATTAGTTGGCTACCGACCAGTGACATTCTGAAATAGCCAGCTTCCAGGTGGTGATGACAGTCTGTTTCCCCATAGCTATGGAACTTCTTATGTTGGGTTGCTGTCGTTGGAGCTCTGGAATCTGCATAGCTCATCATTCTGAAATTTCCTCACCGCTGCTTATCACTCCAGCTCTGCAAAATGAGCCATGCTGGTTTCCTGGGCCCAGAAGGGGCTCAGAATGCTGTGCAGGTGATCCAGGAACAGCTCGGTGTCCTCCTGTTATTCTGCCTCATCCTGCTGCCACCACTGTAGAGTATCCCCCTGCTGCTGGAGAAGCTCCTGCTGCTCCCACATCTCTTCAGTGGTGCAATGGCAGTAGTGGCAGAGCCGGGTGCTGCGAGCCCTTCGTTGTGTTTTTAATTCAAAGCCTCTGGCCCCAGACTACTCTTGGAGGAGCCCTGCCCCTTTCTGCTGAGACCCTGCCCATTCCAGGGGTGGAGCCAGCCCATGACCACATAGCAAAATTCATAAAGTAGCCCCCTGTGAAAATTATTGCCCATCCCTGAGCTAAAATAACTAGTGAGATTAATTTTTTGTAACTAATAGGTTCAGTGATTCAGTTAATCCAGCTGTGCAGTGAAATTGGACTAGGAGAGGGATATATGTTGGTTGGAAAGACTTTTTTATGTATTATTCCAATCACTTCTTAATGGATGTCAGAAGAATAGACTGGAAGGCAGATTAGTGTGATGCTGCCTAAACTTCCTACTTTTGCCATGATTCATTGATCCTATCCTGAAGAGATGTTCTGTGGTCCAGCACAACCTAACTAGAAGAGTTCGGGGGAAAGGGGAGTTATCCTGGTAAAAGGACAGGTGAGGGCTGAAGAAAAGCCCACATGTGCTGCCAGGCTCTGGAGCATGGTGTGTGGCATGGCAATGAACTATGCAGCATGTGGGATTTTAAGGACTAGATACACAGGGGATGATAAATGGACTCTGTTTGGGTACTTTTGTTATGGCTTATTTGAATTATGATTTTGTAACAATCTGTTCCCAAATGGGGAAAGTATTACTGAGTCAAGAGAAAGCCAGGATGGACTTACTAGAGACCAGAAGAAAGAAAAACTGAGGCAGGTGCATGTGTCCTGTCACAGGACAGAATCCCAGCGTAGGTTCTCCATGACTTATGGACATACATCGTATTACAGTGCTAGCAACATATAACATACCAATTTGTTAATAATAAAAAAGCTTTGGAAGATCATATTCTGAAGAGAAATCCTATGGGCAAGCCTCCAAATGGCCCATCTTCTACACTGTACATTCAGATGCCTCCATCATAACCAGACAGGATTTGCAATCCATAAATCAGGATTATCTGTAAGAATATTTTGTCAGAGACAAAAAATTGCCTGATAAACCAATATTTTTCTGTTTATGGTTTTGTAAGGCTCTCAGAGCCATTTCTATGAGCATCACGTCATGCCTGAAAATAAAACTCATTTTGTTGTTCAGGTTAAGTCATGCTCCAAGAGATGTAAAAGCTATTTGCTAAGCGTTTTATAATTAAGATTTTATATAAGTAATGTGCTTTCATATCTTGGCATGAACAGTGAAAGGACTCAGATCTAGAACTGTCCACTCTGAGGTAGGTAATAAAAGTGGCCCTTTTTAATACACTAAATACAAAGCATGAATTGGGAATAGTTAATATGTCCATGAGGAAAAAGGCAACATAATTATTAATCAGCATTTCCAAGCCTAATTGCCTACAGTTGGACTCCCAAGTCCACATTGAGGCACCTAAGAAGAAGTGGCCTGGTTTTCAAAGGTGCTGAGCACTTGCAGCTCCCATTTATTTTAGTGGGAACTAAGATCATAAATTATAAACAAGTGAAAACAGGGTTTTATGATGGAAAGTGTAAGGCAACCTTAACTGCAGGTGTCATTACAAGCTGTGCTTGCAGTAAGATAATAACTGTACAAAGGCATCAGCGTTATGAAAAGCAAGTCTTGTATGTTCCCTGTCATTTACAACATTATATATGAAATATCCTTAGTTGGCCTTTTACCTAGCATTTAGTAGTCAGCCAGTTTCTTTGAGCACTGTGTACCAACCTACCCTCCAGGGATGGCCTGAGAGCTAGAGAAAACCCTCTAGATCTTGAGGAAATCAGCAGGATTGGTGAGTCCTACACTTGTCTGCTGTGCAAAAGAAACAAGTCTCCCACCATCCAGGAAATCTAATGGAAACTCCCCTTCTAAATCACCCCTTTGAGGTTTTTTCCTCCCCTACGTAGAGGGTGATGCAACTATAAGAATACATCTGCAGTGCTCTTTCAAAGTTGATCACATAATCTCCTTCAAGATTTATAAACTTCAGATCTCATTGACTCAGTGGGCCTGTTTCTCTGTGAACATCCATTTTTAACTAAAAAGATCATAAATCTGTTTATGTGCTAAACTCCAGGAAAATTTTCCTTCAAAAGATGGTACATTACAGTGTACCTAAAACATACACAAACAAAATATAGCATATCTAAAATGGTGTCAAAGGCTGTGGCGCGGACCCTCAGTTCTTAACTGTTATAGTTCCATTATCTAATGGAGCTGTGAACAGTTTACATGACCCAAGGATCTACTCCTTTGTGTGTGAGACCTTTGCACTGGAGTGAATTTCACCCACAATGCAGTAATCCAAAGTCAGTGTGCCAGTCATAGTCTGTTTTTTTTTCCTTTTGGGTTTTTAGCACCTGTAGAATACAATATAGCTCTCAAACACCATGAACAATCTGATTTAACTTCATTTAAAATATACCTGACTAAATGTTGTGTTGATTCAAATATCATCCAATCATATTTTTATTAATACTTTAAAAAATTCAGTTAAGTCTTTAAATAAAACCCAGCCTTTAAAAATTAAATCTAATACCTAAAGTCCTTGTTCCACTTCCTCAATAACATGCCAAGAATTAAAATAATTTCCACTGAACAGAATTAGGCTCCATGCTGATTTATACAGCATATATTAAAGCCAAATACTGCAAAGTATATTCAGTTTGTATTTAAGGAAAAATTGTTGTTAGACATTTTAACATTATAGAATGGATTAAAGGATTTTGGGTATTCACAGTGGCAGGGGGAAGGGTATGCATGAACAGACTTTTTATGAAAATATTTGCAAAAAAATTCTTAAAGGCTTTTTTATGAGACACAAACCAAATTCAAAATCAGGTTGCAGCATTATATTACATGGCTGCTTAAATACATTTCATGTAAGCCAAAGATACAGTTGTTCTCACCTAAGTAAGAACTAGATTTCTGTATCTAATATAAGTGTAAATAGGGTTGCCAGATGGTTTCAACAAAAATACCAGACACACTTGACATTACATCACAATCTACATTACATCTTATTTAGAAAATACCGGACATTTATATTTTCTCATTTATATTTTCTCAATTTGTTTCCCAAACAGAAAGCTCAAATACTGGACTGTCCAGTTCAAAACCAGACACCTGGCAACCCTAAGTGTAAACAATACCCCCAGTTTAAATATTGACTATATACCCAGACTGAAGAGACTTGAATGGTGTCTCTCAACTCTGTATCACACAAAATGCAACTCTAAAATACTGTTTTGAAAATTTGTAGGTGTTTGTGAAATTCAAAACACATTTTTTTTTTTTTAAATTACTTCTTTTAAAAGACAAACAACTGAAGACATGTTCATCTCATTATTGGAGAAAATGAGTGTTATAAATTTCCATAGCGTGTCAGGGAGCAGCAATTCTGTGTTAGTTTTACAATTGGGATAGGACAAAGCATGGGAGAGAAAGGCAGTATATGTCCCTATTCTATAGCTCCCAACTGCCTTTATGCAACAAAAACAATGTGAGCAGAGCTCCAAGGGGGGGGGGGGGGCGTGTGTGTGTGTGCGAGAGAGAGAGAGAGTGTGTGTGTTTGTGTGTGCGTGTGTGTCAGGAGGGTCTAGTCTAGAGAGTGGAGGAGTCAGTGCTCTAACAGAAACCCTTTGGCATTTAGTAGGAAACAGCTGTTTATGGTTACTAACAAGGTTAGCATCAACTTACTCTTCACCTTCATCCTCCTTCGGATGGGACAGAATTGCACAAAAGCCACCAGACGTTCTACTAGCAGCCACAGAAGTGAGCAAATTATATTGCCAGTGTAGGGAAACAGAACGGGGAGAACTCTGGGCACGTCTACACTGGGAAATTATTTCAATATAAGTTATTTCGAAGTAATAATTAACTATTTCAAAATAGAGCTATTCCTCTTCACAAGCAGGAGTTATTTTGAAATAACAAGTCCACTAGTGTGGACGTTCGCCCTGTTATTTCAAAATAAATGGAATTATTTTGAAGTAACTCCCTAGTGTAGATATACCCTTTTTGTGTAAAGCCACATTCCATTAGATTCAGGCCAGTTTGCCATACATCTCCAGCTAAAGGATTTTCCAATCCCTTCCACGCTACCATATGTCCTTCCTACAGGAGGAAGCAGTATGGCATATTTTGAGTCTACAGAGTTTTCAGTGTAACGTTTCCCTTTGTACCAAACAAACAAAACAGTTTCAAAAGTGCAGCAGTTTCATCTCCCTCCTTTACAGTAAAGGCTGACTATAGCAGATCATGTTGTGTTGTAGCCAGGTAATGTAAATTCTTTTATGGAAAAGTATTGGCGTGTCTTATAATAACAGAGTGAACATGTATTACATTTATCAATAGGATATATGGAATGTGTATACACATCCAGTACCTATTCAAACTATTAGGTATATCATAAAACTCACTGTATTGTCTTTCTTTTTAATATCTTTTTTTCCTATTTATGTAGAACTTAATAAATATGCCTTTTTCAAATCGTTCACGAATCACAAACTTTAGGTAATAAAGTTTATAGCAAACCATTCTGGGCTGAAGTGGATTTAGAAATAGCATTCACTAATAGCAAATTGTCATCCTGTATCTAAATGTTATGTTACAGTCTTAAATATATTACCCAAATGGAAATGCTACATATTAAAAATATGCTTATATTGGGTCATATAATATTTTAATTGCCATTACTTTGCAAACCTTAATGCAGTTGCATTTAACTACAGTGCTGCTTTCAAAGCCTGAAGGCATTTGATAAGGAAACATAACTAGCAAACGATGTCTTTCTCATAACCTTTGCTACCACCTACGCAAGTAGAGAAACAGTAAAACAGTCTGCAGCTTGAAATGGTCAGTGCAGTGGCAGGAGGCCAGCATCATTTTGCAGAATCAGCTTTAAAAACTTTTAATGAGTAACAAATGGGTTGTTGCCTGAAGAGTCCATCCTTTATGACCACCAAACTGGTAGTCTCTCAAAAAGTAGCTTTTAATTGTTTGTAGAGAAACATAAAATGTCTCAAAAAACTCACAAAGGATGAATCCATTGTCATCCAAGCTGACTTCATTGTATGGATGTTGCAATAATGTGCCATTTTGAATAACTGATATCCAGAACAAAGTTACAGAGCATTTGGTGATGAAATGTAACATGATATGGCCTGTCCAAGTACTAAGCAGAGCTGCATATACCACTGGTTCTGTTTTGTTCAAATCTGTTACCATGGGCCTGTGCTAAAAATACCTATTTTACGGTTTAACCACAGTTTCCTTTTTACATTAAAATAGCAATCAGCAGCAGTTTAAAAGTATTGCCGCTTGGACAGACAGTTTATATCTAATTGACTAGTTTAGATTCATTGCCACTGTACAGTTAAGTCAGACACTGCAACTAAAATCTTCTTAAACTAATCTGTTGAAGCAAAACAAAAATGCAACATGTTTTGTTGGCTGAGTAAGCCTCAGGAAAGCGGACAGCTTCAGAAATAAAATGTTACAAATGGGCTCTTATTTGTTCAAACCTGTGCTTTTTAATGGGATGTCCTAATCTAGTATTTGAGAACTCTAATGGGAACTGAGGCATACAAATTACTTTTATACATTCTCGATTAGTCCATCCAAGTGTAGGGTGTGCAACGTCATATTAAAATCAGTTACAAACATGCCTAAAC
The DNA here is from genome assembly GCA_019425775.1 of Rafetus swinhoei. Taxonomy (NCBI): domain Eukaryota; kingdom Metazoa; phylum Chordata; order Testudines; family Trionychidae; genus Rafetus; species Rafetus swinhoei. The sequence goes on from CM033447.1 coordinate 37,189,086, forward strand.
CCATGTTTATAACAGCATTTCCCAAATGCCCTTCCCGGGTTAGCACAGAACAGTGTCAGTGCAAGTTTTCCCACACTGCCCTTTAACTTGGTAGGATCAAGATGAGCATGACTGATTTCATTTTACTGAAGGAGGAGCTGAGGAGTCAAAAAGATTAGGAAACACTTGTTTGGTCTGTGACAAAGGACATCAGATTGCTGTCTGGCTCGGAGTGGCCATTGCTGTCCCATTTCGTCCTTCAGACTAAATTCATCTCCAGAGAGCTTTGCTTAGTTTCCAACAAAGCCTTCTAAGAGCTGACATTTTTTACAGTTTCATTTCTTAGTAGTTTGAGAGAGGAATTAATACAGACACACTAAAAAAGTCACATTAGAAATCATGGGCAAATCCTCACCTGCACCAGAATTCTGCTCAATGCAACTTGGAGGATCACTGGGGCTATCAGGGATTGGGTATAAGTTAGAGCATCCTGAAGTCTGCTCTAACTTCTACTTACTTCCAGCCTCTGGGGCTGCTATGCTGACCAGTGGTCACCAGAGCATTCTGGCTATATCCCCAACATAGTTATGCAATAGCAACAAGCAAGGGGTAGCTTAGAACTGGAATGGTGCCATCTAGGTATTCACCCCATGCTAGGAGAATCCCCCAGCTGGGGGTGGGGGGTTGGCACTGCCAAAGCAGCGCCAAGAGTCTCCAGCAGGGCCACTACCTATAGCACTCCCAGCAGAGTGAAATTAGATGGTCATTGATTGCCTGCCAAGTGTTCAGTAGGAACAGATACAAATTGATAAGAGTGATATTTTCATAACAAAACAAAAACCCCTAGATATAAAAAATAATCCCCAGGAGGCTAATACCATATCAGTAATTCAAAATTGCCATTTTGAACTATAGCTTAGAATCATAGAGTTAGAAGGGACCCCAAGGGTCATCTAGTGCATCAGCTTTCAACTGCGGGTCAGCAGCCCCCAGGGACTGCTAGCCCTTTTAAGGAATACACAGTGCTCTGCAGCTGAAGCCTGTGCCCCTGTGCCCCCCTGAGGGCTAGAGGGCTGAAGTCCTGCACACCCGTGCCTCTGCAGGGTTGAAGCCAGGAGCTGCAGGGCTTAAACCTGAAGCCCCAGTGCCCCCACAGGGCTGAAGCCAAGAGCTGCATCACGGAAATCCAGAGCCGCAAGCTTGGATGCTCCCGCAGGGCTAAAGCAAGGAGCTGTAGTGCTGAAACTGGGAGCTGATGGCCTAAGCCCAGTGCTCAGCATGGCTAAAGCATAAATCCATGCTCCGACTTCATTCCCAGGAGATGAGGTTTAGGATTATTGGTGAGCCCCTCAGATTGGGGCCACCCAGCACATGAGTCTCAATGACTTCTACCGCAGTGCTGGCTCTGCCCCAGGGACCTTGTGTAACTGGCACTGGGTGGATTTGAACCCCTACACCTAGTGGGTGTGGTTCACTCTCGCATGCGAGGGCTCACTCTTTGGTTTCTGCCCTGGTCCCAGTGAGTCTAATGCCAGCATTGCAGGTTACATAGCTCCATTTATTGGATGTAAAGGAGCTATTTCAGCAGGAGCAGGACAAGTTTCTCAGAGCAAGGAAAATTGTTGTAAGTGTAAACAATAAATAGCAGATGTGGATAAATTTCTAATTCGACCATCAGCCTCAAAACAACAAACTCCACAGAGAAATGATTCCAAAATTCCTTCAGCTAGTTTAATCACCATAAGAATTAAAGAACACTGAGGAGGCTGAAGCGGGTAAGGAAAGATAAAGCCGCTATTGACCTTGCACAATTTCAGAAATATGAAGACAGCTATTTGAATTTTGTTTTATTTGTTCTGAAATTGGAGATGGACCTCAAGTGCAATATGTAATTTGGGCACAAGTACTATCCTATGAACATTTGAAACCCTTCAAATTACAGAGGCATTCAATGATGAAGCATGAAATCTATAAGGATAAGCACATTCATTTTTTTGAGCGAAAGGCCAAGGAACTGCTTGGTACTAAAGAAGTAATGAAATCTACAACTACTGCAGATAAAAAGCTTTTGAGGTTGCTCTATATAGTGGCATAGAAAATTGCTAAAAAAAATTGCAAACACTTGCTGAGACTTTGATAATGTGTGCACTATTGAAATAACAGAGGAAGTGTTTGGAGAGGAGAAGGCCAAAGTACTGACAAAAATAATTATTTAAAATGACACTGTGAAACGATGGATCATTTCTATGTCAGAAGACAGTTTCACAGTGTATTGATCCACTGAATGACAATGATTTTTCTATACAACTATATGAATCCACAAACATTTCAAAAAAGTCCCATTTGCTTGCCTATGTTTGGTGGTGTGTGGAATAAGGAAATAAAGGAAGACTCAAGACAGTAGAGGGCTCAATAGAGGGCTCAAGACAGTAACAAAGTCAGATGAGATTTTCAAACTGGTAGATGATTTCATGATTTCAGCAAAATCAGCCAGACGAATTGTGTTGGGGTTTGCACTGATGGATTTGCAAAAATGATTGGAAATATTCTGGCTTTGTGCAAAAAATAAAGGCTGTTGCATCTCCACATACACATTATTCCAGGTGTTTTGCTGCACTTTCTGAGGAAGTGGATGCAGAACAACATTCCTTGCTCATGCATACAAAGGTGAGATGGCAATCTCAAAGCAGAATGCTTGCCCATACATTTAATCTCAGGGAAGAGACATGTACTATTGATAAGAAACCTGAACTTGCCAAAGTGCTGAAAGGTGAGTTCACAAAACTGGGTTACCTCACAGCCATATTAGGAAAATGAATAAGATGGTTAAAACTGTGCAAGGAGGGAACACCAATCTTATTGCCCAGGATGAAGAACTTAGGAGTTCAAAAGAAAACTACAACTCTGGAAAGTTTGTGTCTGTTGGGTGCACTGCTGATATATTTGAGCGCTCACATTCTTTCATTAGGAATGAGACATTGATATTGACATAATGAAACCACAGCTAGCAGTGCATCTGTCTGGTCTGCTTAACAAATGTTATGCTTATTTTCCCAATCTCACAACACAACAAGCTGCTACACACATGGATTATAAGCCCCTTCAGCGAGTACATGAAAGCTAAAGACTTCCACCCAATGTCCCATCAAAACTGTAAGACGAGCTCATTGACATTTTGTCAGACAGCTCCCTCAGAACCAGGTTTAGCTGGAGACATTTTGTGGTGAATGTTCCAATGAACACATCATTGCTTCTTCTGCAGCGCTGAAAGTTTTGGACCCCTTTAGTACCACCTGCTGAAGAACAGTTAAGATCTCTTGAATCTCCTATGTGGTGGTCCCTCAGACAGGCAGAATGTATCCCTCCTCTGTGTCACTTTTTAAAATGTGCTACAGAAATGGTATAGCACATTGGCTCCACATGCAGTTTGAGGGACCTCTTTACTTCTCCAAACACTCAAAATTGCAAATCCTAGTCCTCCTGCCACAGCCCTTGAACTCAATACCAGGCTGGTGGCGGATCTGCACAGCCTCCTGGCTCCTGCTTATGAGCTGCTAAAGTTCCAGGTAATAGGCTGTGGCTGGGATTCTGGCCTCCCTGTTCCTTTGGATTGTAGCTCAACTTCTAGACTTACTCTTGGCCTCCCTTTTTGCTTCTTTGATTTCTAAGCTGGTAACTGGGCTCACTCCTGAGCTGCTGGACACTTGGCTTTCCTGCTTTGCTTCTGGCAGGATCCCTAGATTCATGTCTCCCCCTCCCCCGCAACACCATGGGATTGTGAGATGAACATTACAGCATTGAAACAGCAAATAAAAAGCAGGTGGTGTATTTACTGAATGTTATAAATAAGTAATAAACCAATCATCTGTCAGGGTTTGGTGACAAAAAAAACTGAGTACACATACTTCCTTGCTTTGATGTAATTTAATTACTAGAGTATATTGATTATAATGGCATCCACTAATGTTGCTGTAGTTAAGGTCTTGTAGTATTTTCCATTGTAAACCTTGATTTCCAAGACTTTAAAAGTGGCTTTTCAAATCTCTAGAAGATGAATCTTGTACCCTGTACAAGTTCATGGTCTAAAAGCAAGATTTATTTTTCAAAATGTTATTAAAATCATCATAACCATTTTTGTTAGACTGGAAAAATGATTATTTATGTTATGATTTCATAAACAGTATTAAAACAACAATCCTGTTCTGTTTAAATCAATATCAGTGAGGAAATTCAAAGCTAAGGCTCTCTCCCCATCCTTAATTCAACTCATTGTCCTCAAGACATTCTATGAGAAATAAAATCACACACTTTTAAGAGATTCTTGAATAGATATATAAAATTGGACAAGTTAAATATAGAGTAAAAGCCTTAATTCTGAATGTACTTCTTCTATTTTATACCATACCATTATCTTCATATATGGTACGTAGGGTTGTCTTTGGGTGTTTCAAGACATTAACGTGACTGCACTTGCATACTTTACTGTAAGCTATGAAAAACTCTCAAGTAACTATTGCAGTACAGTTTCCTGCCTGTTATACAGAGTTTATTTTACAAGAAAGGTGTCCCATTTGTGATTTTTTTGTTTGTTTGCCACACGCCCTTATATGGAAGATTTCTGGGCTACTACCTCCAATGGCAGTTTAAGAATTAGATTTAAAAATTAGAGTGAGAACAGCAGAGATACAAATAATGGTGAATTGGACACACTTGTTTACCCTTTACCATAACACAAAGAAGACATTCAATCAAACTGAAAGTCAACAAATTTAAAAATGATAAAAGGAAATATTTTTCAGCAACTCACAGTTAGTCTTTTGAAAACATTGCCACTGAATCAGAGGATTCAAAATAGGACTGAGCATTTATATGGATATTGAAGATAAGAACATAAGAATGGCCATACTGGGTCAGACCAAAGGTCCATCTAGCCCAGTATCCTGTCTGCCGATAGTGGCCAATACCAGATGCCCCAGAGGTGAGGGAATACAATAGGTAATCATCACGTGATCTCTTTCCTATCATCCATTAGATATCCACAGTTATATTAGATAAGATTAAAACAGTTAGGAGGGATCTACAGCCTTATGCTTCAGGACATTTGGCAACCTTTAACATCTAAGGCTAAGGAAGAAACTTCCCTTATGGTCAGTGTCACAGTTATCAATCTAACTGCGACACAGACCACCCCAGCTATTACCTCTCTCAGCTATTACTTCTCTCTTGGAACAGAATCATATGATTTTCCCATTCTCAGACTGGGCCTTGAGCTGCAGTCCCCAGGTGAAGCAGACATGACTTATGTTAATTTCCTGCTGTTCTGTTCCCATCATACAGGGACCAAAAAGCCTTCTTAAAAGTGAAGTACAGGTTGGACCTACCTCCATAGTCGGGCACTCTCGGAACCTGACCGGTCCCGAATGAAGGAATTTGCCGGACCAGGGGAGGTCCCCTGCCACCAGCCTCCCGGTGGCTCCATTTCCAGCCCTGGCCTGCTTTCAGCCAGCTGTGCTGCTGGTCCTGACTGGACCCCTCTGCACTGTGGTGCCCCACTACACCTCCTGAGCTCCCTGTCCTAGGGCTCCTGGCCTGCCTCTGGCCTCCATGCCCCAGGGCTCTCTGGTCCAGGAGCATCCATTGTCCTACCAGACCAGAGAGTCTCAGTTTAGGGAGGTGTTACTTGTATAATTTGTTTAGTACAGTAGTCTCCAACCCTTTTAACCATAAGATCACTTTTTCAATTTAAGTGCAATGTAAGATCTACCTCAAACCCAAATACTCTTGCCCCACTTCCTTCCTGCCCCTTCTCTGAGGCCCCGCCCCTGCTCCACCCCCTCTCAGAGGCCTCTCCTTGCTCACTTCATCCCCCTTCCTCCCCGAACCTCACTCATTTTCACCGGGCTGGGGTGGGGTAGGGTAGGCTCTGGTCTTGGGCCAAAGGGTTCTGAGTGTGGGAGGGGCTCTGGGCTTAGCCCAGGGTGGCAGATTAGGGTCTAGGAGAGGGTTCAGGGTGCAAGCTCTATAAAGGAAATTGAGTGCAGGGGAACTCATGTCTGGGACAGGAGGTAAGATGCAGGAGGGGGTTCAGGAAGCAGGCTCTGGCTGGGCACGACTTAACTGAGCCGGCTTCCGGGGGGTGCAGCAGTGGGGTTAAGGTAGGCTTACTCCTGCCCTGGCCCTATACCACTCCTGAAAGCAGCTGGCAAGCACAGCAATGGCTCCTTGGCACCATGTGCTGCCCCTCATCTACAGGCACTGACGCCACAGCTTCTATTAGCCACGGCTCTCCATTATTGATCAATGTGAGCTGCAGGAGCGGTGTTTGCAGGCAAGGACAGCATGTGGAGACCCCCTGCTCTGCCTTTCGTGGGGGCTGCAGGAACATGCCAGCCACTTCCAGGAGCAGCAGTTCCCATAGGGACAATGATTCCAGCCATGACAGGTTAGACATTTTAGAACTCACTACTCAAGGAATTAAATTTAAGCATAAGAGAGAAATGAGTGGGGGGAGGGACACACTGACATAATTGCCCCCGTTTTCTCCCTCCTACACCCTGCACAGCAAGCAGGAGGCTCTCAGGGGAGCAGTTCCAAGGCAGGGGCAGGAGCAGCATGACAGTGGGTGGAGGGCCAACTGAAGTACCAGTGCTTGATAGCTTCCTGGCCAAACCAGTCAGGATCACCCATCAGAGGCTCCAAAATCTACCAGTAGATCCCGATCTACTGGTTGGTGACCACTGGTTTAGTACAAAAGCATTTAAGAGAAAACAAGTCTCAAAACAATGAAGCAGTCTATACACACATCTTGCTTACCAGGTGTCTGTCCATTTTCCACACAAGGATCCTGGTAGGTCTATGATTCCTATAAACCTCCTGAAATCTGCAGGGTCTAGGTGGCATAATCTGTTCCCTTCACTCACAAACCATTTCGCTCCCCTGCTTTGGGGAATAAATCACTTCTTTAACTGTTCCTAGCCCTGTGACTCCCCAGCACTGACAAAACAGCTGTGCAACTTGGGACTGAAGCCTGGAAATAGGCCATTGCCCTACTAAATTCCCACAGTGTTCATTGGAAAGTTGCTTATTTAGATTTACTGTGTTGCTTTCCTGCTTGTTTTCCAACAGACCCTTATTAAATTAGACTAATACATGAGTACAGACCTTTATCCCACTGACCATGTCACATACAACAGACATTAAATTATTGCATAGCCACATTCTTAGTTAACAGCTCTATGTCCACATTAAGAAGATTATTCCATAGTTGTCTCCTAGAGAATTTCTACAACTTCCTCTAAAACAGTTGACAAGATACTCAGAGGCCCACTGGTCTGTTCCAATGTAACAATTCCTTTGTTCCCAAGATGGAGGCTTGCTGTTTTACTTGAGCAAGTTTGCAATTTTTTTTCTATTTGTGCTAAAGCTGTTGCCTCGTGCAAAGTAGTGTTTTACCACAAAGGTCAAAAGACATCTCTTTTCCAAAAAGTCAGTGAGCCTACGGCATCTGTCAAACTAGCCTGGGTATTCCTGTGATATTTTAGATTAAAAAAAATCAATTTTCTATTTATTTACATGTTTGTTTTACAGTTTTATATATGTTTTCAGCTCACAACCAGAAAAAAAAAAATGTTGCTCTTCCTCCAGGAATTGTCAGCAGCAAAAAAGGGTCAGGTTCAATATTCTAAGTTTTACTTCTAAAAACTTAAACAACACCGGAGTGAGATCCCCACCCAGAAATTTGAGAAATTGTGTAAATCACCCTAGAGGGGCCCTGGAGGAGGGATACTTCCCACTTGCACTACTTTTCCCCAGAAAGAATTGAGACCAGGGGATGAAAACTCAAAAGCTCATGAGGCTGGGGGAGACAGAATAGTCTTGGGAAAATCAGCAATTAATAAATTAACAAATTCTGTGAATTAGACTCCCAGCCTTAGAGTGTCTTCACAATAGTTCCAGCTTCAGACTTCAGCCTGCATTTTTGAGTGGCTAATGTGCTCTAGCCACTTCCCTCTTCTTCAGTTCCCCCACTCACAATTAGTTGTTCAGGGCCAGAGATAGCCCAGGATTCTGGCAGGTGAGAGCTGTCTGGACTGATTTGGGCTATTTGTTCCTTATCCGACTGAAATGATTTCAACTTCAGTTGCTGTCTGGGAGGATCCACACCAGAATCCTTTAGATAGGCTGCTGCTGTCGCTGCCCTTTCAGCTCATGTATCATCTTAATGCCATCTCAACACTTATATTGATGTCTGCTTTGACTACCTTCATCTTTGGAAAGAAAAAGTACTTGGCACAGCTATCTTAAAAATTCCCAGACTTACTACTGTTGTTAATTATTATTATTATTTGTATAATGGTAGCACTATGAGGCTCTAGTCACTAACCAGGCTCCCAGCTCAAAAAGCTATCCCTTGCCCCCAAGCAGTTATAATCTAATTAGAGAAAGGACCTAAGAGTGGACAAGAGAGATGGTGAAGATGAGGGCAACAGTAATGGAAACATATGGTTACATGAATTGATAGTGTGCATAATTTGAAGGCTTCAGGGGTTTATTTAGTAAGATTTGTACATGCTGGGAATTGTTGTCTATAGAGGGGAGCAGTGATCCATCAACCTGAACAAATTTAGAATGTGCATCAGCTTCTGAAATTCTGTCCTCACATTATTTGATTCCAGTTCCTGACAGACATTGCTTGATTCAGGGGTTCCTGAATGAAATCACCAGATTCAGAAGTCCTGATTTATAATCCTGGATTCTACAGTTGTTGCCTCAGCCCAATAAAGCATCTGTTCTTAGAGAATATGTGATGGTCTGATATGTTGTAAATTTTTTATTGGTAGGAGTTTGGGACAGCAGCATTACTCACAAGTGGCAGGGCCAGCTACATCATCATTTTTCCATTTGATGTATGTTAATTACTGTAGGAGTTTGACACTAACAAGAACAGAATAAAATCAATCTATTCCCTCTTGGTAAAATCTCACCGGTTGTCTGGTTGCTATGTGGTATACTAGGCACTGTAGTTAGATACAAGTAGTCAATATGCCTAATAATGCCTTTATAAAAATTGCTAATCATTTTGCTTTTGATGTAATTCAGTGTAACACTAGATGTGTTGAGAATTAGTTATTTGTCTCTCCTAGACTGGTTTCTTGTCTCTTTTATTATAGTGAATCTGTAAAACATGGTAATAGAAGGAGAAACTTCACATATGACAGGAGAACTCTGATATCCTGTAATTGTACTTCATCTTATTATCTACTAACTTAATTTCTCAAAGATTTTGTTGACTATGTATGTTAGCAGTACATAAATATCAGTCTGTTTACTATAGCTCAGTAAATATTGTGTTGTAAACAGTAAAAATTTCTCCAATATTTTATAAAGATTACATAAGGGTGAAAATCAAACTTATTAAAGATGGGAAAAGAGAAGAGTTGTAACAGAAAAATTGATCTAGAACTGGACTAAAAGCTTCTAAATAAGTTTAAAATACACACAGCTAACAGAATAATATTTTATTTTAAAAAACTTTAAAAAATAACAAATAGTCTTGCAGCACCGTCCTTTGGATATTTTTCTATATCCTTTTTATTGTGATGGTAGGTTACTTCTTGACTTTTGCCCAAGGTACACTTGTCTCTTTATTCCCCCTCGTTTATCAAGTTGTTTGTTATTTGTCTACTTGAACAGAGCTCAAGTTTATAATAAAGAGTTAAAATAGGATGAGGATAGAAGACACTGAATTAGATGGCCTGAGAGTAATTCCTTTGTTTTAGGGGTGGGCAAATTCCGGCACATGGGCCGGATCCAGTCCACAGGGTTAATCCCTAGTGGGCCCCCACCACTATGTTTATATGTGCCTCTGCAGGTATCAGATGGTTGCAGCGCTCATTGGTTGCAAATCACCGTTCGTGGCCAATGCGAGCGGCAGGAAGTGGCATCCCGATCCATGCTGCTTCCCATTGTTCACATTGTCCACGAACAGCGATTCACAGCCAGCGAGAGCTGTGATTGTCAGATACCTGTGTAAGCGCCAGCAAACATAGCAGCAGTGGCCCACCAGGGACTAACCTTGGTGAACCACCGCCATTTTATTGCCCACCCGTTCTAGGATTTGCAGTTCTTCCTATTGCTCACCATGAATTGTGGTGTTTGAATGTGCTGTGGAGCTGGACTTGGAAGAGATAAAGACACTGGAAGCCATGAGTGCCAATAAATGACAAAAATGTTCCCCACTGTTCTTCTGAAACATAATCTCCCTCAGCCAGTGAATGTCAGTGCTTCATGCTGTGTCCAACCCAGTGTTCTTGCTAGCCCATCACCTCACAGTACCCATTCTCCTCAGTGTACTTCACCTTATGGGTCAGTAGCTCTCTCGGTGGTTCAGTACAATTCTTATTTACCCCCCATGAGACCTAACGCCTAATTCAGTAAAGCACTTAAGCACGTGCTTAACTTTAAGTGTATACTTAAATCCCATTGAAGTCAATAATAATTAACACTGATGGCAGTAAGCCCATCCAAGCTTTGTAGAAATGGGATAGACTGGAGAATCAGGACCAAAAATCACTATTTTTTCCAAAGTTTCAAGGGTTCCTAGATAAAGAATCTGTTTGTATGTACAACCATTTTGTTTAGGCAGTTACATAACCAATAGTGTATTGGCCACTTAGTGCCTTATTCTGCAGCTCTGACACACACGGAGTAGAATTTTCTCACATGAGCAATCCCACTAAACACACCAGAGCTAAGGGCTCTAGAATCAGACTTTTCTCATAAAAGGTATATGTCAGTGTCAGCTACTGGAAAAATAACAAAATGTGAGTGCATTGAGGATGCAATTAATACTGTACCTCTAAAATGTTTGGATAAATCACCCAGAAAGAATAAGAAGCTTTTAATATTAAATGATAAACAGACTTTGAGTATCCTAGTCCTGTTTTAGGAAAAGATTAATCAGCTTAGCTATCATATTCACACGTTTAATGCTCTGAGAGAAAAGTGATTGTCTACTTTTTTTCCACAGTAATTAAGGAAAGTCAAAAGCAGCAACTGGAATCTGTGAGCTACTCCTCTCGCTACGCTCTGGGACTCTTTTATGAAGCTGGCACATGGATTGATGTCCCCTGGGCTGCACAGTACATCACCAATAATCCCTGCATACGCTTCATCTCCATCGATAATAAGAAGCGCAATATAGGTCAGTGCTCCTATTATTTCCCTTAAACACAGTAACAATAGAGGGCGTCGATCATGAAAAATGCTGTTTAATTGAGTGTTGCTATTCTGAACAGAGCAAGTATTTAACTCCAAGTCACAGGGGATAAAATTTAATGTCACATTTGGCCTGTAATAAAAATGCACTATGAAACCAGGGAATTTTTCAGAAAATCATCACCCAGCACATGGTTTGTATTACTGAGTTTATGAAAACAGTGTCACAGGATTTAAAACATCAGAATTTTACTATTCCAAGAAATAGTCTTCATTCTATTATTTAAACATTACAACTCTTGAGCTTTCTATTGAGTATGCTTGGAACTATTAATGAATTATATAATCAAGCCTGAACAGTCTAATTCAGTGCTAACCAGTTTATTTTTCATCATGGAAAATCCTTGAGATTACAGTATGCACAGTATTACCTCACAAGACTACTTTGCAGAGTGCTGCTTAAGAGCTTAGTAGGCATTCTGTGAGGCTTACACTTCTCATCTCTTTGTTGAAGATGATCATAAAACAGATATTGTACTGTACTTATTAACCATCATTATTAGTAAGAATCCCATGGGAAAACTACAATTCTTGGATCATGTTAAAAGTAACTGGGGACAACTTTCTAATATGATTTTTTTGTGAGCCATTAATCTTTTGGGGAAGGGGAGTGTTGGGAGGATTTTTTTAGGTTTTTTTTTTTTTAATTGGAGGAAGGGCAGAATGTGAATCCTCTGTTGCTGGAATTGTTGAAAAATAAAAATTGGCATAAATTTGGGTATGTCTACACTTGCAGCCTAATTCGAAATAGGGCTGCAAATGTAGGCATTCGGAATTGCAAATCAAGCAATTCCTCCTGCAATGAGGTTTAACAGGTAGTTCGAAATAGGGCTTTATTTCAAACGCCCGTTTCACTGCCGCTTGTAGACGCAGGCAGTTATTCCGGGCTTGTCAATTTCAAAAATGGCGCCCGGCTGGGAAGATGCAAATCATGCACGAGATATTTAAATCCCGGGCTTGATTTGCAATTCCGAATGCCTACATTTGCAGCCCTATTTTGAATTAGGCTGCAAGTGTAGACATACCCTTTGTTATCACTAGATAGTAGCGAAGTGAGGTTCTAACTACCTTGGTTAAACTTCTTGCACTTGTATCTGGTGGAGTTTCTTAGAATATCCCAACTACACAACTATTAAAAAAAAATCTGTGCCGTCCACCATCTAGTAGATTGAGCATGGGGCTAGAAGTAAAGAGATCTGAATTTATTTTCCCAGCTCTGCCACTACTCACTCTGACCTTGACAAGTCAGTTAACTTCTGTTACTTCATCTGTGACATGGAAATAATAATCTATCCATTTTTGGCAAATACACTGAGATCTGTGCTGAAAAATGCCATGAACCACTGAATAATATGTGCAATTGAGGATTTTCACAATCTGGCTCTAGAGAAATATAAAGTAATATTAATTAACTGAACTGATGCATGGTTTTATGTGCAAGCTGAACCTAGAAATATTTCTTTCTAATCTATCTTGTTCAGTCTGGACTGACTGAGTTTACATTCATACTGCATATATATATACTGATCAGCATCTATCCATGCAAGTACCTTAGGGTATGTCTACACTACAGCGCTAATTTGAACTAATTTAATTCGAATTAGTTAATTCGAAATAAGCTAATTCGAATTAGTGCATCTAGACCTAAAAACTAATTTGAATTAGCGTTTTGCTAATTCGAAATAGCACGTCCACATTGAGTGGACCCTGAATCGAAGGTAAGGCTGGCCGGAACCAGTGCCAGCAGGGCATCATGGTCGGACTTAGTGTGTGGGGCTGCTGCCTCAGGCTAGCCGAGGGCTGTGCTTAAAGGGACCCGACCCCCCATCTCGGACAGACAGTTCTCAGGTTTCTCTGCTTGCTGGTCTACCTCGCTGAGGGACAGCAAAGCATTTGTGTCTCGGAGTGCTCTGCTTGCCCTCACTCAGGGCACCACGGCACTCTGCAACATGGAACCAGACCTGCCCCCGGGGACTGTGCTGCGTCTCATGGACACGTTGCCGGCAGCCTGGCTGCACTATCTGCAGGCTGCCATCCGGGAGGACCATCGAGGGGATGTCAGGATCCAGGGGGCCCTGTGGGAGAGCTTCCACCCTGAGGAGCGCTAACAGTCTCCCCGGTCTGCCCCACCGAGGGCTTGTGCCCCATTCCTCCCTCTCGTCCTTCCACTTACCGTTCCCTAGCCCCCCCTCCTGATGTCAAATAAAAGACACGTATTTTCAAAAATAACAACTCTCTTTATTTAACACAACTGGGGAGGGGGAATGAAACTCTGGGGAGATGGGGGAAAGGAGCAGGAGAGAGGGGGAGAGGGGAGGGAGAAACCTGGGAGGAGGGAGCTGGAAGGGGGAGGAAGGGAAGGGAAAGCTCAGGGTGCGGGGTCCTGCTGGCTCTCCCGTCTCGCAGCACTGCGGATGCGGGGGTATCGGAGGGAGTGGGTGTGGAGGTTGGGGCAGGAGGGATGGGGGGGCGGAGGAAGCGGGAGGTGACCTTGGAGGGCACGGCCCTGATCCTCCAGCGCCTGCAAGCTCCGCTGAACCCAGTGCTCCTGGGTGCGGAGCTGCTACTCCAGTAGCCGCAGGTGCTCCTGGCTGTGCATGTAGTCTCTGGTGGCCAGGCTGGCAGCCATGCAGCTGTAGACGGCCGCGTTCCTGTGCCTAGTGCAGAGATCGTGGGCATTGGAGGCCTCCCCCCAAACCTCGATGAGGTCCACGATCTCCGCACTAGACCAGGCGGGCACCCGTCTTTTTCGGCCCCGGGCAGGCTCCTGGGAGCTGCCAGCCTGGTCCTGGGAAGAGGTGGAGGGCTGGGTGGCAGCAGGTGGCTGGCTCATCCTGTGCCAGGTGCAGGGTCTGCTGGCTGGATTCTGGCAGGCTTGCAACTGGCACAGGCACCGTGGGCAGACCGTGCCCCTTTAAGAGCTCCGGGGCTGGGAGGGGGGCAGAAGAGTTTCCCTGGTTTTGCCCAAAGTGGCCACCAGGGCAACCTAGGAAGGGCTAGCCTCCAGCTAGTTCGAATTAAGTGGCTACACAGCCCTTGATTCGAACTACTTAATTCGAACTAGGCGTTACTCCTCGTAGAATGAGGTTTACCTAGTTCGAATTAAGCGCTCCGCTAGTTCGATTTAAATTCGAACTAGCGGTTTGCATGTGAGGCCCCTATGAAAGTTAATTCAAACTAACGGCTGTTAGTTCGAATTAACTTTGTAGTATAGACATACCCTCAGAGTACATCTCTGGGGTTTCCCAAACACCAACAATATTATATAAAGCAATCATATCAGAAAGACTGAATTCATTTTCCTTATACTAGTCAAATACATGAACATTTAAAACTATTATTGTATTAGTTATCATCTTAGGGAGTGAGGCAACCCATTCTTTAGAATTATTATTGTGGGAAAGCTGTGTCAACGAGATGATCTCATATTTCCCTCAGGCAGCAAGAAAACCAGAAGTTGTTCTACTTACTGGTGTAAAGGTACAGCTGTGGGCCAGCTGCCTGGAAAGGCTTGCCTCCTACTTATATAGTTTTCACCATTTCTAACTCTAGCATCCCCAAATAATACAGCTGTCAGGTAGGTCTCAAAGAGAGAGAAAGAGGAGCCATTCCTAAGATATCCCAGGTGCAGCTCATGTGAGGTGATTAAAGATCACCATCTGGACCTTGATCTGAATCCAGTACTGAACAAGGAGCCAGTGTAACATAATAAGTTCAAAAACGATGTGCTTAAATCTTGCTGTGCTGCTGTTGCCTGCTGAAACTTCCTGGTTTTCTCTTCCATCCTCACATTTACAGTAGCTAATTGTGGTGGTCAGGCTTGGAGGTGAGAAACTTCTGAATTCATGTGACCATGTCTTCTCTTGGCCACTGTGGATGACCACAGGCATTTCTTGTCACTGTTGCTATTTTGATGTCCAGGAGCCCAAGCAGCCAAAAAAAAAGTCAAGTCTTTGCATCACATTGAAGATCAGAGGGTGTGTGTCCTGAAAGTGATGATTGTAGTCTGGGCCATCTTTCTAAGTATTTGTTCCCCCGCCCCACCAAAATCACCTGACATCTCTTTCAGGTTTTATTTTAGCCAGTAAATCATACTACCCCAAGCATACTGACTGATGGTACAGTTTATTGATGGCACAATTAACCAGCTGGGTAGGCAAAATGTGATGGACATATTAATATGTTACTAAATATCAAAATGTATCTGTTGAAGACGACACACTCTTTTCACTTAGAAGTGTAGCTTCCAAAATATGATGATGGTAAATTCTCTAGAAAAATGCAATTTCTCAAGAGAAATGAACTGCATAGCAATTGCAGGGATAGAACAAGCTGAGAACCAGCAATTGCAGATGAACTGCCTCCCACAAGGCCTCATTACAACATATAAACAGCCAGCCAACCCTCTCTTTGTACTTTGTTTCTTGTTAACTTGAATTTTAGAAATTTCAACTTTGTTCCAAGAAAACTAGTAGTAGAGTGGGAGAATATTGCATGTTAGCAAGGAAAGAAAAATATTTTTGATTGTGGGCGCTCCTGCATAGTATGGGAGGTTAGAAAGACGTGCCCTTGCTGTATTTATTAAGGATATTTTAATAAATAGAAATATAAACATCTAAATCACACAAGTAAACTGTCAGGAAGAGATTCTCATTTCTTTAGGCATATAAACAACTTCTAATGTTATTGGGAATATGCATAATTACACACACACATAGCATTCAATGTGTAATTTACTTATATTTGCAGCATAGTAATAGAAACTATTTTACATAGTTTTCTTTTATTTGTTTTAGTACACACAAATAGTTCACACCTCCATTTTTCTCTTATTTCACCCTTTATAGGTATCCGTTAAGTTTAAGTAAAAGATAGTCACTTATGCACACACACACACACACACGGTGGCAAATCTTAAGATACAAACAAAATGTGGGGGGATGGGGAAACAGTTCCCCATTTTTATGTATGATTATGTGTATACAAGTGTAACAAAGATGTTATATTATCTTGGTCTTACACTGCTGATGAAAATGTATTGGCAAACAGCATAGAATTGCAGCCTTGAAAGAGTAGTGCAGCCTTCTGTTATGGGAAGCTTAGTTATTTTTCAGATAGATGATGCCAAAATAGATATATGCATATACAGCCTGCAAAAAGGCAAGATTATTTATAGCTGTTAAATTCTATTGCTCTTTATAGAAGTCCCAACTTTTTTGTTTTGTTTACACAAGACTTGGTAATTTTCACTTTGACTCATTTAGCAAATGACAGATGATAAGCAACAAAAAGATAAGCAACACTTTATAGTGGTGGTTTGAATTTTTACTGGTGAGACTTTCAAACAGAAAGTGAACAGTCAGTCCTATTTTTTTGTTAGTTGTCTCCGATTGGCAGATGAGACATAAGCCAAGAAATAATAAAGGAATAGTAATTTTGTTCATTTTAAGGAATATGATGTTCAGGTATGGCATTTCTGTGCTTCCCCATAGGCATTGCTTATTACTCTGTATTGATCAGGTAAATAGATCTTTGTTGTATTTATTGTACAAAAGATGAAGGCCATTAAAGTATATCCTTGCTTGGAGACCCACTATCTGTATAAAATAATGTACAAAATCTTTATATCCCGAGAGGTGCTGCTCAAGAGGCCCCACTCTAAGTTATAAGACTTGATCCTGCCCAGGGATCTGCATAGATAACCCTTGGCTTTGCTTTGTGCAGAGATCTTCAAAGGGGGCTCTGTGAACAAAGAGGAGGAGCAGAATCTGACCCATCACACTTATTGCATGCACTGGCAGAGAAATTCTAACCACTGACCTCAAAGAAAACATTCCCTATGAATCACATAGCTACTATAGACCTAATAATCTCACAGCCACGAAACCTTGTTGGCATCAGTTGGTTGGGCAGATGCATAGGTGAGGGCAGAACTTGGCTCTGTAAATAGAGACAAATTAATACAGTTTGAATACTCTCAGGAACAAAACAAAAAACTCTGGGTTTCTTTGATGGTAAATTACTCTGTGCAGTTTTCAGTGTGGACCTCATTTACTCTATCTGAGGAACTCAGGTGTGGCCTATTACTAGTTAGCCTGCTCAGATGGAGGTTATGTTTGGGTCAAAGATGGCAGGCACAGCCCACAATGGGCTGAGTCAGACAGGGAGTGTTTAGGCCATGGCATCTACCTGATGCACTGATTCTGTAGTTTCCAAGAGCAGGTTGCAAACTGTATCCTGTAGTACCTATAAGGCTGCACTAAGCCCTGCACTAATAAAATCCGTTCAGGGCTTTAAAATGAAGCTGTTCTGTATCCTTGCTTCAGCCAAGGATTCTAGCTTCTTAACAACCACAATATCAGTTATTTCATCTGTCTCACCTTCCTGCCAGATGATGTTGTAAAGACCAGGACTTTAGCAGAGTTCAAGAAAGAACTAGATACATTCATGGAGGTTAGGTCAAGATGGGTAGGAAAAGTGTCCTTAGCCTCCATCTGTCGTAGGCTAGAAATGGCTGACAGTAGAGGAATCACTTCATGATTACCTGGTCTTTTCACTCCCTCTAGGGCATCTGACATTGACCACTATCAGAGGACAGGATACTGGGCTAGATGGACCTTTGGCCTGACCCATCATGTCACTCTGCGTCACACAGCCCTTCCCTCCACCCTCAGCCTCCCTGCCTCCTCCTTCCCTGTCAGTCCAGCATAGCCAGAACCATGCCACCTCCCCTCTCCCAGGGCCAGGAGCCGCACGCCCTTCTCCTCCCAGTGGGAGGGGGGCTGGAGCCATAAGGCCTCCCCCCTCATGGGGGCAGCATTTGGAGCAGCTGCCAACCTGGCTGAGTGGGGACAGGGTAGCCGGGGAGGGGGCACCTGCCTCTGCATAGTGGAACCTAGAGACTTCCCCTCACTGCGTGGCCCCCCCAGCATTCTTTCCATCTTCCATGTCCTCAGCCCCTCCCCTGCCTTCTCACAGACGCCCATCTCCTGTTCTCAACCTGGCAAGCACAGGGCAAGGCACCCCGCATCCCTGGCTGCCCCCTACCCCATCATCCACTGTGCCCTGAGTGGTTGTGTCCTGAGCCCAGTGCCAAGCCACCCTGGTGGAACCCGCAGCCCAGCAACCCCGAGGCATCACAAAGGGCTGCCAACCCGCTGGTGCTGTTTCCTTGCTGATGAGGTTGCCTGTTCGTGGGAGGGGGCAAGGTGTACACAGGGAGGCAGGAAAAGGGACAAGGGTGTATGTGGGGATGGCTGGTGTGGGAAGGGCGGATGTGGGGATACAGGAATGGAGGCAGAGGGGTTAGGGAAGGATGGGGGTGTGGGAATGGAGGAAGGAAGGAGTTGGGGTGGGGATAGGCAGTGTGGGAGGGGAGGGGTTAAGGAGGATGGACAGGTGTAGGAATGGAGGTGGGGTGGGGGTAGGGATGGGAAGGAGGGATAGGGTGGGGTGGAGTGGGTGTAGGAATGGAGGCAGGGGATGGGGTTGTAGGGAATGGAGGTGGGGGTAGGAATGAAAGGACAGGGGGGTGAAGCTGGGCTGGCACAGCCTGGGCCCAGGGGTTGGAGAGAGAGGGGAAGTGCCGGGTCTGGCGTGGTCTCAGCCCAGCCCACCCCAGTGACTGGGGAAGGGGTGAGAGCTGGGTTTGCCTACCTCCAGAGAGAGGGAGGTTGGTGAGCGTAGCGAGCAGGGGCTGCTGCCGCCTACTAGTGATTTGTATAGAAAAATCAAGAGTAAAGTTTATTAAAATTGCTTCTGCCATTTCCAGTATTTATATAAAGCATGCTCAGCATGTAGTCTCAATGGAGTCATACTTATAAACACTATCTGTGGGGCTGACCCACTCTTTTTTAATGAGGCTCACACCTGCAGCTATAATGTTCTTGAACATTGCATCATGAAAAGATCCTACTTCTATTGTATATTAAGTACCCTGCATAGTATGTATGTATAATAAATAATTAGACAACAGGCTGTTTTAAAAAAATCCATCAATATTTACACAGGACAGTGGGAATTCTTCAGCAAAATTATTTGCAAGGCTGCAGAATCTTTATATTCTATAGCAGGGGTGGGGAAACTTTTTTGGGTCGGAGGCCGCTGACCCACAGAAAAATCAGTCGGGTTTGGTACACAAGTGAGAAGCAAAATGAGAAGCCCCTGACTGAAAAGGAAAAAGACACTCCTCATATTCCCCTCACACACCAGAGCATAGGGGGCTCAGGCTAGTAGATTTTGTGTGCTCCGGTCCTGTGGGTGGGTGGCAGAGGGCTGGAGCTCCAGTGCAGGCTCCCCAATGTGGAGGGGGATCCCTGAGCCTTAAGGGCCGGACTGGGGGATGCATCCAGCCCCTGGCCCTGAGGTTCCCCACCCTTGTTCTATAGGAATAAAGGCAGATGACCCACAAAAAGGTAGCAAGTTCCCATCCCTTATTTAATCAGCTTTGCCATTATATAAATTAAAAGGAAGAGAAGATACATTTTCATGTTTTCAGCCTCAGGATAACTCGTAAGTATTCTCTTTACATTGAAGAGGGAAGAGCCTTTTATCCCTGAATACCGATGGAGCAGTTTCTGGAATAGGTAACAGCTAAAGCTTTGTCTCATGGAAGAGGCTTCACCTTATTACATGTGATTTCCTTAATAATCCCATTCCTAGTTTGCATGCTTACTTTGAAGTTAATCAGAAACTATCCATGAGGATAAAGAAATACTAGATCAGAAATCTAATAATGCTCATATTTCTCTTACATAAGTTCTTCTAAGGTATATAATCTGTACATTACAGTGTTACCGTGCAAAATTAAAGAACCTCTGCAAACAATGAGAATTTTAAGAGACATTCAAGATCAGTCTGTTCTTTTGCCAACCAATAAAATAGATTCCATTAATACTGTCATTGTGGAGGAAAGTCCATTTATTTTTCCTGTTTATTTCTAGGTTCTAGAATTTTATTAGTTATTTTTGAGTTAGATGTAATTTTATTAAATATAGATCCTGACCTTTTTTCCAATCTCAGGAATTGGCCCATTCTTCTCTTCCTGCAAAGTGAGTCATTTCAGCCTTATCCACAAGGTTTCAGGAATAAGAGAGGCCATCCCCTATAGCCCCAGATTCTCTGCTGCTATTAGCATAAAGTGGCATTTATGCTCTCCTTGGTCAGTTGTCTGCCTAGCTTTAGTAGCTTATTTGGCCAAACAGAAAGCAGAATCCCTTACCCAACTGTTCACAATCAAACTGGATTTTTTGGATAATGTAAGCAAGTACCCCATTCTTCACATTAACTGCCATCAAAATGTACAGACCAGGACACAAAATATCTTTCCTTTTAAAATCTCTCTCTTCTAATTCAAGGTTTTGTGACACTGGTAGCCTCCAATTCCTAAGAATATGAGGGGAAAATCCTGGTAGATTTTCCTCTAAGAAAGATGACAAAGTTCTTACACCAGCCTTATAAATAAAGATGCTCCATGTACAAATTGATTTGCAAACAGAGGTGTAAAAGTCACTCTGGCTACTGATGTAAGGGAGAGACGTGCCAAAATCTTCCCACCAATCCCTGTTAATAATGGTGGGATTCCCAGTATAGACAGTAGTATGGTGACCAACACAGCAAAACAATGATTTACTAAACCTGTTGGGAAACAGGTGTAATCAAACCAGCAGTGAAAATGGGACTCTCTCCTCCGGCTACAGTGTTGTTCTTTCTATTTTTAGTATTGTTCAGCTGAATCAGTGTTTGAACCAGTGGGAATATTTTTCTGGACTTCCTTATTGTTGGACACCTTTAGTAATTTCATAGAAGTAATTGCTCCTGTTTTGCTAAAGCCAGAAGTGAGGGTGCGGCTACTAGTTGTTTCAAAGTTCACAGTAACTTTTCATTTGTTGAAAGTTACTGAATCTTCTCTCTAAACCACAGAGCAGATACATCAAACACAGGCTGTTGTACAAGTTTTCTAACACACTCCCCACGAACGTACGTCAGTCAGAAGCCAGCACAACCACTTCTACGGGTGAGGATGTTCATTCTCTGTACATTCAGTCCTTGGCGCCTCTGTGAAGGCAGAACAAGGGTGTTAATGTGGTAATGTTTTGTCAGTGTGGGATCTTTTAGCATAGCAGCTGAATAGTGATCACCAGTTCAGGCCAAGCACATAATATTCTCAGAGTGTGTAATTATCTTTGGACAAATACAGCTGACTTTTATTTTTTTCAGAAACTTTGGCCTCTTCTCAGTAATCACACAACTATAGGGTCTTTCACAGAGGGCCAAATTTTGACCCTCTCATGCACAAGACTAACGGCTACAGTTGTTCCTTATTCCTTTGCATGGGAACTTAGCACTAACCTGATCAAGATTCAACATAGAGAGGAAGTGGATGCAAGATGGTCACCAAATATTCCCTTGTATAATTAAAACAACTCAGAAACTAGACAATCTCACTGTTTTTAGGACTTTGTCTTCGGAACCCGATGCTGCTTTTGAAAGTCTATCATTTTCCATTTCTTCCTCCTCTTCTTCAAAGGTGGTTTTCAGCTTCTCTGATCCCAAGAATGAGGGATGCCAGGCATCCCAGAATCAGAGGTGAGTTCTCAAGTCACAAGATATGTAGAGACTAGACCTATGCCAAGCAAAATTTTCCATCGGCCAATGAAGCACTAAACTTTGAATATTCCTGTACTCGGCTTTCAAGCTGAGCTAAAGATACAGTTTGTAAGAAGCCTCTCATTGTTTACATTAAATCACACAGAAGTTTTCAGGCACATCTGGTAACAAACATCCCTCTGATCACACTTTGTTCTGTTGAAAGCTCTACATTTTCTTCTAAATAGAATGAGTAAAAACCCTAACTGATGGACTTCCTGGACCAAAATTCTTTGTTTTAATTTTTTGTTGCTCAGCTGACAGGGTGGGGGTTTTTTTAATAAAAGGAAAATGCACATGCTTTATTTAAATGATTGTATTAAAAAACAAAGCGAAAGTGAAGTGCACAGCTCATCTGCCTCCTACACTCCTCAGCCAGTGTGAGGAATGCAGCAAACTGTGCACTTTCTCCTCACTCCCTAATGAAGGGGAACAGCCAGCAATGTGCCCGTATAACAGGTGGAGGTAAGCTTCAGTCCCCTAAAGAGGGTCTGGAGAGTGGGAGGCTCAGGGCTGGGGCAGCTCCAGCCAGGGGAGGGGGTATGCACCCAGCCAGCTCCTTTCACCTGCCTGGTGATTCTCTCTCTTTTCTGTATGGTTTTATGAAAAGCAATCCAAATCCTATTCCAGGCACATCCCATTTTCCTGGCACAATCAAATCCTTACATTACTTTAAGTTATGAGAAGCTGTATACCAAATTTGGTGGCTCTTACCATTTAGGAGGAGTTCTTGAACAAGCAGACAGACAAACTCTCTCAAATATATAGTAGAAGATAACAGAAGCTTTTACAGTCTATGAGAGATAAAATACTTATGAACAAATGAACCACTGTATGCTCTGCTTGAGAGACAGTGTGGTTCAGTTCAATCCATTTAAAGTTTCCTTCCCTTCCCCCTTTCAAACTAGTGGAGATGACTAAGCAAACAAAACCTCACTTTCTTCCTCGCCTTTAACAAAACTTTGGAAGTGTCTGCATTTAGCTGAATTTCATTATTTTATACGTAGAGTCACTAATGACTTTCACATCTATATACTTGGCTTATAAAAGTGACCTAGTTTTTAAGCTGTTAATATTGTATACTGTATTATACTAACGATTCTTTACAACCTTAAAACCCATATCCTGATACCTTTCTCTGATACAGCCACTTCCGGATCTTAGCATGCCTCATTCTAGCCCCTTCATCAAAGGTTACAGGGTGGCTGCCACAGCAGCTGGCTTTGCCATATACATCCTTGCAGAGATTGCCGCTGCACAATGGGAATTCTCTGCTGAACCAGCTCCAGCCAGAATCTGTTCACTTTGTGCCTGTTCAGCAGTGCAAAGCAAAGAGAACAGAACTGACACAAAGAGCCCAAAGTATTTTTCAAATTTTATTCATGGTTTAAACACAGAAGTCTTTTTAGCTAAGACTCTGGTGCTAGCGACTTGATGAATTATTACATCATGGATATGATATTCTATCTTGAATTAAGATTCTTTTGAGCTACATGTTTAAAGTGTACCTATCAAACTGGAGTGAGTAAAACTGAGTTTCCTAGAAGAGAGGCTTATAGAAAAGTCAGGAATTTCTGAAGGGCGTTAACAAGAGGTGAACAGTAATAATAATTTGCCTAAAAGCTTTAAAACATTAAATTAGTAAAAGTTAATGTTATCTAAGTTAAATAAAAATAAGCACATTTCATAAAGCTCTCCCATTCAAAATCTCAGAATCTCCTTTCCTGAGTCTCTTCCCTGCAAAATTCTGTGTTTTGTGAGATATAAAAGAAAAGGAGTGATCTTTTCATTCCGTTTCTTTACAGGTATTGGGAAAGAATTAATTGAGATAATACTCCAAATTCAACATAATATATTATTCTTTTCTCTATACCTAAAAATAAAATAAATCCTCTAAGGGGAAGGGATTTAGTCTCTGAATTTTTCCCTTTTTGTCAATATTTTTGTGACAGGGTAAAACAAAAAAAAATCCATTTATGACCATTTCCTTCATAATTTATAAAAAAACTCAGAGTATGAACTTACATTTACATTTCACCCTTGCAGTATCTGGTAGTATTTTTGAGAATGAAGACATTGATCATCTGGAGAAAAATACCTGTTTGGGATATGCCTTTTAGCAAATTCTTGTTAACACAGATGTGTGTCAATAGAGCCAGAATTTTTCAAGGATCATTTCTCACTTGTCCCTTGTGATCTGAAGAGCCAGATGTTAAGTTGAATTATTGGCATTGAGCCAGTGGGTTTGAGAGGAGTTATCAGTGTCAGCGGGTTTATAGAGAGATCCAGAGGCTAAAGAACAGAATCTACCTTTTAAAACATATATTTGCTGCAGATCCTGAAGTCAAAGGCTGAAACATCAGGGGGGGAATGCAGCAAGAAGTTATGTCCCTTGCAAGCTAAATTACCTAAAAGAAGGTCAAAAGATTGAAGCCTGCTTATGTGGGTTAAATGGCAACAGATATGACTGACTACAGTGCAATGTGAACCTAGCTGTCTGGGACTCAGATCCCCGTGTATGGTGTTTGTACGTTCATCCTGGAGCATCCACACTGAATTTTGACTCTGGGTTTAGAATTTCTGGACCTACATCTCACACCTGTGCTCGTACTGCGCTGTGCAGAGCTGAGACAAACCAGACTATCCAAACATAAGGATGGCACATTCTTCTAAAAGTTTTCCTATGAATTGGATTGCTCAGTCCTATTGAATAGATGAGATAGGGTTTTGGATAGGTGGAAGTAAGGTGGCTGAAATTCAGACCAGACAAGAGAGAGGTGATACTGTTTGTTAAGAATATGCATTTTATAAAAGATGAATTCCCAGGCAATAGTGCTTTATCCCGCTAACTATACCTGCTTCATTAATGATTTATTATTATTATTATTTATTATTATAGCAAAGAGAATTTAAGTATTTCCTTTGTTCCAGCACTTCAACAATGCAAATAATTTTTGGATAACATGGCTATGATAAGTCAGAACTATAACAAACAATTGGATTATTCCAATGATAATTTAACAAAACAGTTTTTGGTCTGAAATTTATAATTACCTTGAAATTAATGTTCTGATACTGACTAGCTTATCATGATAATTCAAGTCTTATAATTAGAGCCCTGCATGGATACAAAATTTGTATGTGCATCCGCATCTGTATCCACAAAAATGAGCCACGGATATACACATCGATATCTGTAGATGCAGATACCTGCAGATATAAAGTAGATATCCTCGATATTTCAGGATTTTAGATACAAAATTTGTATCTGTATCCGCATTCATATCCATAAAAATGAACTGTGGATATCCGTATTCACATCTTCAGATGTGGGTACATGTGGCTATAAAGTGGGTATCTGCAGATTTGTAGGGCTCCATTCATATTGCGCCAAAGGTTGTCCTTTTGGAGCAACCTGAAATATAATGGCTATGTGCAATGAACAATTTTCTGTCCTTTTTGAAGGATTATTTCCTATGTGTGCTTAAACCTACATGCGTCTGATTAGAGAAAACCCTGCATTACTCCCTGAACTTTTGCATTGGTTCTGGTTTCTTTGGTGTGTTTGCAGTTTCTGTGTTAGTTTTCTCTTTATGTCTCAGGACATAACACTAATTTGCATTTCAAGATGTACAAGAGGAAGACTGGTTACAGTAAAACAAAAGCTGCAACTGACATATCCCATCGCGAGATGGAGTGTCTCACTCTTGGTTAACAGTTCCTCACTGTAAAGAAGCTGCTACTGAAATGAAATGCCCGCTGACAGAAAAGGACTATGCACAATCACACATTCAGCCTAGATGAGTGACATATCCCCCCTCTCTCTGTGCACACTGAACACCGGGTACAGGTTGTGTGCTTTCCTGCAAAGCCATAGCACTTCTACAAGCAGCGGTTCCCTTTCCCTTCCACTTGCCAGCAGCTCCTGCACCTCTCCATCCTTTGCCAAGTAACAGTAGCTTCTTCCCCATCCTCTTTTCTCTGACTCACTATCCACTGTGGATTCCAGTCTGGGCACAAGAAGGGGAAAAGAGCAATGGGTGAACAGAAGGGAAGAAGAGAGAGGAAGGCAGAGCAGAGAAAAAAAATAGTCCATGGTAGAAACAGGAAGAGGAACAAGAACATAATGAAAGGAAGAGAGAGAGTTGTATGAGAAAAGGAAAGTAACATGGTGAGAGAATGAAAAAGATCGACAAAAAGGAAAAAAGTCAGTTTTAAGGTTTGTAGGCTGTGTTTTAAATGCACCAGGGGATGGATATAAATTGACAGAACTCATATAATTATGTAAATATGTAAGCAAATCATTTATGGTCCTCAGGGCTCCTAGAGCACACCACCTCACTTGTGGTTGTACATCATTAGTATATACAGTTCTTCAGACGTTGAGATCTGAAAGAGGAAGTGGTTCCCCTCTTGACTCATACTTTCATACCCTAGCTGTCATGGGTGTGGCTGCTTATCTGTGTCAGAGTTTTGGATGTTATCTGTTTAAATTACACTTGGCATTTGCTGCTATGTTTCAGAGAGCAGAATGATGAAAAAGATGAAAATGGCAATAGGAATCCTGGTTCTTGACACATAATCACAATCCCCTTTAGCGACAGTAGGCCTGTGCATTTTACATTTTACTATGACCTGCCCTCCAGAACATTTGAATGGACAGACAGAAGAAAAGTGTGGTTGCACCACGGTTAGAACTTGTGTACTCTGTGGCAACCGAGTGGGGCTAGCAGTAGGCAAATATGAAATTTGTCGTGAAAAATGAATTGTGAGATTGCAACCTGCAGAAGCTAAAAAGAAGCACTAAATCCAAAATATACCAAAAGAGCAGTTACAGAAAAATGTATTTCATTGTATAATTTTACTTTTGTGAACTAACATACTCTATAAATACTGTGTTTACTGAACTACAATGAAATTGACCATTTTCTAAGACTCTGGTTTGCTTTGTTTGCGTTTTTGAACTTTAGCAATCAAGAATAAGCCCTTAATTTTAAAAAAATCCAAAAACCACTGTTTTAAGTTCAGAGCTGTTTAGGTTTCAGCTGAAATTACAGGAAGTTCTCTTCTGCTGTTCCCAACAATAACATCTCCTAATTGCTGTTTCTCATTGCTTTGTGATATAGTGACATGCCAAATCTTTTCACTTTAGTTAATAGGAGTTTTTTATTGTTCTCCTTTTCTGCCTGAGAAGCTTCATGTTTTTACATTATTTTCTGTATTTGGTGGCCTATGTAAAACATATAGGTCACTGACAGTAGGCTGTGTCAAGGCTCATTTGACTTAACTCTTAGCACCCAAGGTGAGTATGTTTATTATAATGCATTGAGGCTGCGTATGCTTCTCTGGCAACTTGTAGCATGCTCTCCTTCACAGTGCAGTTCCATCCCCTTTCCTCCCCTCTTTACAATAAATCTTCCTCTAGACTATCAGCTTCTGCTTGTAAGGTCTTATGAAAAGGGCCATCCTCCCACAAAGGTGCTCCATACAAAGAGTCCCTGTGACAATTAGGAAATATATCTGTGATCTGACAGAATCCAATCTGATTTCCTTCTGATTTGTTCTCATGGCTTCATGGCAGCCTGCCTGCCAGACTGCCTCCGAGCTGGGAACCCCATGACTTCCAGCGTCTATGGCTCTGGGGAAGACTACCTCTGAAGTGGGAACCCCAGAGCCAGCCGCCTGGGGGCAGCACTATGGATTGGAACCAAACACAGAGACTGAGACTCACACAGGAGGAAGAGGGGGGAACAGACTGGGATGGGGCAGCGTATTAAAGATATTTGTTTGTTTTACATAGATCTGTAATGCTCTTGTGCTTTTCAAGAAGCGGGGAGAGAGAGAGAGAGAAGTCCATTTGCTAAGTCTGTGTTTCCTTGCTTTACTATCACATGGGCCCTGAAAGCTGTAACTAGGCAAACCAGAATTCTCCAGCCATGGGGACTCTGAAGGGAATGTGTCCAAGCAACTGGAAGCCTCAGGAGGCCTCTAGGACTGGTTCTGTGGACTAGGCAGACTGATGTTAGACATGGGTCTGGTCTGAGGGAATGCACCTTAGAGACCCAAATCCAGGAACACTATCTACCCAGGGAGCTTAGCACCATGTAGGATTCAGCTGTTGAATCCCATCATAGCAGGCTGGAGTCTGTCAAGGGAGCAGGACTGCAGCAGGTTGTTACAGTCCCCACTATCAAACTCAATTGCAGACACTTGCTGCCTGTTTTTTATTATGCTTAAAATAGAATACAACCCAGTATCAGAGGAAAGTTCATCTCAGTGAGTAGACTTGCAAAGGGAGAGAAATATTACTAGGCAAAGGAACTGAACTCGGGCAGGATTCCCTGAACATAGGATTCCTGACCCACCTCCCTCTCAATGACCTCACATCCCCCTTCTTCCCCACAACAGCAATCCCTAAGAAGATCCTATCAGATCCCTGGAAATTAGCCAGACCCAAATTACATCCATGAGGGAATGTGTTAGTTTCCACAAGAGCTTCACATTCTCCTGTAGAGAAAAACATCCAACTTCTTGCTTACCCACATCCATTTTCTGAAACACACTTGTGCAGAATTCTGAATGAGCAGCAAATGACTTTACGTCTCTGCAGAGATGAGAACCCAAGCTCACATTATATATCTATCAAACTAAATCATGGTATTAAACCCTAATAAAGAAGAACATTCTGCACTAACTAATGAAGTTGTTAGTATTGCTGTCCTGATTTAGTACAGTACAAGTTTCGCTTAACTTGAAGATCTCTGTTTCAATTTCATCTCCAGTCAATGGTTGTCTATATCATAAACGGTATCTTATCTATATATACCTGCTCAATATAGGCACAGAATCTTGGGTGAACAAGAGCGTGCATCCAATAACTTGAGGGCACAACTGAAAGCTTTTTGAAAATGTAGCCTTAAGTGTTTACAGTCTCTCCTAAAGATATAGAGTAACTTTTAGTTGTAAGGGTGGTGGCTGTGACATACTCTATTTAATTTTAGGCAGATTGACATTCATGACATCTAATATCAATTTCTACAACTAAATTTCTAAATTGAGGAGCAGTATAACAATCCTTCATTGATTCAGTGAAAGTTGTGGGACTATTTTTTGAAAGCAATTGTCTTTCCTTCTATGTCACCCATAGAGTCTTCTGAATTTGGCCCATCTGTTGTTGTGAATACCAGTGTACCATTTGGAATTGCACATCTAGAATGGGATAAGGAAGAGGTGCAAGCGATAATCCTGGATCACCTGGAAAATATTATGCCAGGTTTGCCTAAACCAGCTAGCATCAAGTGCCAGAAGTGGAGATACTCTCAGGTAATTTTTCTGTCATAAAGAATGATCTGTGAGCAATAGAGAGACCATCAAATTATAGCTTACTGTGAAGAAAATGGTGTAATAACATTGGGCTCTTGTATATCTGTACAATCAATTTGTAGAATGCTTTACAATCAGTCACTCTGGATAAAAACTACTATATGGATATATATAGGCAATGCCATTTAACAAGTATACTGTATCCCATGTATGCAGGATACTTAAAGCAAAGTGCATTATCAACTATCCACAGATTTGCAGAGAATAAATAGGTGAAAATCTGATTACAAAGGATGATCTGTAGTCCTAATACATTCATATGTAATTAAACTTCTATATAAAGAATACAGCAAAATAATTTTCACTAGCTGAGTGAGGGGGTTGAACAATCGAACATTTTAGCATTTTTATCCCTTTTGTACAAAGAATAAAGTTATCCAGAGTTCACTATAAGTGAAAGTATTGACTGTTGCAAGGGGTACAGCATGGAAACAATTCAGCATCCCTTTTCTCATGCACCCAAGCATTTCAAAAGGATTTTTGTTATATTATTTAATATAGTAATGCAACCTGCCTGTCTCAGATGTTGGTGAATATGTGATTGTATTAGCAAAATTCCCAGTTTACTATCGAGACGCGAATACTCCCATGGACAGAAAACACTAATTGTTATCAGTGTACTTGGCCCAGTTCTCTTTGCCTGTACATGAAAATTAAACTGAAGTCATGTTATCTTAGGAGAAGTAACAGCAAAATTTGGATATTTTTAAGTCTTAAAATAAGGATGTTAAATTGCAGTTATGTATCTAATCGTGTAGTTGATACAATTTGTATCGAATACACAATTAATCGATAAGGGCCGCTCTGCAGAGCCTCAGTGGAGGTAGCTCCAGGAGGGACTAAGTAGTCCCGGCTCGTGCCAGCTCCAGGAGCCATCCATGCTGCAGCTCTGCATTTTAAGTGTAGTTAGAGCCACTGAGCTTTTACTATATTTAAAATGCAGAGGCGCAGCATCCTGAGCCAGTGTGAGCTGGGACTGCTCAGTCCTGGCTCGGGTTGAGTCCAGCAGCCCCTATTGGCAGCGGCCAGCCCTGTCTGCCACAAACAGGGGCTGCTGCCGGAACATCTCCTGCCTGCGGCCAGCCTTGGCTACCGCAAACAGAGGCTGCTCCTGCACCAGCCCCTGTTCGCAGCAGACAGGGCTGGCCACGGACAGGGGCTGCTTCCAGAGCAGCCTCTGCACTCGGCAGCTACTTTGCAGCCACATTCCCTATTCCCCTCCCTGCTGCCTCTGATAGAGGTAGCAGGAGTGGGCAGGCAGCACCGCAGAGACGGTCGGGGGAACCAGCTTTTAAGCCAGCTCTCCCCAGCACCTGCTCCTGTCCCCCACCCCTTTTGGTGCCTCTCATAGAGGCAGTGGGTGGGGGGGGAGGAAGTGAGTAGTTGATACTCCACTCAACTATCTGGTAAGCTTATGCTTATTAGGTAGTCGACTACTCACTAACATCCCTATCTTAAAAAAAATCAAAGGAAATAGTTATTTCCTTAAACACAGAAATATACATACATGGCTACACAGACCCTCTTACTTTAAACTGCGCTAGTAAAATTGAACATGGAAGTTCATGCAAAATGTTTATTTAAAGTAGTCAGTCACTTCAAAGGTTTTTACTTTTTAAGAAATTTTCAAAAATGACTGTAAAAGATTGATTGTAAGTTCTGTTCACATTACATTGGCTTGCAATCAAGTTTAAGAATCTGGCATATTTGCCAAGGCAGCTCCCAGTTCACAATATTTTTAAAAATAAATTGTGTAACTAGGATCTTAACATAGTTTCCTATTTTAATTAAAATCATTTGTTACTTCTATTTAGAAACATTTGTGATTCATACATTTTCTTTGGTTTTTTGTGTTAATAAAAATCTCATTTAAAAAAAATAAAAATATTCAGGATATTCAAACCCCAGGACAAATCTCTTTTATAGATTCAAATTCCTGAAAAACCATTAATACTGAAAATACTCATGTCGTTCTCTGATTAGTTATAATTCAATATTATTATTTTATTAATTCCCATAGTACCTATCATTATGGCAGCTAGGTAATTTAATTACAAGATAATGCCATGTTTATTATTATAGTTGATCATTCCTATTACAACAACACCCAACATACCAACAGTGTGCTACATGTTTTAAGTCAGAAGTATGCTCCCTGTCCCAGAGAGCATAGAGAGACCTTGATTCTGCAGTAAGAGCTGTCCAAGCTTTGGATCTTGATCATATCAATCCCATTACAGAATCAAGACCAAAAGAGATAGTAAGTACCTAGAGCAGGGGTGGGGAACCTTTTTTTTAATCAGGGCCCATTGATCCATAGGAAAAAATAAGTTGCAAGCCACAACACAAATCCCAGCAGGTGGGACACAGAGGCTCTGGGTTTCCCCTAGGCTCTGGGTTGGGGCCAGAAATGGGGGGTTCAGGGTACCGGAGCAGGCTCAGGGCTGGGATGCAGGGAAGGGATTTTGGGTGTGAGCGCCATCCAGGCATAACTTACCTCAGGTGTCTCTCAGTCGATGGCACAGTGGGGCTAAGGCAGGTTCCCTGCCTGCCTTAGCTCTGCAGTGCTCCCTGAAGCAGCCGGTATGTCCAGGTCCTTGGTGGAGCCATGGCCATGTGACTCTGTGTGGTACACACTGCTGGCACCCACAGACACCATCCCCACGCTCCCTTTGGCCACGATTCCTTGCCAAGGGGAGCTGTGGAGCCAGCACTAGAGGTGGGGGGGACGGGTAATGCATGGAGCTTCCCTCGATTGCCCTGCACTTATGGGCCACAGGGACAGGCTCAGGCCTTCCAGCCCATGCACAGAGACTTGCTAAGGGCCATGAAATGAAACCAGTGGGTCTTGGGTTCCCCACCTCTGGCCTAGACAAAGATACTAAAAACAGGGGTTGAGGACTGACTAACACAAATTGTTATTAATAGAGTCATAGATAGATTAAAACCAGAAGGGACCATTAGATCATCTGACCTCTTTTATAACACAGGCCATATATAATTTCACTCTTTTTGCCCCTGCATTCAGCCCAGTAACTTCTTTTTGACAAGGTCCAGAAAAGTATCTAGTCTTGATTTGAAAACATCAAGGCATGGAAAATCTACCACTTAGTTTCGTCAAAATACTTAGTCACCATCACAGTTAAAATTTATTCCTTATTTCTAATTTATCTGGCTTTAATGTCCAACCATTGCTTCTTGTACAGCCTCTCTCTGCTAGACTAAATAGCTTTTCTACTGTCTGGTATTTTCTCCCTATGAAGATACTTGTAGATTTTAATTATATTCTTTCATTCTTCTTTTTGATAAACCGAACAGATTAAGCTCTTTAAGTCTCTCACTGTAAGGCCTCTTCTCCAGCCCTTCAATCATTTATGTGGCTCATTTCTTCATTCTCTCTAGTTTTGCAACATTTGTTATAAATGTAGATGCAAGAACTGGGTACAGTATTCCAAAATCAGTTCCACAAATGCTGTAACCAGGTAAAAACATCTCCCTGTTCCTATGTCCTACTCTCCTGTTCATACATCCTCATTAGCTTTTTCCCCACAGCATCATGCTACTAGTTCATGTTGGGCTGCTTGTCCACAATAATCCTTACTATAATAAATAATTTATTTTCACTAAGTATTAATAATTATTTTCATTTAAATTCTTTTCTACATTATCTGATGTGTATATTGTTCATACTTTGAATGGAGGGGTATGGTTTTGGGGCTATTTAAAACAGGTGTGTTTTAAAGAGAAGCAGGTGGAGACCTGGATCACTGAAGAGCTCACAAAACCAAACCAGCTGTTGAGCTAAATAAAATAAATCCATCTTCCATTGCACTACTATAACAGAATGCTACTGCAGCATATTTTACAAATTTCATTTGATTTTGTTCATATATCACAGTGCTCTTAATTGTACTCTCTTTAATTGCTATGTGATGGAGTATTATCATGGGGCCATTGGTGCTATAGATCCATATGCACTGTATATGGTATAAAACTGGTTTGTTTACCCCAACAATGTGTATTAAGTAAAGGGCTAATAAAGGCATATCATTTGATAGTATTGTACAGAATTAACAGGTACATTCTCCAAAATAATGTATACCTTGTGAGCCCTTGCAAAATGAGTTTCCCCTGATGGTCAGACTATCTATACACTATATACACTGTTACATATTTTAAATAGAATGAAACAATAATAATTTCTTTATAATAATGGATCTTATTTTGCATAATAGATTCATTTTTTCATTAATACTGAATTTTGCTATTATCTTTACTACAGATTGGACCTCCCTGGTCCGGCACCCTTGGGACCTAAGCTATCCCGAACCACGGGGTTTGCCAAACTAGGGGAGGTCAATGCTTCCTTGCTGGCTGCCCAACACCTGAGCATCTCTGCTTGGGGCTCCCTGCTAACAGTGGCCCTGCTGGGGCTCCCTGCCCTGCAGCTGGCCTTGCTTATGATAGTCCGGCAGGAGCGCCCCGACTTGCTGCACACCTGCTGATTCATTGAAATTTAACATCCCTAATTTGGTCCAGCAACATCTGTGGCCCACTGGACCAGAGAGTCTCAGATTTGGGAGCTTCAACCTGTATATCTTGGAATATTTTGTCAGTAATTACAAAACTAAACGACAACCTAAATGCCAATGGCTGCTCTTCCCATTTTTTAAGAGGTTGATAGATTTTTAAGATACCAAGTCCCTGAACAATTTAGAACTTTTGCCACTCCCCTTTCAACATCCAGTGACAGATGATATCACCTACTAGCCACAGCCTTCTCTCAAATAATTTAATAGGTATAACAAGTGCTCTGACAGTCTCATGAATTATCTTTTAGTATTCTAGAATAGTTAAAGTTTTCATTCACAGGCTGAAATTGAAGCCACATTTTTTGGTATAAAAATATTTTTAAAATACATGTTTTGTTCATCTAAATGCTGGAGTGACACAGAATTGTTTTTAATGAAAAAAACTCACTGGATTAGGCTTTCTGGGTGAAAGCAGGGTTTTAAGCTTCTATAAAAGACAACATGTGTCATTAAAACCAAAGGACTATATCAAGCATAAATGAAACACTGAAGGTAATTTTCAGAGAAGATATAATCAAAACCAGTACAAAACAAACTCGTTTATTTCAACAGCTTTTTGGTTTATATAGCCATTCCACAGGAAGAATTACCATTAGACTTTTACCTACTAGATGAATGTAGAAAACTCTCCGATTTAAAAAGAACATTGATATAAAACTGAGCTATTATCTTGGTAAAACTCCATCCTTATATCAGAAGGAGGGCTGCATTCAAATAATCACTACCCAAATTAAATACCTGAGTACAGAACTCACTAATTCCTTTAAAATCATCTTTATTTTAAAGTATGATAAGCTGTTGGCTCTGGAGCAAAAGGAACTAGAAAGATGTATGGGTCTTCACTTGACTCTTAGGCAGGATTTGTCCTGCTTGTTATTTAAATATAGCAGTTATATCTTTCATATGGGCCAAACACAATCCAGGATTAAAATGAAGACGTTCCAGTTACCCATAGAGAATGAGGGATTAGTGCTTCCAAATTTTGATATTACTTAACAGCACAGCTGCTCTTCTGTATCCCATGGTTTAATTATGGAAAGACTATATTAGCATCTAGAATCACAAATACTTGCCTACTCAGGATGTGTCTCTGATATAAAAAGGACTCTATGAGGGGTGCAAAGGTAGGGAGAATAGCTTACACATTGTGGCTAGAGGATGGCTTTGATGACAGCTTTCTGGGCAGTATCTTTAAAAGAAAGACCAGAAGTGTCCAGCATTGACTCCCCATTGTTACATGTAGAATTACCAAAATAGATCTCAAAGACATTATTTTGATTAAAATATATAGATCAAACACGGTCACCCTGTCTCATTTGATTAGTGTAAAGTCATATTTAAGGTTGAACGCTCACCATTCTCTTATGATTTACAAATCAGAAACAATTAAAAAAATTCAGAAGGGGAAGATGAAAGATTGAACAAGCAATATACAAAGACCATTCCCCTACAAGTCCTTCCTCCATTGTTTATGCTCGATGTCATTAATCTGCAAGAAAAACTTAGAAATAAAATTGTCTATTGACCTGAATAGAAACGTGACCTCTGGCAGGATATATACAGTATGCACACAAATGAAATTATTTCTCGTGTTTAATATTAGATGATAGATTATAATTTGCTGTAAATTCCCCTCAAAGAGTTGACTTCTGAAAAGGAAGGTGCATCTCCAACCTACTAATAAAGTAAAACACAAAAAGATGGAGGATGGGAGTTTTTTGTAGGTGGCCCACACAGGAAAATCCAAGGTATTCTATGCCATAATGTGTTTAGATACCATTGCAAGAGAGGGCGGGATTATAAATGAAGCCCATAGTCTTTTCAATGTCTATGAATATTTGAGCTTCTTTAAATGCATCCTCACTGGTCAAAAGCGTAAAAATGATGCAACTGTGGTTGTAATGGGGGGCAAATGTTACCAAATGGTGAGGTGTTCTTTATCTTTGCAATTATTTAGCTATTTTATTTTTATATTTTTCTATTTTTAAGGGCCTTTTAATACTCCTGACATTACTAAATATTGGTGGTCTTTTGTCACCATGCCCTGGTCTACAGTAGGGCATTTATTTAAAAATAACCCCCCTTAGGTCAAATTTATAAACAAAGCATCCACACTACCAAGCCCATTATTTCGAAATAACGGGCCGCTTATTTCTAAATCTGTACTCCTGCTTTCCTCAGGGAATAATGCTAATTTTGAAACAGTTATTTCAAAATAACTACTCCTCAGAGTAATTCGAACTAATTACTCCCCAGTGCTTCCTGGGGCTCTAAGGCTGTCCACACAGCAGCATTATTTCGGAATAACTGAAGTTATTCCAAAATAACATAGTGTGCATCTACATTGCCAGCCTTTATTTCAAAATAACATCAAGCTGGAGGACTTCTTACTTCGATTCCTGTAACTCTCATTTCATGAGGAGTAAGGGAAGTCGAAGGAAAAGTGTTCTTCCTTCAAATTCCTGCTGTGTAGATAGCGCCAAAAGCAAAAATAAGCTATTTCAACTTAAGCTACACAATTGACGTAGCTCAAGTTGCATAGCTTGTTCCGACTTCAGCCCTTCAACATACCCTAAGTTGAAGTAGTGCCTCCACATTAACAGAGCCTGCCTCTGACCAATTTCGAGGCTTCCCCATAGTGGAGACACATTATTACAATTTTGTAAAATTGGGAGTTAGGTCAAATTTAGTTATTTTGAAATAATTTCCCAGTGTAGACATGCCCCATGATTTGGTCATTCCACTTTGATCCTTAATTTGCCCCATAGCATCCTGCAGAGCCATGATTAGTATGTGTGCTCTCACTTTCTTCCCCTTCTTTTTTCTACTTGCGAAGGTTATTACATGTCTAATGAGAATTATTTTCTGCAGAGGATTCATTTCTATTCCTATTAATTACTGAGTGAAGTATTTGTGACCTTCTGTTGTCAGTGGGAAGTGAAAAAACATAACGGGTGAAGTTCTGATAACACTAAAGTCAAACAGCAAAGATCCCATTGATTTCAGTGGGCCAGGATTTCTCTAATTGACTGGAGCTTACAACTGTACTGAAAAGTAATCTGAGTCAGCCAAAATACATTTTTGATCCGAGAAAGTATAGACAGTTAAGGAAAGAAGGAGGAGAAAATTGAATCTTCCATATTTTTCTCCTTAATTTCCAGTAATGTTTTCCTCATTTCTACCTTGTTCTCTCCCAAACTTCTGTTGTTCTTTGTTTTCCTTTTCTTTGTCTCTCTCTGGATTATTTTCTTTTTCAAATTTCTCCAGTCTCAATTTCCTTCTCTCCCTCCTTTCTCTGCCTACTTTTTTCCCCACACCTCTCCTCTGTCTGTTTCTGTCATCAACTTCCAACCCAGTTCTTATCTTCTTTATCCCCTCTCCTTTCTCTTCCAGCTTCATTTCACTTATTTTAAGTCCAGACTCTTGCGTTAGCTCATACAGCATTGAATAACTGGTATCAGCTGCGTTGAGAAATAGTGATTTCATACAATATAGACATTCAGTCTTGTCACGTATAATGGAAACATGTTAGAACAAGTTGTGAAAATGGGAAGCATGATTTAAAAAACCATCATGGTCTTTTACTATGTTGTTTAACACATTGATGCCATTATTCAAGTTTTCCTGGCATAAAACATCTTACCAAAAATAAACCCTTTTCTCCCCATGAATTCCAAGTACCTTGAAATTAATAGACATTGACTAAATAAAACTTCAAAAACATTTTATTGCAGTAAAAGTTGGCATTATCTGGATTCTCCCAGATGATGTTCATTTTAAACTGGATTTTCCCTGCAAGGGTGCCAATTTAAAACTCTCCAAATATTCTATTGAGTTATTTTTAATTATTGATATATTATATAGGTACATAAGAACATAAGAACGGCCGTACCGGGTCAGACCAAAGGTCCATCTAGCCCAGTATCCTGTCTGCCGACAGTGGCCAGCACCAGGTGCCCCAGAGGGGGTGGACCGAAGACAATGATCAAGCGATTTGTCTCCTGCCATCCCTCTCCAGCCTCTGTCAAACAGAGGCCAAGGACACCATTTTATCCCCTGGCTAATAGCCTTTTATGGACCTAACCTCCATGAAATTATCTAGCTTCTCTTTAAACTCTGTTATATTCCTAGCCTTCACAGCCTCCTCTGGCAAGGAGTTCCACATGCTGACTACACACTGTGTGAAGAAGAACTTTCTTTTATTAGTTTTAAACCTGCTACCCATTAATTTCATTTGGTGTCCTCTAGTTCTTCTATTTAGGAACTAATAAATAACTTTTCTTTATCGGCCCTCTCCACACCACTCATGATTTTATACACCTCTATCATATCCCCTCAGTCTCCTCTTTTCTAAACTGAAAAGTCCCAGTCGCTTTAACCTCTCCTCATATGGGACCCGTTCCAAACCCCTAATCATTTTAGTTGCCCTTTTCTGAACCCTTTCCAAGGCCAAAATATCTTTTTGAGGTGAGGAGACCACATCTGTACACAGTATTCAAGATGTGGGCGTACCATAGTTTTATACAGGCGCAGTAAGATATTCTGGATCTTATTTTCTATCCCTTTCTTAATAATACCTAGCATCCTATTTGCCTTTTTGACCGCTGCACACTGTGTGGAAGTTTTCAGAGAACTGTCCACGATAACTCCAAGATCTCTTTCCTGATTTGTCGTAGCCAAATTAGCCCCCATCATACTGTACGTATAGTTGGCGTTATTTTTCCCGATGTGCATTACTTTACACTTATCCACATTAAATTTCATTTGCCATTTTGTTGCCCAATCACTCAGTCTGGTGAGATCTTCTTGGAGTCCCTTACAGTCTGCTTCTGTCTTGACTATCCTAAACAGTTTGGTATCATCCGCAAACTTTACCACCTCACTGCTTACCCCTTTCTCCAGATCATTTATGAATAAGTTGAACATGATTGGTCCTAGGACTGACCCTTGGGGACACCACTAGTTACCCTCTCCATTCTGAAAATTTACCATTTATTCCTACCCTTTGTTTCCTGTCTTTAACCAGTTCTCAATCCAAGAAAGGACCTTCCTCTTATCCCATGGCCATGTAATTTACACAAGAGCCTTTGGTGAGGGACCTTGTCAAAGGCTTTCTGGAAATCTAAGTATACTATATCTACTGGATCCCCTTGTCCGCATGTTTGTTAACCCCTTCAAAGAACTCTAATAGATTAGTAAGACAGGATTTCCCTTTACAGAACCCATGTTGACTTTTGTCCAACAAATTATGTTCTTCTACATGCTTCACAATTTTATTCTTTACTATTGTTTCACTAATTTGTACTGAAGTTAGACTTACCGGTCTGTAATTGCCCGGATCGCCTCTAGAGCCCTTTTTAAATATTGGTGTCACGTTGGCTACCTTCCAGTCATTAGGTACGGAAGCCGATTTAAGGGATAGGTTACAAACCACAGATAATAGTTCAGCAATTTCCCATTTGAGTTCTTTTAGAACCCTTGGATGAATGCCATCCGGTCCTGGAGATTTGTTAACATTAAGTTTTTCTATTTGTTCCAAAACCTCCTCTAATGACACTTCAATCCGGAACAGTTCCTCAGATTCATCACCCACAAAGGACGGTGCAGATTTGGGAATCTCCCAACGTCCTCAGCCGTGAAGACTGAAGCAAAGAAATCATTTAGTTTCTCCGCAATGGCTTTATCGTCCTTGATTGCGCCTTTTATAGTTCGATGCCTAGGGGACCCACAGGTTTTTAGCAGGCTTCCTGCTTCTAATGTACTTAAAAACATTTTGTTATTTCTTTTGAGTTTTTGGCTAGCTGTTCCTCAAAATCTTTTTGCTTTTCTTATTACATTTTTACACTTGATTTGACAGTGTTTATGTTCCTTTCTATTTATCTCACGAGGATTGGACTTCCACTTCTTAAAAGATACCTTTTGTCCCTCACTGCTTCTTTTACATGGTGGTTAAGCCACGGTGACTCTTTTAGGTCTCTTGCTATGTTTTTTAATTTGGGGTATACATTTAAGTTGGGCCTCTATTATGGTGTCTTTAAAAGTTTCCATGCAGCTTGCAGGATTTGGCTCTAGTCACTGTGCCTTTTAATTTCTGTTTAACTAACCTCCTCATTTTTGTGTAATTCCCCTTTTTGAAATTAAATGCCAGGGTGCTGGTCTGCTGAGGTGTTCTTCCCACCACAGGAATGTTGAATGTTATTATATTATGGTCACTGTTCCCAAGCGGTCAAGAGTTTGGGTCAAGAGGTTTGTAGGTTTCTGTATACTGAGATGCAGTACTGAGGAGCAGCTGCATGGGCTTGATATTATCAGTGGAGGAAACTGGGTAATGATTGAATCAATTGTTTGCCACTATACCCATTTGGTGTTTCAGATTACAGAGATTTCCTGTTTCACTAGCAACGAGTAGTCCTGTGGCACCTTAGAGACTAACCAAAATATATAGACTCATGAGCTTTTATGGGTACCCACCCACAGAACCCACTTCAGATTAATTGAAATGGAAATAACAGAAAGCAAGAGAGAGATACATAACTGATGAAGTAGTACCTGTCAATTGTAGCACCCATGTTAATGAGGCTAATTAAGTGGGCTGGAGGTGTCCCATACATAGCTTTTGATGTGGAAATGCAGATGTTAAAGGTGGGAGAAATTGGTTTTTAATGCACCAACCAGTTAATGTCTTTGTTCAAGCCTAGGGCAACAGTGTCTAATCTGTAGACGAATTCCTGTTCTGCAGACTCACTCTGTAATTGGGTAGTGAAATTACTTTGTAGATGAATGGCTATTTTTAAATCCATGATTGAGCGACCAGGCAGGTTAAAATGTCCCCCCTACAGATTTATGTGTATTACCAGGGCTCGCCGAACCGCGGCGAGCCCCGCTCGCCAGCCGCGCTGTCCGGCAATCTGCGCATGCGCAGATCGCCCAAACCTGGTTCTTCCGGGTTACAATCTACTCGCCATGGGCGAGTAGATTGTATAATTTGTCAAGCCCTGTGTATTACCATTTCTGATGTCTGATTTGTGTCCATTTATCCTTTGTGGTAGCGACTGTCTGGTTTGGCCAATATACATGGCAGACACTTGATGGTATATATCACAATAGAGGATGTGCAATTTTATGAACCCCTGATGTTGTGGCTTATGTGGTTGGTTCCTGTGATTGTGTCACTTGTATAGACATGTGGACAGAGTTGGCAATGGAATGTTATACGAGTAGGTTCCTGGGTAACTGTATCTGAGGTGTGATGTGTGGCTGATGGAAAGGATTTGCTTCAGGTTGAGGGATTGTCTGTAGGCAAAGGTTGGCCTGTCTCCCAAGGCCTGTGAGAGTGAGGGATCAGTTCCCAGGATAGGTTGTAGATTGTCAATGATGCGCTGGAGGGGTTTAAGCTGGGAGCTGTAGGTGATGACCAGTGGTGTTCTGTTATTTTCCTTATTGGGGCTGTCCTGAAGTAATTGACTTCTAGGTACTTGTCTGTCTCTGTCAATCTGTTTCCTCACTTCCCCAGGTGGGTATTTAAGGTTTAAGAATGCTTGATAAAGATCTTATAGGTGTTTGTCTGGGTATTGGAGCAAATCCGGTTGTATCTTAGGGTTTGGCTGTAGACAAAGGATTGTGTGATGTGTCCTGGATGGAAACTAGAGGCATGTAGGTAAGAATAGCAGTCAGTAGGTTTCTGGTATAGAATGGTGTTTATGTGACCATCATTTAATTGTACTGTAGTGTCAAGGAAGTGGATCTCTTGTGTTAACTGGTCCTGGCTGAGATTGATAGTGGGATGGAAATTGTTGAAATCCCCAAACTCTTAAATCTTATAGTACATTTATGTGATAATAGACTTAGTTGACATTTTTGTGGCACATCTCCTAGCATCTCATCTTTTGAAGGGATTTCTGCTCGTCTTTTACAATGTAGCTTTGGGAGAAGTATACGGATGATTAGATGGCTATGAGGAGTACTGACTATAGTCTATACGGAATGAGAATTGACCACCCAACTTGCCATTGTGTCTTTGAATGTTTCTCCCAAAGATATTTTGTGGTACCACTGACATCATTAAAACATTTACACCTCTGAAACCTTTTTAAAAGATGAGCATATTGGCTATGCATGGGATTATTTTTACCCTGCTTCCTTGACCTCGGTGTATAGTTATGTCTTCTTCCTTGGCATAGAATAGTTGTGCTTTCATTATAGGAGAAGTTAAGATGCCCACTCTTCTCTCCACATACTAGAATTTTCACTAAAATTAACTGGAGTAAACTGTGGCTATGTCTACACTACAAGGTTTTTGCTCAAAAACTGGTGGAGCATCCACACCTCAAGCGCGTTTTTGCGCCAGAAAAAAAAGACAGTAGATCGACAGGACAGAGGGTTTTTGCCAGTAGAGTTATTCCTCTCCCCATGAGGAATAACTCCTTTTTGTGCTACAGCTCTTGCGCAAAAAGGCATGTGTGGATGCTCGACAGGGGTTTCTTGAGCAAAAAGAGCCTATCAGAAAAAGCACAAGTGCTCTGATGGCCATTCTGTTAATGGCAATCAGAGCTTTCTTGTGCAAGAGCATCCATGCAGTGTGATATGCACAAGGTGATATGCTGAGACACAGAAATCAAAGGGAGCTGAAGCTGTTCCCCTACAAGTAGATTTGGGGCTTTAGTAAGAAATGCATTCGATATTTTTTTTTACCAATGCATTCACTTCTATAATTATGTGCTCTTTTAATCATGTTCCAGTAGTTAAGTGACAGGAGTAATACATGTTTTGAAAAAAGCAGTCATCTCAATGTTAAAGGCGACAGATGTGTTTTGCTGTAAAAGGATGCTTAAAAAAGAAATAACCCAGTCTAGATTTACAGGCTGCAGATTGAGTCTGCAAAGCTTGGTACTTAGAAAAAACATTTTATTTGATCTGGAAGTCACTGAAACACAATGAATCTGGGATCTCATAATACCATTTTTATAGTCACTTTTCAGAGTAGAACTATAATTTCCACTGGCTAAGCTATATTTATTTGATGGACAGTAAACTAAGAGGCTGGAATTGTGACTTTTCTAATAAAACTTTCAGAAGACCTTGTGTATCAGTTTTCCTTCCCCACTTTGATAAATGTGCCAAACCAAACTATACTGGCATAAACACGTTTGTGCTGATCACTGTCCTCACTAGGAGATTGTACCCATTTAACAAAGTCACGTATTGTACCAATTTAATTAAATCAGTACAAAAACTGTTTTTAGACAAACACTTCATATGGACACAGTTATTTTCCCCCTAATGAACAAGTGGTAAGCTGTGCTATCTTGAATTCCTTTTAATCAGTTGCTAAATCACAATACATTGTAAATAACAAGCCACTTTTGTATGGCTAGGAATGGCCATTGTGGCCTGATGAGTAGAGCATTAGATAGGTATTCAGGAGATCTGAGTTCTACTCCTGACTTGACCAGTGAGCTGATGAGTGATTAGGGGCAGGACTTATTGCCTCAGTTTTCCCATCTCTAAAATGGGGATAATGATACTGTCCTCCTTTTTAAAGTGCTTTGAAATTTACTGATGAAAAGTGCTACATAATAGCTACATATTCATAGTATAGTGTAGACATAGCCTGGGACACTGGTTCCCACAGCTCCCATTGGCTGAGAATAGCGATCCACGGCCAACAGGAGCTGCGATGGCTAGTACCTGAGGAGGCACAGGTAAACAAACTAGCAGCTTGCCATTAGTAGTCATGACACAGAGTTTGAAAACCCCTGCCATGATTAAATTAGATAGTCTGTCCATCCATTTGTTTGTTCAAGAACTTCTTCTAAACAATAAGAGCTAGGACCACCAAATTTGGTATACATCTTCCTCTTCTCCTAACTTAAAACAAAGGTAGGGTTTGGCTGCACTGGGAAAATGGGACTGTTTTTATAACATGGAAAGGGAGGGGCTGTTTAGAGGAATGTTATACTCACAATCATCATGGGGGGCAGCGAGCACAGGAGAGAGCTGTAGCGTGACCACTGGGAACAGCTGTACCACCAAGAGAATGGCCAGTAGGTCTGGATATGTGGGGTCCCTCCACCCAGGATACAACCCCCATTGCTCCTCTGCCCCAGCAGGGGATAGTGGGGAGGGAGAAAGCCCCCGCCAGTCCGGGAGGAGGGAAGAGAACACCCACCGGTGCCCTCTCACCTGG
The DNA here is from genome assembly GCA_019425775.1 of Rafetus swinhoei. Taxonomy (NCBI): domain Eukaryota; kingdom Metazoa; phylum Chordata; order Testudines; family Trionychidae; genus Rafetus; species Rafetus swinhoei. The sequence goes on from CM033447.1 coordinate 37,233,150, forward strand.
GGAGAATGGAAGAAGAAAGCCCCTGCACCACCCCTGGGGAGAAGCCAGCAGCCACCCGCCACCCCCTGCTCTGAGCCCTCCTTCTCCTTACCGTGCCCTCCCTTGAATCCCTGCTCATCTCCAAATCCTCACTCGCACACCCCCACTTCCCCAGTCCCTTATCCTGAGCCCCTCCTCAATCTCCCACCCGGACTCCTGCATCCCCCCACGCTCCTGGCCTCCTGCCCTGACTCATTCGCCCTCCACCACCAGGCCCCTGCCTTGAAGGTCCCTGGCAATGCTGGATACGTCTTCTAGTATATAAATATTTGAGAGAGTTTGTCTGTTCAAGAACTTCTCTTAAGCGGTAAGAGTTAGGACCTCCACATTCAGTGTACAGCCTCCTCTGATCATAATTTAAGCCAAGGTAAGGGTTTGATTGTGCCAGGAAAATGGGATTGCGTCTCAGAAAACCATATGGAAAAGAGAGACTCGCCAGGCAGATGAAAGGGGCTAAATGGGAACACCCCTCCTCTGGGACTGCCCCAGCCCCGAGCCTTCCATCCCCAATCACCCTTTAGGGAGAGTGGGGAGGGGACCTGAAGCTCCCCTCCTCCTGATTCATATAGGGAAGTGGTCACCAACCTTTTTAAGCATAAGATCACTTTTTGAATGTAAGTGCAATCCAGGATCTACCTCAAACTCAAACCCTTGCTCCACCCCCTTCCCATCCCATCTCTGAGGCACCACCCCTGCTCACTCCATCCTCCCTCTGCTATCCTCACTCACTTTTATCAGGCTGGGGGCAGAGGTTTGGGGTGCAGCAGGGGTTCAGGACTGGGGCCAGGGTTTGGAATGTGAGCTCCAGCTGGGCACCACTTACCACAGGTGGCTGCTGGGTGGTGGTGCAGTGGGGCTAAGGCAGACTTACCCCTACACCATTCCCAAAGCAGCCAGCAAACTCTCTCCATCCCTGCCCCTCTCTGTTCTGTGGAGATGGGGTACAAGGTTGAGGGAGGGGCACCCTGACATCATCACCCCTTCCTCTTCTTCCTGTGCCCTGCACAGCAAGCTGGAGGCTCCAAGGGGTGAGGGACACCTCCAAGGCAGAGGGCAGGAGCAGCACAGCAGTGCTAAGAGGGGCAGCTAAAGTGCTGGCACTTGATAGCCCCCAGCCAAACCTCTCAGGATCACCTGTCAAAGGTTCCAAGATCTAGCAATATATCCCCGATCTACTGGTTGGTGACCACCAGAATAGGGACATTGCTGTCTGTTCCCCTTTGTCAGGGAGCGAGGGGAAAGTGCACAGTTTGCTGCATTCCTTACTCTTGCCGGGAAGCACGGGGGCAGACGAACCTTGATCTGCCCCAGCTGGGTGACATGTACACCCTGCCAGCTGTGACCACTGGAGCTGCAGTGCCATGGAGAGGTACTTCTCACCTGGCCTCTAGTGGCTTTGGTGAGAGTTGTCTGGGACAGTCCTCTCTTCCCATGGTAGCCTTCATACTGAACCCCTCATCCCGGCCCCACCCCAGAACAATGATTCAAACAAAGCAGGCACATTTTTATTTTATTTTCCAAAAAGCAAAAACTGAGTTAAGAACCTGAGCAATGCTGGGTAAATCTCCTAGAGTGTGCATGTGCACGTACCGCACACATTCTAATTTTTGACTTCTGCTTTGTGAGAGGAGACAAGTTATTAGGACATAGGTGAAATCTTATCCTTCTTTGTTTGTATAATCCAGTGTGATCCTGGTCTTAAAGCATTTCAGCATGCTGCTGTGGTCAGTGTTTTATTTTCCTTTATGGTGTGTGTTGAAGTTTTATTATAATTTTTTTACGAAATGTAAAAACAATATATAGTACAGGTTGAACACCTCTCTCTAGTCTGGCACCCTCAGGACCTGACCAGTGCCGAACCAGAGAATTTGCCTAACCACAGGGGATCAATATTGTCTAGCAGCATTACCAACACTTCTACTGCTTACTGGGCTCTTAGAAGACACTTGGGGATAAATTAGAGCTAAATAAAGGCACAGAACACTGAGAGCCAGGACTGACATCTGTAAACAAACTTTATGGGACCAAGCTTATCTCATCTGAAGAAGTGGGTTTTGCCCACAAAAGCTCATATTATATAGATATATCAACATATATACCCCATGTCTTTTGAACACGCCTGCTATTTCAAGATAGGTCTCAAAATAGCGGACACACTATTTCAGCATCCCTGTAACCCTCGTTCCATGAGGGTTAAAGGATGTCACGAAATAGCGTGTTATTTCTAAATTTGGCATTGTATAGACCTGACAAATTTCGAAATATGCTATTTCAAAATTAAAATTGAAATAAAATATGCAACTTGCATAACACAAATTGCATATCTTATTTCAAGTTTATGGTGCTGTGTAGATGCACCTAGGGTGCCACTAGACTACTTGTTGTTTTTATGGGACCACAGGAAACTTGACCACATCCATGATAAGTGGGCTTCCAGTTAACTAAAATCATGCCAGACCATGAATGTTGCCAGACCAGAGAGTGCCACACTAGAAAGGTTCAATATGTACAAGGACTTTCAGTCATGAGTCCCCAATGTGATGAATATAGTGACAGACAGTGAAAATTGTTTCAGAATCTCTGTAAGGACAGTGGAAAATCTGCATCTAACATCTCTACCTAGAGTAGACTTCCAATAGATTGAAGCCTTTTGTGCAGGTTATAAATATATAGTTAACTATCTTAGTCCTCTTTCCTCAGTGACAGTTAACCAAACCTGCTCAGTGAATACAACAGTTCATCTTATTTTAATGAACTCACTCAGTCTTCCACTCACCAAATATTAATCTACTTTCTGTAATAAGATAGTGATAAGAGTACAGAATGCTTTAGAAACAGTGACCGTAATGCCATCAGAAAGTACTCTATGTAGAAATGCTCCTCTAGAACAAGCAGGGGGCCAGCTTACTGGTGTGGGGTGATACAGTGAGCTGAAGTTTAGGAAACCTAGGTTCAAGAACATGCTTGTGCTCCTAGACTATAGGCAGCAGAGATGAAAGTTTATAGAAGTGTCTCATTTGATTTGCAAAATACTGCTCTGGGGAATGAGAAGGGAAATTCAGATATATTCTAAAGCACATAATAAAACATACCCTGCGCATTTTTAAAGATCTGCCTTCTAAACCTCAGGCAATAAAGAATTAAGGCTGCCACTCTATCCATAATCTGCTGTACTGGGCTATGTATTAAAGAGATTGCAAGCAAGTCATTTTTCCTGGATAATCTGACTATCAGCTATGTGAGAGTGACTCTTCTCGCTAATGTAAGAAGCCATATCTAGCCCTCTTCCACCAGAGGCCTGATGATTGTAATGCACAGTTTCTGAGGGTGGGGCTGAACAAAGAAAGGAAAGATTCTGCATGAACAAGAATCATAGAATCAGAGCTGGAAGAGACCTCAGGAGGTCATCAAGTCCAGCCCCCTGCCCAAGGCAGGACCAATCCCAACTAAATCAACCCAGCCAGGGCTTTGTCAAGCCGAGACTTAAAAACCTCTAGGGATGGAGATTCCACCACCTCCCAAGGCAACCCATTCCAGTGCTTCACCACCCTCCTAGTGAAATAGTTTTTCCTAATATCCAAGCCTGTAACAATGCTTGGGATTCTTCCGTACCAAGAATGATTCCTAGAAGACCTCCCATCCATTCCCTCAGGAGAGAGGAAACAAAGCTCATTGAGCCCATTTGGGTAGATGCCAAGTTACTGAAAATGGCAATAAATAGGGTTTTTAAATACCTCCCAGTTAGGCTCCAACACACACAAAAATGGTAATTTTCTTCCTCAAGATGATGAGAGCTTCTAGCAACCCATGGAATACATAACTCACAGACTGTAGAATAGAGATGGGGTGAGCCCATGCTACCTTCCCATTCCTTAAATCCCACACGTTGCACTGCCAGAGCCCAAACTTTGGGAGAAAGTGTTAGTGCATTAATTGGTGGAGATAACCTAAAAAGGTAGAGATGAGGCAGGCTTTCTGCACTGGCTGCTGGTCTGGGGGCAGACTTTTTATTTACTTCATATTGGCAACATGTTCAGCACTGGACAAGGAACAAAGCTGAAGACCATTGGTGTCCTGGTATGCTGTGCATCTGAAATACACTTGGAACTTAAGGAACACTGTGCAGACCAGAGGAGGGAATAAATTTAGGTTAGGGATTATGATTATGGGGTGCGATACACTACCTCCCCATGTGCATTCCACAGCATCTTTGGGATCAGTCTGCCTCGCTCTAGTCTCTGCAGGCAGATTGCCATTCCTGCAGTGCCCCTTGAGCAGCTGTGGCTTTAAAAGCTACAATCTGGCCCTACATTACAGTTCAGGGCAAAGCAAATTTTTTTCAGCCAAGTTAGCCCATCAAAATGGGGCTTTTTAACAGGCAGTCTTACAGACCCGTAACTAGGCTGGCCATAGCAGATGTGTCTATAGTTCATGACTCATAATCTACTATATTCTTGGCCATCCAGCAAGACTGCTTTTATATGGGCTTGTTTTTCATTGGGTTAGGTTTTGTTTTGTTTTAAGAGATTGAGTGGAGTGAAATCAACTGACTACAGGATGTTGTGGCTTAAAACAGTTTCAGAAAAGCAGGTTCCTTCCATTATTACAAAGCTAAAGCTGCTGCATGGCCCATATTCTGTCAGTGATTTGTAGCGTACTGTACACCATGGCAGATTTGAAGCATAGCCCATGCTTCAGAATAACCTACATTGAGGCAGAGGAAAACCCTACTGAGAATTCACCAATTTACTACATCACCAGTTCTCAGCTGTGGGTCACCATTACAAGATGGCTCACGAGGGTCTAGAAAGGGATATCAGTCAAAATCCTCACATTTAAAACACATGTCAGATTGCTTCATAGTACACAGATATAAGGACGCAGGCTGAAAGACATGAAATTCTAAAAATCACTCCCTCATCCTACTGCTGCTCTCACTTCATCTCATGACGAGCTCTGGGAGAAAAGCAGGCTGCCAGTATCCATTAAGGATAATACAGGCTGCCTGAGCACCAAAGAAGCTAGTGCACATAACAATCAGTTGGGTTCACACCATCTTTAAATAGCGCCACCTCTTCAACCAGAGCATAGGAAGAGGGAGAAAAGGCAGAGAGATTACTACTCACGTATGCAGCACTCAATCTCAGCTTTCTACAGCCATCCCCTATTATCTATGGTCCATCCAACCAATCACGCCAATCATAACTACTTCACTTTCCTACACATGTAGTAGACAAATACTATGATAAGACTGGATCCAGATCCCATTGAAAGATTCCCATTGATTTCAATCAGGGATTGAAGTGGGCTTTCAATAGGCCTACAGACTTCAGTCATTTTCACAGCAAGTAACTATTACCAACAGTTGGCATCCATGTGCCTATACTGCATATGATATTCCTCCCCAAAATACATGTTTTGTAATAAAAAAAAAAAATAAAGGTAATGAAACAGTGGCAAGAGAGCAATGTATAGACCAAAAAACAACTAAATTCACTACCATAAGGCACTGAAAAATTGGAATCTGTGCAGGATACCTGTGCAGGATTGTCATATCACAATTTTACAAATAACGATGATTGACGAGAGCACACACAAAAAGAGAAGGCATGTGGAGGATGGGAATAGAAAGCAAATTCTAGAAAACACTGAAAACAATACCTTATATTAACATTATTTGAAGTATTATAAATAGTAGCAAAATATACCCAGTGTGATAGAGCTATATAATATAAAATGTAACAACTGCTTATTGAATTTTTGCCATTGAAGCATTACGTTTAATATGCAAAACTTCTGCTCTCTAATCTTGCCAGAAAGTTTATATAGACATGTCATTCTTAAATTTAATTACATTGCAGTTTCAGACATGCAAATATCAGAGGGATCATTATGAAGAAAAGTGCCATCTCTCATGCATAGTGTTGATCAGAAAATCATGATGAAAATTACATTTCAGTGAAAAATTGAAATAAAAATGTTCATAGAAAATGGAGGGATCTTTCTTTACTCATGACATGCCCCCTCCCCCATGACTCCATCCAGTTGAAAGTGCCAGGGAGATTCTCAAGTATATTAGTATTTATTACTCAGTACCATAAAAATCCACAACACCCTATGATGCAGATGAGGAAAGACTGTACACAAGCACATTTAAGGTTTGAGGCAGAAAAAGTAAACTAGCTGGACATGAGAAAGTGAGACAAAGATGCCCTTTTAATAATTAAGCGTTGGTTCTTTTATCTGTGCTGAAAGTTTGTTAAATGCTAGACAGAATGTTTGAACTGTTGACATCGATCTGTGGATCTAGCCTTTTAAAGAGACTGGACAAATTCCATATCTGCAGATATATAAACAGCTATTGCCATTTGCATCAGCGTTTGGGCTGGTCCCTGCTCCGTTTATTTATATTACTCTGTGTTTCTGTAAACAGGCCTATAGATGCTAAAATAAGTACCTTGGGAATTCGAGAACACAGCCTTTTCCCAAAAAAGAAAGCACAATGGATAAGTTAGAAAAACATCTGAGGCACATTCCATCCTAGGATACATGCACATGATTCCTTGATATTTACAAGGGGCTGAGGTCCACCTGGACTTGCCCAGATTAAAGCCTGGCTATGGAACCAGGGTTTTTTTTCCTCAGATACACATAGGGTACGTCTACACTAGCCCCCTAGTTCGAACTAGGGAAGCTAATGAGGGCGACTGAAATTGCTAATGAAGCGCAGGATTTAAATATCCCACGCTTGATTAGCATATTCCCGGCCAGTCACCATTTTGGAAACTAATTCGCCCGAAGTAACTGCCCGCATCTACATGCGGCAGAGAAGTGCGATTCCGAGATAAACCCCTTAGTTTGAATTAACAGTTAAACATCATTCTATTCGAACTAAGGGGTTTATCTCGGAATCGCGCTTCTCTGCCGCATGTAGACGCGGACAGTTACTTCGGGCTAGTCAGTTTCCAAAATGGCGACCGGCCAGGAATATGCTAATCAAGCGCAGGATATTTAAATCCCGTGCTTCATTAGCAATTTCTGTCACCCTCATTAGCCTCCCTAGTTCAAACTAGGGGGCTAGTGTAGACGTACCCATAGATAGTTAAAAGGAGATTAGTGCATGTCTCTGAGATCATTTTGCCCATTTATGTCAAATGAGTTGGTACTACATACATTCATTCATACCAAAAGGCAGTTCTGATCTTAGATTTTAGAAAAGCGATTAAACAAATAGCAAAAAAGATGCTTTAACCCTTTTGTATTTTTTAGAGCTCTGAACAATTTTTTTTTGTTTTAATATAGAAGAAGATTACAGATACAAAACTCAGTAGCACACTCCAGCTGCTTTGCACTTGTTTAGTAAGGTGAAGCAGCTGTAAACCCAAATTAACTGACCAAGGAAGTGAGGGTTATGGCTGCTTTGCATTGTTGGAGCAGGGAAAGCAGCCAGAACAAAATCAGAGAACCTGGTTCACCATGTGTATTGTCCTATTAAATTAAAAACAATGAAGCCAAATAACTTTACAGTTTTTTCATCAAAACTTTTGTATATTTAAAAATAACTTGCTCAGTCTCAAATTACACACACATCAAACTAGGAGCTAATAGTTTCTTTATAATTTTCAGAAAATTAGCCTGTACATTCCATCATGGATATAAAAAGTATCCCTTTTCTCTCATTAATTTTACAATTATTTGAAGAGTGAGGGGGTTTCTATTTCTATTCTTGATATTTAGTGCAATTCTATCTTTGCACAGACACATACACGCGCACGCACGTGCGCGCACGCACACACTCCATAGTATTTATTTGGCTGAAAGTCCATTGTAATTTTCTAAACAAAAGGCTTGTATGGAATTATAGTAGTATCTGCTCATGCCCAGGAGACAGAAGTCCTGAGGATGCCTCTGTTACGAATATCTATTTGTAGTGGGGTTACTAGTGGCCATGAAAATTTGCTGCAGGTAGGAAACTAGCACACAAGGATTCAGCCTAAGGAAGAATTGTTTATTAATTTTGTTTTTTAAATATACAGTTTACTTTCTACTGTTTAAGAGAAATCAATAGGGATCTCTTACTTTAAAAAATTAAGCAAATGTTTATGCATTTGGGAGTCATATTACTAAACAATCTTTAGCATATTTATCCATTAGTCTACAATAGCCAGCTTTCTAATGACACAAAACTGGACACCCTTGCCCTGCCCCACCCCTTCTCCAAGGCTGTTGCTCGACCTCTCCCCATCTGTCACTCACATGCTCTTTTTCACCAGACTGGGGAAGGGGTTGGGGTTTGAGAAGAGGTGAGGACATCAGCTAGAGCTATGGGCTCTGGGATGGGGCTAGAAAGGAGGGATTTGGGTTTCAGGAGGGGGCTCTGGAATGGAGGGGTTCAGAGTGTGGGGGGGGGATCTGGGCAGAGGGTGGGCATATGGGAGGGATACAGGTTCTCAGCTGGGACCAAAATGAGGAATTCAGGAGAGAGACTTGAGCTGTGGTAGGGGGTTGGGGTGTGGGGAGTTGGGAGGTTAGGGCTCTGAGGGCAGGAGATGAGGGGGTTCATGTGAAGGGGTTCCAGGCTGGGGCTGAAGAGTTCAGTGTGCAGATGGGAGTTCCAAGGTGGGGCAGGGGGTTGGGCACAGGATGGAAAGCAGGGTGTGTGCTCTGAAAAGGAATTTGGGTGTGGGAAGAGGGGAGGAAATCAGGGCATGGGAGGGTGTTTGGGATGCAGGCTTTGGACAGTATTTACCTTGGGAGGCTCCCCCGAAGCAGCAATGTGTCCTTTGGCTCCTACATGGAGGTATGGTCAAGCAGCTTTGTGCGCTGCCTCTGCCTGCAGCTCCCATTGGCCCTGGTTCCCAGCCAATGGAATCTGCAGAGCTGGCACATGGATCAGGGGCAGTCTAGGAAGCCCACATGGTAGTCCATCCACTTAGGAGCTGAGGGGCATGTCACCACTTCTGGGGAGACCTGTAGAAAGCCTGCCAGCCCTGCCAATCAGATTTTTAATCCCACAGTCAACAGAGACACCAGGGGTATGTCTAGACTGCATCCCTCTGTCTGCAGAGGGATGCAGATTAAGCAAGTCAACATTGCAAATGAGGCAGGGGTTTAAATATCCCACGCCTAATTTGCATAAAAATGGCCGCCACGTTTTGCCGACTCAGCACTTTGTCGGCAAAAAGTGGCAGTTTAGAGGGGGATCTGTCGAGAAAGAAAGACTTTTTTGACAGATCCTGTAAACCTCCTTGCAGGAGGCATAAGGGATCTGTCGAAAAAGGCTTTCTTTGCGACAGATCCCCTCTAGACTGCCACTTTTGCCGACAAAGTGCTGAGTCAAATTAGGCATGGGATATTTAAATCCCTGCCTCATTTGCAATGTCGACCTGCCTAATCTGCATCCCTCTGCTGACAGAGGGATGCAGTTTAGACATACCCTAGGATCCCTTTTTGACTCGGCATTCTGGTCGCAAACTGGACACCTGGCACCCCTACTCTACAAATCATCACAATCCTTAGTTATTGTGTTTCACTTGTAGATCACAAAATTCTGTACAGGTGAATGTTCAGGTTTTGTAGTTGAAAAGAAAATGCAGCCTGTTTCTCTCAATAAGTTACTTGTCTTTTTCATGCATGATACAACCTCACTGAATCATTCACAGGGCCTCTAACCTATCCATATTTAAATCCCACCTGTAGATCCACTTCAACTGTGCTTCCTAACAGTCAATCAGGTTGACATCCATATAAAAACTACTCACTGTCATTCCCCTAACTTGTGTCCAATTGTCTCTGTCTTTTGAACTTTCTGAGCCTGGACCATCTCTTGGTTATTTGGAAAGCCCAACCATCCATAATTAATATTGTAATAATATGGGGAGGTGTATGTGAATGATCTATGGCAGGGGCAGGCAGTAAAATGGCGGTGGCTCACCAGGGTTAGTCCCTGGTGAGCCGCTGCCACTATATTTACCTGCACCTTCACAGGAACGGGTGATCACAGCTCCCATTGGGTAGGAATGGCGATCCATGGCCAACAAGAGCTGCAATTAACCGTACCTGCAGAGGCGCAGGTAAATACAGCAGTGTGGGGGCTCACCAGAGGCTACCCTAGCAAACCAGATCTGGCCCATGGGGCAGTATTTGCCTACCCCTGATCTAAGGTTTTAGCTAAATGCTTCTAAGGGTCAAACTGTCAGTGACACTACTCATGTGAGCAAGGTAATTGCAGTTTGGCTATGAAGTATTTTCATGAGCAAAACCAAAATGTCAACATTGTGTGTGATGTTTTGGCCCGTATTGTTAGAGTCTGATACAGCATCACAGTAATAAGTATTTGCCTATCCTTCTTTCCGTATATTTTTCTTTTTTCAGGTTACAAAAGCCATCCCAAATTCTCCAGGACAGATGACTCTTCATATCAAACCTCTCCTGGTGTGTGGGGGTGATGGATTTACTCATTCCAACTTTGATGGGTGCATTGATTCTGCCATATGTATTGTGGAGACTTTAAAGACTAATTTATAAAGCTGTCTTCGTATAATTTTAGTTCCATGGTGAATTTTACCATGATGTTAAATTTTATTGCATTGCTGACCTGATTGGTCTATATTTACATTAAAAACAGTGAAAAAAACCCACAATGTGCTTATATCTGAATGGAAGTAAATTTTGAAGAACCTGATACATATTTTGCTGTTCAACTATAAGAGAAACTCCATGGGCCTGATTCCACTATCTTTTTGCCTTTTGTCTTCATCTGGTATTACACACTTAAAAGGGTAAAAGATGCTTTTACTAAGCAACTCAGTACATTTAAAAGGCCCCCTTAGTAGGTGTAATAATTTTACCCTAGGAATGCAACCTATTGTGAACACTTCGTCTTTGCCCAGGACTTTCAGTGAAATCTGTGGGCCTAGGTCAGTGGTGCGGCACATCGGGATTATACATGGGGCCCACGAGACATTTTGTTTACTGTTGCCCATGATTCCACTGGCTACTGTCCACATGTTTTTCCCCCCCCTACTTGTATTACTAAAGAGACAGGGACTTAAAGCAAGGACACATGAAACGAGGTGAGTGCTGATTGCACACAACATTGACTGGGAGAGCTGGGCGCTCCTGCTACATTCAAAGCGCTGCTATGGTTCAGTCGGCACACACTGCAAATTCTTGGGATGCAGGCGCAATTAGAAAAACTATCCTGTCCTAGTATCAGAGGGGTAGCCGTGTTAGTCTGGATCTGCAAAAGCGACAAGGAGTCCTGTGGCACCTTATAGACTAACAGATGTATTGGAGCATAAGCTTTCGTGGGCAAAGACCCACTTCGTCAGATGCACGTAGTGGAAATTTCCAGAGGCAGGTATAAATAAGCAGGCTAGAGATAATGAGGTTAATTCAGTCAGGGAGGGTGAGGCCCCCTTCTAGCAGCTGATGTGGAGGTGTGAACACCAAGAGAGGAGAAACTGCCATTGTACTTGGCAAGTCTTTGTTTAATCCTAAACTGATGGTGTCAGATTTGCAGATGAACTGTAGCTCAGCAGTTTCTCTTTGAAGTCTGGTCTTGAAGTTTTTTTGCTGCAGGATGGCTATCTTTAAATCTGCTATTGTGTGTCCAGGAAGATTGAAGTGTTCTCCTACAGGTTTTTGTATATTGCCATTCCTAATATCTGATTTGTGTCCATTTATTCTTTTACATAGGGATTGTCCAGTTTGGCTGATATATATTGCAGAGGGGCATTGCTGGCACATGATGGCGTATATTATATTGGTAGATGTGCAGGTGAATGAACCAGTGATGGTGTGGCTGATCTGGTTAGGTCCTGTGACGGTGTCGCTGGTGTAGATATGAGGGCAGAGTTGGCACTGAGGTTTGTTGCAGGGATTGGTTCCTAAGTTAGAGTAACTGTGGTGCGGTGTATAGTTGCTGGTTAGAATTTGGTCAGGTTGGCGGGTTGTCTGTGGGCGAGGACTGGCCTGCCTCCCAAGGCCTGTGAAAGTGAGGGATCATTGTCCAGGATGGGTTGTAGATCACTGATGATGCGTTGGAGAGGTTTTAGCTGAAGACTAGGTGATGGCCAGTGGTGTTCTGTTGGTTTCTTTCTTGGGCTTGTCTTGTAGTAGGAGGCTTCTGGGTTGTCTTGTAGTAGGAGGCTTCCTATCCTAGGGGACCATCTTGGTGTTAACAATTTTGCCACCAACTGAGATGAAGGAGGGTCACTCAGGCAACCCACTCACTAGCCTAGGTTGCCCATTGCTGGCCTAGGTGCTGGAACTAGGAGAGCGGGGGTTGCTGCTGCACATCCTGGCATGATGTGGTGTCTGTTATATACAGGATTTACAGTCTTGTTCAATAGCTCTCGGTGCGCCCGCTTCAAAAGTTATCCCAGTACCCATCTCAAAGGGGCCCCTACCACCACTAGGGCAGGAAGGGAACAAACACACCCACACCACCACCGCTACTGCAAAAACACACCAAGAAGGGGGTGTGGCATCTCAGAGGAGTGGCCCTTGTGGCAAGAACCACAGATCAGGGAGCCAAGCCGGCTCTGTAGGACAGGTGATGTGGGGTGACATGGGACAGGCTTACTATCCAGTACCACCCAGGGACAGGACTTGACATCCCACCCCCCACAAGAGGAACACATACACCCCAACTGTCATATGGCATAGGGCCACAAATTTTCTTCATATAACACTGCCCCCTAGCCATCCAACATACTTTTGACGGATTCTCCTGGTACAGAGTGGAAGGAGTAAGGTTGATCATTGGGGCTCTGGAGAATGTGGGATGGGACATACCTTTCTGCTCTTGTAAAATGAAACAAAATGTAATCACTAGAGCCACCTGCACTACCCTTGGGCTAGTCACAGGTCTGACTGTTCCTAAGCTAAAAGATCACACATCCATGGGGCTAAAAGGTGCTAACCAGGGTACTTGTTGCCTGCACATCCCCATCCCTGTCCCCACACTGTTACGTTGCAGTCCTACCATGCACGCAAACAGTGACTCCCTCTCCCCTCACTACCACACTTGTGAGCACAGGATTGTGCCCAAAGGGAATAGAAAATCCAACATGTAGTGCAAGATGACTTACAACATTATATTTACTTAATTAGATCATAATTTGTCCTCTGAGGTAATCCACTTTTCATGGTTTTAGGTGGTATATTTATCTTCATTCCTAGTCAAGTAACACTGGCTTTAAATTCAGAAGACATTACTGACAGCTTTCTGCCAGCTCAGAGAAGGATTTAGTTCTTTACTTGTAGAGATGAAATACCAATACAATTTGTTGCCTCTCTTAGAAGTGGTGCAACCAGAAGCAAAAAGCATGTATGTGAGAAAGGAAGAAAGAAGAGCATGCTAGAAAGAATTCAGGTGAGCATACAAATGAACATATCCTTTCACTAGATTTGTTACTTTGTAGTATTTTCTAATATATACTTTTGCACCTGCGCTATAAAAATACATTGTAACACGAAGGTAACATGAGTGAATTTAATGAACACACACAATTACTGGACCAGAAAATAGATTCACGTAAAATAGTTCAGTATTTGCCAGATTAGTGGTCCAGCGAATGATGCATCATGCCTCAATTTTTTGATCCTGTACTGCCCAAAGAGAAGTTGATCCTTAATCTTTTAAACAAAGATGAACTCCGGCAACTATTGAAAAGGTGCAGGAGCAGCAATTATAGAAGAATTTGCCATTGCTTTAGTGGATAACAAACACAAAGAAGGAGTGAAAAAAGGACTTTACATGAGCATGATTACATAAAGTGATAATAAAAGAGCTTTCTGGGTTCAGAATTACAGTAGTCACAATAAAGACATTAAAATACATTTAACTACTCACATCTGGTGGTAAACTAGACTTAGATACTTTCTTTTGATAGAACATTTATAGATGTGTACACTTAAGTAAAACAATGAATTCAATATGACCAGACCTGAAACAGATGAATAAATACAGTTCAATTGCTTTGAGAAATATAAACTTTCAAAATGTCAAATATTTCAAAGCTACCCATGCGATGGCATGTTGTGATAACAGGATACATTTTTAGGCCCAAATTGTGAGCTCAACAATAAAAAGTACATGATTCATAGAGTCAAAACTATGAATGTTGATGGTAAAAGGTACAAGAAGGAGACAGAAATACTGAATCAGTCCAAATAAAAAGGTTCACTGATACAAACTTAGGGCTGTGTTAAAATCATGCTTCATAAACAAGAAAATAGGGATCCAGAAAGTAATTAACTAAAATTGATGTGTTGGATATTAGGCCTAACTGGTGCATAAAATAATGAAGGAGATGGGCTATTGCACCCATCCCTCCCTTTGGGGGTCCTTAAAATAAGAAAAAATAATTGAGGGTGGGGAGAGAAATTATGAAAATACAGTTGGAAACTACTGGAGAAACTTCACCATCATGGCTGCTATCCCCTGGATAGCTCATTTCCTGGAATCCAAGCCCTCATCAGCATCCTGATTCTAAAAAGTTCTTGACTGGACTGGGCCAGAGAAAGGGACCCAGAAGCATAGGTGCTGAAAAATTAGCGCGTTCTCGGAACCCACTGGCAACCAAGGTCCCGTCTCCACCCCACTCCCCCAGCACCTCTTACTCACCAGTAACCTTGCTGATCAACTCCTCCCTCACCATCGCGCAGAGACTCCCATCTGCCACAAGCAGCTGTTTTGTGGTGTGCAGAAGGCTCCAGGAGGGAGGGAGAGGATCAGAGATGGGGCACGCTTGGAGAAGGGGCTGGAAAGAGGCACTGTGGTGGCAGCGTGGAGGCCAGGACTTGAGGAAGGGGTGGAGTGGGGGTAGAGCTGAGCAGAGGTGCGGCAGGAGCTTGGGGGAGGTGTTGAGTGGGGGCAGGGCTCGAGGAGGAGGAGGTGTCAGGCACCTCCAGCTGGAGGGGGGAAGCGGACACCTATGCCCAGATAGCATCTCCATCTCTACTCAGTACAGCTGAATGCCAACTACCATCTTTGATGAAATGGCAATAAGCAGGCTGCGATCTCTTATGCCAAACCTCACCTTTGGCCCATATATTAAAACTACATTAATACAACAGATACTCCCTACTGAAGCTAACCACATTTCAACTAACTCCTCCACTAAGTCACAGTTAGCAGTTTGGGAGTACTACGTATTCTTTGGATTACAGCAAGGAAACAAAATGTCACTCTCAGCACAGACAAGATGGGTGAGGTAATATCTTTCATGGCACCAACTTCTGTTGGTGAGCGAGACCAGCTTTTGAGCCACACAGAGATCTTCTTATCTGGAAAAGGTATGCCCAGTGTCATAGCAAAATGGAAGGTGGAATAAATAGTTTAGCACAAGTAGTTATTGTAAGGCAGTGGTTCCCAAACTATTTTATACTGTGAACCAGCAAAGCCATTCACAAACTTTTGGTGGACTAGTAACATTTTATTTGCATGTTCATTATGCAAATAATGAATATGCAAATAAAATGTTACTGGGCCACCAAAAGCCCTGGCCCCCCCAGAACTGCCGCAAGAAATGGCTTCAGCTCCACCAGCCCTCTGCCCCTTAAGACTTAGAGTGCCACACCAGATCCCCCTGCCACCCCCACCGGTGCCAGCCTCCTATTTCCAAAGCCCACTGCACCCGCCTCCCCCCCCAGTGCCAGCCCTCAGTTCCCAATATTAGCCCCATCCCCAGAGTTCCCCAGTGCCAGCCCTGCGCCCAAAGCGGACCCCTTACTAACCCCACCTCCAGAGCCCCCCAGTGTCCCCTAGCGTCAGCCCCCACCTCTTAGAAATCCCCCCCTTAACACAACCCACAATTTAACAGCCAAAGGGTGGGGCACCGAGAGCTGGGAGAGGGGAAGGAGGCTGCTTGGAGTGACCCACGTGAGTATTTGAGCAGAAAGTGACAGATCCCAGAACGTGGGAGCAGTTGCACAGGGATTAACGGGTTGGCATTAGTGCAGCTGTGAGCCCCGGCGGTGCTGCACGGGAGACTTGCACCACCAGTCCCAGGCCGCTCCCACCAGCCTGGGCAGACTCTAGGCCCAAGTCCAACCCAGCAGCTCCCAGGGCTCCCCTGCTGGCCAGGAAAGGGCACAGGCAGGGCAGCCAGTGGTCAGAGAGGCCCCTGTCACCCCTTCATGGTGCAGCCTGGTGGGGCCAGGATCCGCGCTCGGCATGTGTGCGGCTAGCAATGTGGCTAGCGCCTCGGCACTGGCAGTTCATCCTGAGGCAGCTCCCCCTGCACATGGGCCTCAGGCTGCCCGCATTCCACCCTGCCTGCCGACGTGACCCCCTCGCCTCACTTCCCCCCACACCACGCCTGGCTGTGGCGTGACTAGCCCAGCGCTGTGCGATACTGCCCATGTGACCTCTCCCCAAGCTGTTCCACAGGAAGGAACTTGCCAGGCTCCATGTGGCTCTCCCGTCACGCAGTGAACCGCATCCAGGAGGAGACCCCCACCCCTGCCTGGCACTAGTTGGCTGAGAGGCAGGGCAGGACATGCCTCTCCCAACAGCCGCGATGGCAGGGGAAGCGCTGGGCAGTGTTCCCCAGCCCCAGTTCCCAGAGCAGCCAGCAGTTCAGAGACCGGCAGTGGTCGTGGACCAGTAGCTGGGAACCACTGTTGTAAGGGAGCATTCACGATAGAATGGCCTGTTAATACGTCTTCAGAAAGAGGGGGTTTGGCGGTGGAGACTGTTTTATATATATGAAGTTATAAGAGACCCCTCAAAGTAGCAGGGCCTATTATTACCTCATTTATTTTGTCTCTCAAATATCCTGGGGTCCAACAGCACAACAACTGCACTGCATACTCTCAGGCCAGGCCTCTATGATAAACTAACATTTGTACAATTATGTTCTTCAGGGGTGTGAAAATTCCACACCTCTGAGTGATGCAGCAATACCCACCTAAAACCTGGTATAGTCAGCGCTATGTTGACAGGAGGGCTTCTCCCAGTGACCTAGCTACTGCCATTAACTATGCCAGCGTTTCCCAAACTATGGGACGTGGCCCGGTACTGGGCTGCGGGAAAAAAATACCGGGCCTCATCGTGGCTGCCGGGAGGGGAGCGGGTGGGATGGGGCGGGGTGGGAGGAGGTGTGTGGGCGGGGGGGAACCGGCCACCGGGGAGCAGCGGGGCTGTCCGGCAGAGATCAGGGCGGGCGGGCAGTGGAAGCAGGGCTGGCTGGGGGGGCGGACGGGCTGGCCGGGGGAGATCAGGAGGAAGAGGACTTGAGAACCAGCCTCCGGAAGCAGGGCTGGATGGGGGCAGTGGGCTGGCCAGGGGACGGGGAGGAGGGAGCTGGATGGGGGAGATCATGAGGAGGAGGACGGGAGAACCAGCCACCGGAAGCAGGGCTGGACGGGGGCAGTGAGGCTGGCCAGGGGAGATCGGGAGGAGAAGCGGGGGGGAGGAGAGGGGAGGGAGCGAATCGGCCGGCGGGAAGCGGGACTGACCCGGGCACATGCAGACCTGGGCACATGGGTGAGTCCGGCCCCGGGGATTCCGTTTGGCCCCCCCCCGTCCCCCACATACCCTCCCTCGAGTAGTTGAGAACTGCCTGGCTGGTAGACTCATGCACACTCGCACAGCATGAGCACATCTACCAGCCAGGCAGTTCGCAGCTACGGACTGATACACCTAATAATAATAAAAAACTTACCTAATTAGAAAATACCAGACATTTTATATGTCAGGTATTTTCTCAATTTGTTTTCCCAGACAGAACCCTCAAATACCAGATTGTCCAGTACAAAACTGGACACCTGGCAACCCTACCCCTCCTTGCACCCTCCCTCCTAGGCAGATACCCTATCCCCAATCTGCTCCTGCTCCCGCCTCCTGGAGTGCCCAAGCGGCGCCGGGTCCCCCAAGCCCTGGCCCAGGCTGGGTGGAAGATGCAGCCGGGTGAAACACTGAAAATTTATTCATTTTTAATTCTTTTTTTTATATGCATTTATATTTTTGGGCTGCAAAAAACAGTACTGAAAAAAAACAGGTTCCAACTAAAGTAAAAAAGTTTGGGAAACCCTGATCTAGCCACTTTTCTATCCATCTTACAGTCCATATATCCAATCCATATTCCCTTAACTTGCTGGCAAGAATATTGTGGGTGATCGTATCAAAAGCTCTGCTAAAGTTGGCACTGGGGGCTTTGGGAGGACCAGAAACAACTTATCTGAATATTCATCATTTGTTAATGAATATACAAATATGCAAATGAATGTTACCGGTCTTCCAAAAGCTCGTGACTGGATTTACTGGTTCCCATGTCAAAAAGTGTGGGAACCCCTGAACTATGCCATAAGGAGAAGCTCTCCCACCAACACAGTAGCATCTTCACTGAAGCACGACAGCAGCACTGACACAGATGTTTTGACCCATACCTTCAAGAAGTAACTACAGCTCAGACTATTTTTAATTAATATACCTGCACCTTTTGGGGTATTTGAAAGCTCTGACAAGAAGCCAAAATCTGATACTCACAACAAGAAGATCACTATGATTTATTCCTTCAACCGTATCCATTATTAATGTTACATTTTAAGCTACACTGAATGTAAAAACTCCCTTAAAAATAATTTGAAAAGCTTTTATGAAGTTCCTAAGTATGCTTCATAGCACTTCTGCTTTTAATGTCAACGTCTTTCTATTAGGTATATATAATTAAACAAAAACCTGCAAATGTGCAGCACTATGCAAATTACAAAGGAAGCCAGATTTCAAGTGGTCCATGTTGTTTAAAAGACCTTTGAGACCAATCTGTGGAGCTGTCTCATGAAACCTTTGCCAGGCACAGAATGGAAAGTGTTGTAAACGTGCCCATGTCACTCTTGGAGGAGCAATGCATGGACACAATAATTGCAAACAAGAGCTTTACGGGGAAAAAATAAAAAGAAAGACACCAGAGCAGTCGCAAAACACTGATAACTTTTAAAATAAATAAATGGACTTAGTTGTTGCTTGATTTAATACATACTGGCTAGTAAGCACAGTCTTATTTGAAATAACCATGTGATGCAGTGTTGAAGAAGCTTTATTAATAAACTGTCTCCTCAGGTCCTACTCAGGAGCTGAGGATGACAAATTATAGTAACTGAGCAGTATTTTTTACCTTTGATAGTTCTAACGGGAGAAAGAAGACTTGGGTAAAAAAAACAGGTATGTTTTACTAACATATCTACTGAAAAATAGGACATCATTGAAGTGCTGGTCCTTATTCTCATCTCTGATACCTCAGATTAATTTCATTAAATGCAATCAGGATGTTAAAAGGTGATTATCTGACTAATTGTATAGTCGATACAATTTGTATCGACTATACAATTAGTCAATCAGCGCCTCTGCAGAGCTGCAGGGGAGGTAGCTCCAGGAGCCAACTGGAGCCAGGAATGAGCAGTCCTGGCTCGTGTCGGCTTCGGAGACACCCCCGCTGCGGCTCTGCATTTTAAATATAGTAAGAGTCACTGGGCTCTTACTACGTTTAAAATGCAGAGGCGCAGTGATCAGTGCGAGCTGGGACTGCTCGGTCCTGGCTTGAGCTCAGTCCAGCAGCCCCTGTTTGCAGCAGCCAGGGCTGGCAACAACCCTTCCGTGGGCCTCCTGGACCCCCTGCAGACAGGCGATGTTTCGTGGCAGCGTCCCCTATCCCGCCCCACTGCCTCTGATAGAGGCAGTGGGGGGGGTGCACCCCCCAGATAGTTCTGGGGGGAACTGGCTTTTAAGCCAGCTCCCCCGAACACCACTCCCGTCATTCCCCCCCGCCCCCCGGGCCCCTCCTTGCTGCCTCTCAGAGACAGCAAGGGAGGACGCCACAGAGAGCACTGGGCGAGCAGGGATTGCTTGAGTCCCCGCTCGCCCCATGTTCCCTGCAGCACTTCTGCTTTGGAAACATAGAAGAGCCCTGCAGTGCTCTTGTACATTTCAAAAGCACCTGCAGTAGGAACCGGCGCAAGCAGGGCAAGAAGGGACTGAAGCAGTCTCCACTTGTGCCCAGATGTGCCTCTGCCTCCCTGCAGAGACAGTGCTGAGGGGAACCTTTTTTACCAGTTCCCCCCAGCACTGGCTCCTGCTCCCCTCCCACCTTGCTGCCTCTATCAGAGAGAGGCAGCAAAGGGTTGTGGGGAGGGGAAGCTTATCCAATAGTCTACTGGTGGCTTACATCCCTAATACACATACAGCTGATCCTAGTCAGAAATGACCGCTGACTCTCACAAAAACTCTAGTGCAAATAATTTTATACAAGAAGGGAAAGTACCTAATTTCTTTTATGGGGCCCATCATCAGGACAGCACTTCTGCAGTTTAGTGTAAATCTCTCTCTCTTTCTTGCTCTCATTCTTTCAAGCAGCAAGGCCTGGATTTTTGCATTTAAATACCCTTACCGGAGATTTAATGGCACAAGTAAATGCAGACTATTTCACAATCAAATTCTGAGTAACTGCATTCACTCACATTCTTCACAAAGATTCCTTGAAAAAGGGACTTGTGTAAAACAAAAGGAAAGGACAACATAGCCGTGTAAGAACAAGGCATCCTGCTCCCCCAAGCTCCTTATAAATTCAGCTGGAGATCTGAGTGCTCAAGGAATGCATAGTGAGATTCTTACTTCTCCTGCTTTCCCTTTGCTACTATGAAAGATGTGCTTTCTAAATAGGGCACTTCCCCTTGCAGCCCAGGTTTTTTTTCTGCTTGAATCTGCAGTGAAGTCATTATCTTGTGTTTATGACTCCATGGTCTGTTGCAGAGGAAACTATTGACAGGTCACAAATTCAGCATTATGTGGCGTCAATACAGGATGAAAAAGGAGATGGCGTTTGAGGGAGAAAAGCCCTTGTTAAAACAAATGGCTTTGGTAACTAAAGTTGATATGACAAATTACGCTTTTGGAAAAAAGTGAAGGGTGAATGGATTTATATTCCTCCTTGAG
Source organism: Rafetus swinhoei (assembly GCA_019425775.1). Taxonomy (NCBI): domain Eukaryota; kingdom Metazoa; phylum Chordata; order Testudines; family Trionychidae; genus Rafetus; species Rafetus swinhoei. The sequence continues at coordinate 37,254,133 of CM033447.1, forward strand.
ATAGCGATTTCGTTCCCAAGTTAAAACCATCCAATTCAAAATCTGTCAGCCTTTTAAAAAATTGGACTTCAAATAAGCCACGTATGTATTTCAATCAAAGTCCGCTTTAACAACCATGTTATATGGCTCTCTATTTCTGGTGATATCATAGGCTAATGGAGAAAATAAATTGTAAGGGATTCCTGTTCTGCAGAGAGAATGTACTCTGAATCGCAGAACAGTATTTCCAAGCTAGTTTCATTGCTGGTTTCATTGCCCTGCAGGGCATAGTTGCCTGTCAGTGTAGTTGCCCATGTGAAGGACAAAAGAACTGAAAGGGTGTAAATTACAGAAATTTGAATCACAGCTTTGTGAGACTTTGCTCCAGATAAGTCTGTAGAAAGACACACCATGAAGTCAATTCTCAGAAGTCAATACAAGGTGCATGGATGAATGAGGTAAGAATACTGATTTTTTCTGATTCACTGAATCCATGGCTGTTGAACTGCAGCTTTCATTTTGACAAGAGGCAGCGTGTTTAAGTTGAAAGTCGACCACTAACTCCAGGATGTGGAGACTGGCTGAATGGTATGTGTGAGACAGAGGGACAGATTCTGATATTAGTAACACCAGTGTAAATCTTCAGTAACTGTAATTGATTTTGCTATTGTCCATTGCCTTTTAGTGTTGTAAGTGACTACTCAACTATCCAATAAGCAAATGCTTTTCGAATAGTCAAGTAGCGACTTGACTAGTCGCTTTCCCCCACCCCCTTGCTGCCTCTATCAGAGAGAGGCAGCAGGATGGCGAGAGCAGGAGCCAGTGCTGGGGGGAACCGGCTCTGCGGAGCACCGCACCGCCTCTGTGGAAGAGAGGGAAGGCAGAGGCACAGTGGGGAAATGGCGCAAGTGGGGACTACTTCAGTCCCCCCTCATGCCAGTCCCTGCTCGCCCCCTGTTCTCTGCGGCATCTCCCTCCCACCCCCCACCTTGCTGCCTCTGAGATGCAGCAAGTGAGGGACAGAAGCAGGTGCTGTGGGGGGGAGCTGGCTTAATAGCTGGTTCCCCCCAGCTCTCCAGGGTACCACCTGTCCCCCACTGCCTCTATCAGAGGCAGCGGGGATGGGGATAAGGGACACTGCTGCGAAGCAGCCCCTGTCTGCAGCGGTCCTAGCGGGGAGCTAGGCCCCCCCGCGGACCGGGGCTGTTGCTGCCAAGCACCCCCTGTTTGCGGCATGGTCATGGGCCGCAAACACCAGCCCCTATTCGCGGCAGCCAGGGGCTATTGGACTCAGCGTGAGCCAGGACAGAGCAGTCTCAGTTCTCGCTGATCACTGCGCCTCTGCATTTTAAATGTAGTAGGAGCACAGTGGCTCTTACTACATTTAAAATGCAGAGCGGGTAGCTGCAGAGCAGGTGGCTCCAGAGCTGGCACGAGTCAGGACTGCTCATTCCCAGCTCCAGTTGGCTCCTGGAGCTACCTCCACTGCAGCTCTGCAGAGCCACTTATTGACTAATCAAACTGTATTGACCATACCATTAGCCAGATTATCACATTTTAACATGTATAAGTTATATGTAACTAGCAAGCAACATTTTTGCATTGTTGAAATATAGTAGTTACAATATAAAGCTGTTCTTAGAAATTAAGCAACAAAAAAAGAGTGCTGAGAGCAGAAATATCCTCAGACAATAGTACTGTGTTGAATTGCCAGGTAAGCAATGACATATGATGAGGATTGATTGGGTTGAAATCTAATAACTGCTTACCTTTGGTATAAACATTGAGGAGTCTGGTGGCACCTATGGGCATGTCTACACTGGGAAATGATTTCAAAATAACTAAATTCAAAACAATAACTCCCGAAATAACTATTTTGAAATAAGCTTATTTCCCAAGGAAAGCAATAGTACAGATTTCAAAATAACTAGCCTGTTATTTCAAAATAACGGGCTTGGTAGTGTGGACTATCTGCTTATTATTTCAAAATGGGGGTGTATTTTTAAATAACTCCCTCATGTAGACCAGGGCTAAGAGACAAACAGATTTATTAGGGCTTGTGCCCTAATCAATCTGTAAGTCTCTAAGGGTATGTCTACACTAGCCTCCTAGTTCGAAGTAGGGTGGCTAATGTAGGCATTCGAACTTGCAAATGAGGCCCGGGATTTAAATATCCCGGGCTTCATTTGCATGTTCCTGGGCAGGCGCCATTTTTAAATCCCCTTAGTTCGAACTGACTGCCCGCGGCTACACACGGCAGTCAGAAGTTAATCCGAACTAAGTCCTTGGTTCGGATTAACTGTTACTCCTCCTGCAATGAGGTATAACAGTTAATCCGAACTAAGGACTTAGTTCGATTAACTTCTGACTGCCGCATGTAGCCGCAGGCAGTCAGTTCAACTAAGATTTAAAAATGGCGCCTGCTGGAACATGCAAATGAAGCCCGGGATATTTAAATCCCGGCTTCATTTAAGTTCGAATGCTACATTAGCCACCCTAGTTCGAACTAGGGGGCTAGTGTAGACATACCCTCAGGTGCCAAAGGACTCCTCATTGTTTTGGCAAATACACACTAACACAGCTACTCTTCTGAGACTTTTACCTTTGGTATGTTCAGCGCCATAACTAGGTATTTTTGCACCTGGGGCAAAATATTAATTATGTGCCCCCTCTCCTTAGGTTAACACCCATCATGCTCTTTACTTTTGCAGCTTATTATTTTTACTTATTGTATCTTTGCACCCCTGATATGATGTGCCCAAGGCGAGCATCCCACTTGCCCAGCCCTTGCTACAGCCCTGGGTATGTTATATGACAAAGAGCACATACTTCTGGGACTCGATAACAGAAGTACCAACAGGTACTGTTATATGCATATTGAAAATACTCACAACCTGAAAACTGTCCTGAACGTGAATCTTGCATTTCTTTGGCTCTTGTACTCTTCTGCATTTGTAAAACTGAGAAAGCACAGAGCCACACAGCTGCTCCTCCTTTTCTGAGTCACTATTTTGACCTCTTTGGGAGGCACAGTCAGTGCCAAATCAGAACAACCAGGCGTCATGAGGGGTACTTCTAAACAGAAGGCTGAGATTGAAGTGCCCCGGATGTTCCTGCCAGACAGCTGGACCTATCTGCATTTCCCACCTCTTCTGAGCATACACTGACTTCACTGGCTTCTCATTTTGTGTGTCTGCTACATAGCCACTGATAGGCAGTGCCTTCTTACATGGTATGTTATACTGCTATATGAAGGGAAAATACAATTCTATAAAGTCATATGTAGCTTAGATGCCTCTTGCAACATACCGACAATGATGCAACAATTGTGTAGAGACCACAAAGAGTAAGTGTGGATACACCAGGGGAAGCATACTACAACACAATTGTCTTTCCCTTCTTTGTAACCCTTGGCCCTCTCTGATAATGTCTGTTCCATCCCCACTATGCAATGGAAAGGAACAGATGGCTATCATGTAGTTATAACATTTTTAACAATCTAAAAAAAAAACAAATTCTGGTGTTATGCTACCATTAACGGCCCCTATCAACCTCTGTGATTCAAAAAGTATGAGTTGCAGGGAGCAAAATTTCAATGAAATTGAAACTCCTGAAATTCAACATTTTGCATGTTAAAAACTAAAACAGGCTAATTTTTGTGGAGTTTTTTGCTATGATAAGCACATTTCTTAGCTACAAGGTAAGTGTTTCCTGGTACAAATGGGACCCTTTGTCCAAGTGAGGATGGATTTGGAGAGACAAGCTAACATTTGCTTTTTCACTTATTTTTGATTGGAAAAGAGCCATCTCATTGAAACTGCAACTAAAGCCAAATCTGAAACTGTTAAAGTCAGAACATTTTGTACAAAATCCTGGAAAACAGAAACTGGGAAGATAATACAGCTCTGACTGCAAATCCTGTGGTTTTTACTTTGTGCAAGTGAGACCTAGAAGTTTGAAAATCTCAACTATTAAGAGTAAATCAGAACGCTCCCCCCAAATCAAAGAACTAAGATTAAGATTGCTAATTGTGGTAGCAATGCCTATGCCTTCTATCAGAGTCAGACTAGAATACCACAAGCCAAAGACAGATAAAGGGAAATGATTATGACTCCATCCTTCCAGCAATCCAACTTCTATGGTCATTATTAGACCTCAAGACTTCTGATGATATAAAGAGCATTGATTTTTAAGGCCAAAAGGAATTACTGTGACCAGACTAGTTTGACCTTCAGTCATGACTGGTCTTATGTTCTGACCTGCAGTCTCATGACTGTTCACTAGTTAGTTTACAAACTAACAAATGCCCACTGTAGAACTAGAATACATATTTTAAAAAAAAATAAAGTCACAGGAATGGACAAAAATTAATATATCTTTTTAAAACATTTTAACTCTGTCCTTGTGAGAAAACCATGCCTACAATCAGCTAATCAAGAATAAATCTAAGACAAAATATTATCATCTGGTGGATTTATTCCATATTAGTCTTTCAGTAGCTGATGAAACGATACCGTAGCTTTCTTTCCATTTCTCTTTGGTCTATGAATCCTCATCTTCAAGGGAAACTTGCCCAACACTTTCCAACTATGAGTCTGAAAGCTTACATTTGTTACTTTACTAGACACCAAAAAACATAAACTGAGCAGAGATACTGGATTTATGGCTTATTACAATAATTAGTAATCCACTACCCCTTCTTTTGTTCTATAGGGCCTTAACAGTCCTCTCTACCTTGACTGGTCCCTTACAAAATATGCTAACTACGTATGCTAAACAATTTGTTTCACCTTGTGTTTTTCTGTGATACTGGGACTCTCTGAAGAGCGATGTATAACGCCAAAAGCTTGTATCTCTCACCAGCAGAAGGTGATACCATAAAAGATACTACTCTTTCACCCACCTTGCCCCTCAGATAAACCAAACACCAAGACCCTTCTCTGATCAATTTAACCATTAAGTTCAAGGGAAACTGGAAAAACCTTTCTGAAAGGTTTTTTGGTTTCTTTGCTATCTAGATTGTCTGTGGTGAAGAAGGACATGACAGACATTCCAGAGGATTTGAATCTGCAATGTTTTGTAGTCTAGTCGCACATCACTATTATCTTCACACTACAGAGGAAAAAGATGAGTCACGAAGACACTGACCTCCACACAGGAAGGCCAGGGCTTGCTGCTGATACTTCAGAGGCCACTGTCTGTAGTTGACAGCAGACTCGATCTTTCAATGGCACTGAAGAAACTAGTCAGATAAATCTGTTGCACTTTTGCCTGGTTAAGTAAATCAGGTATAACCTGCAACTCCCGGCTGCCAATGTGGTATCTCAGGGCCACACTTCATCACTAAATGCAGCAGTTAATGTCTTTGCATCTCCCTCTCCCCTCCCCCCAACCTATACCTCCACTGCAGAAACTCCACAGGACTTAGGGATTTAAGAAACAGATACTATTCAGCATTGTTAACACAAGATCACAGCATTCAGAGTGGGCCTCGCATATTACTTGGCTAGACAGATGTGTGCGTTCAGGAGCTGGATTGGGTGAGGTCAAACTGGCTTGATGGGCAGGTACTTTCTCTTGCAATCTGCCATTTTGAGCTCCAGAACATAATCTTTCACTTTAAAGGTCCTTATGCTCACAAAGAAAGCCTTCAGAAGTGATGGCTATGTAGTCTGTAGACACCCTGAAATGATAGCTCAGGGAAAAGTGGACTGACCCACTTAATCTCAGAGCATGTTGAATTTGGAACCCAATGGTGCCGATTTAATTATTGACTTTGTTAGACAGATGATCATGTTATGAATAGCTTCACAATCTACTCTGAGCAGTGTCTCTTTTTGGCCTCACAAGTCGAGCTTGAGTAGGTATAACAAGGGCCTAGTCTCTTTGTAGTACCCCCCCTCAATTCATGGCAGGGCCATTTATTTACTCATGATAGAGTCATGCTGGTTCAGGCAGTTAATATCAGCCCAAGGCCAATATTCAGCTCTCTAGAACTGAGAGGAAACAAAAACAAAAAGTCTTAAAGATGCCACCACTCACTTTTCCTTCAGGGGTGTAGGAGCAAGCCACATTCCAACTTAACATTTTCTCAATCAGTCATTAGGAAACATTTATGGTCATTGTTTATAGTGCAGTCTACCTTCCTCTGAGGGAGCTCAGACACTCCTCAGGCATGGCAGCAGACTCTACCCTCTCTCTATACCGTTCCACATAGAATTATCAGAAATCTACTGTCCTCCCAAAGCTACTCACTGGTGGGTTAAGCATCTCCTCTTAAGCCCTTCCTCCAGTCTTGACATTCCTGCAGGTGTTCTGAGGCAGGGCCCCTCAAGCCCATTGGAACATTTAACCCCTTCCTTTTTGCTCTCAGAGTTATACACCATTTATTTCTGCCTGATCACTGTGGCTAAGTCTAGACTGCACGCCTTTTTTGACAGAGGCTTTGTCGACAGATACTGTCGACAAAGCCTCTGTCAAAAAAGAGCGTCTAGACTATGATCAATATTGTCGAAAAAGCAAGCTGCTTTTTCAAAAGAGAGTCTAGACGCTCTCTTTCGAAAAAGCACAGTTTGCATGCAATAGCACCTTTTTTCAAAAGAGTACTTTCAAAAAAAGGCATTATTCCTTGTAAAATGAGGCTTACCACTGTCGACAGAACGCGGTGGTAGTGTAGATGCAGGTATAGTTTTTTTGACAAAAAGTCAACTTTTGTGAAAAAAAACCCTGTAGTCTAGACACACCCTGTGTGTGCCAGTGTCAGAACAACCTGTTCCAGATCTTGTGGATGCTGAAACACTTAGGGTACGTCTACACTAGCCCCCTAGATCGATCTAGGGAGGCTAATGAAGCGACGAGTACAAATCAAGCCGGGATTTAAATATCCGCGCCATTTGCATGTTCTGACGATCGCCATTTTAGAAATTGACTAGCCGAAGTAACTGCCACGTCTGCGCGCAGTGAACGATTACGATTTAAAGCCCTAAATCGAATTGGCTGGTAAACCTCATTGCAGGAGGAATACCAGCTAATTCGATTTAGGGCTTTAAATCGTATCCGCTTCACTGCCGGCGTGTGAACGCAGGCAGTTACTTCGGCTAGTCAATTTCTAAAATGGCGACCGACATGCAAATCAAGCGCGGGATATTTAAATCCCGGGCTTGATTTGCAATTCCGGTCACCTTCATTAGCCTCCCTAGATCGATCTAGGGGGCTAGTGTTGACGTAACCTTAGTCTATGCGGCAAATAAAACCTTGTGACTAGTTGATAAGACAGGCAAAAATACAAATGATGTAACAGACAGGCTTCCTTCTGAGAATTCCCCATTCTCCTCTCAACTACATACACATACTTTGACACAGAATTACCACTTCTGCTTTGAAGTATCAGCACCCCCAAGCTAACAACAATTTCTACCAGTCTCCCTACATGGGAAGAGCAGCTCTCAAGGACAACACGTAAGGCATTAGAGAGCTGGCTTGGCATCAGGGCACGGGCTGGGAAGTCAGGAGATATGGGTTCAGCTCCTGGTTCTACCTCAGGGCTCGTCTAGACTGCATTCCTCTCTCAAAAAGAGGGATGCAAATGAAGCAGATTGAAAATTCAAATGAAGTGCGGATTTACAAATCTTCATTTTCATAATGGTGTCCGAGCACTTTTTTGAAAAAGTGTTTTTCGAAAAAAACCCACAGTCTAGACAGGGTTCTTTCCCAAAAAAACCCCTTCTTTCGAAAAAGGTTTTTTTTTAAAAGAACCCCGTCTAGATTGCGGGGGGGGGGGTCGAAAACCCCTTTTTCAAAAAAGCGTTTGGATGCGATTATGCAAATGAAGCGTGAGATTTGTAAAGCTGCGCTTCATTTGAATTTTTGATCTGCTTCATTTCAAACTCCTTTTTTTTGAGAGGGGAATGCAGCCTAGACATAGCCTCAGACTAGATGTGTGACCTGAGATAAGTCATTTCATCTCTCTATACTTCAGCACCCAGTGTTTAACTGGGAATAATACTACCTCCCTGTCTCTCTAGTGTTTGTGAGTTGCTCAGATACTAGGTGATGGTGCCAAGTACGTACTGTACATAGACAGACGGAGACAATGGGGAGAGTGTCTGTTTGCACTGGCTAGAGTAGAAGGAAAGAAGATTGGGGATAGACATTTTCCTTGTACAGGTGAATGTTTTGAGACCATGATATAGGGAAAAAACTTGGAGAGGAGGGTGGTTAGGAGTTGTCACTGGGGAGTAACATGTGATTGTAGCCTAGCACCAAGGCATGAACTCAATCAGTCTGCTCCGAGCCCATGTACGCTATGTAAATTTGCTGAGGTTCATATCATCTCGTAGATTTTAGAGGTTAATTCCTACATCTTACAACCTCCACTCACTACACTCATTGTCTGCTTGTAAGATGTCAGCAACATGGCCCTGAGCATGCTTTTGCACTTTACTTTAAAAAAAATAAACTAAGACCAAATCCCAAGCTGAGGTGAGTTGCTGTTCAGTGGACAGGTAGCATTTCTGAAATTTATAGGCTGCACAATTTTTCTATTAAGAGCTAAATAAATCATAATGTTTTCTGATGGATTTAAAAACCACACCTTGGGTTTTTTAGAATAATGCTTATGAATTGTATATCAGAGTTACATCAACATGTCACCATAAATCTGTTCATCCATAAGAAATGTTCAAGGATCAGTTGAAGAAAAAAAAAAGAGAAGCAGCAAAAACTGGCAGGGAGGGGAGCAAGAGAGAAGGGGGGGGGGGGGAGTGGCAGCGGAAGGCCAGAGTTTAAACAGCAGGTCTCAAGTATGGCACTGATGATGAAATAAAAGCAACAAGGACTATATATTGTTGTGAGGATGCTTAACTCCTGTTCTATAAGCCTAGTTGAAAGAAAATAATTTCACCACTTGAAAAAGAAACAAAATTAGAGACAGGAACTTGCTGGCATAGAGCACAAAGCATCCAGGGACTTTGTGAGCATCCATCATGCTGTGCTAATCAGGAGAAGAAAAAAAGCCCTCGGTTTCGCCAGGAAAGCTGGAGAGGTATTTTTGAAGACAGAGTAGTTAATGGCCCATGTGCACTGCAAAGTGTGGTCCCTCCTCTAGCGTCAGGCTACAAGACACTTTATTTTTCCCTTAAGTCCTCACCCACAACCCCCTTTCATACTGGCCACCTGCACTAAGGGCATTTACCTTCATCAGGCAGGATGGGTGACCTTGTCAAAATAATCATTCTGATCTCATTCACACCAAAGCAAATCTGGTACAGCTCTGCTGAAGTCGGTCAAGTTCCACCAGGGATTTCTGAATTAGACACAAGATCAGTGTCAACACCTCTCTCTGTGTCCCAGCCCATAGGATCTGGCATTGACATAATCAGTGATAATATCAGTGCAAAAGCTGAAAAATCCACTGCTTGCTGCTGTGAATGTGCCCATGTGACAGACAGAAGGTGACAGACCCAGGCTGTTGGCTGGCAGGATCGCACATGGAACCCCTGGAGCTAGATGCATGAGCCTGTGCTACACGAGCTAAAAGCATCACAAGAAGCAGACATGGGTTATGCCAGGTTCCTATCAATTCAGAGTGGAGTGGCAACTGATTAACCTGGTCCATTGTAATCCTGACTCCCTTATTCCCTCAGAGGCACAAAGCACGGTAGTCTCCTTGACAGCAGATTAGGGTATCCTGGTGCCCATTGCATTCTGGGAGCACAGTGGCCACTGCCCAGCACCAAAGAGGTTAAAGGATGAAAGGAGAGATTGTTTGTATAAAAGTGATGAACATCCAATAGACCAGGTCTTAAAGGGACACTGCCAAAGTAATTGGCAGAGTATTTGTCAATGCTGAGAGGACCTTCTGTATGTGCCTATCTTCAGCCTCCCCACCATGTAACTGGGCATCATCCACCTGCATGGTGAATGACCGGTTTGATTCCAGCTCAAATCCAAGCAATATCTGATGGCCATGTTGTGAATTATTGTATCTTGTATGAGCATGAAAGACCTTACACCCATTCCTAGAAAGGAACTTTCCACCTTCACAACTTGTTGTTTCATGGACATGAGATCTGGGAGACTGTGCAGCACACTTTTCCCTAGAAAGTGCCTTTCCAGCTCTGGGTTGTACCACTCTGGCTGTGTGAGAGAGATGACTGCAGTAGTGCTGCTTGTGCCCTTTCCCTGTCCCAAGCATTTTATGTGAGCACTGTTAGCAGATTACCATGCTGGTCCAAAGTCTCATTCAAATAAACAAATAACTTAGATGTGTGTGTAAGGGGTGGGGGGTTAAGTTTCAGATGAAGCTTAATAATTTGGGCCTATAGGATTTCCTCAGAGCCACATTGCCTGTCTCCAAAATGTGGCTTTAATTATGTGTTTAAAGAGCTTACAGCCATTTCTACACCCACTTGCAGGCCTGCAGTTCCAAAAAGGCAGATCTGCATGTCTACTTAGTTGGAGCTGGCAGATCCTCCCCACTCCCCCAAGGGGATGTGGTTTGAGCAGGCGGCACTAAATACTAATCACAGTCAAAGAGAGGCAGATCTGGTGAGAAAATGTTCAGTTCAGCTTAATACTAACCTTATCTGAAATAACTTGCACTCTTTGGTATCTACATCTGTGTAGTCACTAGGGGACTGCTTGGTTACAAGTGTATTTACACAACTGTCAGCTGAGTCAGTGACCCAAATGCAAAGTGTATCACTCAGGAACATTATGTGATGCTCCCTGGAGGGCTATGGATCCACAAACTAAGATATCAATGTGACAGAGACATAGGAATTCAGTCAATGTTAATTTTGCTATGATAGTACTCAGATTATGCAAAGGAAAACTCTGCCCATTTTGCTGAAACTGGTACAGTGGCATGGAAAAGATTAAACATGCCTTTTTATCCAAACATCCCACATTAGTAGCATCCCTGAGGTGATCACAGATCAACAGGACCTGCCCCTCTCTGCAACTGACTCATCTTTCCCTCTCAGGGCCAACGCATTTCTTTTACTCCTTCCTCAGATCTTCTTTCTAGTTTCCCAGGCCTAGCCCAGTCATTGAGTCAATGGCGTCCTTCTGAGCCTAAAGACAGCCTAGAGCAATGAGTCTGAGTGGTAATCAGAGAGCCATGGTGTGGAGAAAGGGGAATCCTGAGCCTTCCCAAATAGGAAAGGGGGGACAATTCCCATGAGCACAGCCCCTAACTGAGACTCCCCCAAAAGCATCAGACATCCATATGGATAGGAAAACATCCAGCATTACAACACTAAGGACTAAAAATACAAAAGTTCTGAAGAGATATGAGCACTTTGGGTTTCAGGATTTAAGACTCCTATTAAGGTGGGAAGGGGGGGGAAGGTTCTGGGGGAGGGAGGAGGGAGAATTATTCTATACTTGCCTTCAGCAGAACTTTTTGCACCTTCTTCTGAAGACTCTCCTATTGACTGCTATCAGAGTGGACCAGAAGGAGCACTGGCCTGATCCAGGCTGTCTATTCCCGTGTTACAGCTGGCAGCTCTTATGGAGAGCCCCTGTCAACCCAAGCAGAGGCAGGGCCACAATCCTGGGGCAGTCCCACACAGGTTTCCATGTGAGTATACCTAGAGATCTGAACTGGTCTGTCTGAAATATCTCTAGCATAGCTGGAATTTTTAATTTCCCTGGTAGCCTTGGACACAGCTGGTTTTGATTCACAGCAGCTCACCCACTCAATAGTCATGCAGCTGCACTCTGTGCCAGTAGGCGCTTCCAGCTCACTGTGTAGCAGACAAGTGAAAGGTGACAAAGTTGAGGGTGTCCTTTACAATGTCTGCATTAGACAAGAATGAGCATAGGTACTACAGGCTTACATTACTATTTGAGTCAAGGAGCACGCAGTGGATCCAATGGGACTCAGAGGATATGAATCATTATGGTAAAAACTGAACATATGATTCAGCTGAGGGACAGACACAGCTTTTGGGCATCCCTTAACCTGCCCCACCCCACCAATTGGATTGATTTCCCTCTTAGCAAGATTGAATTTAAGGTATTTTAAAAGAAACAACTCAAAAACCCTACAAATCCTATATGCTTGTTCCCTTGTCTCTGGTCCCTTTAGCTACCCAGAGTTGGACTGAAATTAAATATTGCTTGGATCAAACATCTGAGGCCCAAACATGCAGGGGACCCAAGGTGCAGGGGACCCAGGGTGGAATCACAAAATGGCAACATTAGGAGAAGTGGGTGTTCAGCCCCTTGTTGGACTAATCCCTGTATCAGTCTCTTCATTCCCTAGAATGAAATAACTGCATTTTATTAAAGAACATCTCCACTCCACTCCTGGTCTACTTGCCTTTACCATTAACTGTTTCCATATGTATTCCAGTTGCTTTACAAAAATCTCTCCTTGGTGTACTTTCCCATTTATTCTAATGGTGCTAGTTATGTATCATATATGTTGCAAGAAGCCCTGTGGTGAAGACTTAAAACATCCTGGAGTGCATTCAATCCCCTCATTTTCCTCCCCTCCCCTCACCCACTTCTTTCTCTGCTAATGCCTTCCCTCATTAATGAGGAAAATTTCTCTGCCCTCCTTTTCCCTAATTGCACAAGATCAGCTTTAAAACTGCATTTCAGTGATTCTCTGGGTTTGGTTCCCTGTAGAAAGACAATTCTGTGATGAAAACCACAAATGTCAGGTTAGTGGGCCAAACAGGTCTGTCTTTTTCCAGCATGTATCTGCTGCATCAGCTGAGAGAGGGAGAGAGAGTTTGTACCTCCATGCTTCTGTTATGCATTGATAGAGCAACAATTTGAAAACACGCTCATATTTCTGAACAGTTGCACCAAAATTGCAAATCATTGTGACTGACAAGTTCCTGTTTGAAAAATGCAGAAATAGTAGCTGAATCGACATAGCATGAACTGTGCAATTATGTTTAAGCATCACATCACTGAGCAACATTTTTTTCAGGATTTAACTTAAACTAAATGACTTTGAAGTGAAATAATGAGCTGTGAGGCTTATAACATGTTATTAAGAGTTTGAGATTGGGTTTGGCAATTGTGATAGGGTTTGGCAGTTCAAATGATCTCTAAGGGAAGAAGGGATATTTCTGAGCTGTTGCACTTTGAATATTTTGAGCCACTGAGAAGATATTTATGAGAAGTGAGGGCTGTTTTTGTCTCTAATCCAGGTTCTGACTCTGATGTGCAGTTTGTAAGCTGCTTTGCACTGCAGAGCTGAAAGCCTGAAATATCAATGATGTCACCTTCTGCTGCTGCTCTGTATATGCTGCTGCACAGACTCAGTATTAGCTCGGTTATAATTTTGTTAATTCTCTCAGCTGGGTTACAGTTTCAGCCAAAACAACATGGATCAGAGATGATACAACTGCACTATTTTGAAACATGCCTGAAGCTTGCTGAGATTGGAGTGTTATGAAAAATGTACAGCACTAAAAACAAGACAGTCAGATTTCCAGGAAAATGGATCAGCACAGTGGCACTCTTGGGCACGGCTCTTTATAGGAGGATTGGTGCCGGCTGTCTTATGCCTTGTGTAAAATATGTCAGTGAAGCCTTCAAATGATGTGCTTTTGTGTTTTTTTATTTTTTTGGTCTTGACAATTTCTGAATTTTCTGAACTAGATTTATTATCCAGAAACATGTAAATAGGGAGCGTTAACAGCAGCCCTATTTGATACATTGTTCAGTGTTCTCTCTAAATTAGAAATGAAGTCTATTTAATCATAAGAGAGAACTAAAGTGTACTAAGACAATGTACTCACAGGAAGAATTAGTAGTAAAAGCTATTTCTGCCATCACAGATGATGCTTTTAACTCTTACAGTTCCATACCTCAAACTTAGCCTTTTAACATTATCCTGTTATACCACTGGTATACACTGTAAGTCAGTCAGAAGGCAAATGATTAACCTACTGATGAGTGTTAAATGTCTAGGGAGCACAGAGCATTAAGTGACAAGAAAGTTAATTTTCCTGAGTTATGTGGAACCTTTTTTTTTTTTTCTCTCTCTCTCAAACCAGATTTGTAGCAGTAAGGAGAGCATTTTAAAGCTCTTATGCCTTACTGCTCTATGGGAGTGTGTACAGAAGGAATGTACTAAAAGGCTGCATATGGTTATAAAATAATAGAATGAGAGAAAGGATTATGCTAATGAAAGCAAAAACAGAGTTTTTCAACAGGTCGGTTGAAGTATGTGTCATAAGGGAGAGAAAAAAATTCAAAGTTTGCCGCAGCCAAGGTCTGAAATGTAGAAGTTTTTTCTCCTATATGCACAGGGTTTGTGTGAGTGTGTCTCTCTCTGCTGTGGGAAAATGAACTTTTTTTCAGTCACCCCTGACATCTGACCGCTCAGCTGATCACGAGAACATTGTGGTAAACCACAGCTCAACATGAAATTATCTTTTTTAGAACACAGTTCCTGTCAAGTTGGATGGCACCTCCTGCATCACCTGCTCTTCAGCTGAAAAGCCCTTCCTTTCTTATCTCAACCTTTTGCTCAAATCTGTATTAGTATAGATTGTGCATTTCCAAATTTTTAAAAGCACAACATATTCATCTTTAAGATCCAAATTTTGCAATCCATTGGGACTGACGGTGTGATTAAGTGCAATTCAGCATGAGTCAGGATGCCAGAATTTTGCCCAAAATGGGCAAAGGACATTTAAAGAATGTTGGAAAAAAATACACAGGGCACCCATTTTGCAATTTGAGCTTGATTTTTAAAACATGATATATGGAAGCATTAGGAACTCATAAGCCAAAACGAACATCTTGTAACTGTTCCCCAGAACAGAGATCAAGCAAGGTTGTATATATCCCATATTCCTGCTGTTGTAACACTCTGACAGTTATGGTATCACTCTATGCCTAAGTAAGGGCAGGCAAATGTACTTAAATGAAAATAGGAGAGGAAACAAAGTAAGTAGAGTGGAACATTAGAGTTACAAATATCAGTGTTACAAACTGACCAGTCAACCACACACCTCATTTGGAACCGGGAAGTACGCAATCAGCAGCAACAGAGAAAAAAAACACACTACAGTACCATGTTAAACCTAAAAAAAAAGGGAAATCAGCACTTTTCTTCTGCATAATAAAGTTTCAAAGTTGTTAAGTCAATCTTCAGTTGTAAACTTTTTGAAATAATCACCACAACAATTTGTTCAGTTATGAACATTACAGAGTTACAAACTACAACCACTTCTAAGGCATTTGTAACTCTGAGGTTCTACTTTAAACAAATGCCATCTTATTTCTTACATATTGTGGCTGAGTTTTAGCCATGGGGGGTATAGCTCCCTTGTCAACTGCCCTACAGCACTGTCCTCATAGTGCTTCTCACAGCCCAAAGAGTGATGACATGTTGATTACCCAGAACACACAGGAGCCCAGTGCACAGAGCTGGTTGTACTGCTCAATTTCCAGTCTGGCTGGAAAGGGTTCTGGCCATAATGCACTGCTCAGCTCCTAATGCATGTCACTGGAATATAGGTCAGCTTTTACTGGCCTCTACTCCAAGCAAGCACGGGTCACTAGGGTCACAGCCTATTCCCAGCACACTGCTTTAGCTACAAGAGACACAAATAAAAGGGGGTAAGAGACAGATTGGGTAGGGAAAACGAGATAGAAGAAGAGGAGAGGATCAGTCTTCATTTTCTGTCTAGCACATTTTAATTCCCAAACTTTCTTGACCTTTTTCCTCAGTCTCTAAGCTAAATAAAATGTCTCAGTCCTGCAGCCAGGCCAGCAGGCTGAAGGTCAGCAGGCAAGGCAGAACACAGCTGCCAATTATTTTTGCTAGCGGCAATAACTTTTCCTTAACACTCGATTCCACTACAAAAGTGAACAGATAACATGTGTAGCTGTCCCTGAATGTTGGAGAAAACCAGTGACTTTCAATTACTGAACAGTTCAGATACAAAGATATGGACCTGCAGATGTTCTTTATCTAGCAGGTCAGTGATATGTCACCTTAATAACTACTGGCCTTGTAAAATTATTACCTCTCTATCAGAACAGTGTGTGGCACTTTAAGTCCAAAACTCAGGTTTTTGGTATTTCCAACTTCTGCCATTTTGTATTTAGTGTCTTCATTAAAACCCCAGTTCCTGGAGTCATGTTATATGCAAATCTTAGCTTTCATTTTTTAAAGGAAATTTTCAGTCCTCATGATATGGAGGAAAAAAGCTTGAAAACATGCTCCCAACAGGTAAAAAAACCAGAAACTGAAAAAGAATTTCAAATTTATTATATTTTAATCTCTTGATTTTGAAGCAAATCTCAGTTTCTGGGGTCCTGACTCAGGATTTTTTAAACATTTGCTGTTGGAGTACGGGGTTTTGCAAAAAGTTAGGTAAGCTTCATGAAAAACAGGTTTTTACAACACACAGTAGAAAAGGAAATGTTTTCAGAATATTTTAACAGTCAAAACCATTTGGCTATGTCTACACTCGTGGCTTCTTGCACGAGTAATATGCAAATGAGGCTAAGCGTGGAATATCGCCGAGCCTCATTTGCATACCTAATGAGCCACCATTTTTTTCAGAAGAGGCTCTTGCACAAGAAGGAGCATCTACACTGCCCCTTCTTGCACAAGGAAAACCCTCTTGCACAATGCCGTTCTTCCTCAAAAGTAATAGGTGTAACGGCATTGAGCAAGAGGGTTTTTCTTGTGCAAGAAGGTGCAGTGTAGACGCTCCTTCTTGCGCAAGAGCTTCTTCTGAAAAAAATGGTGGCTCATTAGGTATGCAAATGAGGCTCGCGATATTCCACGCTGCCTCATTTACATTACTCGCAAGAAGCCTTTGTTTTCTTTAACTACTCCCCCAGTAGTGTTTCCAGTTCCACCCTGACAGGGTTTGAGTAGTGAGCCGGAACCAGAAAGTGAAATGGAAGATGAAACTGACCAGCCTGTTTTGTGCTCCTTTTCCAATGTAGTTCAATAGCTAGTGTGTCCTATAATGACTATGAATTATATGTGTTTTGTTTTTAAGTTTAAAGAGAAAACTCTGGTGATTTTCAAAAGGGTTGGGATGACTGGGCTTCAGACCCCTGCTGTGGATTTCCTGGATAACCGTGAGCAAGTTTTCTTTGCATTCACCCACCTCTGTTTTCTGTCCTCAGTGGGAGGAGCCAAATGCACAGTATTTCATTCCATGCACATTAGGCCACTTCTATGACCTTTCTCTTGAGAAACGACTCCCCATGTCTCCCAAACTGGGGTTGATGCAGCCCTGGGACATCACAAATTCCACTAGTATAATCCAAGTGCAGAACCCTGATAGCAGAAATTACACATGGAAATGAGTTTCAGTAGGTTAATGTCTCCTGTGAAGAGTTAGTTATGAGTGGCTGGTGCTGGCTGTGGAGAAGGCATAGCACGAGCATCAGAACGATGAACTCGTTATCTCCAAACCAGAAGGCAGCAGCCATTGAAAGGCACCTGTGCCTTGGTACCCTCCAAAGCAGCTCTCCCAAGGCAGAACATTCAAGGATAGTAGCAGTGTACATGGTGCCTGTCCACCTATCCCACAGAGAGAAGTTTGAGATTGCACCCTTCCTCTCACTGGTGGGAGCCTGCTGAGAGCCAATCTACTCCCTGGAGCAGTTGCCAGGCTGTTCTAAACTGTATTTTGCTGAGCTGGCCCCAAAGGCAACAGTCCATGCAAGAGATAGCTATGGTGCAGAAGTGTTCCAGTCATGCCCCTTCCCCCTGGCCATTCCTCCAACACACTTCGTACACTGGAGACAGTTGCCTTAAGGCTGACTACACAGCTGTTTGCCAGCCAAGGATCCCCTTATACTACTGGCTCCCCCTGTAACCAGTTAAGCATGTATTTATAATCTAGCTTTATGTTGCTCAAACAGTACACCCCTCGACATCTAGTTACACCAATTTACTGACATGTTACTTACAAGTTGGTATTACTTGCATATTCGTAAGTGGGTGCAGGTAGATGTAGCTTTTGAACTGCAGTGGAAAAGGAACACAAAGCAGGCTGGTCAGTTTCATTTTCCGTTTTGCTTTCTGACTCCAGCTCACTATCCAAGCCCTGTCAGGATGTATTATAAAACCCTTTTTTTCCCATCAGGTTTACTTACCTTTTGCAAAATATATCACCACAGACACCGCCTCTGAAGGTTGTCGTAAGTGAATAAAATGTGAAAGATCAGATAAAAAAAGTCAATGTGGGGGAAAATGTTCTTTTGCGTTGCAGTGAACTGAAGTCTTTTTCACACACAGGTTTACACTGAGTTTATAATATGCTCTGGGCATTCTTCAATGTGGCTGGAAGAAAAAGAGAATAGAAGAGCTGTTTTTCCTTCTGCGGAGAAGAAGGGTGAATATTCCTCTCTCTCCAATGAAAGGTTTGCCTTCGTTGTCCTTGCAATGGAAGAAGCAGTGCAATCCCTGTCTAAAGAAGCAGCAGCAAATCTGGTTGTAAACGGAGTATATCAGCAGTACAGTGAATGGCTCAGAAAGTGGTGGGAATTTGCAGAAATCTAATGCTCTAACAAGAGTAACAGACAACTTTCCAGACATTATGAAAACAACAAGAATAGCAATAATTGAGCAGGCTAAGAGAAGAGATGACATCACTCAACTGCAGTTGGAGAAATGCACGCAGGAGCAGAGTGTACAGCTGTCATTTTAGGAGCTGCGTTAGATCTGTTATGTGATTTTGCTGAGGTATTTTCACTGAAGTCAACATTTTATTCAATTTAGAACAGAAATACAGAATTCTGAAAGCAGCCAGGGAAAAGAGAAATGAGAGTAGATCCTTTTATTAGTCAGAAGGGATTGCCTACTGCTTCAGTGACAACAACAGTATCCGTTGTAGGGCAGACATTTTTTCTCAAGTGACTTGAAAAGATTTTAGTTCCATTGTGGTTAACCCATCAGAGGCCTCTTCCTGTAGCTCAGAGAGGACAGCAAGATTCAGCATGTGCTGACCATTTGGGGAACAGATTCATAATGAACAGATATAAGATTTCAGGGGCCACAGAGACTTAAAGTAACCTACTGACACTAATTTAGCAATTCATTTTTCCCTTTTCATTTGATGCATGGCAAACATATATTATACCAAATATTAGTGAGCCTGGATAGCCTACTATGGCTTATCAATTTGTTTGTAAAACACTTTAGGTTAATGTATTAATTTATCTAGTTGATTTGAAAAGCCCTGAGAGAGCAGCTGTGTGCTGAAATGGGGCTATATAAAAGTGGCACCTTCCTACTGAATTGATCTGCTCTTCATGGTGATTTTAAAATTACATCTGCTTACTTCAGTGACAAAAGTAAACTGTTGCTCCTTTTTACTCCAGATAGTACTACAGAGTCAACTAACTACAGGACAATGAGCTACAGTCCATGCTGGTTCTCGTATTGTTGACAAACTTGCATGTTAAGTTCCAGGGCTAACATTTGCCTACAAATAAGGACTTGTTTATAACAGCAGAGGACAGAGTGCATATCTAAATGTATTACTATGCCTTTATAATATTGCATGAGCATGAAAGAATTTTTCTAGATTATCACACCCCATAATGAGCTCTTATTCTCTATTCCAGTCAAGCTAGAGTCAGCACAGGAATGGAATAAAGGTACAAGCTGGATTTACTTTGCCCCTTCTCATATTATGGGGCCAATTTGGGTCCTCCTTGGCATAAGCTAATGCAACCTAAGGGCTGGCACTGGTCTATAGGGGCTGTTGCAGGAGCCACCCCTACGATGCCCCTTTCCCCCACAGCCATGCCTTGACATGTCTTCCATTCTGATAGTTACAAGGGGGTTGGCATAGAGCCAAGGATGCTGGCTGCATATGCTCCAAGGAAACACCTATACATGAGGTATAGTTTCAGCCCTTTTACCTAAATGGAGCAGCATAAAGGCCCAGCATCCTGAAATTCACTTTGGAAGTCTCTGAGAAAAATTAAGATACTCATGAGACTTTACACAGACTCCCTATTCAGAGCAGGACAATACTTGAACAAGCAGCAGCTCCTCTGCCAAGCCAATCAGAAAGAGATCATCCTTAGCTCATAACAAGGACATGGCAGCCAACTGACTTTTCTTACACAGAAAAGGTCAAAGATGACATTCTTGACTCAAACTGTTCTGATATGGAACCCACCGGGTGGCTCTGGGAATATTCTATCTCAAGGTTTATTACACTAGGTTCATCTACTAACACTCTGAATAAAGTAAGTTAAAATACGTACCTTTTTCATTTCTAAGGAACAGAGCTCCAATCATGCCGTTTAGCTGTTGATGTTCCAAACATTAATAAATTAAAGCTCACAACATCCCTGTGAGGCAGATACCATTATTCTCCTTTGGTAGATGGGGACATGGAAGGACAGATATTAACCAAAATTGCATAACAAGCCTCTTGCAGACCCAAGAGCATAGTTCAGAGCTCCTGATTCCCAAATCTCTGACTTAATCACCTGTTTTGTAGTAGCAGTAGTGTTTAATGTATATTGCTGAAGCATCTCATAGCTGCAACCAGGTTAGAGCCCCATTGCGCTAGACTATGCACAGACATAATAGACAGTCCCTGCCCCAAAACACTGCCCCATTTGTCTTGAAGATTTCAAACAAAATCACCAAATGATGAAATTCTAGAGCCAAATACTATCTTTGGCTGGGTGTCTTCATGGGGCTGGAGCACTCATACAAGAATGGAAGTTTGCTGGGGCTGTCATTTTGTTCCATTTACATAATAGGAGCCTCAGTCATGAACCAGGGCTTCAGGTGCAACAGTAATACAAATAATAGCAATATGTGCCTTTCTGTGTATGGGGTCACTGCCTACTCTCCTTCTGATACCAGGATCACTCGTCTTTGCTCTTTAAGTCTTATGCCTAAACTGCTCCTGAAATTGCTTTTGCCTGCTAAGATGTCTCTTTTTAGAGCTAGGCCAACTTTCTGAATTGCATGAGCACATTTTTTTTCATTCAAAATGCGGGTATTTTGACAAATTCTGAAGCATTTCAAGCACAATGTACAATCCATCAAGGGGAAGTTAGTCCCAATTCATACTCTGGCCAGCATTGAGACACCAGCTCATTGTGTTTTAGCCACAGCTGGCACCAGAGGAATAAGCTGGAGGCACACTGCAGCAGGAGCCCCAGGAAGGATTTCTTTAGCTGACTCTATCAGAATTCCTCCTGAGGAAGTTTGCCCCCTTCTGTCATTTTATTTACTTTTGGGAATGGTCCCAGGTGCACTCCCTGCCAAACCAGTCAGGTGCTATGGAAGAAGAATGAGATCATGGCTCAACTATTACTCCCCCACTCTTTCCCTCTTCCCAAAAGTTAACTCTCCAAGGGCACACACACACAGCAGGGCTAAAGCCAAAATAAGCTACGCAACTTCAGCTACATCAATTGTGTAGCTTTAATCAAAATAGCTTATTTCGGCTTTTGGCACTGTCTACACAGCAGAAAGTCCAAGGAAGAGCACTCTTCCACCAGTTTCCCTTACTCCTCGCACAATGAGGGTTACAGGAGTTGGAGTAAGAAGTCCTCTAGGTCGACATTATCTCGGTAGTATGTCAGAATAACTGCTTGTAGTGTAGACACGGACTATGTTGTTTCAGAATAACATCAGTTATTCCGAAATACCACTGCTTTGTAGACACAGCTCACAGGCCTAGTCAAGAGCAGAGTGGTTTCTAGCCACTGCACATCATGGGAAAAGGGAAGAGGTCCACCTTGTGTCTTCTCAACCACCCACAGGAGGCCAAACTGCCCCCTAAACTAAGAAGCTTGACTTGTCTTGAGTAGCATTTCTAATCCTGGTTGGAGCTCTTCTGCCACCTTTCCCATATATCCTCTACTTCACTTTACTCTCATCTGCTGCATTGCCCTCCTGGTATAGGATGACAATAGAGTCCTGTCAGACTCAGATTCTTAAAGGTATTCAGATGCTTAACGCCTCTGAAATCAAGAGGAGTTTGGTGACCTCTGAGGATCTGTGCCTAAGTCTCTCTGTTGCTATGACTCATTCATTACAAGTTGTGATGGTCTTCAAGATTGGTGAAATTAAAGTTTGTAAAAACAAAGTATTGTTTTTTATACTGAAAGTAAAACCTATTGAAACGTTTATTTAAGGAATGTAGAGTATGTGAGAAAGAAACATTAGCAATCCTTGGAGGGTGAAATCTTGCCCCCATTGACAGGCATTTTGTCATTGACTTTCACTCAGGGTATTTTATTGCCAGCCTTTCATTCAGGGTATTTTATATCTTTCCTGGAACGGGGGGAGGGGGGAAACATAGTACACAGATTATAGGTTTTATTCTCTGAAGAAGGTAATGTGTGGAGGGTAGTTTTTGCATAGCTCTAATTGACTGATTATGGAATAAAGATGGTTGAAAGGAGAAGAGGATGAAAAAAGCAAGAGGTAGATTTTACAAAACCATTGGCTTTGACTTTAGAATATGGTTTTTTCAGCCCCATTTTGGTCCATCCTTGTGTTTCAGGCCTGTAAATGAAGCTCAGGCACCATGGAGAGTAAGTACTGTATGCAAAGGTCCACCAATCAAAGCTTCTTTATATTCACAAACTTGAACTATGTATACATTCACACCCTGAGTTTTCTCTGAGGCCTCTACTCAAGATCATCTAAAAACAACTGGGGGAGGCGGGGAGGCGCTTTCTTATGGGATTTACCCATCCATTCCTCATCTGCAATTGGTGGTTCCCTTTTAGTCCACAGAGTAATAAAAAGACCAATGAACTTTTTATATTCTGTTACATGCTGCATGTTCTAGAGAGCTGGATTTCTTTGGTATTAATTGTTTACAGACAAAAATCTGAAGTGGCATTCATTGATTTGTCAACTCAAAGGACTCCATTTTAGCCAGCCAAGTTTATGGCTAGTAAAACTCAGAGTTTTATAAAGGGACATCTGTTTAAAATGAATTTTTACACTGATCACAAAAGCTAAGGAGCAATACTATATATTACACCCATGTAGCTTTCTTGCATGGCCATATGCGCACACCATTATTTCCTTGGATTAAATAGCACATATTTAAATATCAAGAGGACAAAAAAAAAAACCCTCACAAGGAAAGCTCAGAGAGGGTTAATTTTATCCCTCCCCCCGTCCCCTTCTTTGAATAATGAAATTAGTTGTTCCATAGTCTCTTGAAGGGCCAAGCTTGGTCTTCTTACAGAACAATACATGCTGTGCTCTCTATGTGAATGCACTTATGGTGAACTTTGAGCTACACATCTGCTACAGAAAAGTAACTTTTATTCCCAATTGGCCATTACTAGCAGAAGATGCAGGATTCATCCATGCTTTAGCATATTTTTATTAGATATACTTCAGCCCTACAGGCATAATAGATTGGTAGTTACTATTTATACACCTCATTAAAATGCACCCTCAAGTTTTATTATTTCCATTTGGTGAATGAGAGCAGGAGTTCTATTTTACTAAAGGTGAACGTTTGACTAATATATAGCATATTAACAGCATAATCATCTTTTTTTAAAAAAAACAGAACAAAACATTAACTCCTGACTCACAGCCACAGAAGTGTAAATGAGACTGAACTAGGAATTTCCTTGGGCCATTTTTGTTTTCTGTATGAATTAAGATGAAGGGTCTGGAAGAAGTGATTGCTGGAAGTTATTTATAAGAATCCATCTTTAGGGAATAACTTTACCCTTTTGGGCTCCAATTTTTCTGGACTCTTTTCAATGTTCTCTCTTGAACTTTGATTAAATGAAATAATGGAGAGGGAGAAGAGAGGGTTAAGCTGCAAGAGGTTGAATGAGATAGTGCCACTTATCTGCAAAAAGCACTTCTCTTGCTCTCAAGCTGATTTACACATACTCTGAGCTGATTATAAGTAATTTATAGAAAAACTGATTCCATGACCTCTGTTCAAAAGATCAGAGGTTACATTCATATTTGTTGGGTTCTGTAAAATCCCCTCTATCTGGCAGCAAAAATGCCTCAGTTCATTAGTATGTCTTTGTAAACAATATGTTTGCCTTAGTGGATGGCTTGGTAAAATATTTTAAATAAATATTACTCCCTGCATTTATCACATTGACCGTTGTCTTCTGGTACCATGAGTTACAATTCCAGGTGTAGAATTAACCTCATGCTAAGATTTAGGATTGCTGATACATTCCTCATTAGCTCTATTAATTCCCCAAATTCCATCAGGGGTTGAGTGGGATGGGAATGAGCACATTCAGAGTCTAGTCATCTACCAGCTATAACACTTTGTTGGGATTGGTGAGTGTCACAGAGGTTCTGAGTCTTGCAAAGCTTTCATGGGTAGTTTAAGTGTGTAAGCAGTCCCAGGAATTCAGTGACACTAATTTTGTAAGTAAGGGTTGCAAGATCAGTGCCTGTAGAAGGTAAAGGCAAAGAGTGTGCATCTAGTTGTAGTGAGATGTCTATTAGACAAGTTAGGCTTTTTTCAATTGTTATCCTTAATGAAATGTATTTGATATTTTCAGAAATATTCGAATATGTTTGTCACGATGTAAAATCAGGAACAAATTTGTTACCTTAAAAGCTTTCATTTGTCTCACATTAATTGAATTTCATTTAAAAAATTCAATTACCACAGTATTACTGTACAATGATCCTAATACAATAGTTATTTACACAATAGAAGTGAGGGCTATGTGTGTCATTGACGTCAGTAAAAGCTAAAAGGCGCTAGATTGCTGCATAACTTATATTACCTCGACTAAACCCAATATCTGCTGGGACAATGGAGGCACAATACTTAGCACTGCAAGCAGATGAAAGAAGAGAGAGGCCCCCTATCTGTATTTTTTAAACAGCTTTTATTACAGTAATTTATACACTACCACTCCAAGTAGCAATATGATGACAGATGGTTTCACAGACTGTGATCACAAAACCACGTGAGCAGTGTTGTTATGTTGCTGGTCACCTCTTATACATGACTGAGTCTTCAGATGCTATTCATTTTGCTATGTATGTACTGTGGTTAAAAAAAAAACCCAAAGGAAACTAACATATACGAAACCATATTTGATTACAACTGGGAGCAACACAATTACCCAAAGCCATGACACTTCTGACAAAAGCTGACACACTGATTTCTATGTAGCTAGGTCTATGGCTTGTGGCTTTGCAAAGCATTTTTAAGGCAAGTTGCAGGATTTTTTAAAGCAGCTACAGGAGGGTTATTTTTGCTGTTCTCATAAGCCACTTCTTGCTACTCAGTAAGGTTGCCAACCTTCTGGGAGACTCCTGGCCAATCCTGGAATTAGCATCAATCTCCCAGTGACTTTTGATAACAGTCCTGGAGCAGAGCTGGCCCACGGTACCGGGGCAACCGGGCTACTGCCTAGGGCGCCCCATTGTAGGGGGCACCGCGCGGGGCTGCCAAGCCGGGCGGGGGCAGCACCATGCATGCTCCGCGTGCCCGGGGCGGTGCCACGCATGCACCGGGTGCCCGGGGGTGGGGCCGCACTTGCACCAGGCACCCGGGGCCGGGGGGCACTGCGTGCCCGGGGGCGGGGCCACGCATGCGTTGCACTCCCGGGGGTGGCGCTGCGCTCCCAGGGCCCGGGGTGTGCGAATGGCTTGGGCTGGCCCTGTCCTGGAGATTTAATTTAATATTTTAGGAACTTAACATTAGGCCACTGTGGGGAAAAAATGTCAGTCAGAATTGGCAACTCTACTACTCAGAAGTCCTAGAAGTTTAAAAATTGTTCAGTCAAGAATGTTTCTGGAGCCCACAGGATAAGATGAGAGAATAGGCCCTAGCTGTGAAACCCACCACTGATAGTCACTCTAAGAAATCCTATTAGTTATTCTAGTTCCTTGTAGCCATGGAATTTTGTAACTATAAGTCAGTTAGTTGTAATGAATGTATGTTATAGCAAAAGGTGTGGATTGAATTTAAATACAAGATGTAGGCCTCAAACAGGCCAGGCAGCTTTGTTAACTTAGCTCCAGCTCTGTTTGATGTTAGCATGTTCTGATGTTGAAGTGAAGAGATGGAATATTGTAATGCATAGTGATGTCAGCATTATATAAAGCCTTGTAGTAGATAGAAAGAAGTTTAATGTTGAAAGACTTTGTTAAAGTGACTAGAAGTACCCCTTTGTTCTGTGCTGCAATTCTGTAAAAGTATTGTTTGTGTGAATGAGAGAGTGTTTTAGGAGAGAGAAGTGTGAAGGCCACTGCATGCTCAAATGGTCAGAGAAGGAGCTGGAGACTCAGAAGCACCAAATAATTATCAACTAAGTGAAGGCACACTGAAGACACAGACTACCAGGGCAGATTGACAAACCCTGAAGTTAGTGGCAAGAACCCCTTGATAGGGAACAAACAACAACTTTCGCCAGAAAGGCAACACCCCTGAGGGGTCGTCAGCATATGGATATCAAATGACTGTGAGAACAACTTCTTCCTGATAAGCATATGTTGTAGGAAGATTGATTGTGATGCTGAGTGACTGATTAAGGCCTGACAGGGCAAAATGCATAGACTTGCATGGAACGAAAATCCTATAAGGATGGTGATAGAGATGCAGCCGTGTTAGTCTGGTCTGGGGTGTCTTGTATGGTTCTTCAGGTTCCCGTCCTTCCAAGTGAAGAATCAGTCCAGACTGACAAGAACCTGACTCCTTCCTCACACCCGACCTATCTGGCCAATAGGTTGGGCCGAGTAACAGACTGGTAACTATTCCATCAACAGGGTGTGTGTATGTGTGTGTAAATGCATATGCTACTTTGTTATATTATCAATAAATGCGGCGTGTTGCCTTATCCCCCTGAAAAAGATCCCGTGTGCTTCTTTTAAGCATAACATCCTGACTAGATACAAAGTCATTTTTCAGCTGGCACTAATTAAGATATATCTTATTAATTTTGGCCAGAATATCAAAGGATTTCCATATCAGTGGGGAGTATGTATATTATCTGTAACATACTTAGGGAATGTGTGTGTATTCTATGTAGTGTTAGCTTGTATACTGAGATGAAGGAAGGGCACTAGGACCCATATTTGATTTACTGTTTCTTATTTTAGTGTCAATTTGCTTTAGCCATATAATTCTTTATCCTGTAAACAGCTTCAGTGTTTCTCCCTATCCCTTAGAAAATTAAATGCCAACAACCCAGCAGTCAGGGGGTAAGACTATACAATATCACACCAGTATGCTGTCCAGAAAGGGAACAAATCTTCAGCAAAGAAACAGATTTATAAGCTTCCAAATTGATATTCAAAGTGACAGTGTGTATAGACAGGGAAAGGGGAGATTTTTATATATACACCAAAAATTAGGGATGGAAGCGACTAGTCGACTACCTAATAAGTATATGCTTATCATGTAGTTGAGTAGTAACTCTACTAGTTGCCTCCCGCCCCACACTGCCTCTATCACAGTGAGGCAGCAAGGCGGGGGAGGAGGTGGAAGAGAGAGAACAGGAACGAGTGCTGGGGGGAGCTGGGGTGACAGAGGCACAGTTCGCAACATTTCCCTGCTGCTCTTCTGTCTTTTAAATGCAAGAGCCACAGACCGTTCTTACTACATTTAAAAGGCAGCGGCACAGTGGGAATAGTGAGTGACCCACCTCCCCCTTAATTCCATCAACTACTCGATTAGCTGATTAATCAAAATTTAACATATCCCTCCAAAAATCCCTTGTCAGGGTCCTTGTAATTAAAAAAAAAAGGATTTTTTTACCTATATTGGTTATCAGTATGTCAAGAACTAGCTTTCTGTTTGTATGTGCCATAATTAAGGCTTTAGCCATCATTCTTATTTATGAAAGGCTATTTTGTGCCATTAGGGTTTCATACATGTCCTCTGGGTAATGCCCAAATATGGGATTTTGGGAGGGGAAACATCATGGATATTGGAAAAACAGAATCCTTGTCTCCAACCCTGGCACAAAGCATACTTGCAGCAACGAAAAATGGGCTGCCACAGTAGTCATGAGCTTTTGGCCTAAATTCTCCACTCCTCCCTCCAGAGTCGTGTGCACTTCAGGCAGTTCCAGGGTTTGTGGTCATTTGATGAGTGCTGTATGGGAATGACATTTTACTTTCTCCTCAGATGTCCTCTCTGTACTTGTTCACTCATATATAATTGTCATGGACAGAAGGATCAGCAGCTTGCTTGCATCTCACATCATTCTCTCTGATCCTAAGACTGACTTTCAAGGGCATCAGTGAGCAGCAGCGTTGTGTGTCATGAGTTAGCTAAACTGTGCTCAAATTATGTGAGCATCTGCAAGAGAAATGGGAAGTCACTGAGTCACTGCACACAGCACCTCTGTAGCCATGCAGCTGTTAACTTCAGAGCTGGGTAAAAAAGTTGGTATTTCACAGAATTTAACTCCAACTTTTACCATTCCACTTGACATGACTTGCTCCTCCAACTCCCAAAATTTTCTCTTTTTTTTTGGTGAAATATTGGTAAAGTGGAAATATGTTGTAAAAGTACATTTCTACATGTATTTTAGAGTCACTTTTGAGTAGATGATTCCTTTTCACCTTAACATGGGCCAAGGAATGTGGCTTCAGCTTCCAACCATTAGTTGTTATTACAGCTTGCTCTGCTGGAGGAAGCATTATTTTCTCACCATGAAGGTAGATATACACTGGAATTGAATCACTTCTCAGACTTCTTTTTGATAGACCGAGGCTGTCTGTATCTCCAGGAAGATTTGAGGGTAGAAGACAGATACTTCCTTGCAGTAGCAGAATTTTGCAGCAAGGATTGTTATATTCTTCTGAATTAAACATCATGTGCTGTCTTCCACTCTCGGTTACACTAATGTCCATCTTCAGCAGCTACTTTGAAGTTGGTGGCATTTTTCCAGATTAACACCAGAGCAGATTTTGTCCCCAAGCATCTCTGGCACTGGTTAGTTCTGCTTCTACAGAATAAACATCAGGAACTGTTTAGAAAAAAACCTTATGGGATTAACTCAGCCCACTACACATTAGAGTATCAGTGGTTTGATTCCCTGGTGCACTAAGCCTGCCAAACCTAGAAGGGCAACAATTCCACCTGGGAAACAATTGAAACTGTTTTAGTACCTTGTCCTTATTTGGGAACAATAAAATTAGATTTAGTGCATTTGGAAGAAGAGTAGTTTTGGCTTCCTTCAATGGCATTTGATTACATATTATTGTATATAATCTAATGATATCCTGAAACACAAGGCATAGAAGAGATCATTTTAAAGGATTAAATTTATGAGTGAGTATAACACCACCACACCAAGTGAAAAAAAGTATGTGCCACTGATTCCCATCCTAACATATAAAGGTACACTGGCAGAGTTTAGTCTCTGATAGCAAAAATGGTTTGAAGGTGGGAGAAATAGAAGCATTTCTGTATTTAATGAGATGGCAGCTTCTTTCTGTATTAAGATGGAGGGAAGGGGGTTGCTTAGGTTCAAACCTAAGTCTAATGTAAGAGCCACACACAGCACTGATTCCCCACTTTCCTCTCTGCTGTTCTAACAGCATATTTCTCTTATACACGAGGGAACTAGGGATCTGAAGGTCACATTGATAGTTTGTAAATAATTATAATTGTTTCCATATGTGGTAGGCCATATTTCGCTGATCTGTATAAGGAGCATAAAGAAAAGTTTATAGTAAAATGAAAATGACATGCTTCCAAAATCCAGAATCCATGCTATTTGTGGGAGTCACACAATACAGAACTAGATCCATGCCACCTAAAGGCAGTGCTGATCTGGGGTTCTCATTGGAAAACAAATAGAATATTACAATTGTTCTATTATTATGTGTGTGTTTACAGCTGTGCCAGCCTGAGGGGGAGGGACAGAATAGCCAGCCAGTTTGCAAATACTGAAAGGTCAAAGGGGTATGGTCAGCTGCCATAATTCTTGGAGTACATCAGGAATCAAAAGTTCTAATGGCTTGGATGGATAATTACTTACATGTAGTTCAGATTAGAACATTGAACTGAGACAGATTCTAGAGCTTGTTAATAGTGATTTTTAGAAAGTGAAAATAGTACTTCCCACTCTTTGACCCCAAGGCAGTCCATTATAGTTGTACTTACTGATTAGTTGTACAATGTTTTATACATTGTGAACCCAAGGGCCTGTTTTTCACCACTGATTTACACAATGTGCAGTTATTTACCCCTCTGAGAGCTGAAAGTGCTACCTGATGAGAATTCAGTTGCTTCTGCACCCATTTTGTGCAAACCCAAGCCACACATATGATGCAAAGCAGCAGAGAAACCAGCACAACACTTTACTGGGGAAGGTGTTAAGGTTATTAGGGTTTTGGAAAAGTTGTGTTTTAAAGAGGGACTTGAAAGAAGAAAGGGTAGAGTCACAGCATACTGGTTCAAGAAGGGGTCTGAGCATTAAGGGTTGAAATGAAGAAATTCCACAGAAGAAAGTAATAAAATCTTTGGCAATGTGAAAACAGGTTGAGATAAAAGTGATTTAAGCCTTTTGACTCTAGTCAAACCCCAAACCTGGATCACTTAACTGGTTTTGCCTTTGCATTTCCTGGTGCGCCATGAGAGGGACTGTTCTTGTTAGTTTTGGTCCAGATGAAACCAGGAAGGGATAGAAATCTCACATGAGGGCCCATATTTCCAGATAATTGAATTTCAGCCAAGGTCAGACAAGCATCCAAACTTTGTACTCATAGAAGCCAAAGGGTAATTTATTAAAAAAAGATTTTTCCTGCAGATTTGTAGCTGTACAGTGAGAAAGGAAAGTATCTAATGTGTATGTCGGACTCACCTTAATCATTAGCTGGGGCTTCCACATACTTTGTTACAGTGTTTCACATGTATACTCTGTGGCTTCCAGATGCACTTAAGGCCATTTTAAATATAACTGAAAGCAGAAGAGAAAGTCCTGAGACTACTAAGGGGCAATGCTATGAACTAAAAGCCAAATCAGGGTTCTGACTTGTCTGCACAGAATGCAAGAGGGGTGTATTTGGCAGGTGGCGTAATGCTCACCTATGCATGTCTCAGGTCCTGTTTCAGCAGTTTGAGGTACATAGGCAGGCACTGGCCACACACCTCACAGCAAAGACAAGAGAGCCTCTTCCACCTACCACCACTGGAAGATCATCCCAGTGCAAAGGTTATCTGCCCAGGGCCAGTTGCACCAGCTTTAGGGCCTGTTTACATTGATGGTACTCAATCTGCATTTTTGGCAGACAAATTCAGTTATACTTTTATCCAAACTCAATATAGCCCTGATAATTACATGTAGCCCCTTTCTGGAGCACTCCTGGTCTCCAGACATGGTAGATTCCTCCCACCTGAGGGCATGTCTACATTGGGGGGCGGGGGAGGGAAGGTATTTTGAAATAACAAGGCGAGTGTCCACACTACCAGGCCTGTTATTTCAAAGTAATGGGCTTGTTATTTCAAAATAACTCCTGCTTATGAAGAGGAATAAGCTTATTTCAAGAGAGTTATTTCAGGAGTTATTATTTCAAAATAACCTGTTTGTACAGACCTAGCCTAAGTGGCTCAGTGGCTCACTAAGGCTGTGTCTAGACTACAACCCTCTTTCAACAGAGGGATGTAAATCAGACACTTCAAAATTGCAAAAGAAGCTGGGATTTAAATTTCCCGCGCTTCATTTGCATAATCGCATCATGGCGCTCTTTCAAAAAAGCACTATTTCGAAAGTGAAACCGCAGTCTAGACATGGTTCTTTCAAAAATAGAAGCCTTTTTCAATAGATCCTGTAAATCCAGTTTGAGGTTTAGACACACCCTAAAGGATCAGTGGATCCTGGCCATTCTTCCCTCTGCAGCAATAACGGGGCCACTTCTCTTCTGGCTGCAGCCAGCCTCCTGCAGCTGAGCCTGTCCCCACAAACACTGTTCTTATCCATGTTCTGTATACATGACTGGGCAGTCCCAGCATGCAAACTATCCTACCTTTGGTAGCCATTACTATGCTAACCAGGTTCCAGATCTAATAACTACTTCTCTTCCATCCAGGCCTGGCCCCCACAGCCTCACATTACTCAGCATTGGCAGACATTGGTGTTCATGAGGATCCTTCTCCTTCCAGGAGCCCCCTAATAAGTGTTGCTAAACAAACATGTTCCTTGGTCATTTTTTCCCCAGCTGCAGCTTCCAAGCTGGTGCTCATGGGAGACAGTTCCCCCAAAATAGCAAGGAAAGAAAGGCAAAGAGCTTCTGCACAATCTGCTGGTTTAAATTCACTCATGTTTTGCAAATCTACAGAACATATTCCCTTTTCACATAAGGAAGTCAATTCTCAATCTTGGTTTGCACAGAAATGTTATAAAGCAATCCCTTCAGTCAGTCCCCCCTCTTCTAAATGTAACCAGACAAAAAACAGGCCAGCCCAACCTTCAGTTGCTTTTTGGAAGACATTGTACACATTTGCATTCTATACCTTTGGCCCTCCAGGTTCTCTAGGCCTGTCCCCCCCTCCCCCAACACATCTCTCCATCAGATCTTCACAAAGCAGCCATTTGACTCACTTCGCTCAGTCTTCTTCCTCACATGGAGATAGTAGGCTGCCTTTGGCTTTAAATCCTCCTGGGGGAACAGCCACAAAAGCTTTTCCACTCTCCCTGCTATAGCGCTACCCATAGCACAGTGCAAATGCAAAGCCATTAGGGGGAGACCACACTCCAGGGATTCTGGTTTTTTTTATCTGCCTATGTATCTCTACCATACACATCACTGTGCTATCTAAGAGTTAGGCACTCTATAAAGCCTAGGTGCTTTATAGAGTTTTCAGACTTGTTTAGCTGCCTAACTCTCATACCTGGGAGGATTTGAAAAAGCCACTTGACTCTTATCTGCATGGTTAGGCACCTAAATACTTAAAAAAAAAAATCTGTCCTTAAGTGCCTCCCAGAGATTGCATAAACAAGCAGATCCTTGAAACTTTTTCACAGTTCTACAGTTAATGAGACATAGCAAACACTTTTTAAATGATCATATTGGTACACCAAAGCAAAAAAAATTGAGCATAAAGGGTTAGAAAACAACCCTAAATGCTTACATTTTGTGTATTACTAACCCTGCACACATCCAGGTTTTCCAGCCTCTCTTTTCCATAGTAGGTAATAATTCACAACAAAAGGGATAATAAAGGAACACAAGGGTTTTACATGCAGTTGAGGTACTTTTGAAGATGCTGGACTATGTCCCTGAGATGGAGAAATTCTCTTCGGAAGAATGAAAAATCAAATGCATTAAACAAATCATGGTTTGTCTTTAGTGAGTGTGGTTTTGATTTCAGTTAGTCCAGAAGGAAGAATCAATAGAAATCTCAAAATAATATGAACTTTACATGGTCTCTACTTACCCAAAGCTAATGTCTGGTAATTGTACACCAGACTGTGCAACTGTTCCATTATTCACTGACAAATTTAAGGATAACCTGGTACACCCAAGAAAAAAATTTGAAGACAAAAATGTAGTTAAATATTTTAGTAAAATATTGTCTTCTGGCCAACAAGTGCTTAAGCTAGAAAGTTTGCATCAAGATTTAACTTCCTAAAAGTTTGGAGATGTCCAGCTCTGGACAAATTGGACCCATTCCTAATATTCAAGTTTAAGGGATTCCATGGAAAGAAAATCTTTTTAGTCCCAGTGACCTCCCAAAAATGTGAGTCTACACACTAGCTTAACTACTAGTATCTCTCTTATTAAATACCCCCAGAAGATGCATCATTCTTCGCATGTGCAAATCACACAGGCTCTGCACGTATTGTGGTTTTTCATCAATCACTGAAAAAGATCATTGTTATATCTGAAACACTTTCCTTCATTTATATGTACAGGTATATATATATATATATTTCTATTACAGGTTGTATCTGTTTTCTTGTAAAGATTCTACAAAATATATAATTTTCTTACTGATTCTTGTGCAATTCAGGTTAAGTGCAGGACACTAAGGGTATGTCTACAGAGCAGTGTTATTTCAGAATAACCGGCGTTATTCTGGAATAACAAAAAAGTGTGTCTACACTGCAAGCCATTATTTTAAATTAACATCGAGCTGGAGGACTTCTTACTCTGACTCCTGTAACCATCATTTCACAAGGAGTAAGGGAAGTCAAAGGAAAAGTGTTCTTCCTTCAACTTCCTGCTGTGTAGATGTACCAAAAGCTGAAATAAACTATTTTGACTTAAGCTACGCAACTGACATAGCTCAAGTTGCGTAGCTTAATTTTACTTTTGTCCTGCTGTGTAAACGTGCCTTAATATCCTGAAACTAAACATAGTGCTGAATAGAGACAGTTAAAGCAAAGCGAGTAAAGCAAAACAGATTCTGCCCCATGATCTTTACCCAGTGCTGTGAATTGGCTCAATTTAAGTGTGTGTGTCATTAGCCTCTTTCTTATTATAAATGAAATTTAAGCAACTGTTTTTAATGTTAATACCTGGTTCGGATTAGGCCAGTAAGTCTCTAAACAGCAGTCTTGTCTACCAGAACTTCAACTTTTTTTAAAAAAACTGAAAGAGGCTGATTTGTCAGAACTGAAACTGCTCACAAGAAAGGGTCAGTTTCTACAAAACATTTTATTCAAAAATATTTGCAATTGTTTTTAATTGTTGAAATCTCATCTCCAGACAGTCTGTTCCCTTCCCCATATGAAAATAGTTTTGCTCTAAATTTAAGCACAATAAAAATAAAATAAGCTCAAAAATCAAAAAAATGTCCCAAACATTGAAATGAAACATTTTGTTTGGTGTGAACTGAAATCTTTTTGGACTGTCTGTTCCTGAATATTATCTGGTTTTGACCCAATCCAGAATGGCAAAATTTTCAAAAATAAAGTTTTTCCTTTGTTCAGAAACCTCTCACTTGTCCAGCTCTAGAAGATATTGATACTTTTTTTCCCTCTCTCTGGTCAAGAAGAATGCAATTCCAGGATCCTATGGGAGCCCCATCAAGGATAGCCAAGCTAGAGGAAGCAGCTTTTCTCTTTGGCATCTCACATGGGCAGAGCTTACTTGAGGGCTGGAACTTGAAAGAGTATTTTTTTAATCCCAATTCAACCCATTTTGGAAGCCTGCTCTGCCCAGCCCCACCCCCTTTATGATACTCCCACTTCTCTCTCTTTGCTGGCTGATGTCAATTGTGCAGTTTTGAGTGTGGCAGCAGAAAGCTGTACAAAGCTTCCATTAAAAATATCTAGGCCCATTAATGTGGTTTCAGTGGGTGTACGTCTCTCTCGACTATTCTATTCACCATGATAACTGAATGCCTTTCAGCAGGGGAGAAAAACGTGAGTATGTTTCAGGGATGATCCAAGTTTACTTGTCTAGCACTGATGATGATTCTGACACGTGTTTGGTTTAATTTATTTAAGAGACACTGATGAGCAAAGCTTGAAGACAACAATAAATCCCTGCATTTTGAGGACCCTGAGTGCAGCCCTCTTGGCAGGTTTCAGTGGGATTGCTAAAATTTAAGTGAGAAAAGAATTTGACCTATTCAGAATGGCTAATTTAGATCATGAAGTTTTTAGGGCTCAATTCACCACAACTCAAACTTTTGATGGGTGATGCTGGCAGATGATCCCGTTCCTTGCTAAAGCTTGGCTCCCACTGAGCCACTTTCTGATTCCAAAGACAGAATTGCCCATTGGCTATGCACTAGCTACAAAATATCATTTGTAGGCTATTTCTTCTTCTCCCTTACTGCTCCAGATGATCCTCCTGCCCCAATAATCTCAGGAGAATAAAGCTGCACAAATGCTCTCCCCATAAAAAACTGTTCGGCAAAAGGGTGATTTTTTTTTCTTTCCCTGCCTCCCTTTCACAAATCCTGGCCCCAGCTTCCTGCACAAGTAACTCCACTGACTGTTGGGAAATTCTGCACCCTCCCTGCAGGCACTGGAATGGAAGCAGACCACTCAATGTCTATTACTCCTGCCTAAGGTTAGAATAGCTTCCCAACTCTGGGAGGGAACAAATGATCCTCAAAAGAGGAGTTCCTGCTGCCCCACCTCATCATGGGTCACCAAACAAGAAGCCTTTGCAAGACAGGAATCCACACGTGGATCTCCCCAATCTGTTTGCCTTTATGAAAATTCCTGCACTGGTTCCTTTGTATCCAACATCTCTACATTCTGGAATCAGGATTTTTACATAGTGCCCGACATATTGCAGTTGCACTCCCATCTTAGATCTTATTCCACAAAGAATATTGGCTTTCACCCCACTAGACCAGAGATTTCACAAACAGACAAGGAAAAGCCTTTTTTTATACTCACCAACTTAGGTTTAACGTGCTGAGGCCCGAACTATCAAGTCTCATCTCGGTGTGGAGCTTTTGCTTTTCAGGCTGACAAAAGGAATGGAATTATGGATGGAGTGTCCACATTTTTACCATACAATTGTTATTTTTCTTATCGTTGTGCGTAACAGCTCCAGTCATGGATCAAAATGCCACTGTATTAGGTTCTTCACAGACAGAACAAAACATTGGTCCCTGGCTCCTGAAACAATGGATAAGTGCCATTTTTGGCTAATGTGTGACAATGAAATGTTTACTTCACACACTGGTAAAAAAAATTGTAAAATGCAAAAATTAGGACTTACACCAAACTCTGTGGGAGAATACTTTGAAGTCTCAGTAGGATTGGCAGAATAGGTGCATCAGCATATTACACACCCAAAGACTGCTTAACAGAGTCTGATCCTTGGGCTCAAATAGCAGTAGCAAACTGCAATGCAGGATTGTTGAATTAGAACAGAGAAGAGAAACCAAGGATTTTGTTTGTTTGCTTTGTTAAGGAGTAATCTAGCCACCAGAAAGCCATGGACATGTGCTTAGTGGGGAATCTTTGATTCAGCCTCAAGAAGTTCATTATGCTGGAACATAAATCTGGTTCCTCTCCTCCCCCCCTTCATTCTCCAACCCACTTGTGGCTGTCCCCATATAGCACTTACAGAATTAGGTGAAAGTGGTAGAAAAACTTAGAAACAAGCTGGCAGCTACTAAGCTTGAGGGGGGAGCAGAAACAAAGACCACAGCCTTCTATGGGTTTACACAATGCACTTCGCAAAATACTTGTGTGGTAAACAGAACCCTGAACAGTTATAAAATAATTGCAGTATGAGTCAGAGTATTAATGACCAAATCTGTGGCTGCTTTTAACCTAGGTCTATAATAAGACTTTTCTTATTCAAGCTCTGTTGTGAATCTGTCAGCTACCAGATTGATTTTTTATTTTGTTTTGTTGTTTCATACACTTTTAGACTGAAATTATTTCTTTTTCCTCCACCTTGGAATTTTTCAGTGTTGTCTAATGAAGTCATTTAGAAAATGGGCCAGATCTGAGAAACAATCATGGTTTAACCTAATTCTATTCCAGTTCTCTGAAGTATAAGTATAATGGGATTCTGTTTTAGTGATTCTCTCTTTCATTTCTCTATATAGGCCAAATATTGGGCTCCAATCTTGCGATGCAAGTCACCTAATCTCTCTACCTTTGTGGAGCCCAGATGACTTCTCAATCAAGGGTTGAGGCCTGACTTTCTCAAAGACATTCCTTTTAATGCTGATGTATTTTCCCACTTGCTCACAGTACCCAGTAAGGATTTGGACCCCCTCTTGCAAAGAGTCATATCATGCATAACTTTCCACACAGAAGAAATCCCAACTAAACAGGACTACTCGTATTCTTAAAGCTTCAGGAGGTAGCCGAGTTAGTCTCTAAAGAAAAAAAAAAACAAATGGTCTGGTAGCACTTTATAGACTAACAAAACATGTAGATGGTATTGTGAGCTTTCGTGGGTCATCTGAAGAAGTGGGCTGTGCCCACGAAAGCTCATAATACCATCTACATGTTTTGTTAGTCTATAAAGTGCTGCCAGACCATTTGTTTTTTTCATATTCTTAAAGTACAACATGTACAGAAGTCTTTGCAGCTCTGGGATCTTGGTTTTTCTTTCTAAATCAGAAGTGCATCTTAAAGTCTCTCACAATTCCATTTGCTTTTAAAGGATAAATTATATGGATGAATGATAGTTACAGTCTATTATAATTTGACTTATTGGCCATAGCACCACAATCTCTGGATGACCTCGCTTTCTCCTAGCAAGATAGAAAGTTTGGTCCTAAAGAAATTTATAAAATCATAGAAATGCCAGACTAGAATGGGCCTCAAGAGGTCCTAGAGTCCATTTAAGGCAAAACCAAGTCAACCTAAACTGTCCCTGACAAGTGTTTGTCCAACCTGTTCATGGAAAGCGCAAATGATGGGAATGCCACCACATCCCTTGGAATCCTAATCCAGTACTTACCCACCCTTATAGTTGAAAAGGGTTTCATTGTTGTGTGGCTCTGCCTAGAATGATCAAAATGGGGGTTCTACACACTCATCTTTGGGATATGAATCCAGTGCGTTAGTAAAGCCCAAGCAATCATAGCAAGTTAAAACTGGTTCTGATTGTGCAATTCATTCCAGGCCCTTTAGGTAATTCAGGTGTTATAAATGGTCCAAAACCCAGCAGATATCCCAAGCAGGGAATTCCTATGGTGCAGAGATGGTAACAGCCTTACCCCATACCCTGCTAAAGCAATGTTGGGGTAGGGCTGAGGGCAGTTCAGAATCCAGCCCAATACACTTGCTCACAATGCTGATAGTGCATTATATAACAACGAATAAATGGATGGACTTGAAATCTTAGAAAAACCAAGGGGCCAGCATGTCCAAAGTTCTCAGCTCCCATTTCAGCAACAAAGCAAGTTGCCACATTTTAAAGGGTGTTCAGAAGTCACAGCTGCCCCTGAGTCAGTGGGAGCTGTTAGAAGCAGGGCATTTTTGAAAATCAGGATACTTTGCTCCAGCCAGGAGCTGGGCTCTTCTGAAAGTCTAGCCCATTTTTTACATTCCTAAATGGGAGCTGTTGGCTGCTGAGCTCAGTTAAAGTCTGACCCATAATGTACACTTAAATCAGGAGGGAGATGTGCTTAAGTTACATTTGCATACAATTTTATATGGCTAATGTTACTTTTCCTAGTTTTCTGACTCCGTAAACTTTGGATAGAGAAGTTTTAATCAAATTCTTATCTATATGCAAGAACAATCTTCACAAGATGCACTAAATTGATGTCAATGATTGTAACTACCAGTTTCACTTGCTTTACATTTCATTGGGTTTCTCTCATGTCCTTGTTTGGATCTGGATAAAGACAGTCAATGTTAAGTCTCAAAAAATTATTTACTTTCCTGTTGTCAATGGAAACAGAGTTCAAAATAATCACAGCTGAGCCTCTAGTTATAACTTTGTACCTGTTTATATTTGTTAATAAAAAATATCTTCAGCAGGAGGAGGTGCACCTAGGGATCTGTTTGAGAAGAGAACAAAAACAGGACTTGAAGCATCCAAGCACTAAGAACTCCAAGAGGAAGTAAGGTTATCTCCAGTACTCCTCAAAAGTGCACATCCAGGGGATACTGAGAGAAAACATGACCTTGCAAAGGCCTTGCTTCATATACTGACTGATATGAGAAGAGCAACTTCTAGCAAAGATAAGCATAGCACAACTTTATTAACCCCCAGGAGAGCTGATGCTAGCACTGACTATGGTAGGAGTTTCAACTAAAGTAACACACATGACATACTCATATACTTCAAGTGGACCTATACTAGCATTCCCTTCCCTCTCCCCCTCCCCGCCCCCTACACGCAGACTGTGTTTGTCTGGCACCAGCAGAATGGTAAGAAAAAGTCTAGTGTTGACCTAGCTGTTGAGCTCAGCCTTCAGATGGGTGAAGGGAATCTACTAATAAGGTAAGTGAACAGGAGACCAAGTGCCAGAGTGGTCATAAAGGATGCCTGACAAAAGCAGGACACTTCTAAAATTCAACAGGCTTGGAAAATGCAGACTGGGCCTTCTCCTCGCTGACAAACAGCTCTGCAGAGCTCCT
The DNA here is from genome assembly GCA_019425775.1 of Rafetus swinhoei. Lineage (NCBI taxonomy): Eukaryota > Metazoa > Chordata > Testudines > Trionychidae > Rafetus > Rafetus swinhoei. The sequence continues at coordinate 37,294,051 of CM033447.1, forward strand.
GGAATAAAGTAACCCTTTGAGCTTTGTAAGAGCAGCTCAGTCCTGAGCCATTTCTGTTGTTCCATTCATTTATGCCCATGGCAGCTCCCACTCTGCTTCTGAAGCAGGCAGGCCTGGCTGCGTCTTTCCCAGCACACTTCAACCTGAGCCTCAGGGGCAGATTAGAGTGCCCGGGTCTGCAGAGGGCAGTTCAGAGAGAAGGTACATGGTAAGTGTGTGGTGTTGGGGGAAGCAGGAATCAAAGAATTCCTGCAAGGGAAAGTCAGAAAGGAAAAATAAGAACAGAAGGGAGAGTGGATGGATCTATAAGGAGAAAAGTTAACGGGAGGGAGGGGGAGGTGTGGGGGAAAGAACTAGGCAGGGGACAGAAAACAGACATCCAGGCAGCAAAAGTAAATAAGAAAGCAAACTCAGGCCTCCTGCAAGGCAGTGTAAATCTCTACTACTAGTTTTCTGATGCAGACCATTTTGTACTCCATCCAATGGAATTTTTTTCTTGGTTTCTGGTTCAGATAAGCCAACATACTTGACTTATTAACAGGTGATTGACACCCCTCATTCCATCTTTCTGACCAACTGATCAGATGCCTGAGTGAGTTAGCTTCTGCTTGAGCACTGATCCAGGCTATATTTTATAAAACTCTCTCTTGTTATCACAGAAATCATTGAATCTTTGTGATGTGCAGCGCAGTGCATGCTGCCACACTCATGACCTAATTACCCATCAGGTTACTTGCTGTACGAGTCAAATGTAAACAATTTTTTAAAATCCCCAAATTTTCTGTGGAAGAGACTTCCTCATTAAGAGTTAGGTGCCTAAATACCTCTGAGGATCTGGCCCTTGGACTTTCAAGATAGTGGTGTTAAGCAGAAAAAAACCCAATAACTTTGGCTGACTTTCAAATTATTTTCTTTACAAATATTTTTGGTGTATGGTGTTCTCTCCAGTTCTAATTTCAGCAAAAGCATTGTCTTAATGGATGAGTAAATGCAATTTTCAGAATCAATGGAACATCCCCATTGTACTGAAGTGTTCAATAGCACACAAATCTAGTTTCCAATCAGAGCAGCAACAGATGTTATTGGCTCAATAAAATAATAATTAGAAAGTATAAAAATATACAGTGGAACAAATCTCTATACCATTAGATCTGCTGGCTACATTAAGATTTATTTCCTTTGAACAGGTGGGAGTTTGGGAAAGCAATGGCAGCTTAGTATAAAATTATGGCCCCAAGTGCTCAAACATAGCAGAGCTTGGGCAACATTGGGATTTGGTTTGGGTCCCTCATTCAGGGCTGCCTGAGCCTGGCGGAAGTTAATGGCGTAGGTGCAGGATGCCCAGCGTCATAAGGTCCCTTAGAGAATTTAAGGTAGCTCTGTCTCATCTACCTGCCTCCCCGTCTCACCCCTCACCTCACCCCCCATCCTAGACCACCACCAGAATACCCCACTCCTTGCATTTACACCTTGGGAAGCTCAGGGGAATCAGGTGGTTCTGGCAACACACAAGAGAAATTTTCTGAGACTAACCAGAAGCTGTAAGGCCATTTTAAGCTATGTTAGTGATACAGAGTGGCTTTAGTGGATTAGAGAATGCAGCCCTATGCATTTGTTTTAGGGTCTTATTGCTGCCAATGTAAGCTTTAAATTACAATGCAGAGATAATTTTTGTTGTGTACTGTATTAGCAATGTGTAGACATGTTTGGATAAAATAAGATCTAGCACAAAACTTGAACCAAACCTTAACTTTTGAGACTTGAAAAGTCCTCAGCTCTCATTTTTAAAACCTCATGGGTCCCTGCACTCTCTGGGTTCAGCAGGGACAGGTAGCAGCTATCCTTATGTATCATGCAAAAGACTATCCCTAGAAGATGTACACCTATTTACAGAACAAATAGGTTTGTATATTGCCTCTTCACTGGAGCTGGTCAGGCTATTTTCAGTAAGCAATTTATTCAACAAATAAAATCCTTTTCTGTTAGAGAGCTATCTGGAGGTAGGTCATGACTTAGTATTTGTTTAGTATTCAGAAATCTACACATTTTAATGTGAGCAAATTTCAGCTTGTAGATTGTTATTGTTTTAACTGTTTGCTATTTGCACTGTCACCATGTTTTTCTGCTCAGTGATTGGCAAAAATGTACATTTGTGAATATGTTTTTTATTCAAGCCCTTCTCTTATTTACAAGAGTTTTGGTTACCCAGCATTCAGCCTGCATACCATTAATGAAACTTAAAATTCAGAGTATTATACTGAAACAGAGTTTAAAGCAAGTAAGGCTTGTATATGGACTACAAAAGACTAATTTCACCATTGAACATCTCCCTCCCCCTCCCCCATGCCAATGTTTGTGTCTCCCTCTTTTTGACGGTTACCAGAAAACACAAAAACTTAATAAGCATGTTCCCCCTGCAGCTTAGAGTGAAATCCTAGCCCCACTGAATTTACCAGAACAATTTGTCTGGCTTCTGAAGTTGAATAGTTTAAAACTACTACACAAAGTAATTAGAACTTAATAGTGAAAGCTTTTGGGGTAGGACTTGTTCATCCGTGGTTTGTAGAATGCTTAGCACAATGGAGCCCTGACGTGGTTAGCTTCTAGATGCTGCCACAAAACCAAGAATATTTTCTTTTGGTTTTTTATTTTGCAAGTGTGTAGGAGGAGGCAGTGGTGTAAGCACCTCCCAAAGACCACCTATACACTGCAAAAGCAATACAAACCTATACTTTTTTTGGCTTAACATCCCCATGCCTGGCCCTCACCTCTTCCCCATCCTGGACAGCCTGCTTTTGATAAATAATTCCCAATATTAACCAGTGCCAGTTCAGGAAGAGGATATTTTAACATAATACTCCTGGCTCCTTGGCAAGCCCCAGTACCTCTCCCCTATGATACATATAATAGAAGAGCTACAGAAAAGTCTTTCCATGCCCCCAAATTAGTCAGGTTAGGGGGCAGATGTGTAAACTGAGTTGCTGAAGTGGAACTAGGTGCTGAGTTCTTGACTATCTGACTTCTTGTGCAGAACGATCACACTAGTGACTTTTCTTCAGGTTGTTGGGCTGGAGCCCATATGCACAGGTAAACAGGATTTAGCCTATTTCCTAAGCTGGCGTGAAGAAATAAAGCATCTGAACCAGTGAGAGGTAAGACGGGGGTTTTATTTGTACAATTTAGGCATTTACGGGGCTTCTAGCCTAATGTTACCACCCCCTCACACACAGAGTGGCCCTGCAGTCAAACCCACCTTCAGTTCCTCTTTCCAGGGTTCCACAAGAATATTTCTCCAACACTCTCATGGGCAACTAGCATCAATTTCACAGAGATACATATTAATATAGAGACTCTAAGTCACAAGAGAGTTCAATCTCATAACTCAAAAGGATCTAGCTTTATCACCTTCTGTGAATGCAGCTTCTCCATGAGTCTCACCCTTCCTTCAGATTCTCTCCACAGTCCCCTTCTACACTCCAAAACACAAAAGAAGTAATTACAGAAACAATGGCCACCCACCAAAGACTCAGTAAGAGTCTGAGATCATTCAAAGGCCATTTCCAGCACCCTTCCACTTATTCAGGACCAGTATCATAAGGGTACATCCATGGGCATTCCCCTAGGTTTCCACAGCCTGCTAGTCAGACTGTGTCTATGCCCTTTCTAGCTGCAAGCTACAGCATATTCCCCTTTTTCACAGTTTTGTGCTAAGTGAACCAGGCTCCTCCTTTTAAGCCCATCTCTGGAAGTCTGCCTCCCACACCAGGGCTGTGTCTAGACTGGCCAGTTTTTCCGGAAAAGCGGCCGCTTTTCTGCAAAAACTTGCCAGCTGTCTACACTGGCTGCTTGAATTTCCTCAAAAGCACTGACTTCCTACTGTATGAAATCAGTGCTTCTTGTGGAAATACTATGCTGCTCCCGTTCGGGCAAGTGTCCCTTTTGCGCAAAACTTTTGTGCAAAAGGGCCAGTGTAGACAGCTGAGATTTGTTTTGCGCAAAAAAGCCCAGATCGCGAAAATGGCGATCGGGGCTTTTTTGCTCAAACGCGCGTCTAGATTGGCACGGACACTTTTCCGCAAAAAGTGCTTTTGCGGGAAAGCATCCGTGCCAATCTAGACTCTCTTTTCCGAAAATGCTTTTAACGGAAAACTTTTCCATTAAAAGCATTTCCGGAAAATCATACCAGTCTAGACGTAGCCCAGGTGTCTCAGTTTGTGCTGATTCCCAAATTTCATGATCTTCTGAACCCAGGTGCTACCTCATCCCTAACCAGGTTGCAGCTGTTTAGTTAAAGGAGCTTTAAAACCTCCTTCCTTAAAGGGGCTCTGTCAATCCCATCAGTCTAATATCTGAGCTCCTCACCAACAGCAATTAATTATCCTCATGAGCAAAAAAATCACGAGTCAGGCCTCCAAAAACCATGAGATTGGCTTAACAATAATAAATTTAGTGATTCTTTTTTGTTTGTCTTTTGGTTTCTGATCCTGCAGATTCATGTTTGTTTCTCTGCAACTGTGAGGCTTAGAAATTCATTTAAAAAAATCCCAAGAAGTCAATGGGGCCAGGATTTCAATTTAAGTCATTAAAAATGGGGACAAATTAAAACTCAGTACAGCTCATAGTATCCCTATTTCATACAATAATTACATATATTAAGCCCATAAACACAGTTTGGACAGCCGTTCATAAAGGACTGATAAGACTACAAAATTGAGGCATCATCAATTCAAAGAGATTAGGCCCACATTTATAGCTCATATTGCAATGTGTATGGCTACGTCTACACTGGCGCGTTCTCACGCAAAAACTCTTTTTCGGAAGAGTTCTTCTGCAAAAACTCTTCCAGAAGAGAGCATCTACACTGGGATGTTCTTTTGGGCAAGAGATGTGCTTTTGCGCAACAGCATCCATGCCAGTGTAGACGCTCTCTTGCGCAAGAAAGCTCTGATAGCCATTTTAACCATCAGGCTTTCTTGCGCAAGAAATTCATGTTGCCTGTCTACACTGGCCTCTTGCGAAAGAAGAGAACGCACCAGTGTAGACATAGCCTATGTGTTTTAGAATCAATGTATTTGACACTGCAACATTTACACTGTATTACATTGGGTTAGCAGCTCTGCATCTTGGAACATCACATGGTAGTGTTCTGTAGTACTGCAAAAGGAAATTTCAGCCATAGAGTCTTTTTATTTATTAGCAGATCTACATTTGCTGTCATTTTCCACTGATAACTGTTCAATTGAAATTGTGAAAGGGTAGTGACTTGTGCTGCCTTTCTGGAAGAGCATCTTGAGATAGATAAGATTTATTATTATCAGGAAATATTTCCACCACTTCATGCTTAATCAAGCACAATTTAATTTAGATTTCCAATAATCTTCTTTAATTACCAGACAAAAGAAAGTCCCTTTGAAAAAGAGATCAGAGAAGCTCTCCATTTGTTAGCTAGGGCAAATATTTGTGAGAGCACAGCTTTCCCTGCTATTGTGAATGGTTTGAACAAAAACACATCTACAATTATGTTATTTTTAAAATATCACAGAAGCTGACATCTCTGTTGCTAGATTTATAGGTAGCATGACTTTGTGGATGAGGGAAACCAGAGCTGTAATCCTGACCCTATCATTATTTTGCTCTATGGCTTTCTCTCTGCCTCAGTTTCCCGCTCCATAAAATGTAGAAAATGAGCCCAAATCTGCCTGCAAAGTTACACCTGTGCAGCACTCAGTGGGTTTGTTCAGTGTGACTGAGGGCAGAATTTTGCCCAACTGTTTGTACATACTTAGCTCAAAGGTTTGGTGTGAGCATTAGCTAATTAATAGTGGTACAACACTTCCAAACGTAAAACAACATATACATGTTAAGAATATTCCTCCTTTACCACAATGTCTTCAGATTGGCAGAAGATATTATTTCTTTGTCATGCATGACCATAGAGCAGTGTTTCCCAAACTATGGTCCGTGGCCTGGTACCGGGCCGCAGGAAAAAAAATACCAGGCCTCAGCATGGTTGCCGGGGTGTTCCGGGCTCCTGGAGTGCCCATGTGGCACCGGGTCTGCCAAGCCCTTGGCCGGCCTGGGCATAACCTGCAGCCCGATGTTCTGGCTCCTGGCAGAAGCGTAGCTAGGGGAGGTCGGGAGCGGGAAGGGGAGGAGAAGAGGGAGGGGAGAGCCGGCCACCGGAAGCAGCACTGGACAGGGGAATCGGGGCGGGCTTTGGAGATTTGGGGCGGGGGGCAGCCGGCGGAAGCAGAGCTGGCCAGGGGGCAGGAGGCTGGCCGGAAGATCGGGAGGAGAAGTAGGGGAGAAGCGGCTGCCGGAAGCAGGGCTTGCCTGGGGCATCAGAGCTGGCCGGGAGAGATTGGGGGTGTGGTGGCGCGTCGGGGTCCCCGCCTCCTGCACCCCGTAGTGGCGTGAACAGACTCCACCAGCCAGTAGAATAGAGGGAGTTTATTGCTTCTCCAGGATACAGCACAGCATAGATGTAATCTGGTTACAGGGCAGGCCTAGGATGCCACAGCCCCCCTTGAGATGGGGGAGACTGGGCCCCTAAATCCCAGCCCGTTGCTTAGGTTGCTTCCTCCATCATACCCAACAGAAACTAAAAAACCTCTCTTCCAGCCCTGCCCCCCAGCCAGGTGTGGCCTCCGCCCTCCTTCCTTTGTCTTCCTCCCTGGGAGGCTGAGCCTGGGTGTCTGGGTTAATACACATTTGGGAGAGTCAGTGAGAATCTCCCATCACAGTGCAGGGGGACTCCAGGTCACAGAGCAGACAGCACCCCCACTACACCACAGGGGGGGCTGGCAGAAGCAGGGCTGCTGGGGGGTGCGAGGTCTGGGGTAGGGATCTGGCTGGGGAAGATGGGGGGAGAGAAGCAGCAGCCGGAAGCAGGGCTGGACGCAGGCAGCGGGGCTGGCTAAGGGAGATTGGGAGGAGAAGCGGGGGAGAACTGGCTGTCCGGGACGGGGTTGGGGGAAGTGGGGCTGGCCAGAGGCGCAGCGGGGGAAACGGGGGGCAGTGGGGCTGACCCAGCCATATGTAGATCTCGGGGCACTGCTCCCCCCCGCCCCGCTGCAAAGCACAAGTGAGTCCGGCCTGGGGATTCTATTGTGCCCCCCCCCACCCATTCGAGTAGTTGCGAACTGGCTGGCTGGTAGACACACTCATGCAGCCTGAGCACAGTTAGCAGCCAGGCAGTTCGAAACTACAAACTGATACATCTAGTAATAATAAAACGTACCTAATGAGAAAATACCAGACATGTTATATGTCTGGTATTTTCTCAGTTTGTTTTTTATGTGTTTATATTTTTGGGCTGCAAAAAACAGTACTGAAAAAAGGGTTCCAACTACAGTAAAAAGTTTGGGAAACCCTGGTCTAACCAGCTTTCTGTCTGTCTTACACTCCATTTATCCAGTCCATATTCTTTAACTTGATGGCAAGAATATTGTGGGTGACCATATCAAAAGCTTTGCTAAAGCTGGCACTGGGGGCTTTGGGAGGACCAGAAACAACTTATTTGAATATTCATCATTTGATTAATGAATATGCAAATATGCAAATGAATGTTACCAGTCCTCCAAAAGTTCGTGAATGGATTTACTGGTCCCTGTGTCAAAAAGTTTGGGAACCCCTGCCATAGAGAATGCGTTAAGCAGGGTAACAGCCTTCTCATAAGGCAGCAGGCACTTGACATGGAAATTAGCAACAGGGTAGGAGTGTGCATAACTGGGGCTTGAATCTTCATCAGCCTCTGTATGGCTCCTCCCCCAATCACATACCACCACATAATTTTATTTTTTATCATTATAAATTGTGTTTTAAATGGGTTAAATCCCAGAGCCCATTGGTGGAGAACACTTTATAATTAAAGGCCAAGATCCACTACTCTTAACTGCCATTAATATCAAAGCATGTTAGGAGTTGAGTAAAGGACTCACCATAAAACTTGGGTGCTGCAAAAATTAGTATCACAATGCCTAACTTTTAGGCACCTAGAAAAATCACAGGCTCAGCACTAGGATCCACAAAACCCTGAGTGAGTCACCTAGGCTCCCTAGATCATGAATGAGGAGACATGGTGTACGCTACACAGCAAAAGAAGAAACCTGATGCAGTAAGTCTGAGAGCCTGGATCAATGACTGAGGCTCAAGTTACAGGCTAAAAATAGCAATATAGAAGCTCTTGCACAGCTGGGAGCACAGGCTCTGAAGCCCAGGAAGGGGGAAGGAAGTGCAGAAATTAACATTTTCCCCTGCAGCAGGAGGCGAATGCTCTGCTCCCAAACCCAAGCTATTGTCTCAACTGCCAAGGACAGAGGCAACCACCTCCAGATGAGGAGGCCGATTGGATGATGGAGAGAGCTCAGCAATGAGAAAATCCATTGGGATCAATTAAAGTGTAATTATCTCACTAGCACTTTTTTATTTATATGCAAGTCATGCTAACTATACCTAACCTTTATACAGTCTAAGTCTGTCTCTGAGTTATGATATTTATGTTTTTCTGTAGGCAGAAATACATTTAAGACCAACACTTACTTTATTAGGAGCCTGATATGTAATAATCTTAAGATAAATAGACTTGTTTGCATGCTGAGAAAAATAGACACTTATGACACCACTTGGCTATCATATGTTGCATGTAATTGGCCGGTTTGACTTTATCTGAGGTAGCCAACCCACAGATATAAAATAGCTGGCCTTGAATCTTCTTGGAGAGGAAGAACTCCATTCTTTATCCTCCTGGGTGAATTACTGAGCAATAAACAGTCTTTAAATGAGCAGTGCTGGGCATTTAATGGTATTTTAACCTTTATACAATCATTACCCACATTATGGAGTGTGAGCCCTAGGGTGTCATGAAAGGGTAGAGGATGTTGATGAGAAAAAGGGGGAGAAAGGTCTGCAGCAAGCCATAGTGATCTCAAGTGGGGTGTGGAGCAGTGGATTCCCCACCCAAGCCACAGGCTATGTTGACTGTACAGTGCCCTAACTACACCCCTAGTCCCTTCTCAAAGGAACCTAGAGAGCATGCCAGCAGGTTTACACAGGGCAGTTAGTGTACCTGTAGCTTGGGCAACAAATCCAGCCCCCTACACTCAGCTGAAGCTGGTGCTGACTTGGATCAGCAGCAATGGTAGCAGGGGCTCCAGAACCCTGGAGGAGCTGTCAGAGGAGTTGTTCTTTACTGGTCACCCCTCTTCTTCTAGTAGTATGCATGCAGACAGGGGAGCTTGAGAGCGAGCACAAGAAATCCCGCCGCTGAACAGGCTGCCAGGAGCGTGGACTAGCTTTGGCGTGAGTTTGCTTGACCTTTTATTTGCATTTTGTTTCTGTTGCAGGTGATTTCAGTTACTGTGGCAATTGTGATTGTGTGTCTGGGAGTGTTTGATCTTTTGATCAGCCTCACTCAGCCTTGGGAGCAGCCTCCCCCTGTGTGGCTAATAAGGGGGTGGGCCTGAGCTACCTGAGCAGACTTTAAAAGCCAGAGGCAGAGGGACTAGGGGAGTGAAGTGGATAGGGGGCTGCAGACAGGGGAGTTTGAGAGGGAATTCTGATCTGGTTAGGAAGACTTGCTGCCTGACAGACCACCTGACCATGGCTGCCTCTACCCAGATCCTGGTGTGGGTTGCAGGGACTAGGGCTTACTGAAATCCAGGTTGCGGGGACCATTCAATATGAAAGGTGTCTGCTGGTGGTATCTCTCAGGAAGCAGGTAAGAGAACTATTGGAGGAGGTGGCTAGGTTGAGGAACATCCAAATCCATAAGGAATTTCTTGAGAGTATTTATGTGGAGACAGTTGAGACTGAGGAAGCCATCCCATTATAAAAGACTGACACACCAGTGCGGGAGGAAGAGATGGCTCTGTCTTGGGGCACACTGGCAGCTGGTCACTTCTGGCAGTGAGCAGAGCTCCACCCCTTCTCCTAACCCTCCCACCGTGGTACTAGGGAACTGTTATACTGTTCTGGAAATGGAAGATAAGGAATCATCCCCTAAAGCAGAAGAGAAGCCTTGTACCCCGAACACTGGGAAGGGCTGTAGGCACCTCTGTAAGGAGGACACGTAGTATAGTGATGGTTGGAAACTCTCTTCTGAAGGGGATGGAAGCACCCATCTGTCACCCTGACATGACATCTCGGGAGGTATGCTGCCTGCCAGGGGCCTGTATCCGAGACATTATGAGAACACTATTGAGGATTATCTGGCCCTTTAACTACTACCTCATGCTACTCATCCATGTGGGCACTAATGATACAGCAAGGTGCAACTTTGAGTAGATCAAGAGTGACTACAGGGCTCTGGGACTACAGGTGAAGGAGTTTGGAGCGCAGGTGGTGGTCTCTCCAGTCTTTCTTGGCAAAGGTAGGGGCCCCGGCGGAGACAGGGGCATCCTGGAGGTGAACACTTGGCTGCAAAGATGGTGTGACCAGGAGGGCTTTGGCTTCTTAGACCACAGAATGCTGTTTCAAAAAGAAGGGCTGCTAAGCAAGGATGGGGTTAACCTTTAGAGGAAGGGGAAGAGAGTATTTGGATTCAGACTGGCTAACCTAGTGAGAAGGGCTTTAAACTAGGTTTGACAGGGACAGGTGACCAAAGCCCACAGGTAAGTGAAAAACTTGGAGACCTGGGTGATGGGTCAAATGGGAATGAGCATAGGCTATAATAGTAGAGATAAAGGATGGGCAAGACAGAACTGGGGATCAAAATCAAATCATTATCTTAGATGCCTGTATACAAATACAAGGAGTATGAGAAATAAGCAGGAAGAACTTGAAGTGTTAATAAATATGCACAACTATGACAGTTGGTATCACAGAGGCTTAGTGGGATAATATAGATTATTGGTATAGAAGGGTACAGCTTGCTCAGGAAAGATAGGCAGGGAAAAAAGGGAGGAGGTGTTGCCTTATATATTAAAAATATTTATACTTGGACTGAGGTGGAGATAGACATAGGAAACAGATTTGTTGGAGTCTCTGGGTTAGGTTAAAAGGGGTAAAAAACAAGGGTAATGTCATGCTCACAGTCTACTACAGACCACCAACCCCAGCGGAAGAGGTGGATGAGGCTTTTTTTAAACAACTAACAAAATCATCCAAAGCACAGGATTTGGTGGTGATGGGGGATTTCAACTATCCAGACATATGTTGGGAAACTAACACAGCAAAACACGTTATCCAATAAGTACTTGGACTTCATTGGAGACTTTTTTTATTTCGGAAGGTTGAAAAAGCTACTGTGGGGAAGCTTTTCTAGATTTGATTTTTAACAAATAGGGAGGAACTGGTTGAGAATTTCAAAGTGGAAGGCAGCTTGTGTGAAACTGATCATGAAATCAGAGTTCATGATTCTAAGGAATGGTAGAAGGGAGAACAGTAAAATAGAGACAATGGATTTCAGGAAGGCAGATTTTAGTACACTCACAGAGCTGGTAGGTAAGGTCCCATGGGAAGCAAGACTAAAAGGAAAAACAACTGAAGAGAGTTGGCAGTTGTTCAAAGGGACATTATTAAGGGCCCAAAAGCAAACTATTCCACTGCATAGGCAAGATAGAAAGTATGGCAAGAGACTGTTTTGGCTTAGCCAGGAGATCTTACATGTTCTAAAAATAAAAAAGGAGTTGTATAAAGTGGAAACTAGGACAAATTAAAAGGATGAATATAAGCAAACAATACAAGTATGCAGGGGCAAGATTAGAAAGGCGAAGACATGAAATGATCTCAGTCTAGCTAGAGACATAAATGGTAACAAAAATATATTCTACAAATTAGAATTCTACATATTAGAAGCAAGAGGAAGACCAAGGACAGGATAGGCCCATTTCTCTGTGAAGAGGGAGAAACAATAACATGAAACTTGGAAATGGCAGAGGTGCTTAACGACTTTTCTTTTGGTTTTTGTCAAGAAGATTGATGGTGACAGGATACCTAACATAGTGAATACTAGTGGAAATGGGGTAGCTTTAGAGGTTAAAATAAAAAAGAACAAGTTAATTACTTAAAGTTAGATTATTCATGTCACCAGGGCCTGGTGAAATGAATCCTAGACTATGCAAGGAGCTGATAGAGGTGGAATCTGAGCCTTCAGTTATCATATTTGAAAGGTCATGGAAGTAGGGAGCGATTCCAGAAGACTGGAAAAGGGCAAATATAGTGCCCATCTATAAAAAGGGAAATAAGAACAACCCAGGAAACTACAGACCAGTCAGTTTAATTTCTGTGCCAGGAAGATAATGGAGAAAGTAATTAAGGAAATCATCTGCAAACAACTGGAAGATAATAACGTAATAGGTAACAGCCAGCATAGATTTGTAAAGAACAAGTCATGTCAAACCAATCTGATTCCTATCAATCAAAGAAAGCTTAACAACTCTTGTGGATAAGGGAGAAGCAGTGGACATGCTATACCTAGACTTTAGTAAAGCATTTGATATAGTCTTGCATGAATTTCTTATCAATAAACTAGGGAAATACAACCTAGATGGGGTCACTATAAGGTGGGTGCATAACTGGCTGCATAACCATTCTCAGAGAGTAGTTATTAATGGTTCACAATCATGCTGGAAGGCCATAAGGGGGATTCCGCTGGGGTCTGTTTTGGGACCGGCTCTGTTCAATATCTTCTTCAATGATTTAGAAGATAGATGGCACAGAGAGTATGCTTATTAAGTTTGCAGATGATACCAAGCTGGGAGGGGTTACAAGTGCTTTGGAAGATAGGGTCAAAATTCAAAATGAACTGCACAAACTGGAGAAATGGTTTGGGGTAAATAGGGGGGAGTTTAATAAGGACAAATGCAAAGTGCTCCACTTAGGAAGGAATAATCCATTTCACACATACAGAATGGGAAGTGCCTGTCTAAAAAGGAGTACTGCAGAAAAGGATCTAGGGGTCATAGTGAACCACAAGCTAAATATGAATCAATAGTATGACACTGTTGCAAAAAAAGAAACATGATCCTGGAATGCATTAACAGGAGAGTTGTGAGCAAGACACAAGTCGTCATTCTTCTGCTGTACTCTGCACTGATTAGGCCTCAGTTAAAGTATTGTGTCCAGTTCTAGACACCACATTACAAGAAAGATGTGGAAAAATTGGAGAAGGTCCAGAGAAGAACAAAAAAAATGATTAAAGGTCTAGAAAGCATGTCCTATGAGTGAAGACTGAAAAAACTGGGCTTGTGTAGTTTAGAAACGAGAAGCCTGAGAGGGGACATGATAGCAGTTTTCAAGTATCTAAAAGGGTGTCACAGAGAGGAGGGAGAAAAATTGTTCTCCTTGGCCTCTGATGATAGGATAAGAAGCAATGGGTTTAAACTGCATCAAGGGAGGTTTAGATTGGACATTAGGAAAAACTTCCTGACTATCAGGGTGATTAAACACTGGAATAAATTGCGTCGGGGGTGGGGGGAAGGGCTTGTGGAATCTCTATCACTGGAGATATTTAAGAGCAGGTTAGATAAACATCTAAACAGTGCTTATTCCTGCCATGAGAGCAGGGGACTAGACTCGATGACCTCTCGAGGTCCCTTCCAGTCCCAATATTCTATGATTCTGTGATTGTAACCCAGGGCCAACCCACAAGCAAGTACAGCCTCCCTGACACACGGCAGTTCTGTGCTGCCTGGGATACTGTCCGCTGTGGTAGTCTTGCAGCATAGTGGGTGGCCCCTGCTGTGGCCTGATGCTGAACCAGTCCCACGTAGTTGGGTGGGGAGAGATCCCAGCCAGTCAGCATCTCTTCAGGGGAGGGGAGAGATTGTGGCAATAAGAAAGGAACCTTAAGGGGGAACACAGTACACCTGCCCCAGAGTTCACTTGCCACCACTGGACTTTATAACTTTTAATATAAATTTAAGCTGCTATTGTCATGTTTGGTGTAGCAGGTGGTCTAAATGTCTAAAGTCCGGTCCTATCCTCAGATTTAAGTTAGCAGCAGCCTCTTTATACAATGCATGCGGAGAGGCGGATGCCCAAGAATGGGAACCCAGGTGAGCACACTAAACACTAGACTAAAAAACCACTCACTCTTGCTGGCCTAATGAGTATTTAAGAACACAAAATAGAAAAGCTTTTACAGAAGAGCCTGAGAGGAACCTCACCACAGAGCCCAGTGGCTAAGGCATTTATTTAGGAAATGCGAGACCTGGCTACAAGTCACAGGTTCGAGTGCCTGATTAAAGCAGTATTGCCTACATGGGAGGTGTGTGCGCAAACCAGCAGGATAAAGAAATAATACATCCTGTATTTTGTGCAAGGCTTGTGCCATCAGGCCTGCTCTTAGGTGGTCTTTGAGAATGCCTGCTGATCATACAAGCTAGGAAGGGGAAATGCCTATTTTGAGACTCACACAAGCATTTATGATAGTGATAGAAATGTAGCCGTGTTAGTCTGGTGTAGCTGAAACAAAAAACAGGACTATATGTAGCACTTTAAAGACTAACAAGATGGTTTATTAGGTGATGAGCTTTCGTGGGCCAGACCTACTTCCTCAGATCAAATAGTGGAAGAAAATTGTCACAACCATATATACCAAAGGATACAATTTAAAAAAATGAACACACATGAAAAGGACAAATCAAATTTCAGAACAGAAGGCGGATGGGGGGGGGGGGAAGTAAATGTCTGTGAGCTAATGATATTAGAGGTGATAATTGGGGAAGCTATCTTTGTAATGGGTAAGATAATTAGAGTCTTTATTCAAATTTTGAGTGTAAAGTGTCGAATTTAAGCATGAATGATAGTTCAGAGGATTCCCTTTCAAGTGTAGTCTTAAAAGGCCTTTGAAGCAGGATGCAGGTAATCAAGTCGTTGAGACAATGTCCTTTCTGGTTGAAATGGCAAGAAACTGTTTTTTCTTTGTGATCCTGTCTAATATCTGTTTTGTGGGCGTTGATCCTTTGGCGAAGTATCTGAGACATTTGCCCAATGTACATAGCAGACGGACACTTTCGGCACATGATAGCATAAATTATATTTCTGGATGCACAGGAATATGTGTTCTTGATCTTATGACTCACTTGGTTAGGTCCAATAATGGTATCAGCAGAGTGAATATGTGGACAAAGCTGGCAACGGGTTTGTTGCAAGGAAGGTACCAGGGTTGGTATTAGTGTGGTATGTCTTGTGGTTGTTGGTAAGAATCATCTTGAGGTTAGGTGGTTGTCTATAGGAGACTATGGGTCTGTCTCCCAGAGCCTCTCAGAGTTTAGTATCCTGTTCCAGTATAGGCTGTAGTTTATTGATAATGTGTTGGACAGGTTTAAGATGGGGGCTGTAGGTGATGACAAGTGGTGTTCTATTGTTGGTTTTCTTGGGTGTGTCTTGAAGTAGTTGGTTTCTAGGTATTCGTCTGGCTCTTTCAATTTGCTTTTTACTTTCTCCGGGTGGGTAGTTGAGGTTTATAAATACTTGGTAGAGATCCTGAAGTTTCTGGTCTCTGTCAGTGGGATCTGAGAAGCTTGATGGTATCCGAGTTTGGGCAGCTTTGGGCATGTCCTCTGGGTGAAATTTTGGTCCCTTGCAAGCTGCAGGATTAGGCAGTAGTTAAGAGGGAAGGGAAGGTTTTGAGGAGCTAAATTTTCACTTTGAATGTCATATGTCACTTCTGAAGGCAAAACACCAGAGGGGATAATGACATATGTTGTAAGTGAAATTGATTTGTATCCTTCTGAGAGAGTTCACAGTATAGCAAGGTCTCATTTATCTCCACCAATGCCTAGCTACCAGGTTCACCTGACAGATCACTAGTAATAGAAATTTGCCCAGCTGTGCCTTGAAATAAACCTTCCAGAATCTTTATGCAACTGCTCCAGCAATGGACTGCTTAATTTGGAATGAAAGATGCCAGGGCTCAAGCAATTAGGTGCTGGGGCTCATGCAATTTTTTTTTTTAATTTTCATGACTAACTCAGCAAGTCCAGAGGTACCAGGAACATGAACTGCCAACACTGCTGCTCTTCAAGGAAGAGATGAGCAAGATTTGGACCTCCATCTTCTCAAAGCTCTATGTTTAGATATTTGCCATCACAACTATTTTTGTCAACAATGATTGAGCCACCCAATTAGCCGTGTTATTGTAAATGTATAAATCCTGCTGGTGTATAGCAAAGTAGTCTTTAGACATTCAATATAGCTAACTGCATATGTTCAAAAAATCAAGAGTCAGCCCCCTCCAAATGCTGTAAAATTGGCTAAAACTTTATTTTTTCATTAATGTACTTTTATTTCCCTACCTGTTTTTGAGCCAATAGGGGGTCAAATTTTCAAGCGCCTCTGCACAACCCTGAGAACTAGAAACTTACTTTGATTTAATTGCCTGCTGAGATTAACAAATCACATGATTCTAGGAGTGGGGATTTCAAAATAACACCAAAAAGTTGAGAGTTGTGAGCTGCTCCAGGATAATGCTTTTATCACCTTATTCCTTTCCTGCTATTTTAAGGGAACTCATCAATATGCAAAAAAAGGCAGATAGAGGCAAATATGTTACTTCTAAGATTTCTAAAGCACTCAAGGCATGTCTATACTTGGGAGTTATTTCAAAATAAGGAGAGTTATTTTGAAATAAGGCAAGCGTCCACTCTACCAAGCCTGTTGTTTTGAAATAATGGGCTTGTTATTTTGAAATAACTCCTCCTTGGGAAGAGGAATAAGCTTATTTCAAAATAGTTATTTTGAAATAACTTATTTTGAAATTACCTGGTAGTGTAGACAGAGCGACAGTGAAGTCTCTCTCCCTGATCCCCCCATTTGCTTTTGCTATTTGCAGTGCTGATGTTGTGGTGAACAACAGCTATCTTCTTCCTCCTTGCTAAAGATTTCTCACAACCTACCTGAGAGCAGGTAAATTGAACACTGAGGGCAACTCCTACTGGCATCCAGTAATCATTTTGTGAAGAAAAAGGGAAGCTGACAGGAACAGTTGCTCCTGGTGGCCTCCCATGGCGTGGATGCCTCCAAGGCTTGGCTTAAGGTAAGCTGATTTCAGTTATGCATTTTGCATAGCTGGAGTTGCATACCTTAAGCCAACCTTCTTGGTCTAGTGTAGACCAGGCCTCAAGCCTCCAGCTCTGCAGAGAGCCCTGTAGCTGTGCAGAGACCTAATGGCCCTGGGGACTGGGACAGTGCAAATCAGTTTGAAGAAGGGAATAGAAACTGGTCCTTCCATAATTTTTCTGTACTCTTTGGAAAGAGCAGGTCAGAAATTTGAACTACCTTTACATAGTCTATAATATTTCCACATTCTTTTTCAATCTTTTCCTCAGGCCCTTCATTTTACTTCTTCACAGGTTCATATAATTCTTATCAGCGCTGTTCAACTTTTACCATTACCTTTGCATCTCTGCTTGATAAAGAAAATTCTCATGAGAGCAATGTGGAGATAGAAGATTTAAATTGTGATAAAATTGCAATTTTTCTCAGTGCTGCAAAATTTCCTTAAACAAGCCAAATTATTTCCCATTTAACTTTCAGATGATGCTGGTTTTAGTTACACAATTGCTACCAAAAACAAAACAAAACCACTACATGGAGATATTGTCAAGGTTTCTAAAGAGTCACTTTCATATTCTTTATTTCATTAGACTTCTTTGATATTATCTGTCATGGTATTTAAGATGTCAGAGTTACATTATTCAGACTCAATGGAGATAATGTATAAGTTTTGATGATTCATCCTCATTCTATTTTTGGTTAAGCTTTTTTAAATGTGTAGTAATGTTTTTGTTTTTCTTCCCTGAGATAATATTTTAGCTTCCTTGCTTTTCATATTACTGCATACCAGGACTGAATTCTTTGCACACTATCTGAAGTGTTTTGGATTTCATGTTTATAAGCCCCAACCCAGCAAACATATGTGACAGATGCTTAAATTTAAGCATCTGCTTAAGTATTTTACTGGATTTGAGATGTCAATGTCAGTAAGTTTATTCTGAAGTAAATCATTTTGAACACACAAACTAGTTTTGTATTGAAAACTGTCTGGGTTAGTTGATACATTTACCCACTCTTTACATTCCATTCCTGTTTAAATACTGTAACATACAGAGGATCCCCTAACAGACAGTAAGCAAAAGTGCATTTTATTAAGGTGCAATACTTGTAGATTTACCAGTATTGATCAGGTACATACTTTATTTGAAATTATATCTATATATATAATAAAGGCAGCAAACACCTACAATACTTTGTTTAAATAACACTTTGATCATTCCCTTTCTGAAATGTCTCCTGTGTCAAGTACATTATTGTCAATCAGAAAATATCCTTAATTGTTAATATCTGTTTATCTTTCCATTTAGCTGATTCACCTATATACACTCAATATCTAGAAAGTATAAATGATAATGTACAGGGGTGGTTGGTGCTTTATCCTATTTATAATCTTTAAACCTGTTTCCCTGGAACCCGTTGGGGGTATCAGAAGGGTATGTTACTTTACCAATCTGCCTGTGAGAAAAAAAAAGCACAGTTCTTCCAATGTTTGCTCAGACCTCAAATGTCCTTCAACTGTTCTCCTCCCTTGTTCTAGGAAAGGAAAATGAAACTTGAAGACCCATTGAAATAGTGAACTCAAAAAATGTCCTATTAACTGAAAGGTCCAACAAGCAGTCCTATATATTCAATAGGCCTACTTATGGGCTCTGGTTTAAGTCCAGCTGTGCACCTGTGCAGGGAGTATGGCAATAAGGAGCTGCTTTTTTCCCCCTGTGTGGACTACCTACTTAACTAGACCCTGTGTGGTGGGAAACTCAGGCCCCAGACCTTGTGTGGTAGACTGCTATTCTCCACAGTCCACCAGTGGGAAGCAGACCATGTAGTGGACACTGCCCCATCCCCATCATTCAAGTGCCCCTCCAGCTATTACAGCTAGTCTACTTTATAGCTCACAATCAGTATTCTGCTATTTATTTCCTGAGGGAAGTACATGAGTGTTGCAAAAAAGGGGGAGATAAAGGATCTTTTTAGATTGCAGGTCTCAGGGGGAAATTTGAGAGAGACAGAACAGACTTATCTGTCTAGTTTGAACTGATCACTTTTCTAGTAGAAGAGCACTTTACAACATAGGGGCTAATTTTTTCTCATTGAATATGAATTTTGTCACTGACTTCAGATGGTGTCTAATACATGTTAGTGCTTTTATTTATTTTTTTCACAATAGATGAAATTGCTATTTCTTAACTATCAGCTACTTCAACACTCAGACTTGTTCCAGTGATTTCAAAATCACTATATTGCTATATCATCTCACATAATGAGGATTCCAAAATTCATTCTCTGATTGTGATATCATACTTAACATTTGTAGCAATGTGTGTCATTAAGATATGAAGATGCACTAATTTATTAGAAGACAGCAGATTTGAAAAGAGAATCTTAGTAGTAAAGAGAAATGTTTTCAAAGATAGAGTGTGAGGGCTGAATTTTATAAGAAAAGGAAAATAACAAAATTTGCTGAAGATTAAATTAAGTGAGGGATAGAAAGAGGTGGTCATACATGACTGAAATTTACCTAACAATAACAGCAAAATCTTTTTCCAACTTGTCTTGCTTCTTCCAGATTTTCAGGGCTTGTAAACTCTTGTTTGTAAGCCAGAGTAAAATTTTAAAAATCTGCAACCCCACAGAATTAAATAAAAGATATAGTAGAGACTTTAGATTGTACTTTTTCCTGTGACTTCTGTTACTATCTTCTACTTTCAATTACTGCTCAGTACAAGTCTATCTGGTTGCAAAACAGGTTCTACACCTGCTGCCATATATAGAGGAAATCAATCAACAAGGACTAAATTCAGCCTTCCACTACAACACAAAGTGCTTAGCTTGGTATTCATATAAATGACTGAAGAACTTCTTAACTTACAACCTATCTTCCAAAGAGTACTGATTTCCAGAGTAACCCATGTCTGTAAACCACTTCTTCCCATCCCCCAACATCATCATCTCCCTGCAAACTGAAACATTTCATTTCCTGTGTCAGTGTTAGCTTTGGGCTGATAGTTACGCTGTTTTCATGTGGACATAAACCAACACTTTAAAGTGTCCATTAATTTTGAGTGCTTCTGTGGGTTGCAGACATGGGTTAGTCTGGAAAACACACTCTTTGGAAGATAGGTTGTAATGTAAGATGTTATGCAACACTTTGAAATATTAGTTTGTCTACATGCAAACAGCCCAACGGTATCTTCCCTGGGGATAGGTTTTGTTCAGTAAATACTTTTAAAGTATGAATGGTATATGCTTTTTAAAAGTTTGTCAAATTTCACTCAAGTACAACTCCACAAACCTCTTTTTAGACCCAGGAAAAGGTCTTGTTTATTTTAATATGATGGCCTATGGTTTGTAGACATTACCATATTATTAATATTAAAATAAGTTTCCAACTCCACAGATGTCCCCGTCTGCCCTCATCAAAGAACTACAGAACCACCTAGCCATGACAAATCTAAGCCAATGAAGCAAAGGGGCATATGAAATATTCTGGTCCAGATACTCATTTGCTATAAATTGGCATAGGTTTTCAATGGAGTATGGTGTAGATCTGGCCCTCACCATGGAAATGTTTTAAAAACTATCACAACAAAGTCAACATTATAAGAACAACAAATAACAAAAGGCATTTTCTACTCCAGGATTTTCAGTGTCACTGCTGTCACCCACCCATTTCATTGGGGCGGGGATAAAAAGAGTTATTGCAGAATTGTACATCTTTAATTCCATTGTTAGATTCTTCTGCCACTATGTTCTCACATTTCATCAGCTGACTTTCTTGGAGACTTTGCTGTTAGTTTCTTATCTCCTGTATTCTTTGTAGGATTTGCACTATGGCTATGTTAAAGATGGAGAACTGAACAATGTAAATTCCAGAAGTTTTATGAGCTATTTCTTAGAAATGTTAACCACCTCTCTCTGAAAAAATTTTGCTGATAAATCTGATTAATAAGATCTGAGTCATATAATAGCAAATACATTTTGCAAATTATCTTGTGGGTCATTTGAGTATAAGAACAGAGTTCCCCAAAACTGTGACTTTACCTCCAGGGTAGCATCTTACAGAATACTGGGTATAACATGCAAAAAAATTGTTAAATTTAGCAAACAAAATAATTCAATAAAATTGACATTTAAAATTGACAATAAATGGAAACACGATATAAGCCTAATCATGGTATGTCACTTTTGTTAAATAAATGCCCTTGCTATTGGTTAATGAGGATGATAATCTAATAAACATCTATTAGAAATACACATTTTTAATCTGCAGGCCCAGCATATCCTATTCAATCAAAGAATTAAAGGATGGGTATTAAATGCCATTCAACATGGTTTTATGGCAAATAGATCTTTTTAGAAAAAATATCTTTATTTGATGAGAGTATATATTTGGCTGATTAAGATAATATCTAGCTATAGGCTAGTTTGCACAAACATATAGTTTGCAACAAGTTGGGTGTGTATCTATACCACACTAGCCTGCCAGGGACTGTCTCTATAGACTCTGCTGACACACTTTCACAGTTCCTCAATGTACTTTGATCTAATCACTTTGAAATAGGACGAGATCAAAGCACATTAAACTGGCTGACGTATGGTAGGTTCACATCCCAGCTTGCCACAAACTAATTGTTCATAAGAACAAGCCCTTAGATTTTTGTAACATGTTTGACTTAGAGCTTTGCAACATTCTGATTAAAAAATAGCACTCCACCCCGTTAACAAAACCCACATTAAATGGACTGAGAACTGGCTAAGCTGGACTGAACTCCAAAACTAGTTGTCACTAAGGATCATCACCAGCTGGGCACACTTCTAGTGGGGCTTTACGGGAATCAGTTCTAAGCCTGATACTATTCAATATTTTTATTTGCAATCGGTAAGTAAAAATAAAATCTCTGATAAAATTAGAGAATCATGATACAGAGTGACGTTGCGAGAAATAATAAGGACAGCGCTGTCATATAGAGTGAGTTGGATTGCTTGATAAGCTGGGCCCAATCAAACAAAATGTATCACAGTATGGCCAAAGATAAGGTTATTAGGGATTTTAAAATTAGATTAATCAACTAATCGAATAGTTGATGGATTTTCCAGCTGGGGCTCTTGTACATTTCAAAGTGGAAACACTGCATGGATCTAGGGGCCAGCGGGGGACTCGAAAGCTTTTGCTTATCAGATAGTCAACTAGTCACTTACACCTCTAAAGGTCATACATCTAGGAACAAAGAATGCAGGCCATACTTACGAAATGGGGAAATGTACCCTGCAAAGCAGTGATTCTGACAGGGACTGAAGTCATGGGGCAAGAAAAGGAAGTATGACCTTTGGATGTATAAATAAGGCCTTAATGAATAGGATCAGGGAGTAGATTTTTTACTTCTCTACATGGCTTTGGTAAGATCAATAGTGCATCTAGTTCTGGTGTCCAAATTTGTCAAAGGATGTTCAAATACTGAAGAGGGTACAAGGAAGAGACACACACACACACACTCAAGAGCAAGAAAATATATTCCCCAGTGGAAAATTTAAGGAGCTCAATCCTTTTAACTTATCAAAAAGATCAAAAGGTAACTTGATTCTAGAGTTGCCAGGTGTCCACTCTTCAACCAAAACACCTGGTTGAAAAGACACCCTGGCAGCTCCAGTCAGCACTGCTAACCAGGCTGTTAAAGGTCTGGTTGGCAGCACAGTGGGGCTAAGGAAGGCTCACTGCTGTGCATTGGCTCTGCCCGGCTCCCAGAAGCTGTGGCATCCCCCATCCCACTTAGCCAGGGTTCCTCGTGCTTCCTCTGCCCCAAGTGCCAGTTCCACAGCATTCATTGGAAACCCCAGCCAATGGGAACTGTGGGAGTGGTGCCTGTGAATGGGCCAGTGTACAAAGCTTGATGATTTCCCTGTTCTGTTCATTCCCTCTGGGATACCTAGCACTGAGCACTATCAGAGAACAGGACACTGGGTTTCATGGACCTGACCCCTTATGGCCATTCACATATTCTTAAATCTTGTTGCTATACAAGTTGCGTGGCTGAGGCCATCTGGTAGCAACTTCGCTGTTTGAAAAAAATATCAAGGAAATGTGCACATGGCTTAATCAAACACCAATATACCTAAATATGTCTACCTCTGTCCTGATTTACATGAAGCCAAATATTACCGCAATCTCACTTGACCCTATTATGTAGTGTTGTTTATAATGGGATAGTTCAGCCAGTGCAGCTGAACAAAGCTTATTGAAAAACTTCAATAAGTTGTGAGGTACAGACTCCACTAATCCACCTTTGTGACCCTTTGATCCTGAGGCCCATAGGTGCTAACATCTAGACTCCACCACACATTAAAGTAACTGAGGGTTGCTCTAACTTGTAACACCTGCTCCCTAGGGCAATTACAGCTATATTCCTGGCATCAGTTCAGCTATTTTGCACCACTCCATTGGTACAAAGCATCTCTACAGCTGGTTTAACTAGCTCCTTAAGAATTCCCACTGTGTTATAGAATCCTTATTTGGCTTAGCCATACCCCAGTCTTATTCTCTTTGGTCAGAAGCTGGAAAGAAGAACATAGGTGCTATTAAGGTGGTTCTATGCCAGCTGAAGACTCCATAATGCAGTGCAAAATAGCTGAAACAAAACCAGAAATCTAGCCCGACATCCTTGTGTGGTAACTTTGCCCCTATACTAAATTTCACATGCTGAAAAAGTTAATTGTTTTTACAATAAAATACTAGGAACGATTTTTTATTTACAAATTATTATAAACAAAGCAATCAGCTGCATAAATGGAACAGAGCTAATGTGACTCCTGTATGTAGGCTCTCTCTTTAACAGTTTACGCTACAGTCTAACTGCATGTTTTCATAAGAACACATTGTATACAAAAGTTTTCCGGGAGTTTATTTCAGCTGGTCCAATTCATAAAAATCATTTGACTTATTTCCATGTCATTCTTCTGTACTTTGCTGAAGGAAATATGTTTTTCCTCAGCAATTACTGTTTTATAGTCATAAAATCCCAGATTTTCTTTTATATGTGGCATCCTCAATGACATAAATAAGGCTTGTGGTTAGAACATTGAGAAGACACTATTTAATTCTAAAGGGCTCCTGAGTTCAGTCTATAAAAGGCCATTTCTTAATCGAGACACGTCCCTTTTGCACACATCCTGGGCTGAAACTATATTTATCTTTATGGAAAACAAGATACGATGCAGTTTTCTGAATGCCAGAACAAGTAACGTGACAAGAAGCACCAAGAATATAATGGAAAAAAGGCAATACAACCAGCTGCACAAGTGAGGAAAGTTGGTAGTCTTTGAAAGAAAGAACATTGATACTGAAGATCAATGAAGGCATGTGCCAACAATGAAAATAGGATGGCTTTAGAGTCATGGGGCTTTGGGGTAATTTCTGACAGATACAAGCTATTTAGCTTGTAGCTACCAGAACTTGCAAGGCATTTTTAAAAACCTGACCATACAGAAGTGCTGTGTTGAACAAAGGCAAAAACTGCAGGGGTGTCTTTTATAGACTTTCAGGACTAGATGAATTTAGAAGTGAAAAAGAAAAGGCCTTTCAGGAAGAAGTGGTGTATATAGGTTTGGAGTAGACAGGGTGTTAGCTCACCAGTGCCTGTTGATCCTAATTCCTGATCAGCTATAGAGGAGTTTGAAACAGTGGGCTATTTAACTCATGATAGACTTTATACCAGGGCTACTCAACATGCGGCCCGCGACCCATTTGTTTGCAGCCCGCAGTGCAGTTTGGGTTTACACGGGGCTCAAGATGTGGCCCGCAGGTGGGATCCTGTGAACATGACCTCCACTGGGAACACGCTCCACAACAGCGAAGTAAATATTTGAAAGACGCAAGTGGATGGGCTGGCTGGAACAGATGAGTACAGGGTGTCAGTGTTTTTAGCCCCCAGGGAGGTGGTGCCGGGAGCACCAAGGCATTGTGTTAAACAAGTTATTTGCATATATATTTGCAATGTATATGCAACCACACTTAAGTTGCAGCCCTCGGCATATGCTGTGAGTATCATTGTGGCCCCTAGGGCTTCCAAAGTTGAGTAGCCCTGCTTTACACTGTGGCCCAAACTATACAGGTCCATATTGGTCAGAGAAATACATAAATTACACTGTGCCAAATCCAAAGCTTACTGAAGTCAATAGCAAGAGTCCCATTGACTTCAATAGATATGACACCAGGTCAAGGAGAACAATTTTATAGACCAAATAACAGATAATCCAACCAAGATAAAAATCCACCTATTTGCTGACCAACCAACTCAAGGTACATTTTGAAAGGGGGCCAGCAGCCTTCCCGAGGAACTTGTTGGGATATCAAAGAGATTCCTTGTAAGGTCTCTCCACCTTCCACATCTGTGATGATGCAGAGATATCAAACATCTGCCACTGAAATAAATCTGCATATCCCAAACAGATTCCATACAAACACACCTACCCAGAGCCCTGCCAGATTAAATGTGAGATTTGAGCTCAGAGCCTCCACAAGGCAGTGCATTTTGCTGCCATTATTTAGTTTATAGAATACTTTAATCCTTCCATCCCCAGACAGTGTACGATTGGTAGGATCTTATTTCTGAACACATGGCTCTGTAGCAGTAGAGCTTCTAAAACTAACCAAAACCTCCCATATCTGTTTCAGAAGACAAGAATTCCTCTTTGCTTTTTAAAAAAATGTGTTAGTTAATTTTAGGCCCACTTTTGCAGTTTCTATGCTGGCAGATGTCCCAGTGTAATCAATGGGACATCTTAAGGGCATAACGCCTATAGAATCTTCAGTCTTCATTTGTATTGAACCACCTTGGATGTCGATTATTTAACACACAGCTAATATCCTATCTGGCTAATATCCTTATAGAATATCCTTTTCTGTTGCTATTATTTTTTTGCTACTAAAATTATGCTCCATATCTTTCACTACAATTACAAGATCTAGAGCAGAATTTCTGGTGCAAATGTTGGCATTTACATAAGTACATTGGCATGTTGTCTCCCCTCCCAGCCTAGTGACTCCATATATCAGTGATGTTGTTAGCACTGATGACATGTTTTAGTTGTCAGCCTCAATCTTTATTTTTGTCAGTTTTTTTGTGAGAATTGCACTGGCGCCTCACTGGCAAGTAGTGCTTCTTAATAAGTTGAACTTTATTGTTTTGCTCTAATAGAATGATGTGATTGCCTCATATGGTCAAGAAAAAGAGAATCCGCATGCCCAAGCTTAAATACTACATTTAATTTCTGCTCGCTGTAACTCTGTCCAGATGCTGGTACTCTATGTGCCCACGAAAATTAGACGGTTTTCTTTCTTTTCAGTCTCTCTGAGAATCTCTGTGCTCTGACTCACATAGAAAAAAGAATGGAAGGAATGTGAGGCAACTGCATACAGTACATTGTATTTTGAGAGTCCAGGATCTATTGAAATGGGACTCAAAGCCTCAACACTTCCAACAGTAAGATACTGAAGGTTGCTGAAATTGTATTTCTCGGTGAACAAATTTTAGGCTTAGCTGGCCCTCCTGCTGAAAAGACAGTTGTCTTTTTATTCATTTGTGGTTGAGGTTTCATATCTTCTTGTATGGAAAGCATATTGGTTAGTTCTCTCAAAATTTTCTGCCTCAACTTTTTGTCAAGGGAACATTATTGGGACATCAAAAGTAACACCTCTCTGCAGAGCCTACCTCAATCCCACTTTACACAAGGACCTGATCTCATACTCTTTTGAAAGCCACGGGCTAAAAAAATCCTATGAATAAGTCATAAGGCCCAACTCTCCTCTGCATCCTAATGTTAAAGCCTTATTGACAGATGTGTATCTGCTTGATGTGGGTCCACATAAAAAGGACTTGAGCACTCCTTCTATAATGTGATATTTTCAGTGTACCCCTCAACCCAAAATTTGGTAGGACTAAACACACGTGCAGGACTATCTAAATGATGTTGTCTGGGTTCAGAGGTTAAGTTGTGTTTTCTGTATCCAGCATTTGGTTACCAAATAAATAGAGTAATAATACCCAAATCCTGAAAAATACACCTGCTATACAAGTCAGCTAACCCCAAACCCCACAGAATGTATTGAAAAAAACCCGATCCTGCAGGACTGTTTGGGACAAGCTGCCACGTCTGCAGCTGTAATGATTCCATGAAAGTCCTGTTTTCTGTTTGCTCCCAGAGCCCACTGGTTTTAATCTAAAAATTTGGATATTTTGCCAAATGTCATTTGTTCAGAAGAGCAATCTTCTTGTGTGGGAGAAATCATGGATCCAAACAGTGATCATTTTGCCAAATTAAAGTAAAAAGAAGGCTGAAAATGGAAAATTTTGTTTAAATCACAAGCCCCCATGGAGTCGGGTGAATGGCAATAGCTGGGACTGCAAACCACATGTAACATGTTGTTATCTTCTTAATACAGTAGAAGAATCATAGCATCATAGAGCTGGAAGAGACCTTAGAAGGCCATCAAGTCCAGCCCCCCTGCCCAAGGCAGGACCAATCCCCATTAAATCAACCCAGCCAGGACTTTGTCAAGCCAAGACAAACACCTCTAGGGATGAAGACTCTACTACTTCCCTAGGTAACCCATTCCAGTGCTTCACCACCCTCCTAGTGAAATAGTTTTTCCTAATATCCAACCTGGACCTCTCCCACCGCAACTTGAGATGGGGGGGGGGGGGAGGCAAATTGGGATTAGCAGTGGCCAGAACAAATCTATTTAAAGCAACAATGGATTTTTGTAGGCTGTCCTATCTCAAGTTCTATATATCAAGTATATTGCTCCCCACAGGTGTACTGAAGAAGCAATAAAGGCAAAGAAAAAAGGGGTCCACAAATATTTAGCACCCATTGAAGAAAACTCCTCTAACAAAACCCTGAAGGTTCAAGCTACTGCTGAGGACTAAAGTTAAGAAATGTGAGAACCAACTCAGTATCTACAGGGTGTAAGTTCTCTGTACAAACCTCTTGGCCCTTGTGCTTGCATGGAATAAAACTGAACCCTGAAGAGGACCCTAATTATTTACACAAGGTGCTACTGTATCAATGGCTAAACTGAGCTACTGCTGCATAATCTAGAGCTCCATCGTTCTCAGATTTCAAGAATGGATTCTGAAGGCAACGAGGTTAAAAGTGCAGGACATGCTATATGAGTAAGAAAAGATTCATTTTTCTGGACTCAAGTCCAACCATGAAAAGAAATTTTTAACCAAGAAAGCAGGAGCTGGATGAAGGCATTTTTATTGCTCTTCACCCAATTATGGGCCTTCAACATGCCTTTTTGAGGTGAGGGCCTGGGGGTCATTAATTCAATTAACCAGATACTTTGGAGGTAAAGATGGAAGAATAAAGCTGCTAATACCAGGGGAAAGGGTGAATTTGATTATGATCAAGAGGAGATTTGAAACATAATTGTTAAAATTCTGCATTGATAACCCAGCAGTGTTAGCGATATGGCCATTTTTCCTCATTTTAATTTAAGATGCTTTCCTTTCTTTCATAGCATTCTTTGAAAATGCTTACAGTCTCTCTGGAGGGTTAGCAAGATGATTATCTGCAATTGCTCTTTGATCCTTTTCTCCCAATTGAAATGAGGGTGACACTATTTAATGATGAGGTTGAATACCTGGCTGCATAAAGGCTTAACACCATATCAACTCTCCTGGCTTGAAACTTGTGGGACAAGTTTTTATAAGGAAGAATCTCCACAAGGAAATTCTACCAGAATCTCCTCATGAGATGCGCTTTGTCCCTTCTGGAATAGGACTCTTTGCTAACAACTCCCATGCATCCTAGGAAATCAGCAGAGATCTTCATATACCCAGAAAGCTGGAAACCTCTAGATGGGGGGCCTATGAACATGAAATAATATGGACTAGACCCAGGACTGTTATAACAGCCATGAGATTTTAATTCTCTGGGTGAGAGTACAAGGTACAACTGTATGTCTTGTATCCACTATCTATTTCATCTTAATACAAACCCAGAACTCTCAAAGAAGGTAAACACACATCAGGGAATGCATCTACATCAGCTTGCCTCCTCACTGTGTAAAATGTATTCAGCTATCCCAGAGCCTCTCTCCCTAATTCTTTCTTGGCTGACAATTCACCCAGTGCCCTTCTGGAGAAAGCTGAGGTAACAAAGGCCCAGTTGAATCATATAGCTACACATTCCAAGTTAGGTGACTTAAACCTGATTGAATCATTGGAGGTAGGATCTTTATCAAAGCCTTTAAATACCCACAGAGAAGTAACATAAAAGACTAAATAGTACTAGTCACAACATTCACTAGCCTCAAAACTAGGAATAACTGTCTATGGCTGAAAGCAAAACAAACTCTAGCATGGATATTGTTCAAGAAATGTTTCCCAGTAAAGATAATGGAAAAAATGGAGCTACTTTCTTACAGAACTTTTTATGGGGTACAAACACTAGATGTGTTCAAGGCAAAATTAGTTAAAATGGTCCAGTGTGGATTCTTTCCTATGTAAGATGATTGAGGAATAGTGTTATACAGTGATTGATAAAAATGTTAACTTGGTTTTCCTCTTCAGTTTTGAGTTCAAATGATTCAGTAATTCAAAACAAAACCAAGCTGAAACTGTGAAGTTTCATATCATAACATTGTTGAAACTGAGAATTTGTATTCAATACACAATCACAGACTAACCCACATTTGTTAGTCTTTATGTTGAGTAAATAACATTTTTGTGCTTCAACGCAAGTATTTTTCCTATGGCTCCATCCAGGAGGCTCACCAATGTTATGATGATGTGCCCTTAAAATAGGGTAGGATATTTGTATCCTTTTGTTTCCAAAACATTTAGTGCTATTCGTCATATTGCACTGGAATGAGAATTGCCAATTCCCGATGTTTGAAGCAAAACAAAGATGAACGGACATCCAGCCTACGAACTGTAGGAAAGCTCAAATCCAAACCTAGATCCAAGCATTGCCTTTGTCTCTGCTCTGTAATGAGTCTAACCACAACCAATAATATGAGCCCCTGGAACAGCAAATGTTTGGATCTGAACTTTATAACTCTGGTCCACTTCTAATTCAAATAATAGAACGTATGGATCTGAGCACAATGCATTGAAGTCAATGGAAAAAACTTTCAATGACATCATGAGGCTTTGGATCAGACCCTATTAGAGCTATGAAATAGAAATGACAAAGGCAGCAGCAGGTTCAGTAGATGCTGTGATTTTAGCCCCATTGCCCACAACCAGCATCTAATACTCAGTTGTCTATGCTCAAAGCACAGGGAACATGTTAAAGGGATTTCTGATGGCCAGACTTAAGAAGGGACATGGCCATAAGACAGTGTCCTGTGCCTCTAGGTCACTGTTTTTAATCCAAAGCAGGGAAACAGTAACCAAAAGCTATTACAAGCCAAAGGCCATTTGATGCTTTGTATGCCACGAACTGGACATTTCAGAACAATTTCTAGGGAATGAGTATCCACATCACAAAACCCACCACCACAAAGGACTATAACTTAGTAGAGAAATCAAGGACCTAATGAACATGGAGTTTAAGCCCCTGCCTGAGAGATCATCTGTCCATAACAGGTGCAAGAGAAATTGATGGGATTGTGTGGGGAGGTTGGTATTGAGACAACCGGTGCATTCTCTGTCCTGTGGATAGAAAGTGCATCTTCCAGTATCCTTCAGTTGAACTAACTACACCGTTTAAAAAATTAAAATAAAATGTGCAACAATTCTTTTCAAACAGAAGAAGAACATAGACCTGTATTTTTGATGAGACATTCACGAATAGCTTCGTATCACTGCACCTGCCATATATGAGGCCTTTGTTGATAAAAGCACTGTGAATAGGAGTATCCTTTTGTTAGACATGTCCCATGCTGATAACAGTAAAACAAAAATACTCGAGGCAGGCAGCGGTGAGATTACAGAAGCAAGCACAGTAGAAAAGATGTGTTTTTACTAAGCTCCCTTTGGGCCCTGAAGGGGGAGGGAGGTGAACACTCTGCTTTATTTTGAGTCTGCATTTCAATGAAGAAATAATCTCAGTGTTAAGTATATTGTTCAGAGGCCAACAGAGGAAAAAACTATAGTAATGATTTATTCACGGGAAATGGAGCCAATTGAAGTCCTTGTCTACTCCCTCCATATCACAGCAGGCTGATGTGCAGGTTATTACCTCTGCCCTATCTAGGACCATAGTCAAAGTAACTATTTACTGAAGGAGGAATTTCATTTTTTTAAAAACCCTGGTAGATATGGGTTCCATATCTGATAAATCCTTACTTACAACCATTGAGAATCAAGCCATGTATAGCAGAAAGAAGCAAACAATTTCAAGATGGGTCAGTGGCCCAACAAGAAAAGAAGGATCTAGCCCATTGTTTACAGAGACTAGATAGGATTAGCATTCCTTTTGTGTTTCTGCACAGAGAATATTTTTGAAAAGCTATCCACCTTCAAGTTGTGGTTGCCAATGCTCTTGTGTTGACAGAGAGCGCTTGCATATTAACATGCCCTCACGAGCCAAAATCTGCCTTCAGAGACATACATGCTGACTTTATGGAGAGTTATAAACTTTTATCTAAAAGCAAAATAAGTCCCCAATGAAAATGTTTTCAAACTTCATCTGTGCTAAATATTGCAATAGATCATGGTTAAACCCAGCAACGAGAAGTGATCCATACTATAGTCTGAAACTCAGGGTTTCATTCACTACAATACAGAGAGATAAAGAAGTATATTAATTGTATAATCTCAAAAATTAGCAAGTGCTCTTTCAAACACTGCCCCTACACACTCCTAATGTAAACACAATGAAGTCAGTGGAATTACAACCATGGATTAATTTGGCCAAAAAGTCAGCAAGAGGTTTGCTTGACTAGACTCCAGGAGAAGAACCCTGCAAAGCCATGCATTGCCGAAGCAGATACCAATTTTGTATCAGTGCAGAGCTCTATCCCTGACAACTTTTATATCGAGGGTAAAAAGACAGAGTTAGGAACATGGTT
Organism: Rafetus swinhoei; assembly: GCA_019425775.1. NCBI lineage: Eukaryota > Metazoa > Chordata > Testudines > Trionychidae > Rafetus > Rafetus swinhoei. Next base: position 37,326,071 of record CM033447.1, read on the forward strand.
TGATTGATAATTTTGGTGTTTTTTCCCCAGGATATTTGAAATGGTATTTAGTCCTTCTCTGTGTTATTACGGCTTTTAACAGGGTCCTTTGCTGGAATCTTTGACATTTCCAAAGCCTTTGTTCCAATACAGTGTTTTATTGCATGATTAGAACTATGTAACACTCTTGTGAGCTTTCCTGCAGGCATTGACAAGTTGAAAGCCACAGTTGAATTTTGTTTGTTTTACAATTACACATTTCAAAGCAAAGTAAGAGAAATGTCCTTGCAGTTTGGAAAACAGGACTACTATGTCACAAACTTGTTTTCACTGTCTTTCAATACCAAAACATTTCTCCCTTTCCTTCATCCATATCCAACATCTGCTCGTGTTTTCTTTTCAGTCTTTGCATTTGCTCTCATTTTCAAGTGTTTTTGTAACTATAAAAGCATAGAGAAAATTTGCTTATTAAAAGTGACCTACAAGGGTATCTTGAGTGCAGTTCCCTCAGTACCTAGATAGTCAAACTATTGTAAATAAAACCTATATCTAGGTCCTAGCCAAAGGAAGGAGAGTTGCACTAGTGAAGCTATGTTGGTTTTGTTGTACTAGTGCAAATCTCTACAGTAGGCACAATGCCCCAGTGTGAAATCGGGTGAAGCGTATTTCTGTATGCAACCAGATTAACAGATCCATATAATTACAAAAGGCTGTGCCAATTTCCTTAGTGTAGACAAGACTCATGTTCTCCATGCAGCAGGCTGAAATATACTTCAAAATTGCACAGCAAGTACCAGCAGTCAAGTGATGTTAGAACAGGGGTGGGCAAGATACAATCCACAGGCCAAATCTGGCCCACCAAGCTGTTTGATCTGACCCACAGCCTGCTCTGACACCCCCCCATCTCCAGGCTAATTGTGACCCAGGGGTAGGGGAGCCTTGCCAGGGGCACCTGGCACCAGAGGGAACTGCCAGCTGTTCAAAACTACTGGCAGTTCCCTCTAGGCATCGTGTGCCCTGGCAGGGCCAGGGGTGGGAGACTTTGCGTGCTCCCCCATCCCCAGGCCAATCAGGGCCTGGGGGAAGGGGAACGTGCGAAGTCTCCTCCTCCTGCCAGGGGCAGACAGCACCAGAGAGAACTGCTGGCTGTTCAAAATGGCTGTTGGTTCCCTCTGGGTGCTATGCACCCCTGACAGTGCGGGGTGAGGTGGAGACACCTCCCATTCTCCTCCACTCCACGGGGGAGCGTGCAAAGTCTTTGCCCCTTTGCACATGGTGCCTAGAGGGAACCGCCCCTTCCTCCCAAGGCCCCGCCCCTTCTTCCTGAGGCCCTACCCCTTCCAAGGTTGCCTGCGACCATTACCAATATTCATAAAGTGGCCCCCTTGCAAAAATTATTGCTCACCTCTGTGTTAAAATATGATGGCAAAAATTTCAGCATGAAGTGTTCCTGTAACGTGATCTCTTTTCTGTGGTTCTGACTAGTATGGCTGTTAAGCAATCACTAGCCTCTATATAGAAGCTGAAGTGCTGAATAAAATCTAAAATCTACAAAGCCCAACACGTTTTGAGATAAGACAGCTGGCGCTGGGGGCCCACAACCCAAGCAATGAAGCATTAGCTGTGCTAGGACTATAAAAATTAAAAAATGAATTCTCTTTACCTTCTCTTGACTAACACCTTGAATGTAACACAGTGTAATGTACAATACCAAGACTTGGATTTCTACACTGTTAGTGAACCTAGCTTTTGAATTCTTTTCATGTGTCTTGATTTGTCAAGGTCTGGCTGCTAAAGGAAACATCTGGCTTCCAATCTTCAGCCCTAACTTTCAGTCCATAAACATCCCAATATTTGATAAGACATACATTTTTTAAAGCAGTGTTTGTGGTTTTCTTTTTCTTGTTGCTTGTTTAACAATAATTTACCGAAGAAGCAGGCTGTGTGTGTTCTTGAGCATCCCAGTGAATTGGTCATGCAAGATAGCATATTTCCCATTCAACAAGGAGCTCACCAAGCTAGACCCATACACACACACCCCACCCACCTACCCCATGGAACTCCACTGACATCAGTAGGACTCCGCATAAGTATGGGGCTCTGCCAGTGAATGGCAGCTTGCAGGATCAGGGCCTGCATCTCCTGAAACAAACTTCCATAGCAGCAGTGTCTGTCCAGAGATGTTGCAACAAAGATACAAAGAGTGGGACCCACTGAAATCAGTGTTTTGCCATCAACTTCAATTGAGCCAGAATTTAATTCCAATGTCTTTCCATTTTTGCACTTTCCCTGCTTATTTTAGCATATGTGGTTACTTTCTTAGTTCAAGACCAGTGAATGGCACTAAGAATTATCCTATGCTCTTTTAAATGGCATTTTTTTACTCATTCTCCGCCTCTGGCTGATATGATGTGCACATAATGTTCTGTAGCATTAGGGCTTGTTCAACTGGGAATTCTATCACTTTCTAAACTCAAATTAAGTGACTCTTTAAAAAAAAAAAAAAAAAAAAAGCAGCAGCTTTGGAGGTTTGGGCTGTATTAGTAATTTGCAACTAATTTGTGTGACTAATGGCCAAAATCAATGGTTAATCATAAAAAAGCAGCTCTCTTGGGTGTGCAAAGTGACAGAGGCTGAATACCACACCAGCTTGTGTATCCACAGAAAAACATTTAGTACTGTGTGTGTGTATAATGTAAAAGACTTCTTTACTACCAAAAATACATGCAATAAAGTCAACAATGCTACAGCGTGTACATGTGAAAACATGTCTAGGATAAAGTCTGCAATTATATACCTAGGCATAAATCCAGATGCACTCCAGGAGAGCAGGATTTGATCCAATAACTCCAGCACAGAAGATCTTGTTGCAATAATACAGTTATGCTAGGCTGGAACTCGCAGCCATATAAAACCCACTGGCCCTCCGGTATGAAAACTTCATCAGGACTGTAGAAATAACAGATAACCAGAGTGATAGGCTTGAAGGTGCCATAGAACATATGGACACCAGATTCATGAAGCTACCACAACCATTATGCACATAGTGTTTATGCTTTGGCTCTCTAATTTTGTAGGGATGAAAAGTTTGGGCCATTCATGGCAATGATGTGCAAAGACTCTGCTCAACCAGAAACTAAAGGAGGTAGAAAAGCAGAGTGCTCTGCATCAGCGTTTGCCCTTAATGTTTTGTTTAAATAGCATCAAATCACACCATGACAGAGCATAGACCTTTTAACAAAGCTCTTATATCCAGAGAGACAGGGGACCTGGTGGTTAATTGCTCTTGGCAGAAATACTGTTCTCATTGTCCTGCAGCACAGTAGGTGCAGAATGTGGGTTTTTCCCACAAAGAACTTAATAAGAAAAAAGATCCTGACACAAAAAGGGCATATCTATGCTGCAGTTAAAAACCCACTGATCCAGACTCAGGCTAAGGGGCTATTTAATTGCGGTGTAGACTTTTGGACTCAGGCTGGAGTAGTTCGGGAGGGGGGGCTCCAAGCCCAGGTCAGCTGGCACAGGCCATTCACACGTGCCTAACTGCAGTGTAGACAAACCAAAAGTAGCACAGGCGACTGCAGGAACTGATGCAGAGAGAACTAATTTTCACATAGTCTGATTATTTTCTACTGGTTTGAAGAGGGACCAGAAACAAAACCTCTACAGACCCACCCACAGAACTTGATCCTCACCTAATGGGGAAACCCTGAGAAGCCAGATGTGGATCCCTTCACCAGGAGCAAATTCCTCACCAGCCCCAATCCCAGCCCTGATTTGCTTTAGAGCAGACTCTGATGTAACACACACACTCTCCCCACCAAGCGGATGTTCGCTAGTTGGGTGTTGCCATATACCACCACACTAAAATGGTGCCCCAACGCCTCACTCCCTGCCCCCAGTATTCTGCCCCTAGTGGAGCCGAATCTCCAGTAAGTGAAATCCATCTGATCTCTGGCCCCTTTGCACTACCAGGACAGTGCAAACAGGATGGATCACCACTCAGGAGCTGGCCCACAGTTGAGCACTACATTGCAATCGCAGGTAGCATGAGCGCAGTGCTAGACAAATGCTTTTCGGTATGATCAGAGTGAGATTTCAAGCCAGATGGGCATTAGTGTTAGTTATCAATTTTTGTATCTGAACTTGAAGTAAATGTTACATAGGGACATAGCAAAAACGTGCTAACCTAATGTCACAAGGCTGCTGTAAATTACATTTGTCACCCAACTGACCCCAAGAATTGTGGGAAATGCAAATGTGGCTCACAATCACTTTTGTCCTGCTCTTGCTGGGCTGCGTAGAGCTCTGCTGCAATTTACCACCTGGCTCAATATTTTCTGACTAATGCATGAGTTGGTATTGATGGCTGTTTTAGTCAGGTACCCAGCTCCCAAGGAAAGTGGGATATTTACTGAAGCTGGCAAGCAGCAGAATTGAAAATATCTGCTGGGAGTCAAAAGAAGGTGTGTATTGCCCAGGTACTATGGCTTCTGTCCTGATTTAATACAGGTGCGAGATCAGAAGCAAATTGTTATCTGGTGTAAGTCAGGATAGCCCTGTTGACTTATGTGAATTTAGAGCAGCTGAAGAACTAGCCTACAGTTTCTCTGCTCAAAGAAAATAAGTTGAAATTCAGTGTGAAATAAACAGAGGAAAGATATCGCAAAAGAATGGTTGAGGAAGAATCTGAATGACAGCCAGAGAGGATGCTACATATTCTTCAATAAAGACAAGGAAAATACATTGCTTCTGGACCTACAATGTAACCTTTTGTAAATCAATGTTTCTATTCAGGGCAAAATTTAGCTCCAAGGTGCACATTGTGTATAGCTTGTTTTATCATCTCATTCCCCACACAGAATTCTTGTTAATGTCAAGAGAGGGTTTGTGTGGGAAATAAGTAGAGATATCTACAGAAAACTGCACATCAGAGAAGAAATGCACAATGATTATCCAAGAGTTCTGCTCCAGAAAAAGGGAAATGAAAAAAAATCAGCACAAAGTTTTCCCTATATTGTTTAAGATAAAGAAAGTAATAGTCGATCCTAAAAGGTGCTGAGAATTATAACTTACACAGATGTGAGAAGCATATTACACTTATGAAGATAAAGTGGTAGAAATATGTTTTTAACATGAGCGTGCGTATCCCAGGCATCGTTCACACAAACAGTGCAAGAAAATCAAAGATATAGTACTATACTAGTGCATGTAGTATCAAGTAAAATAAAAAAAAGTGAGCTTGACCACCACAGAAGAGGAAACAATTTCTATTTCTGTTTATTAAAATTTCAAAAGACAGACAATGGAGACACACTACCTTCTAATTCCACAAGTTTATAAAGACACCAGATGAGGTTTTCTGTTAGTTTTGCCAGGTTGCATTAAACATTGATTTACCGGAGTAATGTCTGCTGTATACATAGTTTGAATCCATAAACAGTAATAATAATAATAATGAAGAGTGTACTCAGAAAAGCCTTTGAATATAATCCAAGAGTGAATTCCTCCAAACTCCTCATGCACCACTCGTAATTCTTCAGTATGCACTGCTGCAAGTGAAAGTAAATATATATATTTTCTGAACCAAAAATTGAAAGAATGATTTTATTCCAAAAAAAGAAATTTGTTAGTGCTTTATCTATAGTATGCTGCCCCACCAATTGGCTACATGCTAGGAAATAATGCAGCTGTCTTCTGCTCTTATTTATAGTATATCATAAGCAGCTCTTTTCTGGCTTATGTACTTATTTCACTATAACACTTTTCATGCCAGCATAAATGCTATTCTACAGAATACACATAGGCTGCAATTCTAACTGTTTTCAGTCACTCATAACTTTTTGAAATATTCACCTTTCAGGCTGAAATTTTTGTACTTTGGTCTCTGACCAAATGTTCTGTATTCATCTTTAAGACTAATCAAAATGGATCAGCTGTTTGAGAGTATAAAAAAGGAAAGAGAATAAAATCTCCACTTTAAAGAGTTGGAACTTACTTTATGTAAAAGAGTTCTACGCACTAATTCAAACACTCAAAGTTAAAATTTGGCATGGAAATATCCCTCATTGAGGAAAAGTGCCCTGGAGTGTTCTGGTGAAGTTTGGTGTTGACTGAAATGACTTATGAATCTTTGGAAATCACATGCCAAGCACCCGGAGTACATTTTGTACAAGATTTTTGATGGGCTCATAAAGCAATTTGCTAGGAAAGGCTGCAGCACACATGTCTGGCCAACTCAACTGCATCCTGAGAAGTTTAAGGCAAGCAAATATAGGCTGAGACATAGGCTCCTGGGACTTTCTGTAAACATCTGTGCAAGGAACATTGTTCACAAAGTTTGTGCATGGGGGAAATGTTGTAAAGATGCAGTACACAAGTATTTGCACTAAAAGTGCTTGCACAGATATTGTGAAGCCACCTTGTAGGTTTAAAAGCCATACAACCAGGGAAAAGAAACATGTGAACTAGCAACGGTTATGGCAAATAGTATTTAAGAAATGGGTTATGAAAACTTCTAGGATGCCTGGAAACTTTCTGACAATGAACAAATTTATTTTTAAAATAACTGTTTATAGTTAATTCATTCATGGAAATCGTGCTAAATTCATCAGATCCTTTGTTCAGTGCATATAGTTCACCCTGCTCTAGTCACAACTGAGACCCTCTGTGTGTTTCATTTTGCAATTGAAGTCATAATCATGGGTTATTCATAACATCATAGTCTTTCCATGGGGCACAAAGTTAGTATTCTAACCTCACTCCACAGTCGAGCAATGGAAAAGATCATTTGGGAGAAAGCCATTATTTCACCAACCAACTCCTTTGAACATTGATAAAAATAGGACAGACTAGGAAAAGTGCATAAAAAATTGAATGCATGCCACTACTTGTGACATTGAAAACAACTGCTACTAAAGCCAAGTTTTATTTGACAAATAAGAGGAGATCGATGGTCCACCAAAAGGAATACATAGCTCTGCCAAAACATACTTCTTGTTCTAGATCCTCAGCTGTAGCTGAAAGGGGAGAGAGCAAAGGCAAGTTTTAAGGCACCTTTGCAACTCCATGAACCCATATGGAAGCCTCTACATGATGTCCAGCTGCTTACAACCCCAAGAGGCCATTCCAATAGCTGAGATGACCAAGGTGTAGCAATACTTTGGCCCGGATATACAGAGAAGCTGACAAAGAACCTCTGTGTGGCTTTTTGCCATCTAGGGATATCATCTGGGTGGGGCAGGGGATGCAGGGGAATGAGCACCAGGTCAGATTTACCAAGTTTCTGACAGCTTTTGTACAAAAACTACAACAAACATTTTTAACTCAAAAATTCAGCTATAAAAAGTGATATTCAAAATTCTAGCCTTTCACTGCCTGCTACTTTGAACATGAGAACCACAAAAAACAGATTATGAAGGGATTAATGTTGGTATAATGAGTGAATAAATTTAAACCTCAAAGAGCCATGACTGCTGACCTTGTTGAAACCAAGCACAGTCTCATTGAGTTCATTAGAGGCTGTCATATGTGTTAAGGCTACAGGATGAGATCTACAATTTGAAATAATATTTTCAAGGTGATCTTTAGTGCAATTTGTTGCCCCCACATCCCATATAGTAGATTATGGAAGATGAGTAAAAACTGGAACTAGGGACAAAATTCCCCATCATCCATGACTGGTTTGCAACATGTAAATAATAGGAACTTAATTGTTCAAAACAGATTGTACATTATCATTATTATGAATTCAAGGTGCTTTATGAATCCGCTGCTAGTTGGAACATATTTTTAGTCTCAATCTCAAAAACCCGTCAGAATTAGTTTTGTTAAAGCTAAGAGAATGAAACAGGTCAAATCAATTATGAAAAATTTAATTAAGATGGACCCATATGAAGCACTATAAAAGCAGCTGCACATATGGCTATAAAGAAGTCAAAGCACTTAATGGCATGAATATCCATGACATCATAACGTCCTTTAGTCCTTCATCTTTTTGCATATGGGCTACACTGAAGGAAGGAAAAAAACCTGCCACCACTTTGTCCTCTTTAGAAATTTTTCATACGAACTTTTCCACAAATTATCCCCCAACATAAAACTTTCCAAGAGAGTTTAGAATTACTTTCAGAAACACTACCTCTAATATGCTTACTGCTCATAAAACACTCTCTTATATTCAAAAATTTCCACTAGTTAAATTAAATTTGACAACACAGGATGATGCAAACAAATTTTCCACAATTTCAGGAAGTTCTATATTCCAGCAAAGTCGTTTTTATTTGTTCATCATGCTTTTAAAAAGCATGTCTTGACATTCTATTTTAAATTCCTTCTTTTAAATAAGAATTTTTCTGCTTTTTTATTTATGCTCAAGGCCCCAGCCCTGCAAATTCTTATGAGTAGTGCCATAGAGAAGAAGTGGTTTGGTGAGGTACCTAGAGAATACTCACACAAGTTTTTGCACAATCAGAAACTTAGATTTTTTTTCCCCCCCAACAAACAAGAAGGAGCCAACCTGAGGTATTCCTACAAGTGCGCTTGGGCCTGCTTCTCTCAACAAACTTCTGCCAGACTCAACTACATTGATGTAAAGGCTCCCAACCTTCCAACTCCTGTCTGAGATTTGCAGAGCAATCTTATGGCATACAGAACTCGCCCTATGGGTCATAGCTCTATGGAGCAATCTAACTGATGAGGGATCCCAGGCTTCTGTTCCGCCCTGGCTTGAGGCAAGAGTATGGGGAGTGAAGAAGGGAGCTACCATATTCACCCCCAACCTATTGGTTCCTATTCCTCTCAGTCTTGCTCTGAGGAGAAAAGTAGTCGTTTTGTGGAGCAGTGAACTACTCTCATCTCTTGTCACTCCCCAGTTCCATTCAGAGACCAAAAAACCAGATAATTTCCATTCCCTGACATCAGAAAGAGCAGCAACTTTGCTGCCAGCATTAATAGTAAAAATACAAATACCAGGCCTAACGGAGAGCATACAGGAGACAGGAAGTGCAACTGACAATTGACAGAACAGCAAAAACAACAAGACATAAAATGTTGTCAAAGTCACCAAGGAAACAAACTGAAAGAGATAGAAAAAATGCCTTTTCTCATTCTTCCGTTCTGTCATGCTGGTCTTGGTGATAATCATAACAAAAGGTCCGACATTTTCAGACAAATGCTGTTTACATGTTAAAGTACACTTTGCCACTACTATAAAAGAGGAAGGAAATACTCAGTACTGTGAAGAGAAATATTCCAAATAGCTCATATTAACTGAGGTAAGCAACTAGTTAGCCCAAATGTTAAGAAATACTTCTGATCTATTGCGCTTGCTGGCATAGAATCTTTCAAACATCCACATAATGCCCAAAGCCCAGTGAACAACATGTAAATGTGAGTCAAAGGGCACATTTAAATTCTTTTAGTAGAAATATATTTTATAACTCAAATATCCTACACACAGAAAAATTAATGCCAGTTATGATGTGACCCCTTTTTCACCAATTCTTTTAAGTTGACTGATGGAGACATAAGGAGACCAAATGATTTTTTCAGAGTGAGCTAGTCAAAAAGTTTCTACATTTTCTGAAAAACAACCTTTTTGTTGCAAAAAATTCCACACGTCCCCCTCCCCAAATTCTAATTTTCAACCAGTTCCACTTCAGAGAATGATTCAGCTGGGATTTACATTAACATCCTTATGGTCCTACCACTTTACTGTAACCACTACAGGTCAGACCTCCCTTTTTCGGCACCTGAGTGGTCCCAAACAATAGAGTTTGCCAGACAAGGGGTGATGAAGGCTCCCTGCCCGACTATAGGCACTGCTCCCAGCTGGGACTGCACTCCCTGCTACTGCCTCTAGCCCCACACTGTGCCAGGCCTGGCCGGGGCTGTGTCCCTCACCACACCAGCCCCAGACAGGGGCTGGCCACTCTGCCTCCAGCCCCAGCAGGGGCTGAGTCCCCGCACCCCACACACACACACAGCACCAGCCTGGGCTGCGCACCCAACTGACTCCAGGCCCAGCTGCAACTGTGCTCCTGCACCACGCCAGCCCCGGCCGGATGCACTCCTGGTCCACTGCCCTGCCACCTCCAGCCCTGACTGGGGCTGTGCTCCTCACACCAGACCTGGCCAGGGCTGTACTCTCCACCACGCTGGCCGCGCTGGGCCTGGGCTCCCCATTGCCAGCCCAGCCTGGATGGTGTTTTTGAACCTGGACAGGTGGGGCTCTCTGATCCAACAATATTCATGGTCCTGCTGGACCATGGATGTTGCTGGACCAGAGTGTCCCATATTTTAGAGGTTTAACCTGTAGTTCACAGTGTGACATTCTTAAATATAGGAGACAAAGTCCAGAGAGCTTTCATCCACTTACTATCTCAAATATTTAGTATGTGCACTACAATGGGATTGACTTAGATTTATGATTTACAAACTCCCAATGTCTTACACCAAACCTCAGGATTTAAAAGAAGTAGGATCTTTCACCAATCCCAATTGTTTTTCATGAGCTAAAAGTCTGTTAAAATGATTAGACATGTAACCCTTCTGCCGGGTAGGCCTGGCAGCAACCAGGGCCAGGTTCAATATCTTGGAGTCGATCTCACACAGAACCGGCTCGAGCCCCCACCCAGTAACCTGGGAAATTCACACACCCCTGGGTGCCTTTGAGAGGCAATGCTTCCCCACTCGCAAGAACAGAGTCTGAGTGTAGGAAAGAAACATTTAATGAAACAGAGAGAGAAGTCATACGGCATTAACTTGGGAAAATACCACAAACAGAGTTCATAACCCAAACATGAGCTAAGCCCCCCGCCCCCAGCCAAGAATCACCCGAAGTCCCAAAGTCCAACACCTCAAAAGTCTCTGTCCCTGGTCAGTGCCACCCAGAGTCCAAAAGTTCACCCACAGGGTTTCACCTCCCAACCTGGGTAGAAATGGGGTGGGGGGGGGGGGGATAGATAGGGGGCACCTTACGAGTCACTCCACCACGCTCCACCAGCTGTCTCGTTCCATGCCACCTGATGCTCCGCTGGTCACCTGCCGCCGCTCCTACCAGCCATGCCGCACCGCTGGTCGCCTGCTGCCACTCCTACCAGCTGCGCCACGCCGCTGGTCACCGCTCCGTGCCACACCACTGGTCACCGCTCCTCACCTGCCGCCGCTCCATGCCACGCTGCTGGTCACCACTCCTCGCTGGCTGCAATGGGTCTGGCTCCCAGCCAAACCAGTGATTTCAGCTCTTAGTGATTTCAACTCTTTAGCCACCACCTGGACTGGCAAAGGATTCCAGCTTCCACTGGACTAGCCAAAAAGACTCCTCATGGAGTCTGCTTTAGGTCTGTCCTTAAAACAAAGGGGGAAAGGGGCAGGTTGGGCCAGTCTTACAGCTCACACCTGGCAGGTGTGAAGCAGGCTGACTCAAGCCCTTTAACCCTTCCCCCCAGCTCAGTTCACTCAACTCTGGAAGGGGGAAGGCTTGTTCCTTGGAGACTTCTTACAATGATGGTGGTGTCTCTCCTGCAAGCACTGGTGGCATATTTTACAGTTCCCACATTTAGGGGTAGCATGATTTGTGACCCCCACAACAGCCCCAAATTATTTACAATACACCACATTCCATTCGAACACTGATCCTCCGTCAGCCCTGGCTGAATTGGATTTACATAACCACACCTCGTATTCCCTCCCCATCCTGGCATGAGCTGTATTTACATATCAACAGTTAACAATTAATTATCTTGCACAGCTGAACAATTGTAGTGGGCACACCCACCCCAGGGCAGCTCTCTCCTTTTAGCTGGCTGATAGCAAGCAGCAGTTCAGCCCCTGCCTACAGACACCTTATTTCAGCAAACCACTACAGTTTTTTAAGACCTCTCTCATCATGGCACCAAACGACTTCAGTAAGATTACTCCGTTGCTTATAGTTATACATGTGTTTAAGAGTTTGGCTACATCAGAGGATAAAAATCCTCTCTCAATGTTTTGAAGGACATGGCCATGACTACACTATGGGTGCTAGAGTGGTGCACTGAAGCTATACTGCTGTAGCATCATAACAGATGCTTCTGACATCAATAGAAGGGGTTTTTCCATTGACACAGGTAATCCATCTTCCCAAGTCAATGGAAGAATTCCACACCTACTCTGGGAGTAGGTTTAACTACAGCAGTCAAGAGTGTGAGTTTTCCACATCTCTGAGTTACATAGCTAGCTCAATCCAAATGTTAAGCATGGACCAGTATGACCATGGTATCTGGAGGAGCCTCCCTGAGATTGCTCAATCAGAGCAAATTGCTAACAGGGAGGGAGGGAGACAGTTGCCGAAACTGGTGGTTATTCCAATAATTAGATTCACCAAGCCAGCAACAAAACAGCGTCTATGATACCTTTCTGGTTATAAAGAAGCTGAAGTATAGTTCTGTAAACAATCCAGCATTGGGCTCCCGTCCAGGAGGATTATGGGGAGGATTATTTGCGGTCTTATTCACCATACAAAGTTCTACCAAATCCTACGAGATCAGACATTACTCACCAGGTCAAATGAATTTTTCAGACTTTGCCCAAATACATGCTTATAGCCAATTCTTAATTACTAATCTAAGATTTATTAAAAGGAAAAGATAATGATTATGGTGAAAATATCATTACACATACAAATTTGAGTAAAGTTCCTAGTAGAGATGGTGAGCTTCTGAGTTGCAAAAAGTTTTCAGAATTCATTCCAAAAATTATAACGCAATAGGCTGTCCATGTGCAGAGTCTGTATAAATTCTTCCAAGAGAGCTAACATGGTAATCCAGATTGGAGGTGGAGACCTCAATCTTGTGACTCAAAACTTCCCCCAAGGCAGCAAGCAGACTTGAGATGAAAAAAGTATCAGATACCAAAGTTCTTTTATAGATTTCTGCAGGTAGCACAAAGACCAAGCAATGTACATTGTTGTTTGACCAGTCAATTCCTATTTCCTATGTATACATAGGTAATTAGATGCATTGATTAGCATAAGGCTATTAATCACTCAAAAGTTCATCCATAGTTTACCACAAACTTCAAAAAGAAATGTTTCATCTCGTTGCTAATATTTCCTTTTGATCTCTAAATCATTAAATATAGTAACAGTGAGGAATAGATGTGATTTTATAAGCTTATAAAATCACAACATACAACTCAACTATGATTAGTAATTACTAATAAATCTCTACCATAGACGGTGGCATTTTAAACACTCTGGCCTACCTAGCTTGGCTTTGATAACTATTGATAAGAAATGGCTCTGTTTACCTTTTCAGTACTTCTCTAATTTGTTTAAAGGTTGAACATGGGTTAACTTCGCTTGATGGTTACTTAACCCCTTCTGGCTCTGCATCACAACCAGCATTAAACATTCATCAGGTTGCTTTCCCAAATTCCTCCCTACATGTCAAATAATGGGCCCAGACAAGCAATCATTACAGCTCCTGTCACAGCAACTGAAACCTCTGTCAGTGTGTCCTGTTTTGCTATGAATTATGCCTCCAGGAACTGTGTCACCATAAAGGGCAACTTTGAAAAATTCATCAAGATGTTACTGGATAGGGATTACCATCAGCTAAGCTTTTGAGGTAGAGAAGGAAGGCAGCCAGACAATGCTTGTTCTAGGTGTGATACATTTTGATCTCTATTTAGCCACACTAAGGATTTGTGTCTTGATCTTAAACTGGAACAAAGATATTCCAACAAGGATAAGTATGCTCACTAATTCTTGAAGTTAACCACCGTATACACACACACACTTTGGTGTTCATGTTGAAGAGCCTTGCTATAGCACTCTGTCAAATGTCCCAGTTAATAGAACAGAAGACATAAGCAGTACCTCAAAATTACTTCTTTTCAAACATTGTATGGTCTGCAGCGGCATTTAAAATTAAAACAGATTTTCCTTTGACTGAATTATGAAAAAAAAATATTTGGCTGACCTGCACAGAAGAATGAGTCATGAACAGAATGCAATCTGCTATCTCAACCAAGTTTGACAGGCCTACTAGCAAATGCAAAGGGAATCCTGCTCAAACTCTGCTTCTCAAAATAACCCAGCAAGAAGAAATTCTTATCTTGTGCATTGTAGAGTTGAATTATATCACTTTAGGGCCATAAACTCTCTCTCTCTCTCTTAGGCTTCTCCGAAAAACTTAAGACAATCTCTTTAATATCTAAGTGCTAAGAACACAAGCCAAATATATGTGGCACATCAGAATGGTAACCCAGTGTTGCCAACTCTCACAATTTTAACACAAGTCTTGTGATACCCGATGTTTACGTGAAGCCCCAGCTTGTGGAAACAAGCAGCTATGTAAGAAGCTCAACTTTCATTGTTTTTAAAAGTGCAGTTCTAGCCCACTTGGTTGAAGTGATTGAAATTACTGATTTTAATCAATTTAAATCAGCAAGCAGGAAACCTTGATTCAAATCAGTATTAATTTTGATGTTCATTTGTATTTGAATTATTTTCCTTAAAAAAAGGTTGATTTTCATTAAGTGATAATCATTAGAACATGTTCATTTACAACTAGATATAGTTTTAATAATGATTCCGTGCTTCTTTCTCTAAGAGGCTAAAGTATACCTATATTTCTGTAATTGTGTTGTTTAACTTGCATTTACTCAGATTCTTAATTTTCACATTTGTATTTGTGTTAGAAAACAGTGAATGATACATTTCTTATTTATTAGCTGGTGATTCATTTTGTACTCATTTGTGTCAAGCTCCATTTGGATGGACATTAAAATTAAATTTTAAATGCAAAAAAATTTTAAAAATAGTTAAACCAATTTGAATGTGTTGTATGTACAAACATATCAAAAGTTTACCAAAATGTGTTTTGTTCTTAAAATTAAGTGACTTATTAAAAACAGGAAGTATTATCTGTAGCTGAATTGAAGTGATTGTTCCTGGTCAGTATTACCTTTAAGATTTTAAAATCAGTAGATCTCATCCTCTCACACCTAGTTTTTATTCATAGATTGGAATAGGCAAATAAGCTTTCTTGCTTTTTCAAATCCCAATTGTTTTCTTAACTTTGAAGGCATTAGTCATGAATTCAGCTAGTTCAATAAACTGAAATAAACATATTTGCTCTGCACTAGAAGAGGAGGCTACCACTGTCAAAAAATACTTTTAACACTTCAACAAACTCTGCTTCCAGGTGCTTAGCCAGTGACTTGCACCAATTCAGTTGCAAGGCTTTCTTTAAAACTTCAAAGCAAATGTACTGCTTAATAGTTTAAAATTAATTTAAATTATTTTAATAGATTATACAACTTGAGGCTGTAACAGATTGTCAGTTTCAACTTTAATTTTAATAAAAATAAAGCTTTATTCGTATTAAATAAAATACAATTTAAAAACCCCAAAACAAAACCAAGATTATATTTTTATTTAATCTATTTTTATCCCCCCCACCAGCAAGACCAAAAGCCAGAAGACAAATAAAAACCCAACTAAAAAAAAATAAAAAATCTCGTTTTCAAGCCACTCTCAATTTATTGGCTTGACTAATTATTTTTAACACTTCAAGTTACTAATACTCATCAATAAATATTATGTACCGAATTAATATATGAAACCAGCATCCAGGCTGCAAGAAACAAGTCACCTGAGACCACATGAAACTGAACTCGTATTGCAGTTGCATCTATGGCCCATTAGATACAGTGAAATGAAGGAAGAACTGATATCTTTGCCTCTTCCCAAAACTAATTGTGTCTTCCTACCCTTAATCTATACAACCTTCAAATAATTATTCTACACAAGGAAGGTTTGCCCATTTTATAACCACAGGATTACATTGAACAAGATTAAAGCAAAACAGTCCAATGGTGATTGATATAGTGGCAGAGTAGGTTTACCACACAACCCATTGGCTGTAGGCTAATCCATATACCAGCAAAACACTGCCCTTTCATATATGAAAATCATACATTTTAATAGCATTTATGGTTGATCAGTTATTACTTATTTTGAGCAGCAAGAAATACAGTACATTTTAAAGGAAAAAAATATATCTCAAGGTCGGTCTTCTGCCTTCATTTACTCCCCACACATCTTCCTTTGTGTGTAATTGGAACGAGGAAAGTATCTTGTTCTATTATGCACAATTGGTTTTCTGCCTTGTTATAGCCTGAGCTATATGGGGCCTATATCCAAGTCTGGAGGATGGGTTCCAACAGAAGGCAATCTACAGAGCTTGCTCAAAAACAGACCAGTTTCAAATACTGTCTTTTTCCCACATCTTCGAAAGTGCTGCCAAAAAAACCCAATGTGCAAATTAGATTCAGCATTCAAGAATGGGGATTGAATGTGTTTTTATTAAACAAAGCCAAGCTAATTACCGGTACTTAAATTAAAGGTAGGTCCACACCAAATTCAAATCTAGATTTCAAATCCAAAAGAGGAACGTGTGAAGCATTTAATCCAAAGCAGACCAATGGGGTATAAAACTATAAAGAACTGGCTATCCACTGTTATAGTTCTAATCTAAAGAGCACTACACACTGTACTAGTGCATGTTGTTCCTCACTAAATTTAGACAGGTCCATTTATTGCCCTTTCAAGCAACAACCTTGGTTTTTTACAATTTCGAAATTCAAAATTTTGTTCAGACAAATCAATTGTATTGAAGCATTGACTAATGTTCATGTTTAGAAATGAGTGCCTGAATGTGGAATTAGCAATTTGCTAAGAGCTCAAGAAATGTGTTATGTTGGGGTCATAGAATAACAGAAAAACATTGTAAATCTTGTTGTGAAATGTTGTGATTGGTGGGAGTAGGCGGGAGAAGGAGAAGTCATTTTCTCTCCCCATTAGTTATAACAAAGAATTAGAACTAGACACCTGCATAGATCAGTTATTAAGTTCTTGTTGTGGGCCATACCATGTTGAGGGCTTGAGTACTAAAGCAAAAAGAAAATCATAACTTACAGAAGCACCTGTCTCCAAAAATGCCAGGAATGAGTCAAAATATCCCACTAGGTGTAATGTCAACTTCTACCAACAATACAGAAGTAGTCTCCAGAAGATGATTCTGAAACACAAGTGTCTGACAGTAGCTACATTATTTTTGTTACTCTGGAAGAAAAATGTCTATAGGGAAAAAATATGTTTTTTATTGCCCATACAGTGGTAGGTTTCGATCATCTTACTGGTGCTCCCTTTTAACTCCTCTAATTTGTTTTTCTAACATTATAGGTGAGATACAGATTTTGTTAATGTAGGATTACTTATTAACACTGGACAATTAGAGTGTATAGACTGAATTTTTAGAAAAGCAATTCTGGAGCACTGATTCTCCAGCAGGAAAAGTAATTATGAACCATAGCTTATGAATTTTTCAAACAGGTTAGAAAATTAGAAGTTCAATTTTTGAACCTATTAACCCTAAATGGGGGAAACCCTATAAATATCTTTAATGGGAATTTCAATAATAATGTATTTCACAGATTTACATTGCCCTAAGTTTACCAAGACTTTTCACTATGCACTGGAAAAAAATTCTCTAATCAAATAAAATGTCCCAATAATAATGATAAAACTAACCTATATACTCTACTCAAGAATCCTAGAGGACACACATAGCCAAGATTTCATCCCCATGGATGAAAAATCTCAGGCTCTGTTAAACTCAGTTGGAATTCTGCTATTGACTTCAAAGAGCCTCGTTCCAAAATCATTAGACTCTTTGGGATTCTAGTAAGTGCAGATGGATATAGTGTTTAACAGAATATGTTTCTGTAACTTACTATCTCCATCTGCATAGCAGAAAGTTTTCACAAAAACTTCACATAGCTAGTGTGATATATTACCTTGATGATTGCCTGGTGGGAAAAAATCATATATTTGACCTCTTAACTTGGTATACTTATTTTGTGGCATAACTTTGGTGTCTTTACACCAGGCAATAGTGAATTACTGTTTAAATTCTGGTTCTGGTGACTTTGCATGTAAGGTATTGCTAAGGTAAAACTTCCCCAGATAAAAGCAATCTTATCAGGTAGATGGATGCATTTAACATCTCCAGATGCTGCTGCCATGATAGAGTGGCTACATTACTTACCCAAGGTCTAGTTCATGTTGGTGCTATCAAAAGCCATACGCCAGAACACTGCAAATGTATCCCTGCTGTGTAATTCCACATGAGCCAGTTTGTTTACAGCATCTTGATAAATACATTGTGCATGAATATATTTGTACATATTGCTCAAGGAAAATTATGGGAGTTCATTTTCTCAGTAGAAGGCCAGCCCTTTGAAAGTGCTTCACTAAATCCCTTTGTCCCATGCACAGATCATTTCAGACATGGATGCAATTGTGAGCCATCTCAAGTGCACAGCTTGCTGAAGATATGTGTCACCTTTGTGGCATAAGACAGTCATTTTGAGAAAAAGGAAAGAAAAATAGTTCCAATCCCATCAAAACTGAGAAATGCACAACCAACACGCACAAATCAGCCAATTTATTTATATTGCTAATAAACAGTTTCCTTACTAATGTAACTCAGACTGATTTATAATACTCCTAAAATGCAGAGACAATCAGAAACACACTAGTATGCATTACAGCATGTTGTAAATTAGACTTGCTCCTGAACTAAACCCGTACAACCCCAAACTTCGGGGAAGTTCAGAACTAGATAACATAGAAAGGAGCCAGCCATCACAACAGGCAAACCAAAACCTGTATGAAAATTCATCTGAATCTCAGAAAGATCTGGATCCAGACTTCATGGGTGATGCCCATGGCAGTCTCTTGAGTGCATGCTCTTGGAGATGAAGAAGAAAGTGGTATTCTCTCCCCGAGGTGCTCCCTGCATTTAAAAGAATTTAACTCATTTTTATGCAAAGGTAACTGGGTGGCCCTGTAGCCAATATTCTGTTTTCTTTTCAAACCCTTTCAGGCTGCTTTGAGTCCAGAATGGCATGAGAAAAGCCCAAACCTATCTGAAAAGTGTCAAAACAAAACATTGGGGAATAATATTCTGCGAGACGTCAGGTATGACACCTAGAAGTCGTCCCAGGACATCATATAAGAGATTTCAGACTCTGCATTGGTAAGAATGGTTTGAATGAGGAATAGTTGAATGAGGAATAGTTTCCTAGGGAGGTGCCACCACAAGCAATTTGTCAAGCTTCATTACTGGATTAAAGATATGCTGTACAAACCATATATGACTACTTGATAGTACAATCCCACTCATTGGAGAGAGTGAATTAAATGCCTTATTCACTTCTTATATTACTCTATATCTTATTGAGCAAAATAAATAAGCAATCCCACATGCCAGAAAACTGACTCTCTCCTTTTGGTAGAGACTAAGGCACGGCTCTGTCTATATTCTGTCATGCACATAGGCCCCAGATCAATAAGGTATGTAAGCATATGCTTAAAGTTAGATACAATATTCAGTACCTTGTTGAATCAGGGCTCTAGTCCCTGTTATATCTTCATGCATCTATTTTTAAATGGCATGTTTAACCCATACACTTCGTACAAGCACAGCAGTTAAATAAATCCTTCCAAATAACTAAGCAAACATGTAAATGTAATGCTATAGGGACAACATTTGTTATAATAAAATTGAGGACAGTGCAAAATTACTAAGTCTGCAGTAGAATGTTTGTCCTGCTCTCTCAACTTTCACTGGTAAGGGAAATACAGGATTCACTATAAAATATTATATAGCATGACCATTCTACCAGGTGCTGTCAGTAGCAAAAAAAGATCAGGTGCAAATAGTTTCTCTTTTAAAACTAAAATTCCACCATCTGGAGCTCAATCCCAGAATTTCTGGACTCATTAAATGCTTTCCCCCTAGATAACTTTAATAGGCAATATTTTTCCCATGTGCAAGCACTGAGTCTGATAACTTTATAAGTGGGAAAGTTAACACAATCAACCTGGGGAAATGTAGCAACAATATAGCTAAATGAGTAATAAAAAAATATTCCCCCATGGAGACTTTGGCAGTACTGCATTGATTGGCCCCATTACCCCACTGGTGAGCACCCAATAGGCAAATGTCCCTTTACTACATCACTGATCCCTTCCCCATCATCTAAACCCTACTCACTGTCCTGTCTTGAGGCTCCTGCACTTAGCCCAAACGATAGTTGGCGAGGCCTCACCAGCAGGTCTGCTGCTATTCTCCATGACAAAGTGTCTCATCTGCATTGCACCCCACCCAGGAGCTCTCAGTCATCTCTTGTTTTGAAGTATTCTACACCACCATGAAGTCCTCAGTCTAGGTCTTCTCTTCTTCCAAAGTCTTCTCAATAGCAAAGGCACCTCAGAGAATGTGAACCAGTAGTTTATGAGACTCCTGAGCAGAGACCTTGCAATAAAGGTAGAAGAAACCTTCTCTCCCATACTTTACTTTCACAGTTTCACTACCAACCAATTCAGAGTTTGGTGTACTGTTATGGTAGCTCCCAAACAATGGAGGAATTCTGTGTAGAAAGCTCATGCAAGAGGATGTGCTTGCTTTTAGCCAGACATCTTCCTAATCACTGATATAAAGTGGAGGAAGGAAGGTAAAGAGCTCCTTCTCATCTGGACTTCTGGGTAAATAGCTTATGCAGATGAAGCAGTTCTGTGGCTATTCTTCCCCCTGTTCACCAAAACAGGGGAGCAGAGAGCTTCCCTACCCTCCATAGCTTCAGGCCACAGGACTCAACCTAATACATTTTTACTTTTGTTTCTCATTTTATAGAAATATGGAAATGTAGAGTTGGAAGGGACCTCAAGAGGTCCTCTGTCCAGCCATCTGTGCAGAGGCAGAATGAAGGAAACTTAGACTATTCCTGGCAGTCATTTGTCCAACCTGTTCTGAGCTTCCAATGGTGGAGATGCCACAAGCTCACTAGGAAGCCTATTCCAAAGATTAACTATCCATATAGTTAAATTTTTCCTAATATCAATCCTGAATCTCCCTTTAAGTTTAAGCTGATTATTTGCCATCCTACCTTCAGTAGATATGGAGAACAACTGGTCATACTCCTCTTTATAATGGACCTTAACAGCCAAAGATAGTTATTTAATATGCCGTTGAAAGCAATCTCTCAGGCTCAAAATGATATACTCAGACAAGACTTTTGATGAGCCGTGATCTCTGTATGGTTAACACTGAGATATTTCTCATCATATATGTCTCGATGAAATCCATGACAAGTATGCAACTGGAAGAAGTGCAGTAACATTCAGCTTTAATTATCTTAAATCTCAAAAACTCCGTGTGAAGAGAATAGCATTCAAATGAGAACTTGTCTACCCAGAGTTCCAACCATCACAAAAATCAGAGGATTGTTTACATGTCTTTCAGAGTGCTCCATACAATTAAATCTGAATTTTAAAACATTAGTATTCTACACATTTACAATATTCCCCTGATGCTGACATTATGGAATCTGAACTTGGAAACCTTCAGTGTGGGGGAAATGCAATTGGAGACAATAGGAACTCTACACAGAGAGGACTTGCAGAATTAGGTACTATCTTCCCTTAAATTACTACAACAGTGTTGCTTTGACTTTAATGTAGAAAGGAAAAACCAATAACATGCTACAAGATACTCATTAAAAACTGAAAAGGAAAAATGGCAACAAACTTTTACAGCATTATACTCTGCACTTTGTAAGCTACTCACACAACAAGAAACTTTATGAACAGATATTTATTGGGGCAATGAATACACAGACTGCCAGATTGTTAATCTAAATTGAAACAACATGGATTGAATTAACTCTTACCTTTTTTCAGTTCTTAAACTGTAACAATAAATGAAATCCTAGACAAATTGTAAGTATTTAGAGAATGCTAATCACTACTGTAGCAAGGCCCTAAACAAAGCAAGAGGACAGAAGAATCAAACAGATGTGGACTCTGCTCTCAGCTGGCTACAGTAGTTTCTAGCACTCATGTGAGTGGGGAAGGCAGCTGTTTCGGGGTTTCCCCCTCTCTCTCACTATATACAATGTTCAGCACACTGTACAGTCAATTTTTCAAGCTTTCTATGACCTTTCAGAGAAGGGGAGCGTTTCTGCTTCCTTTATCCTGCAATTACTTAGGTTCCTATAATTTAAACCTGCATATGTACACTCCATTCTTATATTGGAGGCAGTGAAATACATATTTACAAAAGGCACACACTTTCGAATCATTTTGCGTGTGCGTGCGCGCATGAGAGAGAGAGAGAGAGAGAGAGAGAAGGGCCAGACAAAGTTAGCAAGCCAGCACTGCCAGAATAGTCTGGAATTAAGTCAATGTGAAACTATCTATTCAAGACCAGTCATTCAACTCTCTGAACCAATCGCAGTCATCTCATTATGCAACTTCTCCCACATGCTTGCAGTAGCCCCCTAGCCCAGAAGGTGTAGGTTCACTTTATGATTCCCTGACTTTGGTGCAATAGAAATGAAAGACAGATGTAGTTGCTTAAAGATGATTTCCTTTGATTGATTTTAAATGTGGAGCATGTTATTCTAAGTCCTCTTTTGGCTTGAACCAAAAGAAAGAAAAGGCAAACAGGAATGTCCAAGATGACGACCTCAATGCATTTCAGAAATATTTTTCCCCATCAGCCTCATCCCTATCTCAAACTCAGCAGTGCTGGTTCCTTGTTATAGAATGTCCCCAATGCCTCCAATATTTTTATTGTCCTTCTTCTGTAGCCTTCTCTATTTCTGATATCTCTTCTAGTGACAATGTAATTCATTCTGAATGGCGTATTCAAGGTGATAATAGAATGACACTGATTTATGACAGGGCATCAATGTTTTCCATGTTTTTTCCTCCTCAATACAACCTCTGATTATATTATGTGTCATATCTTTTGCCATTTGTTAACCACTGGCTTGCATTGAGTAGACCTCTTCAATAAACTGTCTAAAATGGACTCTACCCATAATAATCAACCTACCTTTTTTTTTAAAACCAGAGTAGTGAATTAATATTTTAATTCACATTGTATTTAGTACAAACCTGTGGCATATTCCACACTTCTTTCCACAAATTGGCTTATTGGCCATTCTGCATCTCTCCCCCACCCCTTTTTTTTCATCTTTTCTGCCTCCTATCCATTAGCTACTTTTTAATCCATACCTCCCTAGTTAACACATCCCTTTTCCCAGGGATGACCATAGGCAAGTGTCAGTGACAAAAGACAGACTTCTGGAGACAAACAAGTTTGCCCTTAGCATGAACAGAGACCCATTTTGAACCTTGTTAATGAACCTCAGTTGAACACCAGATTTAACAATCGGTGAAATGGGGTTGTTAAATATTCAGACATGATACTTTTCCCCAGAGTAGAGATGCCCACTGAATTCTTGCTCACCCCTAAACCAACATCCCAGAGCGGTCTATTTTTGTGTTTGTAAAGTTTTCCACAAAACAGAATAGAACGCTGTAACAACACATATCTAGAGTTTGCTGACACAGGACAGCAGTTGTAAGGGTCACTTTGTATTTATAGGCTGTGGTGGTGAAAGTTATGCCCATTAATTTTCCTTCCCCATATCTGCCCTAACTTCAGGCCAAGACATCAAGACCGTTAACAGATGTCAAATTCTGGCATGTAATTTTCTAGGAGTAGCATTTGGTTGACTCCTTCCCTGGCCTGTTCAGTTTCACAGCTGGCCATTATGGTAGCTGTAGCACTACCAATGCATCTTCAGCAGGATTAATCGAACACTGGATTGTTTTGCCTTCTGGATTTAATTTTCTCTTTATTTACATTCAACATGTTATTTACATGTAAATGTTGTGGAGCATTTCTCTCTTTCCTTCCAAAACAGAGTCACTTGCCAATAGGATTGTAATCATAGCTTGAAAGTAGGAACAAATTGCTGATTTGAACACACTTGAACTAAAATTCCCAGCAGCAGATGCTCTGGTTTCATTTACAAAGAATGATGCTGAATGCGGATTAAGTTGAACAAGTGGAACTTTTGTATGCTGGGCACTGGTGTGTGCCCATGGCTGGGTTGCTTGTAGCCTAGCTCCCAGCATTCCCTGGGTTTTTTTTATGTTCTGTCAATAACAGTCCCTCCAGGGAGCATGGGCCCTCTGATGCCACTTCTACTGATTGAGATCCAGTCTAGAAGTCTTGAAAACATTATGTGAAATCATTGGGCTAAATGTTTACACAAAAACTGTCACTTAGATTTATTTTTTTTTTCTATCATGGGACAAAGGCCCCATAGCTCTCAGTATGAGGAAAGTTCATAAACATTAAAAGCACAACAGAGATGGACGAGAAACCACATGTCCACAGCAGCCCAGCAGCATGAGAAGCACAGATATTCAGTACCTGGTCTGCTTGACTAGAGATTTGTTCCAGAAGTAGGTAAGAAAGGTCCAGACCCTTCGAGGGTTTGACTAATTGCAGAGCATGGCTATTGGCCAGTCCTCATACTTCAAAGGGTAGGCAAGACCAGGTGATCTAGCAGACTGGAGCAATGAATGAGGAGCTCCTGAACTCTAATTCCAGTTTTACCTCCTAACTCATTGTGTAGCCTTGGGCAAGTCATTTAAACTCCCTGTGTCCCCTTCTGTATGAAACCTGCTTACCTAACTTCACAGAGTGTCTTACAAACTAGTTAGTAATCACACAGTGCTGGTAAAGCAGGACAGAAATCTCAGCCCAAACCAGAAAATGAAGAAACACAGTGTCACAATTTCAGGTAGCTGCATATGTATTCCCTTCGGTTGTCCTTTGAGGATATCCACTGTAAAAGTCCAGCTCCCAGCTGCACCTGATCCCCCCCGCTCCCCCAACTGAAGTCTGAAATCTGTATAGCTCGCTGCCTTAGACTCCAATACCTCAAAGCAGGCCAAGCTATCTAATAAGGCCAGCACCTGCACTTTGCTTTTTCTCCAAGGGCTATGACCAGCATATTGCCAGTAGTTACAAACCACCACACAGTTCCTTCTAAACATGCATATTTATTCTTAAAATAAAAGCATCACCCAGTAGTCTTAAGAGGCTTTACTAAGGCAAGTTTTTGCATCACTTCAAGGGTTAGGACACATTGGAGAGAAGGCCCTGTCCATTTGCATGAGAAACATGGCCCTGTGACAGGCCATGTCCACCCTTTATCTCCTAGTCTCTAGAAAACCCAGCTTAAACCAGTGTATGTAAACCACTCCCACAGGTTAGTACCTCTCCAGCATGGATTAGTCTCTGTGATTTCCTTTGGTTACCCCACAATAAGGTTTTTAGTTTTTGTAGGAGCTGTGAAGTTGCATACAATTCTTGGCACACAGTATAATACAAACTAATACTATGATTCCCAAAGAGATTGCACTTAGATGCAATACCTGCCACAATTAGACAGAATTTATGACCTTGAATCCTTCCAACCCTCAAAAAATGATTTGAGTTACATTTGGGGTTTGGTTTAAAGTTCAATTACAGACCATGTGGCTACACCACCATCCCTAATTCTCACTGAAAGCGGGGTTCAAATTAGGCATATCGTTCTCACTCTTGTGGAAGATGGAAATAATTTCTCAGACTTATGGATGACAGCTGTTCAGAAAACAAGCCTCATTTCATAACATCTTAATATAATCTGAACCAGTTAATCCACCTCAATTTGTGAGTATGTACATAAAGTAGACTGAGGGTCTGCTGTTCCCTTCCTTATACCTGGTACCATTTACCCACTCAATACAAGTAGCATTTTACACACAGGTCCCCAAGGCTGCCAGGCTATGGAGAATCAAGGTCTTGTGTGTGTGTTTGCAGTACATTAAATGAGCTGGTTTATTGTTTGCTCACTTTAACAAAGGGCAGTGCAGATAGCTTGTCCAGAGCCCCATGGCAAGGGAAGAAAGATGAACATGAAAGGGACCTCTGCAAAAAGAGGCTTCAGCAATGGAGCCATCACTTGGAGGCTTCTTCCAAGCTGGGGAAAGAGAAGGGATACATCTTTTAAATCCCAGCTACTGAGCGATGTCGGGGAACTGGCAATAGAATTGAAACAAGATGACTGAGCTTATTTCAGTACACTGTAGCTTAAGTTAATTGTTCCATTGCTCCAGCTTATTTTGGGCTGTAATGTTAAAATTATGTTTGGTTCATAATCTGTAAAGAACAAATGCAGGCCATGTGGAGCTCTGCATTTTTAAGTTTCTCAGTTGCTCTAAAGTATTTTGGGCTATATCTGGGAAAATCTGTGGGGCAGGGGAGTTATTCTGTTAACTCTTACAGTTTCTCAGGATGTGGCACAGAGTCCCAGATGGGAAGTCCTAAATACAAAGGATATACTTCACAAGCTGTTACTTTGTCATGCAAGTGACAATAAAATAACTTCAAGAAGCACATACAGGAGTTTGAAGTATCAAAAAATAATACAACAAATATATCTCAATTAAAATCAACATTATAGGAATTGATTTTAAACAGACTCCACAGGGAACAATTTCAGAAGTTATAATAGATTGGCATGATTTTCCATGTCAACACAAATAGAAGATATTTCCTTAGGAACTGATAGTGTGATACAAAATATAGAAAATGCAGTGACAAACTACTTCAAGCAATCAGCACCTTGTTGTAAGAGCTGGTCACTTCAATCACCATCCTATTATTTTCCCACACATAGTACTGTGTTGTTAACAGCTGCAAAAAACAGGGTCACATCTGCAGCAGTCTTGTCTGTAATGGGACCACTTTATTTATTTATTTATTTTAAGAAAAGTACATGGTAAAGAATGCTTGGTTTATTTAGGGGAAAGAAAAATCACATCTCCTCTCTCTCTCTCTGAGAAAAGCACTTGTAGAGCGAGGACTAGAGAGAGTTTGTGCGGCCTTACAAAAGATCAGCACTACCAAAAATTCTATTACTGCATCTTCCAAGTTGATAGCTCTTACACACCTGTGAGCAAAATTGAATGATCACCATAACACTGTCCTGGCATCATCATGATTTAAATTTTAACTTTTGTCCATTGCTTCCTATGAGCTAATTGTGAATTCTTGAATGGGCTTTTCTATTCATTGGGCAGAAGCTCTTTAGGGGCAACAATAACTGCCAAGTGATTCATTTTGATTCTATTAACTCTTTAAAGTTTAGTGAGAAAGAAGTAAGGTACATGTCACTTAAGGTATAATTGGTACTGGATTTCAATTCAAGATGTAAAGTAAGCTACAAGCCTTACAAGTATTTTATGGGAACTTTAGACATGTCAAACAATTGCTGAAATCATTGTCAGTGGAGAAACATGGTCATTATATGTCTATGCGTGTGAATGCACATGCCCCCCCCCCACTCCACCGCCTCCACCTGCTCTCCCCACCCCACCCCCCGCACACGCACACACTAGAAATTCCAAGATGACCAAGAAATCACAATCCAACAGGAGTTCAGTGAACTCACAGGTATGGAAGGAAATTGCTATTAATCAATTGCAGTAAGCATGCAGGCTTAAGGTCAATAAAAAGGAAAATCACTTTAATGGGCAAAGCAGATGCTGCTAAAAACTCATTGCAAAAGTTAGATGGGCTGATGGCCAGGGGTTGCATGAGTGATGTTGATCTGGCCTCCTAAATGGAGAAAACAGAAAAGTTTTCTTTAAAATGGAATAGCGTGCAGTGAGTATTGAAGCTGGATTTTGTAAAAGTAACTGGAAAAAATATAATGCTTCCTCCTTCCAATGCTCATGTCTTCCCATCTCATTAAAGTACTTATTACTAATGACAAACATCTAGTGCATTAGCTAAACACAGTTAGTCAGACTACTGTTTCCTAACATTTATACTTGCACTTCCTCAGCAGCATCTCCTTCAGTAGTATTTATGGGAAACTTCTACAAACCAGATCCACCTATAAATGGCATCCTTCCATCAGCATCCTGGAGCTATGCAGATTTATACCAGCTGAGAATCTGCCCCAAAACATGGCCTGCATTTTTTGACACAAAAAAGTGTTGACTGCAGCTAATACAAAGCCCAAATGTTTCCAATGTTTTCCTCATTCCACAGTTAAGCTACAGCCATTACTTCCTATCCAAAAGCATTCAGCTGCATACAAAATGGAACTGCCTCTTAATCTGAACTCAGCTGAGTGCCAACTGGTGTATTTATCTTATGCTAACAAAGCTGAAGGTTTTGTAAACGGTGTATAGATTGCAAGTGTGTAAGAAATGCCTAGTGCTACTTTAACTTAAGATCAATATTTACAACACTGAAAATAAGAAATATGTTTGCCTGCGCAGGCTTTTTCCTGCTCTTGAAGGACTGTTCACCTAATAAATCAAACTTTTACATAAAATTATCGCCAAAACCGTCAAAAGTTTAGGATCTCTAGTCAATTTTTAGGCACCAATTAGTTTATATTGGGTATAGTCATATAGAGCAAGGATGAGAATCTCTGGCCCCTGAGGCTCAGGGACCCCCCCAGCATTGGGGAGCCTGTCTGCTGATCCAGTCCTCCTGCCATTCCCCTAGGGGCTGGAGCGCACAAAATCTACTAGCCTGGGCCCCCTTTGCTCCGGTGTGTGAGGCAAATGTGGGAAGCATCTTTCTACTTCTCAGTCAGGGGCCATAGTGAGTTTTTTTTTTTTTTCCCTGCTTCTCACTTGTGTGTGACAATGGCCCCCGACCCAAAAAAGGTTCCCCACCTCTGATATAGAAACTATGTTAGGACACTCTTAAGGCTGATGGCATTTTAAATCCATTAGGAAATTCAGAGTTAAGTGTCAGAGCACCATATATGCAGTACTACAAAAATGTTACTTATAAACAGCCACAGTTCTAGGAAAAGGTGCAGTCCCTTTCTATTATGTTATGGCAAAAACTGTCACATTGCCCAGTATTGTGCAACCATAATGAAAGGCTTTATTGTAATGCACAAGGACAGACTTTTTGTACAATTGAAATCTCA
This sequence comes from Rafetus swinhoei, assembly GCA_019425775.1. NCBI lineage: Eukaryota > Metazoa > Chordata > Testudines > Trionychidae > Rafetus > Rafetus swinhoei. The sequence goes on from CM033447.1 coordinate 37,354,976, forward strand.
ACCTTCCTGGGTTCATTTAATTAAGACAGTGCACACAAGTAAAAGTAGACAGGCAGGCCAACAAGATTCCAAAGAAGAAATTGTGCCCCGCCTTTAATATTTTGGATAAAAAAGCAGGTATGTGTACTCAGCTTTGCTGCATTTTCACATCGCCCACTGAAATACCCATCAGGATTAACCTTGCAAGAGACCCCTGGCTGAAGAGAAGTGATGTTGTATTAAGTAAGCCGAGCTATACACTTACAAAGTTATTGAAAAGAGTACTTTAATCAGCAAAACCAAAAATATAAAATTTGTTTTTTCAGAGTCTAACAACCCTAATCATATAAAAACATGAAAGTCCTCAGACTTTCTTTTCTGTGGTACAGAGAATTTCTACAGTATTAGAATGCATTAAAAACCGTCACACACATGGACCTCTTATGGTTACCAGGAACCCAACAAAACAGAAAAGCAATACAAGTTTTAATTTTAAATATATATTCTCCAAGTGGAAAAACAAATAGGAATAATTTTCAGATTGAAAAACTGAAAATTAAAACTAAGCTGCAATTAAAAGCTATTTGGGTTTCATTTAATTTCCCCCCCCCCCCCAAAGTGGCACTTGTGTTGTCCCTGAACTTGGGAAGTTTTAGCTCACAAAGTGTTTGAGAAGTCAGTGAATAAAAATAGGACTTCAGAATAAAACTATAGCATTGCATCTAAAATGCTAACACTAAAGGATTTCATTCAGATATTGGATACACTCGTCTTGATGTTATATTCTCTTTTATAGTTTTGAATATTCACAACCTAGTTTGAATTCTTTTTACAGTTAAACTATTGTTGCTTTAACATGCTTGTGAACGTTTGCGTTGTCTACACACAAATGTCTATGCATGTCCCAAACCACATTAGTTCTTATTGTTTAAACTGGCTCTTAAGCAGCTGTTAAAACATGCTATAAGATATCAAAGCAGCTTTAATTAACTTCCTGCTTAACTAGTACTTCAAAGAATTTCTGAAAGATTTTAAACAGTGTATTTGTAGTAAATTTGAAAAAATTGTTGCAGATTTGTTTATCCAAGACTTTTATATTTAGAATTCCCATAGTAACATTTTCATTTTAAACCTAAATAAAAAAGTATATTGTCCTAGTGAATTTCCTGGCTCTTTGGCACAGTCTATATTTTTAAAAAAAACACCAATAAAAACTAGAGTTAAAAGAATCTACTTAAAGTTGTGCAAACCATTATGCAAACCACTTAAATCACCTAAATTCTGCTTTATATTGATGTAGCTCAGGTCTAAGTTACCAGCAAGGATTAAACCAGTTTAAGCAAGTCTAGTGTGGAGCAATGCTTTTTAAATTAATTGAGATAAGGTTGCATTCTTTACTTGAATCAAGGCGGCCTTATTGGGTATATCTATACAGCAAAGAAAAACCCTCAGAACTGAGTCTCAGAGGCCAGGTCAACTGACTTGGGGATGCAGGGCTACAAATAGCAGCATAGATGTTCCAGCTCAGGCTAGAGCCTTGGTTCTGAAAGCTGGTGTTCGGGGGAAAAAGGTCTCAGAACCTGAGTCCAAATGTTCTAACCCCTGGTTTTAGCCCCACAGTCAGAGCCCCATGGGTCTAAGTCAACTGCCTCAGGCTGCGAGACTCTACACCAGGGCTCGGCAGTAATTTTTGGCCGGGGGCCATTCAAAAATTTTTGAAGTGGCCCAGGATTGCACCAGAAGGGGCCAGGATGCTTCTGGGCTACCCCACCCACAGACCATGATTGGTCTGGGGTTGGGGGAGCCCTTTAGCCCCCCCTTCCCATTAGGCACCCATGCCCCGGAAGGGCAGGAAGAGGCTTTGAATGCTTCCCCACCCCCAGGCCAATCAGGGTCTGAGGGCAGGGGAGCACATGAAGCTTCCTCCCACCCTGCCAGGAGCACATGGCACTTTGAAGGGTCTGGGGGCAGGGTAGCTACATGAAGCTTCCTTCACCCTGCCCTGCGTGAACCTACGGCACTTTGAAGTGTTGCGCGCGCCTTGCAGGGTTGGGGGGCGGGGGAGGGCAGAGGAAATTTCGCACGCGCCTCCTGCCCCCAGGCCAATCAGGGCTTGGGGGTGGGGGAGCACATGACGTCTTCTCCGGCCCTGCGAGGAGCGCATGGCGCTTCAAAGCGCTGCGTGGTCCTGCCAGGGCGGGAGGAAGTTATGCATGCTCCCGCACCCCCAGGCCTTAATCGGCCTTGGGGATAGGGGAACAGCAGGGCCTCCACAGGCCAGATCAACACACTTGGTGGGCCACATTGGTCCAAAGGCCCTTTTGCCCACCCCTGCGCCACGCTGTGGATTTTTCTTTACAATGTAGACCTGTTTTGAGAGCATACAACCTTTCAGTATTTAGTAGAGGGTAAGGTAGAGACAATACCCAAAATGGCAAGGCTATTTCCTTGTAGAAAGCAATTGGTTAGCTGTGGGATTTCAGGCCTGTATGCAGGAATTTCTGCGGGGGATGCTTTTTTTGTAAATGTGGACCGCAAGGGTGTGAATGCACCTCTTGTAGTCCCCCAAGTAAGCAGGGAAATGAACCCCAGCCTTCCCCCAGGTGGTCAGAGCATGGGGAAGGGGGGCTCAGGCAGCATGCTGCTCCTGCTTTCCCTGGGAGACCATAGGGGGGTACTTTTGCACCCTTCACACCCCACCCCTGCATAGAGGCCTGGGTTTGCTTTTAATGTCCACTTTTTTATTAAGAAAAATAAGATGAGAGGCCAGTAGGCTGATGACGCTCTACAACCACACAGAGTCCATCTTGATTCCTCGTTTTGGTCTTTAGCTACCAAGGCTGTGACTATTGCAATGCCTAGACACACAGTGAAATCCACCACTATCAAATTCATTAACTTCAATAGAGTCAGGAGTTCATTCTCAGCTTCTCCGACAGACGGTGTAGTCCTAGTTCACTGAAGTCCATAGAAATGTTGACATTGACTTAAATGGGGCCCAGATTTGACCTAGAGGGCTTCATAACTGTGATTACAATAACTGACAGTTCTGAGGAGCAGCATTGACGGTATCAATGTCCCCCACTCCCAAACCAGGCCCTATCTACTTCATTGTTGACTGGCACCATCGTCTCCTAAGGGGAGAGTTAAAGTGAGTTAAGCGCAGGAGGATGGAGCAGAGAAGTGTTCCCAGCACTTTGCTGCCTAGTGAAATAATTTAAAATCATTTTCAGGAACAGAAATCCACAAAAAAATATTGTAGACCTTTAAGCCTTCCTCCTGAATGACTTGACATTAAGTGTACTGAATCTCTTCACAAGGAAATATTACAGACCAAACTCCAAAGATATAGTTGCGTTTGTACTAGATGCCAAGGTTTAGACCTGTGTCTCAGTGGTAAATTGTACCTTTAGCTGTTGTTTCAATTTCCCAAGTGGCAGCAAAAGGCAGATGGTTATTTAAGCAATATAGATTAAATTATTTCCATGGTAAAGACATTTTGGCCTTTCCTATGGCAGTCCAATAAAAAAAATTGAGCTTAGTGGGTTACAACTGAAGTTTACCACATAGTACTCACCTTTGGATACTAATACCAGGAGCCATATTCCAGGTTGAAAACTGGCTATTTAACAGATAAGTTGCCAGCTTGAAATCACTCATAAGGTTTGTCATTTTGGTGGTTGCTCGCTTCCTTGCTCACTAGGGGCTTCCTTGTTTTCCTGAATGATGCTCTCCTTTGAACTGTGTTCTTCGGATCTCGAGACAAATGCTCCTGCATTTATCCATTTGTTTTCATCTTTTCTGGTCAAAAAGAAATCCCCTCCTCCCCCACCTCCAAGTCTGCCTCCAATAGAAACCCTCATGTCAATGGCCCCTTGATCATCCCACTTCATGAATGCATTTATTCCCTCAGCCTTGAATATGCAGAAGAACTTTAATAACTCCATTATTGGTTTAAAATGGTTACATTTGTTTGGCCTGTTTCAGTCCCCTAAATACACTATTAAAGTCTATGCACAAAGTCTTGCTATGCTTTAATTTTTCCCCCAAGAGTATTGCAAGGCCAAAAATAGAACATTTTCCAGTCTGAGAAACAAGTAACATTCGTGGGAATTCTATCATGTTGGCCTATCCAGAACATTTTTGACAAACCCCTACATGCTTATAAAATCATGTTTGGTTGGTGGCTCTGCAATGGTAAATGTCCTTATTTTAATTGGAAGCCAGACTAAATAAGACAACTAACCACTTCATAAAATTGATAGGAACAACAGTATGTGCTTCCTCTGCGTCCTTCTCAACACCAAGGAAAGGGCTATTGCTCACCACAGGGATAATTGTAAAGATATTTCCTCTAAAATCAGATGCTGCAAGCCAGTTAGAACACAAGCCTTGTATACTGCTGTCATTCTATGTAATAATTAGCACTAATGTCTTCAACGAGGCCTGGATTTTTAGACATTTACAGAGCATCCTGCCAGGAAGCAAGGCAATTCTTCATGTTGCAATACATCTGAGATTTACCCAGTGTTGCTCAGGTCCTTAGCTCAGGTCCTTTTGTTTTTTGGAAAATAAAATGAAAGTGTAAATGCTTCATTTGAATCATAGCTTTGGACCAGGGCTGGGGATGAGGGGCTCAGTATGCAGGCTGCTCCAGGAAGAGATGAGTACCCCAACCCCCTCTCACTGCAGCAGCTTGGGCCAGATAAGCAGCACCCCTCCATGGCCACTGCAGGTCCAGTGGGCACAGCCAAGGGAAGGGTGCATGTCCCCCATTTGAGGCAGGTCTAGGTTTGCCTGCTACCTATGCTCCCTAGGCAGATTGAGGACTGTAACTGTGCATATTCCCCTCACTCCCTGATGAAGGGGAACAGCCAGAAATATCCCTGTACAAATTGAGGGGGGAGGGACTTGAGGCTCCCTCCCCTCCCTAAAGGGTGCCTGGGACATGAGAGGCTTGGGGCAGGGGCAGTCCCAGAGGGAGGAGGCGTCGCTTTCACCTGCTGGGTGACTGGCTGACTCTGCTTTTCAGAAAACCATACAGAAGTCTCATAGCAGGCACATCCCACTTTCCCGGCACAACCAAACCCTGACCTTGCTTTAAGTTATAAGAGGGAGCTGTATATCAAATTTGTTGGTCCGAGCTCTTACAGTTTCGGAGGCGCTCTTGAAAAAACTGACAGATGGACACAGACAGACTCTCTCAACTATCTATTAGAATAAGGTGATGATAATGGATTGCCAGAGGAGACTGAGGAAAGATACTTTTGTGCACTTGAGGGTTTTTGTTCCCCCTGGTTTGTATTTTAAAGTTAAACAATTTCAGAAACCCACAGTCATTTAATTGCAGGCCTACTCAGTAGTCTGTAGTATTTGCCAAGCTAAGCATAATCCATCTGACTTGTGGAAGCAGGGCCGGCTTTAGGAAGTGCGGGGCCCAATTTGAACCAAATTTTGGTTGAGGAAAAAAAACCCACAACCCAGCACACAAAGAAACAATTCACAGCCCCTTTAAATCCCCAGCTACAGGGCAGAGTCCCACCTTCCAGCCAAACCCACAGGCCAACTCCCCCTCCCACAGTGCACAGAAGCCACCACACTCCTCCTCCAGGGCCAATGCCCCCTCATGCAGCAAGCCCGGCACACTTCTGGGTTTAGGGCGCAGGGCCCTCTGGCTCTAGGGTGTGGGGCCCTTTTAGGCGTGGGGCCCGATTTGGGGGAATCGGGCAAATCAGCCTAAAGCCGGCCCTACGTGCAAGTCAGTTGAGAAGTATCCACCAATAGCAGTAGCTTAAACTTAATGTAAAAATGGATTTTAGTTAAATCTTCTCAAATTGGGTATATACTCTGAGGCCATATCTACACTAGGAAATTTTGAAATTACTAAATTCAATTTCATAACCCCCAATTTATCAAATTCGGACAAGCACATCTACACTACAGGGAAGCCTTGAAATTAATCCAAGGTAGGCTCTGTTAATGTGGACGCGCTACCTCAGACTTAGAGTCCTAGAAAGCACTGAGGTGTAATTAATTCGAATTACTCTGGGGAGTAATTATTTTGAAATAGTGGCACTGAAGCATCCACACCACCATTATTTTGAAATAACTATTTTGGAATTAGCATTACTCCTGGTGAAAAGCAGGAGTACACATTTTGAATTCCGTGGCCCGTTATTTAAAGCTAACTGACTTGGTAGTGTGGACGCTCTACTTATAAATTTAACCCGGGGGGAGAGGTTATTTTGAAATAGAGTCCTAGTGTAGACTTGGGCACAAGGAGAGAAATTTTCCAAAGTACCAAAAAGTTCCTGAGAAAACTGATTTGCATTTTCAGAAGTGACAAACACCAAGTACATCCCATTGATTTTCAGTGATATTTAGGCTGCTAACTGCCTACATTATTCTAGAATATGGGACAGAGAGGCTTTTGAATATTTTAACCAAGTCCTCAAATTAGTAAACAAATAGAAAGAAATATATAAAACAGAGATTCTGATCTTTGGATAAGCCATGCTGGTGGCATATATTCCTCATATAACACCCCCAGCAGCACAGACTACTTAGAATGTGCTGATTTTTACCAAGATTCATATTTGTAGCAAGACTCAGACTGAACAACTTGAAAGTGGAAAGCAGCTTCGGTGAAAGTGACCATGAAATCAGAGTTCATGATTTTAAGGAATGGTAGAAGGGAGACCAGCAAAATAGAGACAGTGGATTTCAGGAAGGCAGATTTTAGTGAACTCAGAAAGCTGGCAGATAAGGTCCCATGGGAAGCAAAACTCAGAGGAAAATCAACTGAAGCGAGTTGGCAGTTTTTTAAAGGAACATTATTAAAGGCCCAAAAGCAAACTATTCCACTAGGTAGGAAAGATAGAAAGTATGGCAGGAGACCACCTTGGATCAATCGGGAGATCTTATATGATCTAAAGATGATAAAGGAGTCATATAAAAAGTGGAAACTAGGTCCAATTACAAAGGACAAATATAAGCAAGCAACACAGGCATGCAGGGGCAAGATTAGAAAGCCAAAGGCACAAAAGCTAAATCTAGCTAGGGGCATAAAGAGTAACAAGATGTTCTACAAGTATATTAGGAGCAAGAGGAATGCCAAGGACAGGGTAGGCCCCTTGCTCAGTGAAGAGAGAGAAACAATAACATGAAACTTGGAAATGGCAGAGGTGCTTAATGACTTTTTTAAAATCATCATCAAGAAGTCTGGTGATGAATGAATGCTTAATATAGTGAATGCTAGTGGAAATGGGGTAGCTTTAGAAGTTAAAATAAAAAAAGAACAAGTTAAAAATTACTTAGAAAAGTTAGATGTCTTCAAGTCACCAGGGCCTGGTGAAATGCATCTTAGAATACTCAAGGAGCAGATAGAGGAGGTATCTGAGCCTTTAAGCAATCATCTTTGGAAAATCATGGAAGACAGGAGAGATTCCAGAAGACTGGAAAAGGGCAAATATAGTGCCCATCTATAAAAAGGTAAATAAGAACAACCCAGGAAACTACAGACCAGTCAGTTTAACTTCTGTGCCAGGAAGATAATGGAGCAAGTAATTAAGGAATTCATCTGCAAACAACTGGAAGATAATAAGGTGATAGGTAACAGCCAGCATGGATTTGTAAACAAAAAATCATGTCAAACCAAAAGATAGCTTTCTTTGTTAGGATAACAAGTCTTGTGGGTAAGGGAGAAGCAGTGGACATGGTATACCTAGACTTTAGTAAGGTATTTGACATGATCTCACATGACCATCTTATCAATAAACTAGGCAAATACAACTTAGATGGGGCTACTATAAGGTGGGTGCATAACTGGCTGGACAATTGTTCTCAGAGTAGTTATTAACAGTTCACAATCGTGCTGGAAATGTATAACAAGTGGGGTTTGGCAGGGGTCTGTTTTGGGACCGGTTCTGTTCAATATCTTCATCAATGATTTAGATGATGGCAGAGAGAGTACAATTAAGTTTGCAGATGATACCGAGCTGGGAAGGGTTACAAGTGCTTTGGAGGATAGGGTCAAAATTCAAAATGATCTGGACAAAGTGGAGAAATGGTCTGAGGTAAACAGGAAGAGTTTAATAAGGACAAATGCAAAGTACTCCACTTAGGAAGAAACAATCCATTTCACATATACAAAATGGGAAGTGATTGTCTAAGAAGGAGTACTGCTGAAACGGATTTAGCCATCATCATGGACAACAAGTGAAACATGAGTCAACAGTGTGACACCATTGCAAAAAAAAAAAGCCAACATGATTTTGGGGTGCATTAACAGGAGTGTTGTGAACAGACATGAGAAGTCATTCTTCCACCCTACTCTGCACTGATTAGGCCTCAATTGGAGTAACGTGTCCAGTTCTGGGCACCACATTTCAAGAAAGATGTGGAGAAATTGGAGAAGGTCCAGAGAAGAGCAACACAAATGATTAAAGGTCTAGAAAACATGAGCTATGAGGGAAGACTGAAAGAATTGGGCTTGTTTAGTTTAGAAAAGAAAAGACTGAGAGGGGACATGATAACTATTTTCAAGTATCTAAAACGGTGTTACGAGGAGGAGGGAGAAAAATGGTTCTTCTTGGCCTCTGAGGAGAGGATAAGAAGCAATGAGCTTAAACTGCAGCAAGGGAGGTTTAGGTTGGACATTAGGAAAAACTTCCTGTCTGTGAAGGTGTTTAAACACTGGAATAAATTACCTGGGGGGGTTGTGGAATCTCCATCACTGGAGATATTTAACAGCAGGTTAGACAGACACCTGTCAGGGATGATCTAGACAATGGTTGGTCCTGCCAGGAGAGCAGGGGACTGAACTCCATGACCTCTTGACGTTCCTTCTAGTTTTATGGTATCTTTTTTAAACAGAAGCCTATATGAAAAAGAATGATGATGGAGAACATAGCTGTGCAACCCAATACTTTAGAAAAACTGAAGGAATATAAAGTTATTTGTAGACAAAGCATTAACAGCCAGCAATGAGATACATCAATGTTATAAGGAAGAAAACATTGGATATGGCTGTGACTCTCATTTAAGTATCATGCTAGAAACATTCCACTTTTTTGTTCATTTTCCCTGAAATGGCTGGGGATGGGGGAGAAGCATTTCAATATCACATTTAGGATACAGAGAAAATGAAATATCTTCGCATTTAAACTGTCTGCAGTTCTCATTATAAAGACACCAAAACATATCAAGCACAGAAAATCTGAGTAAAAATGTTAAAGAATTCCAGCACAGATCTATTGGTTCTTGCATGCTCTTTCTCCACCTGCTTTTGCAGTGAACATCTGGAAATACTGGCCAAAGTACTTGGCTGCCAGATTAAATTCCTGGTTTAGTTCAGGACTTTTAGACTTGGTCTCTTGCATGAGTTGTTTCCCCCAGAGACTGCATGGCTGTCTTCTCTTACAAGCGTCAGGATCAGCCAATCACATCGGTACAGTCTGGTGAGCCTCTTTTTTTTTTTTTTTACACTCTTCTCCCACTATATTATTATATTCATATAGTAAGTAGCTGCTACATAAAAAATTGACTATATAGACCAGGAGAACAACATGTTTAGACAATAGTAACCCAAATGAGCTCATTGCCAATGTGGCAATAGTGAGGACAAAAGGACTGAAAATGTATACCAAGCACACATCTGGGCTCCGTAACAGCAACATAGCTGAAAAAAGACACGCATTGGGTGGGAAGGGGAAACAAACAGTAAACTTACCATAATACTTCTAGGATGTATACAGTACAGATTGGCTATAGTGCCCTATCACTGTGGGGTTAAGGTCTCTCCATAGGTTTATCATCTTGTTTGAACGTGTGTGTGTGTCCCCATCCCTTCGCTTCTCCATTTAAATTCAAAACAGCTGAATCTTGCACATCAAAGGGTCCTTTGAAGCACACAGTGTTATATATTTTACATTATAGGGCAATGTGCATCCATTGTATTCATGGAACTAAGCAGCAAAAAACTGAGGCATGTATACTAACATTTACCATAGCGTATAAGCATGGAAATTTTAGTACAGACATTGCTGTCATTATGCTATGTTGAAAAAGCATCTGTGAACTTCCAATAGCCAACTCCCCCAGTATGGCATTGTAGTTGGGGTGGACCATGTTAACATGAAGTAAGTAGTAGTCACTTTAAAAGATAAGCTAAAACTTAACTACAGCTAATGAACCTGATCCAGGAATCACATGGTGAAATTCCAGTGCCCATGTTATATAGGTCAAACTGGAAGATTGCAATGCTCTCTCCTGGACTTAAAAATCTAGGAAGCTACTATGCAATATAAATATGCAGAAAAAGATGATTACAATCAATTATGCAAGAAAAACTTTCTGCAAAAGCTTAAGTAAACATTCTTTAAAAATCACTTTCCTTGTTAGTGTAGACATAGATAAAATGCTGCCTTAATAGAGAACCTTTCATCTCAAAGCAGCCCAACATATTTTACAACTTAAGCTGTAATATAAGCAGGGATCATTTAGTGGTGAAATGAAGTCTTCAGTGGGGTATATAATTGTACAGCAACAGAACAGGATCCAAACATACTTGAAGCAATTGAAATAGAAGAGGATTTTAGGTCATCTGAATGTTGTAATTCAGCTATATTGCCAAGTTTAATTCTCCCTTATGATTGCAGAAATACTGGGGGATCTTTAAATTACCTTCAGTAAATACCTCTTTTTAGCCAGCATGGATCACGGCCTTGTTCATTAGAAGAAGGCACTTCAACGCCATACTTGGGGCATAGATTGAGTACTAATTCAAGCAGAAGAGTGTGAGACCATCAATGACTCATAATTAAGATCCATTTATTGGAGTGCTCCCCTCCAAATGATGTATTAGCAAGACTGCTTTAATTTGCTAGAATAGGTGGCATCAGCTTCAGTGAAGACCGTGTGGCAAGACATGCTTTGAACCAGAGACTGTCCTGCTAGTTAGTACGGCTTTCCTACAGGTATACATAGCACAAGAAGTGACAAAATGGTGGTGTAAGTGGACTAATGACTGCTCTGGAATAACTTCTTCAGCACAAATGCATTCATTAATTTTTTTAAAGTATTTAGGTCTAAGTCAAAAACAAGGTGTCTAAACTAATTGAGAAATACAAGAATAAGTTTTGCCAACATTTTTATTTATACACACACACACAATTTCCAAATACATAAAAGCAACAGTCTCCCATGTAAATCACGGATTGTTAGAAGTTAGTAACATGAAAAATTGATACAAGGGTAGGAACTTCGAATCATAGGGTTGGAAGAGACCTCAGGAGGTTATTCAGTGCAACAACCTGCCCAAAGCAGGAAAACTTATTAATTTCAAAATTCAAATGCACTTCATTAAAAATTACAAAAGATTATGCTGGACACCAGCCAGATGACAGGCAGAATGTTTTTCAGTATCTACTGCTGGCTGGAGATGCAGGTACTCATATGCCCAAGTTCTGCCACAGAAGAACAACCATCTGCATTCACAGCTCACTGTGGAGTTATCCCATTAGCTGCCTGTTCAACTGTATCTGTTCTGCCATTATATTGGGTAACCCAGGCAGTCCAGTCTGAAGAGAATAAGTCTCAATAGCTCTTACCATACACAAATTTCACTAACACTATGGAAAAGTCTTCCCCAGTCAGAGTGCGAATCATACCTAACACCTACCTTCAGAACACAGAAAAAAACCTTAGGAGTCCGCTCCCCACCCCAGCATCTTCTACGACTGGAAGACATTGCCTTATCAAAGTCTTTTCTGTGGAAATCTCAGTGTAGATTCACAATTTAAAGACTACTGGTTCCTTATCTGGCACCTTCTACAGTTAGGCAGCTCTCCTTCCTCAGTCTCCTTTCCTTATCCCAAAATTCCCTTCACTTCTCATTTCACCATCTTCAGTTTATTTAAGTCAGATCCATAAGAAGTTAACTGACTGTTTCCAGCTTGAACTCCAGTATAACTACTCACTTTGATCTTTTCACCCCCATTGACAAACTTTGAAGCAAATTGAAACTTTTCTACCTATTACTGTCTGGTCTTATCAATGGACTTTTCTTGGATTAGATTTTGTCCTATCTGCTTTCTATACAATTGTATCTAAAGTGCTAACAAAAAATACTAAAAGGTTTTAGCCATCTGTTTTATAAAAACCTAGAGTAATACCATAATCAAACAATGGGGAGGGAAAAGAAGAGGAGAAAAGAGAATGGAAAATGTAGTCAGAGACTAAGTATTTTTCAAACCACAGACATGCCAAGCTTCCTGCAATTTACTGATCTTTTTGTCCGACTGCTGTCAGAGGGTCAGATGAATCAGAACTGTCCTAGTGCATTGTGTTCAAAAGATGATGGGCTGAGCTTCTGAAAACACATTTGACCATCTTTTCATCTCATTTGAAGAAGTGGGTTTTGCCCACCCAAGCTCATGATACTATATATATATTTGTTTGTCTTTAACGTGCCACAGGACTACTTGTTACACATACAGAAAGTGTTTTATACTGGGAAAGATAAGCAGAAAGCCTTTAAAAGGCTAACCCTGTGAAGAACATCCAGACAACGATGGTCCAAGCAGAGCAGTATCAGTCTTAGTTTTCTGAAGAACAGGACGATGGTTTTCTGTGAATGCTGTCTTTCATAATAGATTACAAAATATCCTCGCTCTTGCCCCAACCTGTTGAAAGGAAACCATATTTGGGTCACCCCTCCTACCCTATTATCAGTTACAGAAAGCTTCCCTTGTTGCTTTTTCCCCCACAAATGCTGAGATATACTGGACTTGCATTTAGCCAAGATCTGACAGTCTATTCCTTCTAAATAAAATCTCCAAGCTTTCATTCAACACCTCTGAAATGTTACATGGTATAGTTGATAACTTCCTCCCTTTCCTCCTCACCTATAGTTACCCTCATCTCATTTTTTCTACACCCCACTTTTGTTCCCATTTCTTCCCCTTTTCCCCAGCCACACTAGGTCAATTTCATCAGGAGTACTTCAATTTTTTCTACAAAAATCAAGTCATAAGTAGTTCATTAAATTTATCACTGTCATCTTTGTCCAGAAGGACTTTTATGTCCTGTCTACATAATAATTTGCATGGAGAAGATGTAGGAGAAGATAAATGGTTACTTGGAAGCTTCACTATAGCCAAGGGTGCATGGATTTAAAATAATCACTCCAGTTTGACTATATACATGCAAACAAATACATCTAAACAAGCACACTCATCCCCACTGCTGTGCTGATAGGCATCTTTTGGCAACTCAAGAGTGACCCTACCATCCGATAGGTTATTCCCTGACCTTCTCCTCTATGGGTCACTTTTACTAGCAAACTATAGACTGGGAAATTGTTGAAGACTGTAGGCATAAGGTAGGTAATGAAGAATTACATTTGTAACTGTGTTGTGTAAAATAAAGGACTGCAAATAGATCAATTGATTTCCAACAGTCTCTCCTTGTATAAACACCTAGCCAGCCTGTTCAGGTGTTTTAGTAACGAACAAGTCAAGCATTGGAATCCCCATCTCAAGCGCTTTCCTACATAACCAACCTGCTAAGATCATTCAGTTTATCATACACAAATTAATGAAGGCATGTTATCACTAAAATCTGAGTCAAATTTATCTATATTTGGGTGAACAGTATAATTAATTTGTATAAAAATGTACTTTTTTAAACATCAGATAATAGCAGGTGATTTTAAAAGGTTGTTAAGGTGTATTTTGTAAGCCTCAGACTGAAAAGTTAGGAAAACTAGCATAAAACTTCTGATGTTTCTTCTAACAGACCAGGTAAAAAAATAGAAGCTTCTAGAAATATTACAAATATGAAATAGATCTCCACAAGCATACAGCTCTCAAAGAGTAAGTGTAAACGTTTAAATTAAAAAAAAAAAAAAGATTGCTGCAGCAGATAAATCAAATTACAGCATCAACACTTAAGCCCTGCTTAGCATTGAGAGTTTCTTAAACAACTTGATATAGGGAGTGACAAGTTGGGAACTATCCTTATATTTTAGCTTGAGGCATCACTATTTGAAGTGTGACATGTCTTCTTGTGATACTTCATAACAATTTGTGTAATTCTCTCTTGGCTCCTGTGACCATTCTTGGCTCGTTCTCTCCTCTTACTAACCACTTCAGCATTTTGTTTAATGGCTCATAATACTCCCCCTGCCCTCTTCCTTGGCATCTCTCCAAGTTCTGTCCTCAGTCCCCTCCTTCTCCAGTTACAACTTCTGTAACATCATCTACTCCCTTAGTCTCAACTGCCACCCTTGTGCAAATAATTCCCAAGTCTACTACTGTAGCCATAACCACTTCCCCTTTCTCTGCTTCTCTCCAGGTGCCTCCTAAACAACTCTAGTTGGATGTTTTCCATCATCTCAATCTTAGTCTTGCAAAAACTGAACTAATTTTTCCTTCTTAAACCCATCCCATTGCATACCTTCTTTATCGTCGTGATTAATTCCGTCACCCTTCACATACTAATATTCAGTGGTTATTATCCTATAATACAGTTTCACATTAAGCTTCTTCTCTGTCACCAAATCCATCCTTTTGCTCACTGCTCCCCACAGCAAAAGAGATTTGTCTACATTTCCCCCTCCCCCCACATTGGTATATCTTTCCTCCCTGGCTTACTGCCTTCTCAAAGTCATCCACCTCCTCCTGTTTTATCTAATCCACAATGAGTATGGAAGAAACATCTTTTTTGACACTGCTCAAGTCTCCGCTTTTTTGAATCTCTTCACTGACTTAAAAGTTCCTTCCTTGTTTCAGGTCCTTCAAGGGCAAGTTCTTCACCTTTCAAGCCACTTGATCCTGACTTTAGCTAGTTCCTTTAAGCAGATTCCCTTACTGTAACTCAAAAGAATTACTGCACAAGGCACAGAACAGACCTCTGTGCAAAGCCTGCACTTTTTGACTTACTGGATAAGGGCCAAATTTTGGCTAGTGATATGTGATTATCAGAAGCTGGAAGAGAACAGAGGTTGGATTGCTCAAATTGTTCTGTTCATCCCTTCTGAAGCATCTGACATGGCCCATTATCAGAAGACAGGATATAGGGCTAGATGGGCAATTAGTCTGACCCACCTTGGCCCTTATTTCTGGATTCCACTAGATTAAATACAACATAACCAAGTGAAGAATTTGTCTTACAGCAGAAGAATCTTCCCTGAAAGGGAATTTTCACAAGTGGCAGTGTGTACCATGGTTGTGAGGAACAAAGACTCCGTTTAAAAAAAAAAAAAAAAAAAAAAAAGTATTTCCTTTGCGCCATAACACTAGCATAATCTTCAAAAGAAAAGTGTGTGCTGAAAAATGTGGTCCTGGTTAAATAACTGTATGTGTTAAGAACAAATGTTCAAATTAGCATTCACCTCATTGTCAACAAATTCACTACATGTACACCATTTTCTATTATATTGTCCACACATCAACTTATTTTTAGTGCGCCAGAAATTAACTCAGACATCTATAAGTGCATCTTGGATTTCTTCAATCATACAAATCCAGACTTTTCCTGAAGTCTTTCCCCAAGGGATAAGTAGAAAACTGCCTGAATGAGGAGCAGAAAGGTTTTATTCTGAAATTCCAAAAAGAGAAAATAGGAAGTTACCCTTTGCAGTTATAAGAAAGTAGCAAGTGAAAGAAAGGTATTAGCATAAAGAATGCCCCAAAGTCAGAACATCTACAGAAAGCAAAGTGAAAGATACTAAAAGGTAGAACGGAACATTGACTATAATACAAATACTGATGTATAATAAAAATTGCTTTGCATATTTTCTATTACAATAAATGTTATAGATGAAGGACAGAAGGGAGAATGGAACATGCCCCAACGGGAAAATGAAGGGGAGGGAAGTCAGTCTTAACACAATTAAAATATTTTCAACACTCATATTATTTCTAATTTTGCAGGTGCCCAAGGACAAAATATAAAGCCAGTGTTGAACCTTTGACTTGCACTATGGTTATATCAATTAACATATCCTTGATCTCATTTTAAACACTTGTTGCATTATTTTTGTAAATGAAAACTTTTGTCATTTGACCTAAGCTTTATTAATGCCATACTAGTTTCAAGATTCAAAACCACGTAGACCAGGATATCACATCAGCATGATCGCTGATCTTCCTCACTCTTTCTTCAATTCACACATTTATACATTATATATGCATGATTGTAGGGAAAGAGGGCAATAAAATAGTTTTGGGGAAATGTTTATTTTATATATTACTTATTGAAATGATGTAATTAGATATGAATTTTGTATAATATAAATGAAAAGTTCCACTGGGCTGGAAACTTCTCTCATTTGGCTGTAATGTAGGCAGCACACTTAGATGCCATGAATAATTTCTCACTTGATATTTAGGTTTGTGCACATCTTATTTCAGCCAGGCAGAAGTAATTTGTCCAGTTGTTTCACTCTTTCTAGGCAGTTCTACACATTTTATTTCAATACTGATTTGGCAGTTGGTATACACCGATAAGAACATAAGAACGGCCGTACTGGGTCAGACCAAAGGTCCATCTAGCCCAGTTGCCTGTCTGCCGACAGTGGCCAGCACCAGGTGCCCCAGAGAGGGTGGACCGAAGACAATGATCAAGCGATTTGTCTCCTGCCATCCTTCTCCAGCCTCTGACAAACAGAGGCCAGGGACACCATTTCTATCCCCTGGCTAATAGCCTTTTATGGACCTAACCTCCATGAAATTATCTAGCTTCTCTTTAAACTCTGTTATAGTCTTCACAGCCTCCTCTGGCAAGGAGTTCCACAGGTTGACTACACACTGTGTGAAGAACAACTTTCTTTTATTAGTTTTAAACCTGCTACCCATTAACTTCATTTGGTGTCCTCTAGTTCTTCTATTATGGGAACTAATAAATAACTTTTCTTTATCCGCCCTCTCCACACCACTCACGATTTTATATACCTCTATCATATCTCCCCCTCAGTCTCCTCTTTTCTAAACTGAAGTCCCAGTCATTTTAACCTCTCTTTATATGGGACCTGTTCCAAACCCCTAATGATTTTAGTTGTCCTTTTCTGAACCCTTTCCAAGGCCAAAATATCTTTTTTGAGGTGAGGAGACCACATCTGTACACAGTATTCAAGATGTGGGCGTACCATAGTTTTATACAGGGGCAGTAAGATATTCTGGGTCTTATTTTCTATCCCTTTCTTAATAATTCCTAGCATCCTATTTGCCTTTTTGACCGCCGCTGCACAGTGTGTGGAAGTTTTCAGAGAACTGTCACGATAACTCCAAGATCTCTTTCCTGATTTGTCGTAGCCAAATTAGCCCCCATCACACTGTGTATAGTTGGGGTTATTTTTCCCGATGTGCATTACTTTACAGTTATCCACATTAAATTTCATTTGCCATTTTGTTGCCCAATCACTCAGTTTGGTGAGATCTTTTGGAGTCCCTCACAGTCTGCTTCTGTCTTGACTATCCTAAACAGTTTGGTATCATCTGCAAACTTTACCACCTCACTGCTTACCCCTTTCTCCAGATCATTTATGAATAAGTTGAACAGGATTGGTCCCAGGACTGACCCTTGGGGGACACCACTAGTTACCCCTCTCCATTCTGAAAATGTACCATTTATTCCTACTCTTTGTTTCCTGTCTTTCACAAGAGCCTTTGGTGAGGGACCTTGTCAAAGGCTTTCTGAAAATCTAAGTATACTATATCTACTGGATCCCCCTTGTCTGCATGTTTGTTAACCCCTTCAAAGAACTCTAATAGATAAGACATGATTTCCCTTTACAGAAACCATGTTGACTTTTGTCCAACAAATTATGTTCTTCTACGTGCTTCACAATTTTATTCTTTACTATTGTTTCAACTAATTTGCCCAGTACTAAAGTTAGACTTACCGGTCTGTAATTGCCAGGATCGCCTCTAGAGCCCTTTTTAAATATTGGTGGCATGTTAGCTACCTTCCAGTCATCAGGTACGGAAGCAGATTTAAAGGATAGGTTACAAACCACAGATAATAGTTCAGCAATTTCCCATTTGAGTTCTTTTAGAACCCTTGGATGAATGCCATCTGGTCCCGGAGATTTGTTAACATTAAGTTTTTCTATTTGTTCCAAAACCTCCTCTAATGACACTTCAATCCTGGACAGTTCCTCAGATTCACCACCCACAAGGGACAGTGCAGATTTGAGAATCTCCCTAATGTCCTCAGCCGTGAAGACTGAAGCAAAGAAATCATTTAGTTTCTCCGCAATGGCTTTATCATCCTTGATTGCTCCTTTTATATGTTGATCGTCTAGGAGACCCACAGGTTTTTTAGCAGGCTTCCTGCTTCTAATGTACTTAAACATTTTGTTATTTCTTTGAGTTTTTGGCTATTGGTAATTTTACCAAAATTGGTAATGGTATTTTACTTGGAAAATAGACTTAAGCCAACACAGAGTTCCCTTCCTTAAGAGTTGACTCTATTGCATTTTCATCCTACTTTCCAGTGGAGTGGCTAAGGCTTACTGATTATCAGGTAGGATTCTTGTAGCAATGCAAATCTGAATCAGCAATCCATTTATATTCCAGGGGCTAGGGAAGCAGATATGTACAACCACAGAAAGCTGTTTTCCCTTCATCTCCTGCTAAAAGGAAAGATACATTTAGCCACTGTCTTGGTTGGAACAAAAGGTTGAGAGAAAAATTGTTACATAGATGAATGGATGCACGGTCCCAAAGCAATTTGTCCTAACATAATGCACAGACAGTAACGAGACAGTGAGGAAATAAAGCCAAGGGTGAAGAATAAAAGCAAAAACACACTCTCCCACCTGACTGTGGTTCAATCCCAGCTTCATTTCTCAAGCCTCTGAGCTGATTTTTAAAAATTTTTCTTGTGTTCTTTTCTACAAATACGAACACCTTACAAAGATCATTCCATATCTGTTTGCTCCCTCAGTCCCTGACCAAATGTCTTTACTGTTATCTACCACCCAATACCAAACACTGTATTGAGATGCAACGTGCAACTCTTACCATCTTTAAACACAGTTTATCATCCTCAAGACTATTTTCAAATGGCACGTTCCCCCATTTTTAGCAAGCCATTTTTATGATGTCAGTTTTATGCTACAATATTTTAAGAAGTTTTTTTTTTTAATTACCACTTTATGGCTGAAAGTGGCCTACATAAATTGAGTTTGTATTCCAGAACAGTTTTGCATGGAAAAAGTGTTCACATAAAACCAGATAATACTTCCATGGGATAGCAGCCAAGTAGAGGTCACAGACAGAATAGACCTGTAGTGTCAGTAAAGTATATTGTGCAAAAAGTTTGATTTGTCATTGCTCATACTACACCATGCACAAACATATATGGATTATTTTCAGCAGAATATTCAGATGAGACCAGGACTGAACAAAGCAGAGACGTCTAACAGTTGCTTGTCTGGTTGAAGAAACTGACATTTTAGTAAGCACTGCTGCACACCTGAAAAAAAAAAAAAAAGTCATGAAAAGTAACCCAGCTTTTGGCTTCAGTAAGCAAAAGCTTAAAGGAAAAAAAAAAAAAAAAGAGTGGAGATTACAACCCATAAGCAGAGCTTAATGACAATACATTCCAAAAATTTCATCAGATAAAAAGTAGTAACAAATGAGAAAAAATGGATACAACTAAAGCAGTATCAGAAGAATTGTGTCTTATTAGTAAGTACCATGCAATTAGAAAAACAGATGAAACTCAGAATGGATTCAAAACATCGAACAGAAAGCCTCCAAGTACAAAGGAATATTGCAATGTAGTTCTACTGCTGATTAAAAAGTAAGCAATTGAAGCAGCCCTTTATTAGACTACCATAGTTACACAGGATTCTATACTGCGCTGAAGTAAACTATACACTCTCCTAGATCATACAACAGATACAGAAGAAACAATTGCAATTGTCCTGACACCAGAACCTCTTCATGTAGAATCATTTAAGTCTTTCTAGAAGCCACTAATTGAGCAGAGCACTGAATGAACTTTAAGTTTCTAATTACTCTCATATGCTTCAGACAACACATTCTCCCTCCACCCCCCTCAATAATTATCCGTTTTAAAAACCTGCTTTCAAAATGTTAAAAAAAGGAAGAACACAGGCAAAAAGATTATAGGATCAACTCTGAATGGGTCATATTTGTCTTATTGTTTACCAAAATGCATTACGTTTTAACAAATTCAAATTTGAATTGTGTCAACTAGAAGCATTCCACCCAAGTTGGAGAAATGCAATATTAAAGCAGCAAAAGGTTTTTCATTGGTTTTACCATATGGAAATGTTGATGGCTATAGCACTGAATATTGTGAATTGATTCACAAAGCAGTATGGGCATCATTCTGAAGACTTCTGAGCCAAACATCTGTTAAGCCATTGTAAAATGAAAAAGGCACAATAAGAAGGGTAGAAACACTGAGCATGTAGAAAAGTAGTCTGATGTATAATTCAAAATCCTGCTAAATCATCACCACATGTAAAATAGTAAATCATTTTCTTTCCACTTTTACAGAGCCACTGGAGCTGTAGCACTCTCACTGAATAAGGATAAATAAACTAGCTTCTTTCTTAAGGCTCAAATGGTAAGAAACTGAAAAAGTAACAGATACAATATTTCTACATTAAGACATGTACAAAATCTATTTTCAAATCAATTTCAGTGGGACCAGCAGGCATGACAAACATTAAAGCTTATTTTATTACATACACAACACTAGTGCCATTTGGGAAAAAACAATGCTGCAGGCTTTGGCAGTTTAAGATTAGAAAAATTAAATTGTATCTCAGTGATCTGTATTATATTTTTCCTGAAAAGTTTAGCTTGTTTGTATGGGTAGCGCATTATTTGAAGAGAAAAAAAAAAAAAGTATTGTGGTAATAAAAAGTAGACTTAAAAGCCAGTAATTTGGTTTAGTTCAAGAAACCAGAGTGCTGTATTGTATTTTATAGGTTGCATAGTGCCAAACTGAAAAAGCCACCTAATTTTATTCTAGTTTTTGAAAACCAATGCAAGTAAAACCCACATTTCCTATTTCAACATTTGTTGAGATTCAATTTAAAAGGATTTTAACAGTTTCCCTGAAATGTTTTAAAACACAAGGAGCTCTGTTTAGAATGTTCCGTATTCCCAGTCACACTTGATTCTTCTTTATGTAATAGTAAAGTATTATCTGAGCAGTTTACATCCAAAATATTTTAATAAAACAACCACACTGTGACAAGAATGAGACTTTAATCAGTTTTAAGTGGAGTTTTAACACTAAGAGATAAAGGGTTGTTAAACACAATAACAAACGGACATCTGATTTGTATGAGGCATTATCCTGTACATGTCATTTTGTTGTTTTCGTGTATCCTCAGTGCATAGCATTACACACAGAGCCACTGTTGCACAGCACAATAGTATCTGAAGAGGCTGAATCAGAGTAAGGCTGCTTGACAGACTCTTTTTTAATATATATATATAATATATACTCTATATGAAAACAGACTTAAAATTTGAACTGGCAGAGTAAAAGGCAGCTCTGCCAAACTGCAGTTAAAGCCCCCTTTTAGCGCGCAGTTCCACCCCTCCCATCTGCATGCATGACACATTTTTTAACAGTATTTAAAGGTAAACGAGGCACTTTGTGGCAACCACAGGCATCGTTAACATATTGCACAAATTTGCTCTAACTAAACATGGAACTTGCACACTGGCACCCTATTTTTATTTTTTAAAGCTGAAACTGATGCTGTATGTAAACTCCACTTTAGTTTACAAATTGTGCCACAGCAAAGAATCTTGATGCTATTTATATAACTGCCCTTTAATAACTGTGGCAAAATATTTCAAGTGGGACTACAGATGACTAGGGATGGTACAGGGCCTAAGAGTAAGCTCTTATGAAAGTGATGCCTTCAAGTAATTTCAGACATGTAAGCTGCTGCACATCCAAGAGTTTAAGCATATAGTCCAGAAACTCAAAGAGATTACCTACCGAATGCATTTCAAGCTAATTATGAATACTGTCATAAATAAAGTTTTAATAAGGACTCGAAAACCTTTCAGTCATAGTAATTCTTGTCAAGTTCTATGGGGATGGTAACTGAAATAAAGTATAGGAGAGTATGTATAATATATATTTATATATATAATATATATAATGCCATTTTTCCATTTCCAATGACTACACCATAAAATGTAAGCAAGGCTTCTCAAAAACATTGAAACATTCATAATCAAAACCCTCATTCAGACCTTCACATTCCAAAGGAAAAACAACAACAGTGCAAAAGCCCCTTATAATGTCATTATTTCCATTCTGGCCATCAGTGTTACATACTGGAACCACACAAATTAAATTTTGATATGAGCCCAAAAGTGGGACATAGAACAACGTTAATAACAAAATATTTTAAAGAATGAATATGTTAGCCAACATGACTTTCAATTGCTAAAAGCAGGCGTAAGGTGAAACATATATCAAGTGACTGGTCTTAAGGTAGCCATTGCCTGCTGCTCAATTCAACAATAGGAATTGTGAGTGCCTAGACCAATATGCTTGATTTGGTAAGACCTTCAACACTAAATTAACTAATAAATCAGAAAATCATACACTAGTTTTGTTAGAAATTCAGATGATGAATTGGACAAGCAAAACTGACCAATAAATAGTGAAAAAGCATATTATACCTTTATTTTACCAAAGTTTAGGTGAAGTCTTGCCTTGTCTTTTTAGGATTCATATTCTCCATTAATTCTGTTTTACTGAGCCCTAGGGATCCCAAATTCGTGTGTTAACTAGGTAAGAACACAGCTAATAAACTGTCAGCATCAGTAAGTTAAAGTTGGGCTTTACAGCTTCAAGTGTAAAGTTTGGGGTAATTATTCCAAGAGTTTGAAGGTCATGGTGTATTTTGTAGTAAACAAATTTTAAAAAACATTTCTTCATAACTGTATTCAACAGTAGTTGTACTGTTTAAATCACCTGCTGTCTGACATGTCAATCATAAAATTCAAAAGTGAAGCTCAATCCCTAGTTCTGACTATATCCCTATGAAGGAATGATACTATGCTGCCAGTTTAAATATCTAATTCTTTTAATAGCAAACAGAAAGAAAATGTGGGACAAGTTCTACTTTAAAAAAAGTACACATCTTTGTATCTGTGCAGTGTTGAGATTTTATTGCAAGACTGGTTTCATTTGTAATATGTATAATGTTGCTTTTTAAACATTGTAGATACTAAGTATTCAAGTAAAATTCCCTAACAGTTAATGACATTTTTAAAAAAGTGTGCAAAACTGCAAAAATCATTGTAATGAATGTGTAAGGTCCAAGGGGTGGAACGGCTAACAACTGTTTGATTGAATGCATCCATAAAATCTTCAAAATAAACACTAACCTGTAGAATCTCAAACTGAAATTTCCCGTGCACCATTATAAAATATTTTATATTTAATAAGGAAAAAAGCTTGCAATGCAGCACATGAAGCATTCACAGCAAGTATATGATTGAAAAATTAATAAAGTGTAAGATGTTGACTGATGTATGTACTAATAGCATCTGACTTTCAGCACTGGCCTTGATTACACAGGAGATGGAACAGCCATTACAACTGAGAAAAAACATTTAATAAATCATTGTCTTTTTAGAACAATTGTTTCAAGCCCATTTTAGGTTGATAGCCTCCACATTTGTATGGTTAAGTCATTGTTGCTGTGTTTCTTATCTGTGACCCCATTATTTTAATATCCCTTCATTTGTGGGTCTTTAAGGTGTTGTGGAAGGTTCATTCCTGTACCCCTATACGGAATCACTCCCTCTAGCTGCCTTTTCTAGCACCATTATGCTTAAAAAATAAAATGCACGAACAACAAGCAGTGACAGCAGCCGATTCCTCAAATGTCCTGGATTAATTACTGCAGCATGCTAAAGAAAGGTGCATGTAAGTAGCCGGATACGGTACACTGTCCAGGGTCCAGCACAGTATATTCCTTTCAGAGCATTTCTTTTCATTCCTCTATCCAGAATACATGCATTAGAATGTAGTACAACCCTTTAGAAACTTCTTAGTCAACTGCAGACTTATCTATTGCCACTTAAGTGCAAATAAAGGGGCAGGATGTGAACCTGTATATCAGAAAGCTCCTCCCCCCACCCCTCCCAAACTGCGGTTGATGACAGAACACAAAAGGAAAAATTCCTACGCATACACATCAGATCTGTCTCCACTTTTATAAAACTGGAATAAAATGGGAAAGTGCCATCTTTATATTTCCTAATTGAAATTTTAATGTCCTTTTGACACAAAAAGGTATATACATAACATAGCTACGTAACCTTTTTCAACTGGACAAGTGTCAAACCCTGTAGATTTATAGGGCAAAATAAGATTGGTCAGGAAAGAATTGTTCCTATAATTGGTAATCTGACACAATGTTCTATTGCCATTTGAAAAGGTCCTTTTTCAGTTTATTCAAGTTTGTCTCTTTGTGGTTTTTTTTCCCAGATAAAAAAAATATTCAGACTTTTGTAATCTGCGTATGCTGATCTTCATCAAAAGGTTCATTCTCTGGATCAGAGTCAGTGGTGTCAGAATATCTATAATGATCAGGTTCATTGTCACTAACATCCGGTGTTACTGAAGCAGAACTGCTAGCCTCTGGATTTGATGGCTCCTCTACTGTTTTTGTGAAAAATAGCTTCACCTAGGGAAGGAAGAAAACAAGAAGTTAACAGTCTGAACTTTTCTTACTTTTGAGTAATGGAGACAATACAGGCCAAGCCTACACTTGGAAGGCTTTGCTTATATAGCTATATTGGTAGACCTTTACTAGTATGGACACTGTTTACACCAGACAGTTTATTTCATCTCAGCTGTGTGACCGTATCAGCAAACACACAGTATTTCTAAATTGCAAGAGTTTGTAGTGTAAACTTGTAACAGTTGTTAGCTTAAGAGATCACATAGGTTCTTTAAAATCATTGTACCATCAAAATTTGTTTAGAAACTCTATTAACTACATACAATCTTAAACATTAAATTTTTGGCATATAAAACTCCAAGTTCCAAATCTAAAACACCTACACATTTTTAGCAGCACAAATGGCAGGAGTTGTTAACTTACTTCAACAAACAAGTACCTTAGAAAGAGCTACCCCCATCATCATAAGCATTCAGAAACACCCAATTATAATTACTATTATGCCCTTTGATGGCACTATTACTCAGTACCAAGTATCCTTTTTTCCTTTACCCATCTTTATACAATATAAAATCAGTGGGTGTTAAATACAGTTAAAACAGATGGACATTGAAGTGATATTTCCAAACAGCAGAAGCATCCACAGCTTAAAGTAGTATTATGGCTAGAGAGATAGTATATAGGAATGGCACCATCTTCCCCAAACACACTCCCCATACAGATTCTGCTATGTCAGCTTACTTAAAGACGGTTATCTGTTTCATAGCTGGTATTCTTCCAGATGTGTAGCTCATATCAATTCCACATTAGATGTATGAGTGTTCACCACATGCACAAGTGCCAGAAGTTTTCCCCTTAGCAGTATCACTAAGGGACCTGGCTCTCAGTCCTCTGGAGTGACAACCACATGGAGCGGTATAAGGAGTAGCACTGGCTCCCATCCATCCTCAGTTTCTTCTTGTTGGAAACTCTGACAGTGAAGGAGCATGGGTTGTGGAATGGATGTCAACGCCACATTTCAAAGAACACCAGTTATGAAACAGGTAACTATCTTCTCTTCCAGTGCTTGCTTATTCCATTCCTTATTAGGTGACTCCAAGCAGTAACCATGGAGGTGGGTAGGAGTTCATGGTTGCACAGACAGAAGCACAACTCTGCCAAACCTAGTGTGGTTTCTAGCCTGCTGAGCTATGGTATAACAAGATACGGTCATATGGATCAAGAACCACACAGACTCTACTTGTGTCCTGGATAAAGATGTGTACCAGGAAGACTGACAAAGATGCCTGCACTCTATTTGAATGGGCTCTGACCAATTGATGGCAATGAGACCTTTGCCAGATCATTACAGGTCTTTATGCAAAAGGTGATCCAGTTGGAAATCCTCTGAGGAAACTAGAAGGCCCTTCATCCTATCTGCTGTACCAATGAAGAACTGGGCTGATTTATGGAAAGGCCCGATACACTCCAAGTAAAAAGCCTGGGCTCTCTGGACATCCAGAACTTGGAATGCCAGATGGAACCACAGCTATACCTTATTTTCATTAAAAAAAAAAAAAAAACTGTATGGTAGTTCTGAGGTCAAAGCCTTAATCTCACAGATCTAGATCTGTCTTGCTGATAACAGCCACCAAGAAAACGACCTTCCAGGACAGGTGGGAAAGGGAGCAGGTGGTTTGAAGGGTAGAGCAGGCCAATTAGTTGGGAGAGGTCCATGTAAAGATTCCACCACAGGACAGGGGAGGGGCCTGCACTTACAGGTAAAGTCTCTCAAGGCCTCTGAGGAATCTGACCATCATGTCATGGGAAAACAGTGTAAACCTGGACTGGCTCTTGGAAAGCAGAAGCTGGCCACAAGGTAAACTCTGACAGAATGCTCTAGACCAGAGTGGCCTACCAATTAGACACTAAGAGCCAAAAGAGCTGTGGATAGTAGTGCAAAGAGCCACACATCCCTCCCCCAGAGCCAGGCACCCCCAACCCCCTCCCATTCTAACCCAATGCCTGGGTCTCACTGGAGATGCCACCGCCACAGCCACGCACTTTTCCTTCCAGGAACTGGGGCGCATGCACAAAGCGGGCATTCGGCTCTGAACGAGCCATAACCCTGAGAGCCGCATTTCTGTGAGCAAAGAGCCGCTTGCGGCTCAAGAGCCACAGGTTGGCCACCCCTGACCTAGACCTTGGTTCCTGAGGTGGATCAGGCAATCCAAGATGGACTACAGAGAAGAATGCAAGGGGGAAATGCTGCATTTGGACATGCAATGGGATAACCACCACTCGGACAGGTAGGACACTCTAGTGGATGATCTCCTACTTCCCAAGAGGACTTGCTGGACCACCTTAGAGCATATGCGTTCCTCTGGGTTTAGCCATGGTGCAAACATGCCAACAAGTGGAGAGATTTGAGGCTGGGGTGCAGGAGATGATTATGCTCTTGCAACAGCAGGCCCAGTAGGTCGGTAAGAGGCCACAGAAAGGCCACCGAGTCTCATCAGCATGTTGAACCAATGCTGGCGAGGCCGCGCTGGGGTGATCATGATGACCCGGGCTTTGTCCCTCTTGATTTTTATCAAGACTGACGAACGGAGGAAGCTGGGGGAACACATACATCAGATCACCTGACCATAGCAGGAGAAATGCATTGGAAGAGGGAGCCCTTGTCAAGGCCTCACCAGGAGCAAAACTGATGCCACCTTGCCAGGTGATGAGCAGGCCTATTTGAGGCGTCTCCCACCTCTGGGGGGAACATTCAGGCCACCTCGGTGTAGCAACCACTTGTGGTGAGAGGAAAAGGCGTATGTGCACACCACCTCGTGATAAAGTAGACAGGCACAGAGAATGCAGAGACTTCCGCAATGAGGTCTACAGGGCTTGAAATCCATCCAGCACAGAAATGCCCTTCTGATAAATGTTATCCTTTACACAGGAACTGATGTGGACTTGTCACTGATTAGGAGTCCTAGGGAGCGGCATGTGGCTTGCAGGACTGTGACACTGGGCTGGACTTACGTCCTGGAGAGCAGCCTTTGACCAACCAGTCATCGAGGTACAGGTAGATCTGTTCATCCCAATGCCTGAGAGAGGCCACTACGACTGCAATATATTTGATAAACACCCTGGGTGCTATAGCCAGGCCAAAAAAAAGGACTACAAACTGGTAATAGACAGGACCCATTGTAAGCCTAATGAAACATCTGAGAGCTGGAAAGATTGCCACATGGAAGCTAATGGAGGCTAGGGAGAC
The DNA here is from genome assembly GCA_019425775.1 of Rafetus swinhoei. Classification (NCBI taxonomy): domain Eukaryota; kingdom Metazoa; phylum Chordata; order Testudines; family Trionychidae; genus Rafetus; species Rafetus swinhoei. The sequence goes on from CM033447.1 coordinate 37,382,917, forward strand.
AAAGAGTTTGAGCTTCCTTAGGCACCTGTTGAAGTCTTGCAGATCCAAGATGGGATGCAGACCATTCTTGGCCTTCAGAATTAGAAAATCTTGTGAATAAAACCCCCTATTCCGACACACTAATGTAACTTCCTCCACCACTTTGAGCCAGAGAATATCCTCAACCTCTTGCATGAGGAGACTCAAGAGAATGGTCCCTGAAGAGGGACAAGAAGCAAGAGTGCAAAGGAACTGGATGGTACAGTCCTGTGATGCCAGTAGTCTCGCAAGACGGTGAACCAAGCTGGGAGGAAAAAAGGAGAGAGAGTTGCCAAAAGGGGAAGCTGGATCTATGGAACAGTCTGGTATGTCCCCTTTGGGTGAACCCTTAAATTGATTTTTTTCTTCTGGTTTAGAGCGGGTCAAGCCCAATTGGAGCTGATAGCCCCCTGCTTTTTTTGGCCGGAAACATATAACCCTCCACTGACAACTATATACAACCAAAGAACTGTATTTGCAGAGAATGAGCAGAAAAACAAGACTGGCCAAAGCCACAGCATTTCTGTGTACCCTTTCTGGTGGCAAAAAGAAACCGGGGGGGGGGGGGGGGGGGGGGGAGAAGGAGAGGCACAGACACCTTTCATTACACCATGCCACGCAGGCAACACTCCTGAGGTTATTAGGGCTGGGTTCCCTACAAATACTGTAGAAGGAAAAACTTCCAGTACCAATACATGTGGCGAAAACTAACATTTAATGTGGAATGGACATGAGCAAGCCCTCGAAGAAGAAAAAGGTGTTTTTTAGCGTTGTGGTAAAAATTCTCAGGTAAACTGTTTTTATTAATACATTTTGAGTGGTTTACACTTGGGAACCGAAATAAATTTACTTGACTTAGTTTAGGGCATGTAGTTTTGTATATGCATTAACCATATGCATTCTGAATCACTGCAGTTAGCCATTCTTTAAAACTCTTCTTACCCTTTTCAGTTGCAATACGTCCTGAGTTTCAAATAGCTCCAAGAGTAATAAATGCACGATGACTTTACTGAAAGCAAGCAACTCCAAACAAGATCTGGTACCCACTGGTGACCTTCTTCCCACCCCCATATTTTTCACATTCCTTTCTTTGTGGGTCTTTGCAGAATGTATAGGTGGGAACAAAAGTTTCATAAGCAAGGTAGAGTACAACAGGATTCTTGGAACCATAAATGTCTCTAGTGGAGACAAGGACTTAAAAACACAATCTTAAGAGCTTATACCCCATTGAGGTGAACAGAATCAGATTATGGAACAAATGCAGAGACACGAAGCACTGCATATGTAATCCAGCACACCAGAGAACACCAGTCAAATATTTGGGATAGAACTCATGGATCTACTTGTTAGCCCCATGAACAGGCAATACAAGAAGCAAAAAGACTATTTCCCTGAAGTATCCTACTTTTTGCTAGACTGAATCTGTGAAGTTTGAGTGTTATAATTTTTCCGAACCTGACCACATTTATTTATGCTGTATAAGTTTACCAAAGAAACTCTTCAGAATTACTCTTGAAAAATCTACCACTTTCTTTTGCAATAATTCCAGTATGAGTTATTGAATTCTTAAAAACAGATAAACTTCAGCAATGAAACATCCAGATGTTACCTGCCTCAGTCTAGAAAGTTATGTAACAAATGGCTCCTAGATAAACATGTTTTGATAACATTAGATAACAAGCATTTGGATACATTAAATAACTATATGCAACTCTTCAAAACTGTGTTATTGTATGCTCTTTAAAATATACTGACCTTAAAGTTTGGAGAAAAATATCTGTTGGCTTTGTCTTTATTTGCCTTGTCTAGATCATTTTTTGTTAACGTAAGGATAAGGTATTCCTTGTCATTATCTGAGCGTTCTGTGCTGAAAATACCATCAAGTTCCTGATCGCCAACTAGACTTCCATTTTCTACTTTGTCTGAATTTTCATCCAGTCCTATGAAGAATGTATTTACCCAAAAGTGAAACATTTTTTCCTGTAGGAAAAAAAAAGCAAGCTTGCTTTAGTGTTTACAGATGGCATATTATCGTCTTTGAATACAAGCATCTCTATTCTTTTTTAAAACTGATGAGTTTAACAATACCAAACTAACAAAGGCATAAAAATCTACATAATGCTATATGATTGGTACATCAAATGTCAGGAAATAATTTAAATGTTTGGGATTATATATTTGCCAGCATTTCTACTAAGGACATGAAGGACTATTCAACAAGTCGCTTCCCCCCCTCCTTTCTGCCTCTATCAGAACGAGGCAGCAAGGGGCGGAGGGGGGGAGAAAAGGGGTATTTCAAAACAGCAGTGCTGCTTGGAGCCTGGGGCCAGACCCTGGCTCCACGCGGTGCTGCCACTTTGAAAATGCTACAGGGAGCAGCACCACGTGGAGCCTGGCATCAGCTGGGGACTCCTGCACTGATCCTGAGCTCCATGCTGCACTGCTGCTTTGAAACACCATGGGGAGCCCAGTGTCAGGCTCCTCACCGAGTTTCAAGGTGGCAATGCTGCGTTGAGCCCGGGATCAGTGGGGGGATTCCCCAGCTGACCCGGGCTCCACGCAGCACTTCTGCCTTTGAAGCGTAGCAACACTTTGAAGTATAGTGCCTTAGGGCTGTTGCTACACTTCAAAGGCAGAGGCACCCTATCGACTAATTGAATAGTCAATGCAAAATGCATCAACTATTCGATTAGTCAATTAGTCGATATTTAACATTCCTAATTTTTACTGATCAAATCAAGGCAGAAACATTTTCTCTGAGTATTCCAAATGATTTGCCTGTGACAATAAGCAAGGACTAATTATCAGCTACAAAAAAGTACAAACCAGTTCATCTTGCATGACAGTGTTCCAGTCGCGCGCGCGCGCGCACACACACACGCACACACACGCGTAAATATTTAATTCAAGTCTCATTTATTTCTACAGCAACTGATATTACATACAATTAGTAAGTACCGATAATATACGCTCTTGATTTTAACTAGAGGTGATTTGGGATGCTATTGCATATTTCAGTCCTCCCTTCCGCCCCCCCCGATGCCTGGACAAGCAGCAATAAAGGTGTTTTTAAACTTTGGTGGGTTGAGCCACTAATGAAAGTGAAGTTACTATTAAATTTAACCTTTATAGCCCCTTAACATATTGAAAGTATAGACACAGCTATATTAGATTGCTTCTCCCCCTTAAATTAATCATGATAAATTTCCTTCTTGAATCTCCTCTGACATAAAACTCAAAATGGATTTTACCACCTTCAGAGCAAAATCAACAATCGAATGTTCAATGGCGTAGAATAGGGAATGGATTCCTTCTGAACAAATGCAAGCATATAGATAGATAAAATATATTTGCATTAGTGCCCACGTAACATGAAGGAATCGGATATATACTTTTTTTTTTTTTGGTTAAAAGCCCAACCCTTCCAGACCACACTACAGTGCTGATGATTTGGGGTATCACGTTGAGGGTAGCACAGAAACTATGGTGGAACTACACCAACTCAGTATTTCTTAAGCTGCAGGAATACTTCACTAGCTGGCACTGCTTCCTCTGGGATAGCTCTGCGTCTGATGCAATACAAAATTTCCTTAGCGCATGAGACGACAAAAAAAAAAAATCTTTTATTTCTGTTTTTCTGGTAAAAATTTAGTTTAGTGTATTACTGTTTGTGTTACAGAGAGTAATAAAACAGACTCTTGGTCAAACCTTGGTTTCTGCATTCCTTGGCTTTGTACTTCATTGCTGCAACTATTCCTTCACCATTTTACATATACATACGCACAAATACTGCCTCCCCTGCAGGTGTGTATATTTTTGCCTTTATGCAGAAGATATACTCACATTCAAGGAAATTTGCAATATAGGATGGATTTGCAGATCCCTAATTAGAAGACAGATGACAACAATGGCCAAAATTGCCTATATGTACAATTAGCTAGAGAATTGTCACTGTCCTCTAATATGTACCTCACTGACGTCACCCATGCCTTTGTGGATTTCCCAATGGGATTATTAAATTCATTATATTATATTGAAGAATATGGATCACCACTCAGTAAACAATATCAAATGGCTGCATTCACATTTCTTAGCTTCCAAATGAAATTACATATGGAAAGCCACAATTTGAAAGTAACGTGTTATCTGGATCCTGGACATAAACTGTTTTACATGGCCAACATTTTACGTCAGCTGAGGTGGTTAACTGTCATTAGATTAGTATGTTAGAACTGGGGGACAGCACTCTTAGAACCTGTAAACTAAGTCCACTCCTGAGTTCAAATCTATTGGATCGGGCTTTGCACTATGCCCCGATGGACTAGAGCCTTGCACAGATATAAAAACTTGTATTCGCATCTTATCTGTGATCTATGATGTAAATATCCATGGATATTTGTGGATTTGCAGGATTCTGCAAACAGCTTCACAGGTTATCCCACACAGGGGTGTGCCAAACCCCCAAACACATCCCACTTCTCCCCAGAGATCTCCCACCACCTACTCCACCTCTGCTGTACCTCCTTCCCACTCCAGGTAGGGAGGCTGTATCCTTAGCCCTTGTGCGCAGTACCACTCTATCCATGTATATGTGTGTGAGGCCTCTCAGATGCTCCTATTCAGCTGAAGTGGCTCTAACACACAGCTGTGCTCGGCTCAGTGAGCAGAAATACATGATAGCATTTCCTTCTGGAAGTTGTAGTTAACCTCCTACATTCAAGCAATCTGGGAACTACAACTTCCAGAATGCCCACTGGTCTATTGCTGCTGCTGACCAATTCAGAAAGCTGAGCTTGAATCTGGAGGCTGGGTAACAACTGTTCCATCTGAGTGTGTGCGTGTTGCAGAGCTCTGCATAGATACAAAATCTGTATCCTTGTCCAAGCTGCGATCCACAAAAATGGTGTGCAGATATCCATGGGTATAAAGCAGGTACCTGCAGATTTGCAATGCTTTACTGATAGCCAACTCCAATTGATCATACCTTTAAATCCTTAACCTAAGTGGGCAATAGGGCTATTTAAGGAAGCTGTGCATATAACTTGTTTTCAATGTTTTTAAAACTTTTTTATGCTATGCATGTATTTGGAACCTTTAAAATATCCACAGACTTTAAAAAAGAGAAAGCGTCAAGTCATCTTTCTAGAATTACATAGGTAAAAATATTTTAATTTTGACATTCAGTGACTATACAATACTCTTAAAAGATTCACAGTGCTATGTGGTAGGTCTCTACCACTTTAACGTTATGGTCAATAAGCAATCACTATTCTTTTAAAGGACAAAGGGTCACCGAGCTTGATAGGGAAACCTACAAAATATCTAAATTTCATATTAGACAATATTCAGTCATTCTGGAACTAAATTCACTCAAAGTTACTAAAGAAGTTCTCCAGACACAATAGGAAGAAAGTTAAATAAGTTTATGTTTGAACCGACTATGTTCAAATAAGGAAAAAGTTACTTAACTTAGACTTCTGTTTCTTTGACAATACCTTTTCGGACTCTACAGCTACAGCGCTTTATCATAAAGTGGTAAAATTACCTAAACTTGTAAGATTTATTTTAACCCTTACTAAAGCAACTGCAGTAGAATGTGAGCCATATCCCTTACTGGCCTTCAAATGTTACCCACTTTCATTTCTTCAATGGCACAGAATGCAATGCTCCCAGAAAGCCAAGGAAGTTCAAGATGTCCAATTAAAACAAAGGCCTGAAAAACGAACAAGATCAAGTCTGTGACAGGTATCTTTCAAACACCCCTGAGGGAGACTGATGCAAAGATGCCCCTTAGCATCTCAGCAGCGTCCTTATCATCCTTAATTGCTCCATTTAAGCCCTGCAATGCAGAAAACCCACATTCTGCAGGCTTCCTATTTCCAATACACAGTAGAACTGTGGTCCCCAACACGGTGCCCGCAGGCGCCATGGTCCCCGCTGGGGCATTTGTGTGTGCTCGCCAGCACACCCTAATGCAGGGGCGGACTGGCCCGGCGGGACGGAGCCACCGGGCGCCACACTCCTGCACCGGAGCCGGTAGGGGCGCTGCCGACACTTACGGCCCTACCAGAAGACCCCACCGGGCCGAGGGACTCCGGCGAGGAGACCAGCAAGCTGACGCCAGCTGGGGAAGGTACTGGGCCGGGGGAAGGGAAAGCGGGCACGGCCGCAAGAGGCGCAAGCATGTGCCATCAACCCGGGCGGCAGCAGATGGGTGGAGCCGGGGTTGCGCCAGAGGGGCAGTGCCACGTCGGCATGGCGTTGCGGCACCGTTTTTAAAAACGGCCAGCCACGGCTCAGGGAAGGAGACGCGCCGAGCGGGGTGTGGGGAAGCAGAGCCTGGCTAGAGGCGGGGCGGTCGTGTTGTGATGGGCCGGGGCTGCGAACGCCGAGCGGCCCAGCTCCAGGTCCGGCACGTTGTCTGGAGCCCGGGCTGCAGGGACTTCTGGGGACCAGTCGCAGCAGACTCCAGCCCTGCAAACTGGAAGGTAGGGGAGGGGAAGGGAGGAGAAGGGGGAAAAATAGGGGGAAGGAGTGGGAGAGGAAGGGGCTTGTGCTGATGGGAGGGGGGCAGGTCAGGAGAAGAAAGGGGCAGGCACCAAGGGACAGGGTGGAGGAGAGACAAATGCTGGGGGAGGGGACAAGTGGAGACAATGAGGAAAAGGGCAGGAGGGGAGGCGGGACAGAGTGATGCTGGGAGAGGAGAGGGTAAGGGCATTGGGGGATACAGGGAGGAGGTGCTGGGAGAAGGCTTGAAGGAAGGGGTGGGCATGAGGAAGGCGGAGATGGAGCAAGTCACGTGTGAGGGCACAGGGGCATGAGGGTGGTGAGGGGGTGGGCATCAGGGAAAAAGAGGGCAAAGAAGGCAGGAGCAGTGAGGGAAGGGGGAGGCACCAGGAGGGTGCAGAGGTAAAGCTGCAGGTGCCAGGGGATTCTGGGGTGAAGCAGAAGGGCAGACACCTGCAGGGGAGGGACCAGCACCAGAGGAGAGAGGCAGGGCAGGTGTGTAGAGGGAGGTGTTGGAAGAGGGGATGAGGAGGGGTTGCTGACATGATCAGAGTGGGGAGAGAAGGGCTGGCGGAGGGGGGGGGGCAGGTCTCAGGAAGGCTGAGGGCAGTGAGAAGGGCAGGAGTCAGGACAGCAGAGGAGGGTGAGGGGTTGGGGGGCAGCAAGCACCAGGGGAGCTGATGGAACAAGGGGAGGAGACATGGCAGCAGAGGGAAAAGGTAGAGATTTATAAGATATTTATTTATTAATAACTTGGGTGCCACAGTAGCACATCCAAACAAGCCACATGAACTCAGTTCCAGTGCACAACACAAAATTCATTCTGCTCATGGGAGGAAACTCTTAGAGGGAACACTTCCCCCAGCCTCTCCACCCCCGAGTTTATGTCACACACATTGGGTTAATGCCATTGCAGGATAGTTGCATGAGGGGGGTTTGGAGGGGCCAAACTAATCACTATTGGTAGGAGGATGGTGGGAAAAGTCCTTGGGGTGTCATTACATGACACTTTTTACTTTTGGTCATGTGTCCATCTTGCCCCGAGTATGTTGCTTCCAGAGGCGTGGCTAATGGGAGTCGGGGGTGTAGCTAATAGGGGTCAGGGGCATGGTTAACAGGGGTCAGGGGTGTGGCTAATGGAGGTCAAAGAGTACATTTTTAAAAAATTCTTTGGGTACAAAATAAGCCTTGAAAAATTGTTGGTGCCCACCACAGTCTTCTGAAAACATGAATGTGCTATTGGCCACAAAAAGGTTGGGGACCCCTGCAGTAGAACCTCGAAGTCATGAACACTTCAGGAACGGAGGTTGTAACTCTGAACAAATGACTATGGTTGTTCTCTCAAATCTACAACTGAACACTGACTTAAAAATAGAGATGTAAAATCAGCCCAGAATAGTTAATCGATTAAACCATTTGGTTAACTGGTCAACCACCAGCTGCTGGCTGCGGAGGCTGCTCCTGCCTAGCTTTGCTGCAGGTAGTGGGGGCTACTCTGGCACCTGCTGCCCACCGTGGCTGGGGTCCTGCCAGCCGGGACCTCATTATGGGGTCAACAGATAAGCATGCTGATAACGCATATGTTTACCAGTTAACCGTCAACATCTCTACTTAAAAATGCTGCTTTCACTTTTTTTTTTAGTACCGTACATATAATAGTACTAATACTGTATTTGCTTTTTTTGGTCTCTGCTACTGCCTGACTGTGTACTTTCTTCTCTTCCTTCTCTATTCTCTCCCTTTGCTCATCTCCTTTTAACCCTCATCCCACTCTCCTTAGTATTTGATCATAATCTTTCTTACTATCTGTCGAAAACAACTATCTTAATTAACGTTACAGGTTATAATATTAAATGGGTGTGCAAAGAAACTGAGGAAGGGATAAGTTGACAAATCTTAATCTCTCTCAAAGTTGTCCGTTTTATAGCCACTGTTACTGCTTCTGGGAGTTCCCGCACTTGTCAAGTGGATGATAGTTTCATGGGAGATCATGGCCATGAAGAGAATAACCTGTTATTATTTAAGGGTCTGTTGACTTTTGTACTTGTTGGGAGTCTTGTCAGGGTTTTTTTTTTTTTTGCTTTATTTCTCTATATATTTGGTTGTAATAATAAAGCCTGTGTTCATAACTGTGGCCAGCTTTATTTCAAATAGTGTGGACAATGAAGGATGGAAGTGAGAATTTATATCATGCTAATTGGACATCCAATAGCACAGAAAATCTCCTTTTACTAATTGCTTTATCTTGCTTGGGTTCTGCGTTAGCTAGCTGCTGAAGTCAGCTAAGCACTGAGAAAACAGTTTGCTATTTACATCTGACAAAAGTTGTGCTGCAGGATGTTGGCATACTGCTGGCACTTGAGCTTGTGTTGTTTCACTAGTTCTCAATGGACTATTGAGATTTGAGTAGTAAGGGGAAGATTACTGGGACTTTGGGGACTCCATGTTACAGAGTTATAAAACTCTGGAGATGAACAAAAATATTGCCATTGGAGTTTGGTTTGTTAGGACCGATATGAACTATTTCAGGAGTCTTCTGCAGAAGAGAAGAAAACTTGTCTCCTATGCTGCACTGGAAGACAATTGCAGAGATGATGCCAGATTTACCTGTACTTTTTTTTTTTTGGGGGGGGGGGGGCGACATTCAAGTTTGCTTTCTCCCTCCTTTTGCGCTGTTGCAAGGGTATGATCTGATTCTCATCAGAGCAGTCTATAAATGCTGGTGAAGAAACACACTGTGGTATTAATGCCTAAAGTAGTAGACAGGAAAAAGTTATAGTGCTTTACTCATTCTTCTACTCCTTGACCTCTTGGATAGGCAGGCTATAAAAAAAAAGTATATAGCATGATCTACATGTCACAGACTCCACTGTCTTACACCATGGTGTCATTTACATCCATGCCACAAGTGTGAACATGGCAGTGCTACACAAGGTGTAGAGCAATCAAGAAGTGGGCCCAAGAGTTTCTGGGAGCAGACTATAGTGATTTCTCCTTGCAGTCCAACAGGGAAAAGTTTTCTGCCTGATACAGTCTGACAAGGTAAGTGAGTTTTACTTTCCTGGTACAGAGTTTTATCCTCCCTGGTTCTCAGACTCCGACTTTAAGGTCAGAAGGAACCACTGTGATTATCTAGTTTGACCTCCCACATGTTGCAGGCCACAGAAATGTACATGCACACTCCTGTAATAGACCTCTAACCTCTGAGTTATTGAAGTCCTCAAATTATTGTTTAATGAGTTTAAGTTAGAGAATTCATCATTTACAACTGATCTGTACCCCATGCTGCAGAGGAAGGGGGGGAAGTTCTGGCTCTGTGCTAAAAATAGCGCTGAGAAACATGTAAGCATTAAGTGTGCCACAGAACCTACAAATTTAATATTGTGACTGCTGGAAGGAAGCACAAAAAATGAAGAATCACTAGACTCCTGAAGTAAAAGCAGATGACATGCTGTACTTCATGGAGAGCAACTTGGCTGTCCAGAGTCAATGTAAACATTCACAGCTGTTCAGAAGGAATTATACCAGGGAGGAGCTGTCATGAAGTGACCAGTAGGGGGCCTGGCTTACAATCAAACCTTGAACAAACTGCTCTCAAAAAAGGGGAAAGTTCCAAGCTTAGGCTAAAGAGCTAAGATTCAGGCATGAGAAAAGCGTACATATAATATTTTAAGAGATTTTTTTTTTTTAAAGTTTACTTTCAAATAAAGTCTTAAAGTATCAGGAAGTGTAAGAGAAAATCATAAGACAAGGATACTGCTCCTTCCTTCCTCTTTTTTATTTCCTCTATGTCCACCTTTTTTAGTCTAGGCTACACAACTGGAAGTCCTCTTGATACTACTTTCTCCATATGTACCAACATACCTTATATTAATGCCTTAATTTCAGAAAAGAAATTTTAAACATTTCTAAAATTTTTGACAGCTCTCTGTGCCCTATATAGTCTCTCCTGAACTCAGGTACCTGGTTAACAGGGAATGTTACCTACCAGCTCTGTATTCTTGGGGAATCAGGGCATAGTACTCACTGAAGACACCCCTCACCCTTGCTTGAACCAAAACCAAAGCATGAAAAGACAGGAGAAGAACCTCCTAAACCCCTCCGGACAAGGGTGATAGGATTTAAGAAACACCTCTAAAACTTATCTGCATAAAAGATAGGACAGAAAGTCTTTATTAACATACAATGGAATGGAGAATAGCACTACCAAAGCAAGAACCACACTGAGCGGTGGGCTACAGAAAGCCGGAAAGCACTGCCAGATGGAAAAATCTCTGCTCCAGATGCTAATGAAGGCTGGCATGCCCACACCTAGATCAGTAATTATCAGGCCAAATTTAGTAATAAATCCTCTACTGGTATCCAAAATACTCTAAGGCTGTGTCTATACTGGCACGATCTTGCGCCAGAGCTATGCGAATGAGGCTCAGCATGGAATATCGCTGAGCCTCATTTGCGTAACTAATGAGCCGCCATTTTTGCGAAGAGGCTCTTGCGCAAGACGGAGCTGTCTACACTGCCCCTTCTTGCGCAAGAAAAACCCTCTTGCGCAAAGCCGTTATGCCTGAAAATAATCAGCACAACGGCTTTGCACAAGAGGGTTTTTCTTGCGCAAGAAGGGGCAGTGTAGACAGCTCCGTCTTGCGCAAGAGCCTCTTCCCCAAAAATGGTGGCTCATTAGTTACGCAAATGAGGCTCGGCGATATTCCACGCTGAGCCTCATTTGCATAGCTCTGGCGCAAGATCGCGCCAGTATAGACACAGCCAAACTGTCTAATTGCATTATGAGCTCCCTTAACAGAACATGACCCACAGGTAGGAATGATCAGTTTTAATTGCGTAGCATAAACAAAACAACTTTAGAACACTCTTCAGCCATCTGTTTACCCATAAACAAGTATCTCCCTCTTGAACCATTGTTTCCCACAAAAACCCTTATCCATGTTCAAGTAAAATGTTCTGATGCCTGGATCTGAATTCTGCATCAGTTCCACTGGAACTTCACCTTCTCCATATTCATCACGCTGGAGGCTCTGCTCAGCCTGTCTCCAACACTCCGGATCCCCCTCTACCATCACCATCTGGGAACCCCAACCAGTTTAATCTTCATGAACGATTACATCTCTCTCCCTCTCTCTAGGTATAGGCTCCTGAATCTGCCTTTTTTGATCAATTATTGTTTGCTAGACTTAACATTTGTAATCAGACTGAAGTTGATTTAATATTTTAACTGTTTTGTTTGTTTGGCTCCCCTCATATGGTTTTTACATAGAAATAAACAACATTCATTGCAAAGCTCATTGCTTTTCTCTTTTTTTCCCCTCCCATCCTCTTAGGGGTGTTGTTTTGGCTTCCCTGTTCACTCTGCAACAAAACTTCTTGTACATAAGCTAAAGATCCCTGTATTACCCAAAAATCCTGTGGGTTTTGCTCATCAAAGGGGGTTACTAGTACAACAGTTGTGGCTGAACCTGAAAGCCATATGAAGGTGGCAGCTTAAAGTGCTGTTTAACCCAGACCACTGAGTCCAAGGCAGGGGTGGGCAATAATTTGTAACTGGGGGCACTCCAAGATTTTAGCAAGTGGTCAAAGGCTGCATCTCCAACAAGGGGGTTTGGGGTCTAGGACAGAGGTTGGGTGCAGAAGGGAGCTTGGGGTAAGAGACTGGGGTGCAGAAGTGAGTGTGGAGTCAGAGGGAGGTTGGGTGAATGAGGGGATTGTGATGTGGGGCAGAGGCCTGGGGTGCAGGGTTCAGGAGGGGGCATGGGTGCAGAAGAAGATTCTGGCCTGAGGGAGGGGCTCTAGAAGGAGATGTAGTGTCTGGGAGGGAGTTGTGACCTGGGTGAAATGGGGGCAGAGGGTTTGGGTGATGACATGGGGCAGGAGAATGGGGTGCAGGATCAGGGAGGGGGCATGGGTGCCAGAGGATTCTAGCTCAGGGGGAAAGGGGTAGGAGAGGGTGCAGGGTCTGGGAGGGAGTTGTGACTTGGAGGAAAGGGGTACAGAGAGTTTGGGTGGTGGCCTGGGGCAGGTGGTTGGCAGGGAGAGAGGCTGGGAGTGCCAGAGGCAGGCTCTGCGTGGGACTCACTTACCTAGGCAGCTTCCAGTCAGCAGCCCTGAAGGAACCTGAAGGCTGCAGTCGCAAGCTACTGCACATGGCTCTGCTCTGGGTGGGGGTGGGGAGAAGGAGGCTTCATTGTTTGTTTGCTGGCATCAGGGGCAGCCACCTCAACTGCAAATGGTTGGAAACTGGCCAATGGGAGCTGAGAGATTTTGTTAAGGGGTGAGACAGAGCACAAAGCCTCCCTTGTCACTTCCAGACTAGAGCAGCCACATTTTAAGTGGCTGTTGCTGTGCTATACTTAAGGGTCCCAGCAAGGCACGCTGACAGCCTCTTGCCCATCCCTGATCGAAGGGCACTGCTGTGCAGCCCAGCCTAGTGAGTCCAGGGACATAAGGGGTCAGCTTGTGAATGCTGATTAACTGGCCCTCACAGATGTGCTCTGGTAGTGTGTGCGAGTGTCTGCGTGTTCATCTGATTCTAGGGTAGGAAGAACCCATTCCTGGGGAACCTAGATCCTTCAGAAGAACTTCCATTGGGAGAGAACTGGCGTAAGGGAGAACTAAAGCTCTATATGAGAACACATGTAACACAAGCAGCATACTAACAGAATTATCAACCCGTAAGAGTAACCCTAAAAACAAGCATACCCCACAGTAATGGGCAAATCCGGTTACAGAGAGGAAGAAACAACAGTCCTGATTAAATACAAAAAAAATTAAATCTACACCTATTTGTAAAGCAGTAACAGAGTGAATACAGGATACATGGAGAACCTGCACACAGTTTAACGATATTTGTTTGTCTAACATGCATAATTAGTTCATAGCTTTGCCAACTGTCAGTAATCTATCCATCCACAAATTCAGCTAATAAAACCTTTACATCCCACCACAATGTATTCAATACACACATTCACAGTCATCAGATGTATATATGTGGCTGTAAAATGATTCCATCTCCTTGCCTTACAGTCTCTTGCCTTTTTGTCTCCTAAACTACTCCAATATTTTCTTGTTCTTCTATTTTGTCTTACCTCTAAATCTAAGCATATCTAGGTCACAAATCCTGCCCATATACTGTGAACTTGTAATAACGGCTGGCATTCAATATAGAACTAGTTATAAAAGAGTGATAAGCAAGTGTTCCAAGTTCATCTAAGCTTTTGCCCTCACCTTTTCTCTCTCTTCTACAAGTTAAAAAACATAATTATACCTCTCACTCCCGAGGAGACTGAACTAAGCTCTCAGGTACTTGTTTAATCCTTTTGATGCTTCTCTATAAATTTTTTTCAAGTAAATCCACCATGTAAGAGTGGTTGCATTTTTCTTTTTTAGAACAAGAGTGCGCCTCAGTCAGATCATCACATTTATATGCCAATGCATGCATTTCTCTCTAGTATACTTTTTATCTACATTCCACACCCAAATTATCCTCCTTTCTAATGAATTCTCATACTAGCCAGTATTGGTTTTGTAGCAGGATGTTGGCAAAGAGGATATCAGAGGCTTCAGCTCTGCAGCGACTCTCAACTCTGAGAATAACTCCCAACAGACACAAACCCTACAACAGAAGCACCCAGTTCCCCCTTACACTCCACCAGCATTACTATATTTTCCTCAGAAGAGACAACAAACCTTTTTCAACATCTTGTTCTGTTTGTGGAAGAATTCCACTTTGATATCACCGCACACCGGCAATGGTTGAGGGAATTCAAAGTACATGTATTTGTCTTCTCGTCTTGGAGGTCCTGAAGGGGAGGTGAATATCTTTACCTTTAATTGGTACACCACAAATTGAGGATCTGCAGGGTAAAACATAGAAGGCTATTATTTCACAAATAAAACCTTTTGACTTCCAAAACCTGGGTTAATAGATTCACAAAAGGTTATAATTTGCAATATGAAAAACAGATTTTAAAAGTATTTATTTAGAACTATCCAATGTGATACGATAAACAAGAAAATCACCACTTCGCAGAAAGATCTTTCATAGCTTAAAGCACAGAAACGTCACTTAATAGAATCCTAGCACTCTCAATGTCAGAATTTCAAACTGATATACATTGAGTGTGAGGTTCTCTGATTGAAATGTGGCCATAGATAGATCATTGTTGCAACCACTCTTATATGTTTGCAGCAAATCTTACACAGTATGTACCAAATAAGGTGTCTATGAAGAGCTGGTAATTCGCTGGTTATGATTATGCTGTTGGTATTAGCGATGTTAGATATCAGGTATCTGAATAATCGTGTAACTGCATGAAATCTTAGTGGTTACATGACTATTTGATAGTCCCCAGGGGCAAGCCAACTCCTGGGAGCCCACTGCCACTCCAGGCTGCTGCTGTATCAGAGGCAGCAGTGCAGGGTGACAGAGGGAGCCGGTCCCCAAGGGGAGCCAGATCAAAAAACAGCTCCCCTCGCGGACCAGCTGCCTACTAACCCTGTCCAGGGGGGTCCGAGCTCCCCATGGACAGAGGATGCACCACAGAATCTGAGCAATCTCTGTCTGTCGGGAGCTTGGACCTGCTGCAGACAGGGGCTGATGCTGCCCTGCGCTGCTGCCCCTGCATCAGAAGCAGCGCAGGGCAGCAGGCAGTATTCCCTAGCTCGCCCTCGTTTAATCAGTTAACCCATTAAAATTTAAGCGGTTAACTAATTAAATGGGATTTTACATCCCTAATATGAAGTTATGATTATTGGCTATGCACTTGTATCTCAAATGTTTGCTTCTAGGAGACCACAACAGGAGGTTTGGCCAGCGTATGGTGAAGAACTATTCAGGCTGAATAGAACTAGTTGGACTGACAATGGGCCTAGATAGGTGCCAATCCACATCCAATGAGCTTTCCTGTGAACATTCAGACTATGATGGGAGAAATGGCTTCTACCTGTAAAGAACTGTCATATATGGATAGGTGACCTGTTCATGTGACAAACTCCACCTTGTACCTGTACTTTTCCAGAGCAAGAACAATGGGATTCCCTCCACATGGCAAAGGATATAGAAAGCCCTGGAAATTCCTGTTTTGTCTTCAATCCTGCTACCTACCTCTGGAGTATCTTTGCTACAAACTGAAGCTCCAAACCAGGGCTACTCAACAAGTGCCCACAGCCCATTGTTTGCAGCCCATGGTGTGGTTTGGGTTTACACAGGGCTCAACACATGGCCCAGGGGTGGGATCCTTTGAACATGGCCTCCTCCACTGGAAACACGCTCCACAACAGCGAGGCAAGCACTGAAACACGCAAGCGGACAGGCTGGCTTGAACAGATGGGAACAGGGTGTTGGCATTTCTAGTCCTTGAGGAGGAGGTGCCGGGAGCACCGGGGCATTGTGGGAAGTGCTTTGTATTCATACCCGTCAGTGTGAAAGAAGCTATTTGCATATATATTTGCATGTATATGCAACCACACTTAAGTTGCACCCCTCGGCATGTGATGTGAGTATCACTGTGGGCCCCCCCCCATGGCTTCCAAAGTTGAGTAGCTCTACTCTAAACCAAGTACTGAATGGCCCATCCAAGCTGCAGATATGCTCCAGAGACCCTGGTTAAGACAGCAGTTTAGTCCATCACTGCTACAAGCCTGAACCAAGAACTTTACCACTGCTGATTCCTTTAACAATTTTTAACTCCAACTCTTTCTTTTTATAAATAAACCTTTAGATTTCAAGTTACTAAAGGATTGGAGCAATGTGCTTTTTTAACAAGACTGAGTTATAAATTGACCTTAAAATGTGGCTGGTCCTCTGGGATGGGAAGAACCTTTTTATTTGATGAGATTGGTTTTCAGAATCTCATCTGTACACAAAGTGTTACAGGTGGTGACAAGAATTGGAGTGTGAGGGAACTGTTTGTGGGATTTGTTGTTAGTCAGC
Organism: Rafetus swinhoei; assembly: GCA_019425775.1. Classification (NCBI taxonomy): domain Eukaryota; kingdom Metazoa; phylum Chordata; order Testudines; family Trionychidae; genus Rafetus; species Rafetus swinhoei. The sequence continues at coordinate 37,399,385 of CM033447.1, forward strand.
GTGGTGAGCAGAAGTTCTCTTTTTTACTGATTTGGTGTACCTTGTAGCAGAGGAAGCCCTGTCTCTAAGCAGTCTGCCCAGAACGGATTCTCTGAGCAGTATCCCCTAAGCCCCCGCCCCTTGTTACAGTAAGTACAATAGTAAAATAAAATTCTTAGAATTTCATTCTATATTCTAATTTATAATACAATTATGGCAAGAAGTGACTATATAAACATGGTATCTTCTTCAGCCTGATCCCTTTGCATATTTAAAACATATATAGTAGTACCTACTAGTATCTGCTTATGTAATGACAAAACAGTTTTTTACTTTTTACTTCTGCTTGAATTGCAGTTGTTCCAGAATAAATCAGAGCAGAATCCAGTTTAAGAGTAAACAGAACTGTTAACTTAATTCCAATTACTGTGTCAAATGTTAACTTCAACAAATGTATAGACACACTGACAATAGTGCTATGAAATCTGAATTAATCCAGCCCGCAGGAACTTTACTGCTAGTCATGATCCAGAAGTGATTAGTAATTTCACTTTTAACTTTTAGCTCAAGTTAAGTCTCCAAGGACAGAAGTTAGATAAGCTTTACTATTTGCAAACTAAGCATATCTGATCTAAAAATCACCAAAATACAACATGAAATCCAGCAACATTTATCAGAATCACTTTTAAGTCTAGAAACACACTTCAAGTCTAATTCAGGCTGATCACTGGGCTAGGAAACTAGTCTTGCGCTTGACTGTGAAGCCACTTTGAATCTACTATTGCAGCCCAAGAAGTGCAGAGTCTATTGCCAGATCCCTATTTACAGGGCTGGATGGCATGACATTTACAACCTCCTCTCCTCACTCAACCTCATCTTCAGTCTTCAGATCCTGCCACCACTTCTTTCTGAAGAAATGCCACACTGATCCTGCAGTTAGGGGCCTCAGAACTCATGGAAGGGGTGGTAAGTTTTAGCCCTCAGAGTTTGCTGAAGTTAATGACATCACAACAGACACAGAGATTTAAAAAGCAGTCAATTACAGGTTTCCTACCAGAAATGGTTTAAAACCTCAAAGAAACTACACTTGTGAGGAAAAACACACAGTGGTAATTTAATACATTTGTCTAATAATTTGTTAACTTATCAGAAGTAGAAGTAATAGAGAAGCTTATCAAGAAAGTACAAGTTTAAACCTATTATGCACACAATGTAGAAAACCTGCTCAAGGTAATTTTAAGACTTATAAAAAAGTTAATGCTATTAGGCCCACACTTTGCTGAGGAAAGATATTTCCAAATATCTTTCTAATCTTCATTTTACCATTTTGGTGGTTTCTCTTTTGTTTGCAGACAGCCGCCTCCCTTCCTGTTCCTGCAAATGAAGCTAGTTTTTTATAGAGCTCTATAAAAACCTGCATTTGGCTACTTTAAGTCTATGCATTTTCAAGTTGCATCTTACAATGGCATTAATTTCAGTCTGTTGCCCATTACTATAATGCCAATACTGAAATGTTGGTAAGCAACATTTTTGTACATAAATAGAAAAGGAATGGATGTTACTACTTTGAAACACACTCTTAAAGACAAGGGTGAATACAGATTTTTCAGTTAAAAAACTCAAGTCATCTGATAGTTTCCTTTCCAATACATAGCATATTCCCAAAGCAGAATTACATCTGGCTAGATGCGTTAACTTTGTAAGTCTCTGAAATAAGTCCTTCCTTCAGAAAGCAGCAAATAGACAATGCAGAAAATAAACATACATGCCGCCGCAGAATCACACGTTTTAGAGTCCATGGAGAAGAAAAATGTCATGTGTTGGTTAAACAATCATGGGAATCTCCTTGTAGTTGAGACACTACATAGCTCTCTCAGAACCAAAAATTTACTGAAATAATACTGCAGAAAAGTGAAGTTGCTGTGTTTAATTAATTTTGAATGGGGGGGGGGGGGGGGGGAAGCACACCCTTCTTAACCACTTTAAATGTTTCCCAATTTAAAGTTTAATGAAACAGCACCTGTTTGTACGGTACGGTGGTGTAAGACAAATGCCACACAACTTAACATGGAACTTTTTCAAGGATAAAAGAGTGCATATTCAGGATTGGAATCCAACAGATTCCAAGTCTCTAAACAGGATTCCTTATACCACTATGGCATTCTACCACTCAAAAGGATAAGTTGGTTCTGTGATGTAAGGGCATTGGGATGTAATGTCAATCACAAGGAGCTACATAACTATACACAAATTCAAATACCTATACCTCTACATATGCAAATACCTATACATTTTAGCAGGTAAGAACCATTAATATAGAAAAAGGGTACTTACTGCAAGTTCCGCCACTGAACATTGGAATTGTTTCAAACATCATCTTGTGAAACAACAGTGCCACTGGTCTATAATCCAGGTGATTCTTTAACAGATAACTATAATAATACACATAGCGTCTCTGACTGGGAATAGTTACTCCCCTAAATAAAGAGAGAACAAATTTTAAAAACAATCCGTCAATTATTAATTACTAGTTCACATTAATAGGCAGGAGCCAATTAAAATCAAATTACTAAAACCAGTTCTAAGTATAAAAAGTCACAGTGGACCCAAATTTAGCATTTATGCATCTTAATGGTAATATCTTCATTACTGGAAATTAGGGGTTAGAAAAAGTTATCCCAAACCTGTTAGTCCAAAAACTAAATCCACTAGACAAGGAGAAAACTTGCCCCGAAACCAATTTCCTGTTTTGCAGGGTAGGGAAGTTGAGAGGAAAGGAAGGAGAGGAGAGGTCATCTATACTAGTGGTTTTCCATTTTTTTTCAGGTGACCCAATTGAAGAAAAATGTTCATGCCTAACAGTCAGCAAAGCTAAGGATAAGGGCTTTGGGATATAGCAGGGGGTTTAGGGCTGGGGCAGTGGGTAGGGATGCTGGGGTGAGGGCTATGTGGTGGGATTGGGAATTAGAGGTTCACTATGTAGGAGGGTCTCTGAGCTAGGGTAGGGGTTGAGGTGCAGGATGGGGTCAGGGCTAGTGATGCAGGCTATGCAATTTAGGGTGCAGGAGACTCTGGATCTGTGGGGGTTCAGGACTGGGGCAGTGGATTGGGGTACAGGCTTACCAACCATGGTTTCTGGTGACCAGGAGGTTCGAATGCAGGCTTCCTGCCTGTCTTGGCTTCCTAGATCACACTGTGTTCCAGAAGCAGCCAGCAACAGGTCCAGCTCCTAGGCTGAGGCGTGCAAGCAGCTACACGTGGGCTCTCTTCTGCAAGCATGGACCCTCCCCACCTCCCATTTGCTGGTTTCTGGTTAATCTGCAGTAGAGCTGGTACTTAGGGCAGAAGCAGCATGGGGAGTCCTGTGTCCTGCTGCTGGCCACTTCTAACACCATGCTGCACCCCAGAACAGGTAGGGATTGGCCAAAAGTTTTCCAAGTGTGGGTTGTGACCCAGCCTTAGCTGGCTACCAAGGTCCCTGGGTGCAGAGCAAGGTGATCCAGTGCCTTACTTTCTGCAACCCAGTACTGAGTCACACTTTGAAAACCAATGATCTACATGGAACACTTTTTCCTCTTCCCATACACAGCCCCATACCTGCTCTGCCTTTCTTGCAAAAACTTCAAATGCAGCAGACCACATGGGATGAGAAGCAATGAAAAAGCATAACAGCATGGTGTCCAGCTTCTATTACATTGTGCTAAAGTTTTTTTAAGTCTTGCTTACCTTCAACTCATGTACATATTTCCTAATGTAAGTTTTGCAGTAATAAAAATATGGAATGCTACCCTCAATTGTATATACTGAATTAATATAAAAACTCAAATGGCTTTAAGGTCCACAAAGCAATCTACAGCATGATGTTGCTTTTTAGAAAAACAGATTTCAATTAGTAGCACCATATATTTAGTGGGAAGGCCACATGAACCACCTACATTTACAAGATTTCAAGACTGCAGTATGTTTTAGGCATACTTGCTAACATTGCCTATAAAATTCTAGTGCCATTATTATTTCCACTATGAAACCCATTTATGAGAGGTTTCACAAAAAGAAGAAGTGGAAATAGATTACATTAGGCCAACTAGCCCAATTCCGTGTCATTACTGGATTGTTCAACTCCATTATTTTAAAACTCTGCATTAAATGATCATTTGGAGAAACAGTTGAATAACTTTTCTAAACTAAATGTAACTATTTTAAAATTTTAATGCAGCAATAAGTTCATCAAAAATATTCTGGTTTATTCATTTTTGTGATTTTCAGAACAAAAATTAGTGACAAAGATGATCAATATTTTACCTAGAGAATTATAGAGTTCAAAACAATCTATAATGTAGTTGGTTATATACAGATTCAAAACAGAACTAGTGCATATTAATGTTCACATTACAATAAGAGAAAAATAGGTATAACTGTTTTCTGAGAAAAGTCATATTACAGATACATGCATACGAAAACATGCACAAGCACATCCACAAACAGTTTGGTCTTAGTAACTGGTATTCAATTGAACATGTTAATTAAGGAAACATCCCAATTCTGAAGAGGTATTGCTATATTTGACCTCAAACAAATTTCTGTAGGACTGTCGATTACAATTTTAAATTGCACTGTTCAACAGAATACCAACTAAAATTTATTATAAATACTTTAGATGTTTTCTACATTTTCAAAGATAATGATTTCAATTACAACATAATACAAAGTGTACAGTGCTCATTTTATATGATTTTTATTACAAATATTTGCACTATGCAACAGAAAAGTAATGTAGTGCAGTCTATCATTTATGCACAACTTACACATGTAGGTTTGTGTTACATAGCTGCATTCAAAAACAAAACAATGTAAAACATAAGCACTTATAAGTCCACTTAGACCTACTCTGATTCAGCTAATCGCTAAGACAAACATGTCTATTTACATTTGTGGGAAATAATACCTGCTTCTTATTTATAAGATTTCCTGAAAGTGAGAACAGGTGTTCAAATGGCAATTTTATAGCTGGCATTACAAGGTATTTAAGTACCAGATATGCCAATCATTCATATTTCCCTTTATGCTTTGGCCATCCTTCCAGAGCACATGCTTCCAGGCTGATGAAGCTAATTAAAAATAACATTAAATCTGTGACTGAATTCCTTGGGGGAGAACTGAATGTCATCTGCTCCTTAGTTTTACCTGCATTCTGCCAAATATTGTGTTATGGAAGTCTTGAATGATGATCTAGCATATGCTGTTCAATTTAAGAACGCACCTTCACAGATTTGGCAAAATGCAAAGAAGGCATGAATGAGAGATTTCTGAAGGCAACTACAGCATTCAACCCAAGGTTTAAGAATCTGAAATGCCTTCCAAAATCCAAGAGAACCTGTGGAACGTGTTATCAGAAGTCTTAAAAGAACAACACTGATTCAGAAGCCACAGAACCCAAAACGTCAATAAAGACAACCCTCTGTTACCAGATCAAAATGAACGTGTCAGGCCACACTGCTCTGGATCATCATCCAACAAATCCATCACCAGCATGAAACCATGTCCTGTAGGACAATGGAAGAACCAGGAAGGGGGAATATAATGTTTAGCATATCTGGCACAAAGTTGCCTGCAATGCTGGTTACAATGGTGCCATGCAAAATGTTGGTTCTCACTTTCAGGTGACCGTGTAAATAAGAAGCAGGCAACATTACCCCCCATAAATGTAAACAAACGTGTTTGCCTTAACTGGCTGAAGAAGTAGGACTGAGTGGACTTGTACACTCAAAAGTAGGGATGTTAAATTTAGTTTAATCAACCCATTGACTAGTCAATAAGCAGGGGAGCCACAGCAGGGTAGCTAACCTTGCTGTAGCTTTGCCTTTTAAATGTATTAAGAGCTTGTTGGCTCTCAACACATTTAAAAGGCTAAAGTGCAGCAGGAGGGACCCAGTGCAAGATGGGACAGCTGATTCCCAGCTCATGCAGGGTCTGCCCCTCCCCCCTTTATATCTACACACCAGCCTTTTAAATGCATTAAGAGCCTGCCCGCTCTAATACATTTAAAAGGCTAAAGCAGCTCACACCAGCGCCCTCCCCCCTAACTGTGCTTCTGATTTTTAAATGTATTAAGAGCCAACAGGCTCTTAATAAATTTAAAAAGCAGAGGTGCAGTCTGGGACTGGGAGAGAGCCAGCAATCAGCTAATTCCCAGCTCATGCTCACTCCCCACCTACCCCACTGCTCCCCGCGGAGACAGTGCTGTGGGGAAGGGGGTGGAGGAGACATGACTAGCTTTTAAGGTGGCTCCCCCCAGCACTGCTCCTGCTCCCCTCCCTTACTGTCTCTGATAGAGGCAGCAACAGTGGGGGGAAGGGAGGAGTGTGACTAGTCAAGGGACTAGTCAACTATCCGATAAGCTTTTGCTTCTCAGATAGTTGATTAGTCGTTTATACCCCTACTCAAAAGTTGTGCACTTTTTTTGAGTGCAGTTACATAAAACAAATCTTCATTTGTAAGTTCCACTTTCACCATAGAAAGATTGAACTATAGTACTTATATAAGGTGAAGTTTGAAATATTTCTCTATTTAATAGTGACAATATTTATAATTAAAAATATAAAGTGAGCACCGTATTACTTAATATTCTGTGTTCTGATTGAATTCAATATTTGAAAATGTAGAAAACATCCAAAATATTTAAAGAAGTCATTTTCTATTGTTTAATGATGTTATTCAAACCACAATTAATCATAATTATTTTAATAATCTGACAGCCCTAATTTTTTCCTTTATAATAATGCTGCAAAATGAAGGCGTTTTACAGCTCCAAATGTTTCTATATTACTGATTTCACACACCCACCCACCCCCATCCCCACCCCGTCCGCTTATGGTACCTGTACAACGGAGGCCTACAAGTAGCTGTCTGACAACTCTGTCTGATGACAAGGTTTTGACTTCAGGCACCACCCTCAACAGCTGCTTTATCAGATCTATTTCTTAAAGCAGCTTTTAAATATTTTCCTAATACAAGTCTGGACTTTAAATTCAGAAACATAACCCAGAGACTAAAAATGACCAACATGTAGCTTGGCAGGGCTTCAGAATGGGGGAGTAGATTGAAAAACAGATACAGATAGGAAACAGCTTCCTCTTCTATTATATCATTTCCACTCCTGAAACACTTTTAGAGAGACATCTCTCCAATCCTTACCAAGACAGCTAACACTGAGACCAGACCAAAGGGAAAATAGTTATACGGTAGTAGTTGATATGCTCAATGCTGTATCAATGCAGGAACAAATATTCTTGTTGAAGATGATAATAACCAGGTGCCAATCTTGCCAAATGGCAGCTTGACAAATTTTGGAAACAAAGACCAATTTTCTTTCAGACCAGACAGCAATTATGCCTCAAATCTTATTGCCAAAGGACATGGTCTTTATGCTTGAAGCCCTAACAAACTGATAGGTACACAAAGTTTAAAGCAGAAAGAATAAAAATCATAGACTTGCGTAAGTGGTAGAGTTTTTATCAAGTCCATGGTATACCTGCTTAACCTTACTGAAGAAAGTTATGACAAAAGAGAGGAGAAATCTATTAGGGTGGATTGATTTTAATTGTGATTTCAATTTGCAAACAGGGAAACCTTGATCTATACAAATTTAATCTAGTTTCACATGTGTGTTTATTTTCCTAAAGCGAGATAACCGTTCCAACATGTTGACTTGCAAATAGAGACTTTAGGCTAAATTTAGTACTTCTGTTTGCTAACCAAGGTGACATCATATATCTATGCATAGTTAAGCAAGTAACTCACCTTTGTTAGACAACAGTAAATGAAGCATTTCTTATTTACTAGTCTTTTTTATTTGTGTTTTGTAAAAAGATCTCTTTGGATATAAATTAACATTTATGTGTTGGACACACAAAGAAAAAGATAAAAATGTTTTTGCATTTAAAACTAACAAACAATTAAAATAATCTGTAGTGTGTTAATTGAACTGACTGTCTCTGGTCACTGTGACCCCCTTAAAACTAGATCTTATTCTCAGACTTATTTATTTTTCTCTTCCAGTCTCTGAATAAAAACCAAGTTTTCCTGCCTTTTCAACTCTAAAATGGTTTCTTAACTTTTAATGAACTAGTCAACAAGGTAAACCAGTTGAATCAACTGCAATAAAAAAAATTCACTTCGTACCTGCAGACAAAGCTTCTGATGTCAAAAAGCTGATTTAGCATTTCAACAATCCCTGTGCCAAATATTTTGCTAGTGACTTCTACCAATGCAGTGGCTTGACTTGCATTAAAACTTGGAAGCAAATATGTACCAAATATTTGAATTCAAATGATTAAACAGATTAGAGGAAATTCAGGCCTTAAATAGGTTGTCATGTCAAATTTAATTATAAATAAGTTAGTTTTAAAAATAAACCTGAATTTACATTAAAATCCAATTAAATTTTTAGATTTTATTTTAAAAATTAAAATTTTATCCACCTTGATATCTATATTGTTTCCCAAGGAAACTAGTGTTTCCCCAGAGACTAGTTTGTATGTATGTATGCTAAACAAGTGTATGCCCATACAAGATGACCTACTGCTATATGTGCCAGAGTTTGTAATACCTGGATATGGTGTTTCTACACCAGTTGGCAGAAGGCAAAAATAAACAGACTTGAATGCAAAGATCCAACATTGCAAAACACACGTGGAATGTTTTTGCCTAGATTGTTTCCTGAGTTGACTCCAAATTGCCCCTTATCCCTTTACTTTTGCACCATGACATTAATAGTATATTATGAAAAGCAGAACTTGAAAGGTTTTTCCAACACTGTGTCTCTAGTAGCACAGTAACAGCAGAAGTTGCAAATATTACCAGATTCAGGACATCCGATTTAAAACAGGGTATCACTCAAATACGTTAAATCAGTCTCTTTGGTCGGCCATGATCATTCAGATGTAATACAATGGACACTACTTGGAAAAAAGTCAGATATCCAATTATAACTATTCTGAGATACCATTTCAGAAAATAATTCACACTCATTGATTTATTCAGATAGAACTATGTTTAACAAACTTGACATCAACTCTGCTGGCTCAAAGAGCTATTCCTCCAATGACAGAAACATCAAGATGTGGATAGATGCTAAAAAGGGCCCTTGAATGAAACTTCCTTAACTAAAACAATGCCATGATTGCTTCCATCTGGGACCAAACCGACACCTACTAGCAGTGCCATAGCTTAAGCAGTATATATTTGCCTTCTCCAGGCCAAACTATCATTAGAACTGCCTTTGAGAAGGCACTGGATGTGGATGCTAGTGTCTCTCTCGACGGGAACATGCAGGAAAGTTCCCTGGCTTCACTGTCAAATAATTCTTTCATGTCCAACTTAGAATAGCTAGGCACAATAAAGTTAGCCATTCCAGATCAACCACTGGTTATAGCATACTAAATCTCTTTGTAACTGCAAAAAGGATAAAGTAGATATACTAAAATAATTATTGACTCTGAAAGTATTGTTTGTATGAATATATTTTATGCTGATCTTCAAAAAGCATTATATTTTGCTTCCCAAGGTCCAAAAGTAGAGGATACATGATAAACCCATTTTCCGGGTAACAGAATTAACGTGCTACCTTCTATCCACTACGCTGAATGCTTCTAATCTTTTGTCTATTTTTGGGGAGGTTAAACTTGGACTTCAAGATGGAAACAGCTGGCAGCCTTTACTTCTAACATCAAGTACTCTTTAAAGGGCTTAGACACATTCTGCTATCTCTGGAGCCAAAGTATCAAATAATGAAGTTCTGCTTCAGATAACTGAATCTGAAATGGTTCCTGCAAAAGGCAGCACAACTGCCTTACCTTTCCATATTTTTGGTCAAGAGTAGGATAAATAAGGTTCCTTTGTCTAGGAAATTCAGAGTAGCCTCAGCTTCCTTATCTGGTGTTGACAAAGACCTTTGGGAGATTTCACACCCTGAAAAAGTGAGCCACAGAAAAACTGGAGGCTGTACTCTTCAATCAGTCATACTTCCTCTTACAATTGGACTCATACTTCTTGTCTACATTGTCTTAAGTACCACAAGACCCTTGAGAGAAATTCATTTGCTTTGCTTGTTAACTGCAAAACTCTCCCTAGTTACTGTCCCCTGCGATCTGAATCACTCTAAAGCAGGCTACATACACATTGTGGATTACTTTGAGGAGAGAATTCAGCATCAAATTAAAGATAATTTTCATTTATATATTTCCCCAATAGAAATCCTTGCCCCAATAGAAAAGGAAGAGTTGGTTTTTCTTATGAATCCTATTCTACTTTCAACTCAATAAGTCAAATTAAAATCCTACTAGAAACTGTAAATTTTCAAAAAACAGCACTTGAAATACAACATTAAGATAAAGAGATACAGTGGAAGGGAATCATAAAAGCTACTAGGAATGTTAAAATGTGTTTATTAAAGTAAACCTGTAACCACTGAAAATTTCAGTGGTTATACCAGGGATGGGCAAAAGGGCCTCCGCAGGCCATATCTTGCCCGCCAAGTGGGTTGATCAGGCCCGCACAAGCCCTGCTGCTCCCCCGCTCCCAGGCCAATTACAGCCTAGGGGTGGGGGAGCACGCAAAGCTTCCTCTTGCCCTGCCACGAGCATATGGCACTTTGAAGCGCCATGTGCTGTTCGTAGGGCAGGAGGAGATGTCTCACAGACCCCCGCCCCCAAGCCCTAATTGGCCTGGGGCCGGGGGAGCTGCAGGAAGTTTCCTCTGCCCTCCTCCCACCCTGCAAGGAGTGCCCTCTGGGGGAGGGGCAAAGCGGTAGGGTGGGAGGAGGCTTCTTGCACTCCCCTGCCCCCAAGGACTGATTGGCCTGGGGGTGGAGGAGCTTGCAAAGCCTTTTCCTGCCCTGCCAGGGGCATGGATGCCTAGTGGGGGAGGAAGGGGGGCAAAGGGGCTCCCACACCGCCAGACCAATCATGGTCTGGGAATGGGGAAGCCCAGAAGCATCCTGGCCCTGCCCCTTCCGGGGCAGCCCAGGGCCACTTCAAAAATTTTTTGAAGTGGCCCTGCCAAAAATTATTGCCCACTGCTGGGTTACCGAGTTACATGAGGAAGGGTGGCTCCCTGACAGCCGGTGCACATGGGGAGCTGGCTTTTAAGCTGGCTCCCCGCAAGCACTGGCTCCCACCTGTCCCCTTGCACTGTTGCCTCTGTAAATGATTACACTTCCACATCTCTAATCAATACATATCTATAAACAGCATTCCTAAAATTAATTATCCTTCAGTGAAATAATCACAACCAAGTGGAAGTGAAGACAGCAGATCTTAGAGAACAGAGACTGAATTATCATTAACATTTAGGTATTTACACAACGAGACTTTAAATAGGGCTCTGACCATTTGTTTAAAGATACAGAATTTTTATAAGAACATCTGTAAGTGCTTATGGCTCAAATGACACAATATCTGATCCTTAACTGTTTACCCCAAAACCATCCTTGAGGTGCATATTACAACCCTCCGCCCCCCCGCAAAAAAATCAAGTCACAAAACGGAGGGTAGGGAAAAGACACAAGAATCTTAAGGGACTTATGATCATAGATGCATCCTGAAGTAACAAGAATATTTGGTTAAATTATTACAATGGTATTTTGTTTTGAATACAAGTTATCTGACAAGTCTCTCTCTCTTCTAACTAGAACCTCCATAGGGATTTTATTACTCTCCTTGAAAACAAAACACTGAACATGTCTAGAATACGTAGGTATCATCTTATAGCGCTTGATCATATATATTAGAAATGCAGGTTCAACATTCAGAATCTGACTATTAAAGGAGATTTTCTTCATCTCCTGAAGGGTCACATTTTTCTTACTGTTTACAGATGATTTCTGTCGGATGTGTTAGTTACCTTTGGCAGTTCTTGCTGTTAACAGCCTGTACATTGGATCTCTCACCTCAGTCAACTGTGAAGGATCATTTTAGAATGCAAGTCATTCTCCTCTTTCTATTATACCCATTAATTCTCCAAATTCCTATGGTTAAATTGTTTCTTTTGCTAAGACAGACCACTAAGTGAGTGCGTGAACAGGTCTAGTATTCACTGACTTGTTAAAATCATCGTTGTTATGGAGGGAAGTCTTAAGTTGGAATCACAGTATATGATGTTAGGGTTTGCTGAGAAAGGACTGGATTTGTGAGAAACATGGGTAGTTACAGCATGGATACAGAAGAGACGAGAGAATATGGGGGCAAAAGGGGAAATCACATCTATACTAGATGTCTATGTACTAATGGGAGAAGTTATGGGAAATAAGCAGAAGAACTAGAAACACTAGTTAATAAGCTATGAGTTGGCATCACAGAGGCCTAGAAGGATAATACACATGACTGGAATACTGGTATAGAAGGCTAAAGCTAGCTTTGGAAGGTCAGGCAAGGAAAAGAGAGGTGGTGTTGCCTTATAACAGAAATATACACATTTGAACTAAGGTTCAAATGGAAGTATGAGACAGACTTGTTGCAAGTCTCTGGGTAAGGCTAAACGGGTAAAAAACAATAACGGCAGAGGTCTGCTACAGACCACCTAATTAGAAAGAGAAGGTGATGAGGTTTTTTATAAACGAACAAAACCCAAAGCACAGGACTTGATGTCCCAACACCATGAACTACCCAGGTATCAGTTGGAAAATAACACAGCAAGGCAAACAAACCAGCTCTTGGACTGTATTGGAGACCATTTTTTCTCAGAACTTGAAGAAAGCCACTAGGGGAGATTATGTTCTAGATTTGATTTTGACCAATATGGTTGAAAGTGAAATGCAGATTAGGTGAAAGTAATCATGAAATAATAAGTTCATGATTCTAATGAATGGTAAGTTAGAGAACAGCACAATAAAACGGATTTCAAGAAGGCAGACTTTAGCCAACCCCAGAAAGCTGGTAAGTAAGCTTGCTTTCCAAGGGACCTTAAGGGAAAAACAGTTCAAGAGACTTGACAGTTTTTCATCAGAGACATTAATGCCACAAGAGCAAACTATACCACTACATAGAAAAGATACAAAGTATGGCATGAAACCACCAGGGCTTAACCAGGAGATTTTCAATTACCTGAAACTTAATAAAGAATCCTACAAAAGTGGAAATTAGGTGAAATTACAAAAGGATGAATATAAACAATTTATTCCTATATACTTGTGGTGGTGTTTAAGTAAGTAAGGCCAAGGCACAAAATAATATTAAACTAACTAAAAGACAAAGGAAAACATTCGTTAGAAGCAAGAGGAAGACTAAGGACAGATTAGAACCATTATTCAAATGAAGGAGAGAAAACAACAGTAAATGTGGAAATGGTAGAGGTGCTTAATGATTTTGTTGCAGTTTTCACAAAAAAATTTAGTAGCACTTAACCATTTAACCTAATGAATGCCACTGAAATTGAGGTAGGACCAGAAGCAATATGGGGATGAAGTTAATTAGACAAGTTAGATTTTTTTTTTAAGTTACCAGGGTCTGATTAAATGCATCCTAGAATACTCAAGATGCAGACAGATGTCTGAGTCAGTAGCATTTATCTTCAAAAAGTCATGGAAGATGGTTGAGATTGCAGAGAACTGGAAATATGGTGTCAAACTATGAACAAGGGAATAAGGACAACGTGAGGAATTACAGACCAATCAGCTTAACTTCGGAACACAGAAAGATAATGGAGCAAATATTAAGCAGTTTGCAGACAGACAGAAGGCAAGGTGATAAGTAACAGTCAGCATGGATTTGTCTCATCAACCTTATAGCTTTCTTTAGCAGGGTAGCAAACCTTGGGGAGGCAGAGCTGGTGATGTGGTATTTCATGACTTTAGTGAGGTTTTAGATAGAGTCTCCATGACCTTCTCATAGACATACTAGGGAAATACAATCTAGATGGAGCTACTATAAGGGGGTTTAACTAGATGAAAAACTGTCCCCAGAGAATAATCATCAGTGGTTCCCCCAGGCAAGCTGGAAGGGCATATCAAGTGGAGTCCTGCAGGGATCAATTCTGGATCCAGTTCTGTCCAATATCTTCAACAATGATACAGATAATGGCATAGAGTACACAGTTATAAAGTCTGCAGATACCTACCTGGGAGGGGTTGCAAGTAATTTGCAGAATAGAATGACCTGGACAAACTGGAGAAATGGAAAACTGAAATGGAAACTGAAAAAAATAGGATGAAATTCACTAAGGACAAATGCAAAGTTCTCCACTATGAAGAAACCAGCAGTTACACATACAAAATAGTAAATGATTGCCTAGGAAGGAGTACTGCAGAAAGGGATCTGGGGATTACAGTGAATTATATGATAAATAAGTCAGAGAAAAACTATTGCATAAAAAGCAAACATTCTGAGATGTATTAGCAGGAATGTTGCAAGTAAAACATGGGAAGTAATTCTTGCACTCTACCCTATGCTGTTTAGGCTTCAATTGGAGTATGTTGTCCAGTTCTAGGTGCCACATTTCAGGAAAGATGAGGATATATTGGAGAGTCCATAGAAAAGCAACCAAAATTCAAGGCCTAGAAAATATGACCTGTGAGGGTAGATTTAAACAGAACTGGGTTTGTTTAGTCCAGAGAAGAGAAGACAGAGGGGACATAACAGTTACAAATAGATAGAAGTTTGTTACAAAGAGAAGAGAACCAAAGTTTTGTTACCTTGGAGGATAGGAGAAGCAGCAACAGGCTTAAATTGCAACAAGAGAATTTTAGGTTTGACAGAAAAAAATATCCTGTCAGAATGGTTAAGCACTGGAATGACTATGTAGGGGCACTGGGGAATCTGTGTCATTGGAGATTTTTAATAGCAGGTTAGACAAACACCTGGCAGGGATGGTAGATAATATTTGGTCCTGCCTTAAATCCGAGGTACCAGACTAGAAAACCTCACTAGGTCCCTTCCAGTCTTCAATTCTGTGACTATGTCTTAGTCCTCAGAGTAGAACAAAGTTTTAAAGGCATCCTAAAGTTCAAGAATTGCTTTGTTCTTGGATATTGGAGCAATTCAGTGATAGCTACCAAGAAAGAACTGGAGCCAACATACCATCAGCAAGCTGTAGCCACAGCATATGAACGAAGACCTGAGCCACACAGCCTTATGCAGGATTGCCACTAAGACTACTAGCAAAGAGTTAAAGGCCACAAGAGCCTTCTATCAATGTTATTTCCTGAACTCAGAAATGCCTTTCATTGAGAGGCTGGTATAGGGACTGAAAAGATGATGATGCTTTCAAAGAGGCAGGCTAAAAAGGGATGCTGACAGCAGCCTCTACTTTGGCCTATTACCCTGAAAGTTTCATCCCTACAGAACAGGAGTCAAGTAAAAAGGAAGCAAAGTTAAGGCAAACAAGATAAATTACAGTGGCTCATTACATTTCAACCATGACAAGTAAAGGAGCAGCAGAATGCCTCAGAAGAAAGAGGAACCAGAGAGCTCCTCCATTAAAGCAGTGGTTCTCAAAACTTCAGTATTAATGACCCTTTTTACACAGCAAACTTTTGAGTGCAACTACAACGCCCCCCGCCCACCAAAAAAGTTACACATTTTTATATTGAACATTTATAAGTGCTGGAGGTGAAGCAGGGCTTCAGATGGAGGCTGATACTCGCAATCCCCTGAGGGATCATGACCCCCAGTTTGAGAACTCCTGTAGAAAAGGGGGCAAACTAGAATAGTCCCATCTTTCAATTGGTCGAAGCCATTGCCTGTCTAAGTGAATGGGATAGTTCACCATTTACCACCCACTTGATGTAATATAATGCAAAACACCCTTAAAAGAGGTGGTCTGATACTCCTATGGCTAGCAAACGTTAAGAATCTTCTGACACACAAAAGAAACAAGACACAACTTCAGCATTTTTCTTTCAATAGCATCTTATTACCAAGAATACTGTTCTGTCATTTCTTTAAACCAAAAGTTAATCTAGCAAATCAACACAATCAAGTCTTCTGTTGAAAGCCTATCTGAATTTATCTTAATTAGCAAAAGCACCAAGGAACAGATGGTAGTCTGGAAAAAAAGCAGGGTACAGTAACTCACCTTCTTGTCTCTGGTCCTTACTTCCCCATAGAAATCTAGAGCTTCTTGAGCCTTTAAAAACTTGCCTCGATGTAACAAATATGCACAAATCATTACACCAGTTCGTCCCTTTCCAGCTTTACAGTGAATTGCTGCAACATGATTGTCATCTTCACTTAGCCATTGGTCAAGATCTTCACAAAAAGGTTTGATAAGCTCTAGCTGTGGTGGGTTATGGTCTTCAAAAGGATACTGTGCAACTGCGATAGGAAGATAACATTTACAATGACATCTCAAATTTAAAGATTAGTTTCACAAAAGGCATATTGTGCAATTAACAGTCTAAAGAGGGTAACTGAATAGGTTAAGTAGATCTGGCACAAATACCATAATGACTGATTCCAGAAAGATGGCATACAAGACATGGTACACAGGTTTGCCCCAGCAAATTCCCCAATTACACACACCTTAAGATGACACTGTCCTGTTGAGTAAGACATTATACCAGAACCTATCGCTCCAAGAATACAGGGTTAAGCCATGCCCACTGATACTACTAGGTAATTTCAGAACTCTTCAGCAGAATTATGATTCACCCTATTCCTGGGATTTAACAGGTCATAGTTGCATAATTAATTCCAAAAGGCTCTAAAATACACATGTAACAATTTAACCATAACTTTTGTTTATCTGAAAAATCTCTTCCCCGCTCCCCCCCAACAAAAAAAACCCACAAACAGACACGACTGAAATATCTGAGTTTTACTGTTTTCTCCCCTTCCCTCACACTCAATACATCAAACAAGAGGTGGCAACTACTTAGAATTAGGAAGCAGAAAAATAAAAAGGAAAAGACGCTTAAATCTGTGGAGAGAAATAAGCAATAACCAGGAGACTGCAGCACCCAAAATACAACACACCCATCTTGCAGAGTCAAGCAAAAATAGATAATACCTATACTGCTACTCAGTATATTTAGTCATACAAAGCAGTATTTACTCTGCCCAACAGGTTCCCTCACTGACTTTAAGGGCAGACAGGCTCTTGCACAATTGCCACCCAAATCTAGTCAAACTGTACCTTGGACACTCACTCTCTAGTTTTGGCCAAAGAATGCATACAACATCCAATTTTGGGTAAGTCTTTAAATTAGTATTTTACTGACTTGTTCTATATAACATTCAAAGGTTATGTAAAATTCTTTGGTAGAGACAGTTAAGATCTGAGAGCAGAAGAGAGATGACATTTATTGTCGAACCAAGAGATTATTTTAGCAAAAAATTCTGGTGTAGAGCAGCGTACCATTTTATCCAGGAAAAAAATGCTAGAACAGCTTATTCACTCACAGCGCAGGCTTGTTCTTGTTCTTCTGGAAGTGGAAAAAAATCCCAACCGACAAAAAAGCAATGAAATTTGACATGGATTTAAACGAGGGTCCATGACACTTTACATTGGTAAAATCAGACAATATTCTCAGAATATTGCCATCTGAAATTTTGGTAAGACCTGGCCAAGGTTCCCTCTGGAGAAAAAGCCACAGAGGAGATCCTGGAAAAAAGTTCCAAGAGAAGAGCAGCTTGTTGTAGGAGCTCTCCAGGGGCTATATCTAAGTCAAGACTAGCATAGTTGCTTGCTGACAAGGAGCCAAGGGCCTAGGAAGGGCTCCGCTAAAGATTCCAGAGAAGCTTGAGTTAGGCAAATGTTTCCAACAGCCTTGAGAAAACTGGAGCAAGATAATCTGGAGTTTGGGATGGACAAGTCATTCCCAGTTCAGGAACCCTAGGCAAGGGCTAGATCCTGAAGCAGCTGAGAAGGCCCAGGCTCCTTTATACCATTCACCTAAAGATCATGGAAAAAATCCCTATACCCAAGAAAGAACTGAGGGAAGTTGAGACAGAAGATGGGTGGAGGACAACTTGATCCCCAAAATAAGGAGATACAATCCTAAGAGGAAAGGACTAAAATATTATACAAACTCTAGGTAAAGGGCTACATACCACAGAGACTAAAGGTCTCATTCTGAATAGCTTTTCATTTTGTTTTGGCCTTAATTTGCTCCACAATGAAGACACCTGATTTGGTTGAAAACCCATCCTCTGAATATCAAACCCTTTCAAGATACTTCATGTTGGGCACCCAAAAAAAAAAAAAAAATCACTTCTCTTTACTGAGTACTTAATTACTAAAACTTGCTCTTCTCTAAGGGGAAGGCAAGGTGAATGGAAGAAGGGGATTTTTAAGAGTCACTTTATCAGATATCAAAGGTGGATTGTTTTTATGATGAAAGACAAAAATAATGCAACTCTCCAACTGAACCACCTCAGCTAAGATATGGTAGAGCAACTAGAATAAGGTATAAACATTCAACTGTGTTAAGGACTCTGATATTCTAGAGTAAAAGGATTTCAGTGTTTTCTGAAATGTAAGCTCCTTCATAGCACAGAATACCTGAAAGTAATCATGGCATCTGATCATGTGTTGTTAAAGGTCCGCCCAACTTAATTTATGCGTATGTCCCTCCTACTCTTGGAAGTCCTGGAATCAATCTTCCTCTCCTTACTTACAGGCTTTGACAATCAGTGAAATAGTTTAATGATGTTTAAAGCATCACATAGCACCCACTGAAATGAATGGGGCAGTTCAAACCTATGATTTATTGTTTTCTGCCTTTCTGTAAACCACAGCAGACTCTGCAGAATCAGTTGAACTCGGATAGTGTTTGACGGTCTCTTTTGCAACCATAACTAGAGATTCAGCATCTACTAAAACAATTTAAACAGACTCAGGAAAAATGACTGAGTTCTGTCCATGGTTCCCAGTTGCCCCCACCCTCCCTGCCCCCCCCCCACACACACACTTTGAAAAATACTGGAACAAACACTGAGGGAGATTATACCACTGATTAGATACTTGGTTCTGGAGATCCTAATGAACTGGAGTCCTGAGTATTACAGCTGCAGCATGGCCTGTTGAAGTTAAAATCTACTGTGTTATCTAACACACTGGAGGGGATTCCTTTTATAGATCCATCTGAAGCAAAGTAAGCTCCTACAAAAGCTGTTAGATCATCCTTACTGATGGTTGCCAATTTCCCCTGGATGTGTTCCTGGAGATTTTATCACAAAAATAATTAAAAATTAATCTTAATTCCTGGAGATTCCAGGACACTCCTGAAGGGTTGGCAACTCTGTCTACACTGAAGAACCTCTATTTATCTATGCACCCATTCTGAATCATGATATGAAAGTGAACTCTTGATGCACTGTATCCAAAAACATTGCTCTGCCAATGCTCCATACAGGAATCTAGAGCCACTATGGGAGAACAGTGCTGACATGAAACAGCAATATTAGTTTATTTTCGCTAGGTGTCCTGCCAAAAGACTTTGCTTAACTGAGGGTCAAAAGAAGAAGAATTATACTCGGTAGCATCCAAAACATCCCCTCAAGTAGCCGGAAAAGCTTTAAATCAGAACACTGAGCTACCCCATTTCAACAAAGGCAGAATATTGAAGCTGTGATGCAGTTTCAATTACTTACATAGAGGAAGCCTTGATTTCAAAACTTTCTGGCAGAGCTGCCCCTTACATTGCAGGGTTAAGAATTACTGCCTACGCATTCTGGAGCCCAGATGCAAACGCCATAAGGTGGGCTGTCAGAGCCCAGACTCCAGCCCAAGCAGGAATGTCCACACTGCAATTTTTCAGCCCCACAGCCCAAAACCTGCAAACCCAAATCAGCTGACCTGGGGTCTGACATGTGATGCCACAGTTTTGTTTTGTTTTTTTTATTGCAGTGCAGATTTACCCACTGACCAATAAGCATGGCTTTACCTAGTATTCTGTTTTCATTCTATGGATTCTTGTATATAACAACAAACCTTGGTCCCAATTCCAGCAAAAAGTCCCCATTTTTTGGGAACTAAGTGTTCATCAAATCTAACAGAGTGCTTCAAAGTTTGTTTTAAAATCAGCTTTAGTCAACCTCAGACTTGCACACAAATTTCATCTATTTGTGTCCTTAGCCCATAACAGATAATTGCTAAGAACATACTTTCTACACAGTGTCAAGCACCACTATAAGCTTATGAAAGAATCTCACATTACATTAATACAATTCTTCTTCCTCCCACCCCCCAAACACTACATTGATATTTGACAGTTTCAGTTTGCACCTTTAGTTCAGAAAAATAAAACGAGAAAATGGGAGGGAAAATAAGCTAATAGCCTAGACTCTAGGCAGCACAAACATACCTCTGCAGTTAAATTTGGTGGTGTCATAATGTCTTTCAGCACATCTAAAAAGAAAAGATTAAAGTTCAATATAAATACTTTAGGTAAGTCTAAGGTGTCTACAACACCTTGTTATATAACAATCAGCATAGGAAAGCCAAGAAAAAAAAATTAAGTTCACATCACCGCTATAGCTCAACACCACAGCTAGACTTGGCCTACGAAATTTAGATTATTTTGTTTTAAAATATATTGGTTAAATTGCTATGGCAAATGAAAAAGATATTGCTGAAAACTAAGGATATCCTACAGTAACTGGTGGTTCTTTGGTGAAGATTAGTGGTCACTCCATGTCACTGTCGTTTACATTTTAGCAACTGACACTTCTGAAGAAGATGGAGGCGGTCACTTGAACTTTGGTGAGCCCTGATCCAGGGTCAAAGTAAATGTCAGGACTTACCCATGAGCCCTGCACCAGACCTGGCATCTCTAACCCAGGCCCTTTTAAATCACCAGGTTCCAGGACAGCTGACCCTTTGGCTTCCATCTGACAGCTTCCCTTTTGATAAGAGTCCAGCAGTGCTGCCATAGCAGCACTTTAACATTGCTGCCAGACCCTACCAGCAAGGCTGCCAACAGGGGGGAGCAAAAAGTCGGCTGTGTGCAGACTGGTCCGGCATCTAATTCTTACTGAAACGCTGTGCAGACCTACTTTCACCTCTGGTCCCGACAATGAGACACACACATATACCAGCTAAATGGAAACAGTGTAAGATCCATTATGTTATCTACATACATATTCTCTGAGCTGGGATGTTTTGGCTTTTGAAAGCCAGTTATTGCCAGAAATAAAGTAGGTAATCTGTCAGAACTGTTTGGTTCCACTGATGTAGTATAGCAATATTCTTGAAACATCCAGTGTAAAACAACTTCTCTCCCCTGGTGTGGAATGGGACTTGGAAAAGATAAGTTAATTAAGTTGCATCTGAATTAGAAGTCACTTTGGGGATGAACTTTAGTAAGATTTCACCACCACCTAGTAGCTATGAAAGGCTGTACAGAAAGGATCAGCCATAAGAGCTCAGAGATGCTCTCCTAACCAAAAGGAATAGCAATTAAGAATGCAGTCTTCAGAGTGAAATGAAGGAAAGAGCACTCTGATAGGTTCCCAGAAAAAGCCCAACTTAAGAGGATGAAGATGTTATCCTAGACAGGCGCAGATTCTCTGATGGGAGAGCGAGAGACAGGTCCTTAGGGAACTTCAGATTTGCCAGGTGAGAGAAGATCAAGCATAATTGTACCAGTGCATGAGTAGCAGAAACTGCAGCACAGGGGACCGTAAAGAAACTGAACTAAAGGCATGACCATTTTAAAGGTAGATGGAGTCATGGATATTGTGTGGTATAGCCTGCAGGGTGCAAGCTATATTGGGCCACACATAAGAAATCAATTCTATTAAGACAAGTAAGTGTTCCTGGTAGATGTCACTTGGCTTTATAGAAGCATACCCTGAAATTGCCATCTGCGATATTTAGCCAGCCAACACCCAGCCTGCTGGATGCAGAAACTTCAGGTCAAATATGACCATGGTGCTGTAACATGAAGTCCTGGAAGTCTGGGAGCTGAACAAGCAACTAAACTGACATCTGTAGCAGGTCTGAGCCAACACTACTCTAGACAAGAGAATTAGGCAAATGATAATGGTTCTGTCTTCCTTTGATTTCAGAAATCACTGTAGGGGACCAGGATAATCAAAAGAAAAGCACACCTCAATTCCACTGCAGAAAGTGTGTCTGGTAAAGAGCCCCAACCTCATGGCCCCTCTGGACCAAAAGTTCTGAAACTCGGCACTGTCCTGAGCGGCAAACAGGTCTCTCCCCTAACAGCAGAGTAACTGCTCTATAATGGACCCCTTCAGTGACCACTAATAATCGTTACCTATCTGCTCAAGTCACCCACCAGACTGTTGTGGAGAGTCATCAGGGGGATCCTGTATTGACAGCTCTGTGTCCAAAGTTTGAGGCTTACAGAGGAGTGATGAGTTGGCAATTCATGGCTTGTTTATATTGCATTGCTCAGGCACAGTCCATCAGGAGCTGCTCCGGGAATTTGGAGGATAGCTTGTATGTCATTTCTACCTAACATGATGGCTCTGAGTTCTAGGGGTCTTTTGGGGTCCAAAACCATGGTCCCAGCTCTTTTGGGGTCCAAAACCATGGTCCAGCTGCACTCCCCAAACTCTTGATGAAATATCCACAATTACTGTCCTTGTCAGGGAGGGAGCTGGAGAACGGTACAATGCCCTTATATATTCTCGGGTTCCAACTTCCCAGTTCTGCAAGACCATGAGGTGGTACTCAGATTTTCTGGTGTTTTGGCAGAGAATAGACTGGTCTGAGTCAGAATTATAGGGGCCACAGATGAAATCTGGCAAGAAGTGTTACATACATGTATTCCAATAAGTGGCCCAATATCCCAAGACAAGCCTTTACATCATAGTATGGTTTTATCTCAGCAGCAACCCTTACAGTAAGTACCTGCCTTTGTGTAGATATGCTCCCTCTAGGCTTGTTGCTGTTTCCTGCTGGGATCTGCTTCTGATCCCATCCAAGGATAGATGTGGATCCTGTCTTCGAAGGTGAGCCACCAGCAACTACCACTAGGTATTTTGTGGAGACACTTGATACTGTGGTGAGTCTGAATGGCAGTACCTTGTACTGGTAGTGATTTGGCCCCACTGTGAACCTCAACTACTTCCTGTGGGTCAGGTGGGCACTAATTGGAAGTACATGTCTTGTTTGATGACAGATATATTTTTGATCCCGACAAGAGATGGAGGCAAGGGTTGCCAATCTCAATCTGAGGCAGCATATATATCTGTTCAGTCTCCTCAGCTCTAGAATACGATCCTTTTCTTCTTCACCAAAGAGTATCAGGAGTGAGTCTCTTTCTCCATATTTCAGAAGTTCCTTCCTCCTCTGCTCCTGAAGGAAGGAATGAGGCCAATTCTTTTTCAAATAGGCTCTCATACAAAGTCTCTCGAGAGACAGGGAAAGAGACTAGGGATGTGAAAGTGTAACTATGTACACGGTTAGCTGATGAGTCTGGGCTCATCAGTTAACCTTCACAGTTACATGCAGGCCCCTGGTACGTGTGGGGAGCTGGCTTAAAAGCTGGCTGCCTGCATGCACCAGCTCCTGGGGAGCTGCCTCCTCTAACCCCTGCGCTGCTACTTCTGCATCAGTCTCTCAACATCCCAGGGAGCTGACTGCCTCCGACACCCTGGCACTACTCTCTCTGTCAGGATCAGCAGAGCGGGGAGGGACAGGCAGAAGCCAGTTCATGCAGAGACCACATGTAACCTCTGAAATTTTCAGCAGTTACACACTTAAATGCATTTTAACATCCCTAAGGGAGAGAGGTAGGGAATACAGTGTAGAAATGAACACAGTAGCTATGGGTGATGCTGATGCCTGTTTTATGGAACTAAATATAAGGACAATAG
Organism: Rafetus swinhoei; assembly: GCA_019425775.1. Classification (NCBI taxonomy): domain Eukaryota; kingdom Metazoa; phylum Chordata; order Testudines; family Trionychidae; genus Rafetus; species Rafetus swinhoei. The sequence goes on from CM033447.1 coordinate 37,423,147, forward strand.
GCAGATCATCTCTTCCTTTTCTTGGAAGATACTTAGATTGTCTACTCTAGGAGTAGGAAACTGCCTCTTGTTGAGCATACTATATGTATTGTTTCTGATGAAAGCTAGTGTATACATGCCTACAGATTATAATATGGTCCAGGAGTCCTTTAGTAAACTGAGTGTAAGCAGTTCTACATCTAAAAACTCCCTCCCTTCAAAAGGCAGATCCTCTGTGGTGGCTTACACCTCTTTCAGGATGCCTGAATGCTAACACTTCATAATCTGAAGTGCAGACAGACACATGCAAATTCATTTGCAATGCTGTTCTGACTACTATCTCGCACTTTAATAACTCAATTTTAGTTCCTCCCCCCTTTCTCTTGCAGAATTTCAGACAGAAGCAACTTATCTTTCCCAGTGGAGAAAATTGTATTTTGCCAACAGCATTTGGTAGTTCACAATGCAGAGTTGCAATGAGCTGGAAGACTATGTGTTGTATCTAAAGAGGTCCAGGTTTTTTATTTTGGAGGAGTTTTTTTGGGGGGTGGGGGGGGGGAGGTGTTAAGTACTTTGACATGCACTTTGTGGGTCTAGACTTCACTTGTACTACTCCTATCACCAGAGACTTCAGTTTACAAGTGTTCAAAGCCCTCAAATCCTTAGCTACCTCCTTTCGACTCAAATACACGTATAGGGGCAAAGTTGCCAGGGTCGGATATCCCACAGTACCTTTGATAACTCAAGCATGCCCTCACTGATTAGGAGGGGCAATCCTGGCAATGGTTGTAGAGCTCAGTATTTCAAATAGCTTGTGAACTTTTTATTGGATTACTGTGATTTTAGTATCCATGGTCTTTGTAACCCAGGACATGAAGCCCTGAAAAACCTTGTAGTCCCGTGGCCCAGGTAGTAGTGGTAAGGATTCCTTAGGTGCATGGTGAGGTGGCTATTGTACCTCCATTGTTGTATGCTCCTGGAGATTAAAGTCTGACACTGTAGTGTTTGGCCTGGCTAATGCCACTGTAGACTGAAACCTTCTCTTCTTCAATGGGGTGGGGGGGGGGGAAAAGAGAAATCTACTCCAGTACACATGAAATGATGGTACCCAACATTCTGTAAGGGTACTAGCCAGGTTGAAGTTGGCCAGCTTAATGCCATCACATCTCACTTGGGGGGGGGGGGGGGGGGGGAATACACTGAGAAATTACCATAGTGTTTTAATTTAAGGAAACATTAAATTTGAAGTAGAGATGACAAAGTTCTTCACAGTTTTTTGTTAAAAAAAAGAAGTTTTGAAGCTCTCAGAGTAGTGGGTTAGACAGTCGTTACATTCCGTTTCACTGTCATATAAGAAGGAATGTTGGCAGGGACATGACTGCTCCACCTTTTATACCCTTGCACAGAACTACAAAAAAGCCACGAGCCACAAGAGGCACTGCTAAGCAAGACTTGTCTCACACACATATGGCACACTGACACTCAAAGTAGTAAATCTTACCTACTCTTTCTTCATTTAGAATTTTAAACATTTCTGTTTAAAAGTCCAACTAGAATTGTAATAAAATGTAAGACAGTAAATGAGCTCCTATTTAAGACTGCCTTATTTTCTTTTTTTAATCCAAGCTACAGCTGTGTTTTTGTAGCAAATCCTGCCTTCAGGAATCCCTAGCAGTTTCAGTGGCTTCAAAATTCTGAAAAGCCACTTAAGGTTTAAAATGGCCATGGTTTAACCTGTAACCAATTTGGCACCTTCCTGGCTGTCATACAAGCATGAAATATCCATCAACTTGGCTGATATGTCTCAAGGCCAAAGAGAAGGCAACAGCTTGTTTTCGGCACATGGAACTCAGCACAGAAGTAAGAGGACACACAGAGGAACAGCCACACAACTAATTACTCAAAGGAGAAGGCTGCAAGAAGTTGTATACAAGTATGAAAGAGGATTGGGAACAAAAAAGAAGTTAAGAATAAAAAGATTACAATTTGAGTGTATAAAAATAGAGGGAAAAAGTGAAAGAATATGGGTTAAATAAGATTTCAGAAAGCTGAGAACAAGTGGTTTAAGATGTAGAAGATATACAAGAAAGTAAGAGTGAAGGACAGAACCGAAAGACTAAAAATGAAGGAAACAGTTATATTTATAAACATTTTCTAGGAAGTGAAATGCCAAATTGTCACAATAGGCTTTATCTACACAGTTTGAACACCAATTATTTAAAATGGTTTACAAACTAGGAAAGGGAATTGTTAACCAATAAGCATCACCTTTACCAGGTGATGCTTATGTTATGGTTAACCGACATCCCCCTCCCATTTAAGCAGATAACTGGTTAAACACAACATTTAACCTGTTAACTGATTAAATGCAATTTTACATCCCTATTAAAAGCCACAATTTAAACTGATGCAACTGTCTGATGTAGATATTATTGAGACTGCGTACACTCAGAAGTTCAGATACCTTCCCAGTGTCATGATAGTCTAATGACATGATCTCCCCCACACCACCACCCCCACCCCCACAGGACCCCAGTTCATTTTTTATTAGTAGTACTGTCAACAGGTTTGCTCATTTTTAAATTAAAAAGTTAGTGCCTAGAAAAGAAGGAATGTCTTGGGGATTGATATACATAGAAGCCATAACTAACATATCCCTTGCTGGTGACGGAATGCTAGGATTTGACCCTGCCCTACCTTGGAGACAAATGCTGTGCTGAATTACTCCTGTACAATCCTTACAAATATAACTGCTCAGGCTAAGAGTTTGTACAGATTTTGTCCCTATAATAAGAATTAAGAGATTTTCTGGATTCTCTACACAAATGAGCGGCATTTACAAAGAACAACCATTTTGTAGCCATTTAATTTGTTTTCAATCAACCCGCTTCTTGAAGAAAAAAAAAAAAAATCTCCTCTGATGCTTGTGTGTGAAAAATGTCTCATACAAAGAGTAAATTTGGTGATTCTGGGAAAGAATTAAGTCATCTGTGCCTATCCTGAATTAACCACACAAAGAAAAAGTGAAATACACATCTTGTAAGGACACAAAACCCAAGTCTGTCTTTGTACTCTTATAACTGAAAAAGATCTGCATTTCAACTTCAAAAACTTGCCATGAAGTTGAACAAAAGCCTCTGATACACTAATAAATGGGATTCAAAAATACATCAGATAACATTACAAAATCTGGAATGTATTGGCAAAATACATACATCAAAGAGTCATATGCCTAAGAAAAAAATAATGGCTCTTATTATGCTCACTACTTTTTTAAAACTTTGGGATTAAAAATGAGATCAAGTTTTCATCTTTACTATCCAGCCAGCTTTGTGTCTCCAACATTATTTTACCCATCTATATATTAGAGGTTTTTCCCATCTCTTCCTTATAAATTCTTATGTTCTGACCTGATTTAGAAACTGTAACACATATAGTATGTTTACTCCCATTTTTAACCTGCCACTGTTTATGCCAGTTTAAAATGACAAGCTCAGTACCGAGCAATTCAACACTTCCTGATCTTGTGAACAATACCAAAGACACACTTCACTGAAATTGACAGTCATAAGCAGAGAAAAGTAAATTAGTTATCCTATTACATATCAACCCAGAAAAAATTACTGACTCGTACAAACAGTATTTGATGGGAGGGTAAGATGGAAGCATAGAAATATCCTTCACTCAATCTTGACAGTTCAACAAATAAGCATTTTAAAATAATTAAGCAAAACGGAAAAAAAAAACCCCACGTGAAACACAATCTGACTATGTGACAAGTCCTCTAATTGATAATTATTTTTTAAAATAAATTCCAGAATGTAGGTATCAGCCCTTTAGCTTTGGATGACCAGGCTGAACTACAGAAGGACTGAAATCATGACAGAAACCCAAATAAATACCTATTTAGCTTTTTAAGGAGGGAAACATTCAAATGACTTATCAAATGCTTTTAGAAATACTATCAGTCACATAGTGCTGGCACAGGTTATATATTCCAATTAGGTTGCCTTCTGAAAAATTTACAGATACAAGATAAGAACCTCATCACTGGAATGCATGATAAATCACTTTCAAAATTGTCAAAGTTGCATTATTTTAATATATAGTTTGGGTAATATCAATACATTATGCATATCAATAGTCTTAAACTATCTTCATATATGTCAAAATAATTCAACAGGATCTATTTTTAATGATTTACTATTTACAGTGTGTAGTTATTGGACTGATTTTTCTATTAGCAGAAGAAAAATATATATTGGATTAAGCAAAACAAAAGGAAAATGAAGACGAGTCGATAGTTAGCAAAAACCCTACACAATATTTTGATAACAGATATAGCTACAAGTATTATACCTATAAAACTAAGGAAAGTTCAACTCCAGTTACTACTGCAGTAACTTACTCAAAATTGCAGATGGGGATAGCAAAGAGTTCACGTAGATTCAAAACAGTATGGTTTAAATAAAGTGTATACTATGATAAATTGCGATATAAGTAGATATGCAGAGTAACAGAAAATACCTATTTTGCAGTTTCGTCCCTAAAGCGGTCATTAATGCATTAAAAAACCCTGACGTGAATTACTTTTTATTTTACTACATGGCTTTAAGGATCTAAAATGGGCTGTATGCCATGCAATTTAAAGTAGATCAAGTGACAAGAGCCTATACCAGCATTCCATTTAATTTCATTACACTTTACTAAATGAAGTAATAATACTTTCAGTTTTCCTGAAATAACCTGTACAACAATATATTCAGCTCTGTCCAAGGATGAATAAAACCACTTTCACTCATGAGCTATGTTTATAATACTATTTTGAAAGGAATAGATATAAAAGCATACTTACAGATTGTATATCTTGTAATGGTTTTTATGTTTTGAATCCAAAAACCTGAGCGAAAGAAAAGGCAATTTAGATGAATGTGTTTTGGTTATTACTGTTTCAAAGATTTTAATATTTTTAAAATACAATAAAATGCTTTCATATACATTTCAAACTAAGCACTTTTGAGTTTGAAATTCAGGCTACTCCCACACACCATCTCTTCATACAAGTCATGGGGCCCAATCCTGCACATCGTGCTCATACAAATAGCCCCAGTTGCATCAACAGGACTACTTGCCTAAGTGAAGGCAGGTTTTAGGTCCATGTGGTTAGCTACCAATTTCATTTAATAATCATGCTCAATTTGACTACAGTAATTTTTAAAAATGTAATGAGTTTTAGTTTAACTTTTTTTACCAAAAGGATGTCTAGTTAACTAAATTAAAAAAAAAAAAACTTAATATTTACTTCCAATGTAATCATGTACACAGAGTATTTAACAGAAACATTGTTTCTCGAACTTCTCTGTTAAGTTTACTGATGCAGCAGTACTGATAAATCAATGAAATATAAAGATCGTAAAAACACAAGAACAGCCATACTGGATCAGACAAATGGTCCATTCATCTCAGTATCTGTCTTCAGACAGAGGCCAACACTTCAGAGGAAAGGAATGGAACAGATGCACATCATGTCACCTATTCCCAGCCTTTGGCAAAAGCAGAAGGTAGGTACACTTCAGAGCATAGTTTGGCATTCCTCTTCATCCTGGCTAATTGTCTCTGATGACCCATCCTCCGTGAATTTATCTAGTTCTTTTCTAACCCCATTTGTCTCCTTCACAACATTCTCACACAAGGAGTTCCACAAATCAATTATGCACTGTATGAAGAAATACTTCCCTTAGTTTGTGTTTCAAACCTGCTGCCTATTAACTGAAGGAGTAGAACACCTACTTGTTCACTTTCTCCACACCATTCATGATTTTACAGACCTCTCATAGCCCCCCTTAGCTGTCTCTTTTCCAAGCTGAACAGTTTTACTAATCTTGCTTCATATAAAAGCTGTTCCATTCCTGTAGTAATGATGTCTTTTTTTGTATCTTTTCCAAGTTCAATATACCTTTTTGAGATGATGTGACCAGATGTGGGCATACCATGGATGTATACAGAAGCAATACATTTTCAGTCTTATTTATCTACCCTTTTCCTAATTATTCTAACATTAACTTTTCTCACTGCCACTACACATTGAGTGGATGTTTTCAGAGAACTAGTCACAAGGACTCCAAGATCTCTAAGTGATAACAGCCCCCGGGGGGGCTCTTGTGCATTTCAAAGGGTAAGCGCCCTCCTGGAGCCTGGAGTCAGCGGGACTTCCTGCAGGCCCCGGGCTGCATGTGGAGTTCCTGTTGGGGCTCTTGTACATTTCAAAGAAGAAATGCGCAAATGCCTATCAACTAGTCGAGTAGCTGATGAAAATTCCATTGACTACTCGACTAGTAAATTACTCATTAGTTAACATCCTTAACATGCAGTCCACAGCTTAAGCTCAGCTTCCCCCCACCTTTGCTGCGAGATGCAAAAACAAGCTCCAGCTCCTGCTCACCGGGCCCTTTCAAACGTTCTGAGCAGCTGCACTCAGCTAAGGCAGAGTGCCTGGCCAGTCACAGGAGGTGGAGCTATAGACTCCGAAAAGGCTCAAGCCATGCTCCTCGCCTTCCTCTTCTCCCCCCAAGAGAGTCAGTCACCAGCGCTTATTTATGGTGGCTCTGAGTGACACACATACGCTACAGGCTGTTCCTGATGCCCCTTCTCCTCATGCGCACTTGAGGGGAAAGACGGGGGGGCAGCCTGCTCGGAACTTCAGCATGCAGGAGGAGGGGTGGCCACTGCCTCCCTTGGGGCTGCCTGGGCACTGGGGCTGGCAGCTGCGCTCATCGTAGGGTGCAGCGAGTCCCCCCCTGCACTGTCACTAGTCTGACACCACCTCCACCTGCACTCAGCCTGCACAGGGGTGGGGTGGGGCGAATGACAGTAGGGACATGGGTGGGAATGCCTTGTTCCAGCTGCCCTCTTATGTGTGAGGCATGCGCACCAAGCTCATGGGGAGAGGCAGAGCAAACAGCTCCGTGCGCTGTTCTCTCAGCATGGACCTGCTTCTCCAGTCTCTCTCTGTGAGCCTGTCTGGCAGGGAAGGTTGGTGCTTTCTTTACCAACTCCCTGCCTCCCCCCCCACACTGGCCGCAGGCTTTCCCCATTACTGCCATTGGCCAGCCAATGGGAGCACAGGGGCCCAAAGCCAGGTAAGTGTTCCCCCTCATGCCCAGACCCCTTCACCCCAATCCCCCTCACTCACCTCCCTTCCCCCTGTCAAGACCCAGCACACCCAGCATGCTCCTACACCCTGGCAGGAAGGCCAAGGCGCCATGGACCAGACCCACACGGGACGCCACCCCAGCAGCGCTGGGCACCTCAGGGTCACCCGCCATGCTCATTTCCCTGAACTGCCCCCTGAGCCATCCTGAACTTGGCCTGTGCTGGCAATCCAGCACTGCGCCCCCTGCAAGATTGGAGCCAGAGCTGGCTTCCTGCAGGGGTAGCAGAAGCCCCACGCGCTCCCAGGGAAATGCACGTGCACGTTGCTCCTCCCCTCCTCAGAGGAAAAGCCAGAATGGAGCCCAGGGGCAGGAGACCAAGTGGGGTGCACGGTGGAGAGAGAGCCCCCTGCTTCCCCAGAGAGTGGTGTGGCACAAAGCAGAGGTTAAATCTTGACACACCACTTGGCAAAGTTTGCTGACTCCTGGCCTATGCTTTGTCCACATACTCCTCCACTAGCACAAGGACCACTATTCTGTCCCTCCAAAATATTTTGTACACTGGTATCACCGTCCCGTCCCCACTGATTATCCTCATTCCATCATTGCAATTAAAAAATCAAATTCCAAAATGGATCTAAATAGCCATTATTAACCATTAATGCACTGCCTAAAGAACCCCAATTAGTACTTTGGGCATAGAGAAAAGGAGGAAGCAAGTTATTTTCTAAGTATGTGAACCAGCATCAGTTAAACAGTCATCATTCTCTCAAACTAGATGAACTTTTTTCCTGTGCTAAAACGCTAGTGACCATTTTGCAATATAATCCTCTACAATTTTACTAATGTTTCAGATAGCGTGAAGATAACCATACTGTGGGCTAAATTTGATACTTACACTGATTCAAGTGAGTGACAATCTTAGACCATCATGTTTTTATAATGTGATACAATCAAAATTTCGAAGTCCTTCAAACTGGTTTAATCACATTGCAGGGTACATTTATTTTAAAGATCACAAGTCACAGAAGTTAGAGGCACACTGTCAGAACAAAACTAGCTTTTTAATTGCTTATGGGGGGGAGGCGTTACATGTTTTATCTATATTGCAGAAGCCACCGTCAATGAAACTGGAAATTTAAAAATAAAATTAATATTCTTCTCAAACTGCTGTTTTGGTGGACTAGTTTATTTCACTGTTTCCTATTTTATTTTGATCTTGTGCACAAGCATAAGTTTGACATACCTGAGCTGTAAAACCTAAAGGGAAATTCTGATCTATTTTTAAAGTAATACTGGTATTTTTTCCTATTAATCTTAGATTTTGTAAAAATTCTAATAAAGTCTAACTTTAATCCAGTTTCCCTTTAAGTGTCCTTCATTTACCTCAGGAACAAAGAAGGTCCACAGCAAAGTGAGGAACAGAACCCATGAAATTTTAAGTGATACATTTTCTGAGGTAAGTAGGAACAACATCAAGTTTTCCTTGTTTTTTTCTGGTCAGCTAAAGCCTCTGTCCAAACACCATTATGGTAGAAGAGAAAAGTCTCTTTACACACTTCATGCAGCAGTTCTAAGAACTAAACTATAACCATGATACACCAAAAGTTCCCTGGTTATATATGATGTGTCACCTGACAATGTTCAATAAGAAACAGCATACAAGTGTTCACACTTATCAACAAAGTGTGTTTGCACATCAGCCAGAAAGAATTAAATTAGCCATGGCAGAACATGCTGTTCAAATTGAAAAGAAACATGAGCTGCTAAAATCCTGGAAAGCTCAAGCAAAAACAAGCTCTAGTTATCAGTCATAATACTCCAGAACCACCTCTGTGGTTAAACCGATGCGTTAAAATAAGAACAGATGTGAGTACAGCAGTGAATCCTAGACTGCGATTTCACCTACAGAAAAATATTTTAGATGACTGCTACAACTGGCACTTTTGTATGCAGTTTCGGGGGAGGGGAACTTAATGAACAGGCACTGATCCCTAGAGATGACCACACGAGGTTAGCGTTGGGGGACAAAGAGGGAGAAGCTGGCACTGTTTCTGTCATAAATTAATGACTTTGTGGATGAGTTTCTTATCAAATAAGACTTATTCTAAGCACTAAATTCACAAAATTAAAAAGCCTCTAGGCAGCACTACAAGAAACTTCTATTCTTAAAGATGTAGAGTAATGGTAAGTTACTTGCCTTCATAACAGTTGTTCAAGATGTGTTGCTCGTATCTATTCCAATTAGGTATGCACGGACTGCATGCACTGTTGGCAGAAAGTTTTATCCTAGCTACAATCTGTTGGGTCAGCTGTGGAGCCCCCTAGAATGGCACTGGTGCGATGCCCTTTATATAACTCTGCTGACCCAACTGCCCTCAGTTCCCCACTACTGGACTATCCAGCAAGGAAGAAAGAAAGGTGGGCATGGAATAGATATGAGCAACACATCTCAAAGGACGACAGTTACGAAGGTGAGTAACCATTTTTTTTAATCCGAGTGCTTGTTCACATCTATTCCAATTAAGTGATTCACAAGCTTTACCCAGGAGGAGGGCTCAGAATCAGAGCATGACTGATGTGACAACTGCGATACCAAAATCTGCGTCCTTTCTGGATTGTTGCATGGTGACATAGTGGATTGTGAAGGTATGTACATAAGACCAAGTTTCAGCCCTACAGATCTCCTGAAATAGTACATGAGCCAAAAAAGCCGCTGAAGAGACCTGCGCTCGCAAGGAACGCGCCATGAGAGGTGATGGGGAGACCTTCGTCAGATCGTAAGACATGGATACACATTGTGATCCAGGAATAGATACTTTGTGACAAAATGAGTGTCTCTTTTCACAATCTGCCACCGCCATGAACAGGTGCGAGGACTTAAAGGACTTGGTCCAGGCAATGTAGAAAGTGCCTCACATCAAGGGAATGCAGTCTTTGTTCCCGTAAGCTATAGTGGTGCTTAGGATAGAACACGGAGAAAAACGTCCTGCCCGGTATGGAAGCTGGAGACGACTTTTGGAAGAAAAACCTCGGTAAGGGTGAAACTGGACTTTGTCTTTGTGAAAAGCTATGTATGGGGGTTCTGACAACAGGGCACAAAGTTCCAACACCCATCGAGTGGAGGGGATTGCAACCAGAAAAGCCACCTTCCATGAGAGGTAAAGCAGGGAGTATGAGGCCAGAGGCTCAAAGACCCGACCCATGAGCACGGAGAAAACCACATTAAGGTCACGAACAGGGACAGAGTGCTGAACCATAAGGTGAAGTCTGTCCCTACCAGGGGGCTTGAAACATCAAAACAGTTGGCCTTCCCCGAGTGGAAAGCAGAGATGGCCACCATATGCATTTTAAGCAATGAAGTCACTAAACCTTGCTACTTCAGGGACACCAGATACTCCAGCACCTGAGGAATGGAGATAGACAAAGGGGCCAGGTCACGCTGCAGGCACCAATGTGAGAAACACATCCATCTGGCAAGTATGAACCTGATGATAGAGGGCTTTCTGCTACTAAAGAGGACTTGTCAGATCTGTTCCAAGCAAGCCAGCTCAGCTAGGTTTAGCCACAAAGCCACCATTTTGTGAGGTGAAGGGAGCAGAGGTCTGGGTGGCGAAGTTGCCTGTGATCCTGTGTGATAATGTCCAGGGTCAGAGGAAGTGGGATGGGCGATTGTACAAACAGCTCCAAGGAAGTGGGGTACCAGTGCTGACAAGCCCAGGCTGAGGCTATCAGGATAATATTCGCCCATCTCTGCAGAGCTTGAGGAACACCTTGTGAACTAACAGGAATGAGGAAAAGATGTACATCAGGCCAGTGTACAACAGGTTTAGGGATGTGAATGTGTAACCAGTAAGCATCATCTTTACCAGGTGTGGCTTACTAGGTACTGTGACCTAGTACTTGGGAGCGGCGTGCTGCATGTGAAGGGTTATTCCAGCCTGGAGGCAGGGAGAGGGATCTGGGAACAGAAGCTGACCACCCCACATACAGGGGGTGGGCAGGCTGGGAGCAGAAGCTGGAGGCTTAGTGGCCACTGAAGACATGTTTGATCTCTATGGAAGAGGTCCACACCATCAGGCCCTCACCACAGAGGAATCTCTTGGGAGGAACGAGGGGAAACCCGAGCAAGAATGCCAAGGAGGTGCCAAAACAGTTACCACAGAGTGAGCAGTTGGCAGTGAGCCGCTTCAACCCGAGGCAACAGGCTACGATGCGTGGATCATTTGTGGGATCACAACCAGAGTAGAGATTGTGTGTGGCATCCAGAAAAGTGCCAAGATGAAGATGGGTGTTGAGGGTGGGATCAACGTGAAAAGCAGTGTCGAGAATGCCGCGATGAGGACCAGTGTTGAGGTGAATCCACATGCACTGAAGAGCAGCGATGGGGTGAAGTTGTCACTCCAAAAAGTGGTGCCGAGGTGAGGGCCAAGACAGCGATCTATGGCCCCCCTCAGTGCCAGTTTGTGCAGGAGCAGTTGGAGGAAGGTAAAAAGGGAGGGACAGGCAGTAGAAACACAAATGAAACTGTTTGAGCAGCATAGTTCAGAAATCTTCAGGTCTTTCTGAGTGTAGTTTTCATTGATTTGAGATCTACCATCCCAGTCTCTCACTAGAAGGGAAAACCTATTACACAAACACGCCGCAAAAAAGACCCAGTTTGGGAATATTTTAATGAAGTTCTTCTACCTGTGGGTAAGACAGGCACATAAGAAGTGTTCCTTCTCAGGAGGAAGCTGCATTGAAGATGATGAAAGGAACATGTCTGAACATGCAGATCTTCAGGTTGGTAAACTATATTTCACATTTCTTTCTTAAGGCCTGCCTGCCTCCCTTCCACTATTCTTGAATTCTCATGTTTGAGCAAAAATATATAGTTGTTACTCCATGGTACTATCATTTTTTATGCAGTTGTGATAAAAACCAAAAAGCTAAAATAGGTAGATATTCCTTTTACAATTTCATCTTTAGAGTAGTACTGAGTGTCAGTGAATGCAATGAGTAATACTAAATGAGCAGTATGGTAATAATAATAAAACAACTGCACTGACTTATTTTGTTTAGGAGAATCCAACCTCAACATACAGGATTTAGAAGACTATCCACCGTCAAGAAGATCAACATTTTCTATAGTTTCATAGTTATCTGCCAATGATAGGGTTTCGGTCACAACATGTATGCAACATAGCCACAGTATATCACCTGTAGCAACAGGGAAAAAAATCTCCATCATCCAGAAACAACCATAGATAAGTTTGTGATAAGAACCAGCAGATTACAAAAAGACCAGAATACAGTTAGGGATGTGAAAGTATAACCATGTAAACGGTTAACCAAGGACCCTGGACTCATCAGTTAAGGAGCACTGAAAGGAGGAGGACTAACAGGGTTGATCCGGGAAGGCAAGGACCCACTTCTGTGGTTCCCCCATTCATAATGGAAGCACACAGACATGCAACAAACTAGTTCAAGAAATGGTGTTGCTTGTAAATAAATGCAACTCTTTCACTCCTACCTTAGTATGAGTTGTTAAAGGCCTCTCGGTCAAATTTCCACACACATCCCATCCGACAGTCCTTCATATACCTTTGACTCACCTCCTGGAAGGCTGTGGCCCTATACTTTTGAGAAATACTGCTCTATGGAGTAGAGCCTAGCAAATCTGCCGATATCTGCGTCCGCGGCTCATTTTTGTGGATATGGATACAAAACTTTGTATCTAGAACCCTGCAAATTGGATATCTGCATCCGTGGATGTCAATGTGGATATCCACCACTAATTTTTGTGACGATACATGTGGATACAGATTTTGTATACAGGCAGGGCTCTACCTAGGCGTCCATTCAGATGTTTTAGCACTGATCATATAATAGGAGGAGCTTTTGCTTATTAGTTAATTGGTTAATTGATTACACTATTACATCCCTAATACCCCTAACTAAATCTTGGGTCATCTCGGGCAGAGAACAACCTTGGGGTGCCATGGGTACCTAAGGAGTAGGAGTGGGGTGGTCTGGGATCCCCTCGTTGATGCTGGAAGTGGGGACAGGCAGCAGCTCAGGATTCCCGCTACTGCTGGGAGGGGTGTTTGGCAGGGCTGGCAGACTCCCAACCAGGCTCTATGTGGCTTTCTGGAAGGCACAACATGTCCCTCAGCACCTAGGCCGAGGCACAGCCAGGGGGGTTTGCACGCTGTCCTTTTCCTGAGTGCTAGCTCTGCAGCTCCCTTTGACCAGGAACTACAGCTAATGAGAGCTGTGGAAGTAGAACCTACAGGTGGAGGCAGCATGCAGACCCGTCTGGCTATGCCTCTGCTTAGGAGCTGAGGGACATGTTGATGCTTCCAGGGAGCCCACCAAGGTGTCTCCTAAAGACCTCACCTCTTTCTGTGCCCCCAACCCTCTACCCGAGCCCTTATTGTTCTCCCACACACTAAGTCTGCTGGTGCTGGGAGAGATGTGGGGTGTCCTGAGACTGCCTCAGCAGTAGCTGGTGCAACTGGCTCAAGGGGCTGCATGAGCAGCTCAGGAACCCACTGGGCCAATTGCACCAGTTGCTGTAGAAGTCCTGGAAAGTCCCGGAACCCGTGACTTCCATGACAGACTCAGAGCCTTAGTCATTATGCACACGGCTGTACCAATTTGATTTTGCCAACCTGATACTGAGCATGGTTAAGCTTCAAGTGTAGACAGATACAGAGAGTTTTAACCAGGACTGTTTATTCTTTCCATGTTGTTGAACCTTGATTTGTCCCCATTTACACTTGAAGCTCAAGCATACCTCAGTACAAGTTCAGTCAACCCAACTGCTGACAACTGTGCGCATGATTTCATACTGTAGTGGAGACAAGGCCAAACAGCTATGCAAGTAGTGAGTACAATGCTTTTTATCTAGTAGAGAAGTGCCTTGATATTCTGAATACTGCAAAATACCCTTTTATTTAAATATCAATGAGGATTTTTAAATTAGGTTTGTGCCTTACAGCATATATATAGATATGTATATGATGGACAAAGGCAGCCTAAAAGTTCCCTTTTTCCCCCATGCCACTGTCTCTTAGGTGTTTAATACCTTTTACACCTTGGAAATACCAGTCTCCTCTGGTTTTGTTTTTTCCCCTTCAGAAAAAGAGGAAACCATTTGAAACTTTTTAATGAAGACATTTTAAAAGTGTTTTTTAGAGTTAAAGAAAATAAAGTATTCTCAGTAACAAATTGTGCTTCCCTTTCAATTCCTTAGCTTTAATTCTTGAAAGATCATAATTTCACTCATTCTCCAGTTGCCACAGAGTAGAATTTTCAAAAGCACCCGAAGTGACTTATGAACATGAGTTCCATCAACTTTTAAGTAGGACTTGAGCTCTTAACTCACTTGTGTTTCTGGCACATTTTTCTGTTTGGTACTTGACATTAGAAATTTAAGGTTAGCTGCCCTAGAAAACTCTGAGATATTCAAAAATATCATGTTCTTAAGTCATTTAAGCACTCTTGAAAGGCTCACCCAGTCTTTCAGAGCATCTAATATTTGGTTTTTTGAAAATTTGCTGCTTGATATTACTACATAAAAAATGTATCATGATGTTGTAGTAAAGAGCTTAAAGCCCAATTTTATTCCTCCTGTTAATCATGTTTTACACAAGATTCAAATAGTTCATCCAGAAACTACTTTATGGTTCACTACCTGAAATTAACATTCACTTATCTTTACACTTACATACTCATCTAAGTAAGATAGCTACAGAAACATCTCTTCTGCAACATCCAGCTGATGAAAATCTTGCTATTGTGGACACTGAAGTCACTGATTCACACTTGAATTCTTGAAGAACCTCTTTCATTTTAACACAACTAGCCCAGATTATTGTAGCATCTAAAAACCTGATTGAATATATATAATGTGTACATAAAAAAAGGGCCAGGAATAAATCCCTAGAAATACATTTAATTTTATAGTAACAGAACCAAAGACCACTTTTACACAAAACTTTACCCGCATCAAGTATGTCTAAGCAGAAGATCATGTGTATTCTACCCCTGTGTTTCTCAACCAGTGGTACAAGTACCCTTAGGGGTACTCGAGAGAAGTCTGGGGGGGGTATGTCAACACAACTGAAATGGGGAGAAAACTGAACTTTTGTTTTAAGTTTTATAGTGCTTTATTATTTTTGTACTTTTTACACCCAAAAATTTCATCGCCTGCCCGGCTACGATTGTTTAAACAAATGTGTTGTAATGGTAGAAAAAAAATGGTGTCTGAAAACTGTAGGTACTGGGGTACCTTTTTTTTTTTTTTTTTGAAAAAGGGTTACTTTATAAAAAGTTGAGAAACACTGCTCTACTCTATCTACTCATAACAGACACTGAAGTCTGAACTATAGTTTGAACAGTATTGCAAAAACACACACACAAAAAAAGAAAACACACAGATAAGTAAATAACTGAGAGTTTCCGCAAAAATATAAATCTTACCTTACTACATCATCAATGTTGTTTCGGTATACTCCTTCAAGTCTCTCTGCAGGAAAACCCATAGCAATTATGTTTGGATAAATATCTGAATATTCATGTTAAGGAAGCATTTGGAAAATAAACTTGTAAATTATGTACAATTGTAACAAAATACTAGAATTAAATAAGTTTTAATCAAGATGAAGAGTAATGGCCAAACCACTTCATTACTAAACAGAATTAAGTTTAACAGTTCAAAATACATTAATTATTAAACATGACAAACAAGCAATAAATTCATGAAAGCTATGAGATGCTTTCCAGAAAATGTTTTGGGGTGGGGTATAGGAAGGGAGGAGAAATACTGTTCAACCAACTAATCCCAGAGCACACTGAATGTCTTAGATACAAAAAAAATGGTTGCAAATTCAGATAATTAATCTACTCAAAACATTCACAGTTGGACAAAACCACTAACATTCACTAGAAAAAACAATTACAGAACCAAGACAACAAAAGCTTTGAGGAAAAAGTTATACTCCTCCACATCCACAGCATTCACAATCATAAGTCTATTTCAAAAAATAAAAATATTATTCAGTTTTAAATTACACAAAACATTCCAAATTAAAAGCTTCTTTAAGCCATCAGCAAGATCCTAAAATAGGCACTCAGTACTAGTCAGCAACATTCTACTTTAAGATACTAATGTACATATATCAGGTACGCAGGGACTAGCAGCCCTACACAAACTAGGGATGTTAAGCCTTACCTGGTAAGCACCGCCCTTAACGGGTAACAGTTAACCAGTACACTGGGAGCAGTCTGCGGGCTGCTCCAACTCTGCCAGGCACTCTCACAGGTTGGGAGCTGGCATCCACACATGGGATCAGAAGCGGCAGTTCATTGTGGAAGTGGCAGCAGTTCCTGAAAGCAGCAGTGACTCTGCTGGACCCACCTGGGTAGGAGCCAGCAGCCCCACGCAAGGCTCAAAGAAGCCAGCTAGAGCTGGAGCAGCCCCCCTCATCTTCCCGGTCTCATCAGTTAACCAGTTGAGCTTAATGTTTAACCAGTTAATTAAATGGGATTTTAAATCCCTAACACAAATAATGCAATCTATCACTTGAGAGAATGGTTGAGGTGGCATTCTATCCTCAGTATGTCTGAAGCTGTAAATATGCAACATTCACCAGATAAGAATTTACAGTATCCTACAAATGGTTATGGGATAGTTGAGTAGCCACAATTAGTTGCTTCCCCTGCTTGCTGCCTCTATCAGAGAGAGGCAGCAAGGGGGAAAGGAGCAGGAACCAGTGCTAGGGAAAACTTCGTCTCCATGGGGAGCAGGGGAGGCAGAGGCACAGTGGGAAAAGAGCACCTGCCGGAACTGCTTCAGTCCCCACTGCTTCTGCAATATACACGAGCCTCCAGGGCTCTTGTATATTTCAAAAGCAGAAGTGCCACAGGGAGCCCTGGGTGAGCAGGGACTAAAACAGTCCTCGCTCACCATGAGAGGCAGCGGAAATGGTTGGGGAGGGGGAGGGACGAGAAAATAGGAGCCAGTGCTGGGGGGGAGTGGCTTAAAAGCTGGTTCCCCCCAGCACAGTCTCCAGGGTGCCGCCTGCCCCTCCCCCAGCCTCTATCAGAAGCAGCTGGGGGGGGAATAGGGAACACTGCTGGGTAGCTGGGCCCCCGACAGACAGGGGCTATTGCCACCAAGTAGCCCCTGTCCGTGACCAGCCCTAGCTGCCGCGAACAGGGGATGGTGCCGGAGCAGCCTCTGTTCGCGTCCTTCAGAGCAGAGGGACAGGTGGCTCCAGAGCCGGCTCCTGGAGCTACTTCTGCTGTGACTCTGCACAGCAGCGCTTATTGACTAATCAGACAGTCGATACAAACTGTATTGACTATACGATTAGCCAGATAATCGCATTTTAACATCCAGAAATAAACGTTTGCTCGTAAAAATGCTTATGGTGCATCCTATACTAAAAAGTTAACTTATGAAAAACCACCGTTCCAAAACACAGCAATATATAAACATAAAAAGACTACGAATATACACTAGCAACCTATGCAAAATCAAATTAATTTTTCTCATTTTGCTACATCATAACTAATTGCAAACCTTTCTATTAAAATAGTATTTCTCCATCTCAAGAACATATTCAAGTATTTGACCAAGACTATAAAACATTTAGTATATCCAGCATACTGCATGAAACAACCTTAAATACAGCAATTCTTCTGCATCTACAACTGGGAATTAGGCATGTTTAGCTATCAACTAAGTTTACAAACCATCTCCCCCTTGAGCACGAGCTCTGTGGACCCACCTGCCTGCCCCCCCATGCTGCTGCCTCTACTAAAGGCCTCTACTAAAGGAAGGATGTGCCTTCATCCACAGCCAACCCGGGTCTACTACAAACAGCAGCTGCTCCATGGCAGCCTCCCCTGCCTCCGATAATGATAGCGGCAGCAGCTCGTGCACTGGCTCCTGCCCCCCATGGTTACCTCTGTAGGAGGCAGCATGGAGGGGGAGAGGGGGTGCGAGACATTCAGACTTACCACATAGGCAATGTGGTGGTGGGGTGGCAGGTAGCTCCATGAGATTCAGTGCTACTCCAGAAAACACATTTAAGAATATTCATCCGCAGAATCACAATGCCGTTATTCTCAACATCTATTCATATCCCAAGAAAGAAAAATATCCCAACCATCAAAAGCTACTATTCTCTCAGTCTGTCAACTATATTAACCAAGCTAATACTTTCCAGGATTTCTGTATGGATTAATCTACAGATAAATAGATTATAGCAGGGCTACTCAACTTTGGAAGCCCCGGGGGCCACAATGATACTCACAGCACATGCCGAAGGCTACAACTTAAGTGTGGTTGCATGTACATGCAAATATATATGCAAATGTATGCAAATAGCTTATTTCACACTAACGGGCATTAATACAAAGATTAAGGCAAGACTACACAACATGCAGGCCCCATTTAAGTCAGTTCTGCTGGTATAAATAAAATGCAATATTTACCCATTTCCACCCATATGACAGCACTTTTAATGAGCAACTACAGTCCAAGAATTTAACTACTAAAACGCATATCAACAGAAGACCATTATATTGACTTGCCATTGGGAAGCGTGCTCCTAGTGGAGGCCATGTTCAAAGGATCCCACCCATGGGCCACATTTTGAGCCCCACGTAAACCCAAACCACACCACGGTCTGCAAACAAACAGGCCATGGGCCAAATGCGGCCCATGGGCTGCGCGCTGAGTAGCCCTGGATTATAGGCTATAAAGAGGAAGGACCAAACAGAACATCCAAGCGATAATATTTAAAATGTGCAAGCTAATAGCCATATAATTTCAACCAATACATGGTCTTAAGAGTCACAGGCATAGATGGGAAAGTTTTAACTGGACTAGATCATTTACATATTTCCAATTTAAACTAGGGAAGTTAAGGACTAGTTGACTATCCGATAAGCAAATGCTTATCAGATAGTCAACTAGTCACTTCCCCCCCATCCCTTACTGCCTTTAACAGACAGAAGCAGCAAGAGGTGAGAGAAAGAGGAGGGTACTTTAAAGCAGCAATGCCGCACAGCTAATCCTGACCTCAGTGCGGTGCTGCCCCCTTTGAAACGCCACCGCAGCATTTCAAAGCAGCAGCAGCACGTGAAGCCCGGGGTCAGCTGGAGAGTCCCCAGCTGATCCCAGGCTCCATGTGGCGCTGGCCTTTTGAAACGCTGCCATGGTGTTTCAAAGGGGCAGCATCGCCCTATCGATCAATTGAATAGTCAACACAAAAATGCATCGACTATTACATGAGCGAATTACTCGATACTTAATTTAAATCTATTCTGCCCAAAACCATTACTTCATTAACTCTCCCATGTAGTGAGGTCAAACTCTCAGAATCTAAGCAGTACAAGTTTCTTCAATCTCCAAGATATTTGTAGAGGTACACAGTATTAACTATGATTAAATCTAACACTTCTTTGTTCTCTTAATAATCCAGCCTGTATGTGCCACAAACCAATTTTAGGCCAAAGATGGTTGACAGAGATTTAATAATCAACCTCTATCAGTTTTTCATCTCTAGGCTGAATTCCATCACCTTTAGTCGTGCCGAACATGCTTCACTCTACAAGTAGCTCCAAGAAAACAAATTGGTCAGATGAGGAGTAATACAAGTATTTGAATTTTGTCCATTATAAACGGAGTATTACGGATCATAGATTTTACAAAAACTTGACTTAGACACTTCTCCAAACACAGCATTGCAGATTTCCATGCCAAAATTATTTGCTGGTAAATCTAAAAGTCTTGAAATGTATTGCAATGAATTTCACTAAGTAATTTTGAATTCTGAAGCTCTCAAGAAACTAAAAGAGGAAACTATCACTCCAAAGATGTAGCACCTTAGCCTTCATACATTTCAAATACAGGCTGGACCTCCCTTGTCCAGCACCCTCAAGACCTAACGAGTCCCGGATGAGGGATTTTGCTGGAACACGGGTAGGAATGTAAGCAACTAGTCGACTACCCAATAAGCTTAGGCTTATCAGATAGTCGAGTCACCACTCGACTAGTTGCTCCCCCCACCCACCCACCCACTCCACCGCTGCTGCCGCCTCTCTCTCCAATTCTGGTGTCAGAACTCATTTTCAAACTCTGAAGTCTTTTCCAACATATTTGCATGAAAAGCAAGTTAACCTGGGGATACACATAGTAACTACAATTTGTGTGGCTCTGAGCAATGAGAGAGAATCCAGACTAGCCACACCAATATTTGAATCTTGCTTTCCTCTGAGCTACCTCTTCAACAGTCTGTCCAAGCCACCAACATTCATCAACTGTCAGCCTATATGGGATTTAAAATCAGACATAGAGCCTACTGGATTATCACAGCCAAATTTAGCAAAATTAAATTAGGATGATTAGGGGTGTTAGCGAGCGTGTATTTGAATAGTCGTGTACCCACATGAAATTTTAGCAGATACACGGCTATTTGGTAGTCCCCAGAGGATAGGCTGGCAGTCAGTGAACTCCCAGCCCCACTTCTGAGGAACCCCCTA
This sequence comes from Rafetus swinhoei, assembly GCA_019425775.1. Classification (NCBI taxonomy): domain Eukaryota; kingdom Metazoa; phylum Chordata; order Testudines; family Trionychidae; genus Rafetus; species Rafetus swinhoei. The sequence continues at coordinate 37,443,819 of CM033447.1, forward strand.
CCACACCGTACTGCTGCCTCTGTATCAGAAGCAGCAGCATGGGTGGCAGGCGGGAGCTGGTCTGTGAGAGGAGCTGTTTTAAAAACCATCTTCTTGCAGACTGGCTCCTGCCTGCCACCCTGCACTGCTATATCAGAGGTAGCAGCACAGGGTAGCAACAGCCCCTGTCCACAGGCAGCATGGATAGGGGCTGCTGAAACAAAACAGCTTCCTCTGCCCCCCACATTACTGCCTTTGATAGAGACAGCAACATGGGGGGGGGGGGCAGAGGAGAGGGGGCACTGCAGAGCTGGTTCTGGGAGGAACCAGCTTTTAAGGAGGCAGCACTGAGGGTAAGGGGGACAGGGAGGACCCAGCACACGGGGGGAGCCTGCTTGAAAGCCAGCTCCCTGTGCATATCAGCTCCCACCTTCCCCCCCTACCTTCCACGCTGCTGCCTCAGAGACAGCAGCATGCTGGTGGGCAAGCAGACCCACTGCTCACGGCTTTTAAGCCAGCTCCTCAGACACTGGGTCCTGCTCCGCCCCCCCCCCCCTTGCTGCCTCGGATACATTGGCACCGGGAAGGGAGGGGGTGCAGGTAGTCAACAAGATTAACCGATAAGCCCAGGCTTATCGGTTAATCGTGTAATTGTCTACACACTAACATCCCTAGGATGGATAAAAATTAATGATTTCAGTAAAAAAAAATTAGATTTTTATTTAAATCACATTCTTCGAGGCACACTCTATGCCTTGAAGAATGTGTTTTAAGAAGTAAATGCAAGCTGTTTGCCACACTGGTTGCTGTTGCTAGAAAAATTTAGCTTAGTTAATCCTTACAGCTTGTTTAATTAGATTCTAAACCTAGTTAGCTATCACCCAAGTATACAATGCAGAAAGTAGGGATATAAAAAGTCAGTTAAAAAGGTAACCATATTACCACTGAAATCTTAGCAGTTACATGGTTACCTGCACCATCAACTACTGGATTAGTCGATAACAGTAAGCATTGCCTGTTTACGGTAATACTTACTGGTTAGGCGATTAACAGGTTAACCTTCCACATCCCTAACAGAAAGCTGCAGTAAGAGAAATCTAGAGTTTCTAATTGGCACTATCATTTTATTTTATATTACATAACATATACCCCTTATTTTGAAATATCATGGCCACAGATTATCATGGTGATGCCCTAAGTCTATTTCCTATTTTACCTCAGCATAACTCAGCTTTTCCAAGGGAACCCCATCCTATACTTGTTTTCTCGAAAAACTCAAGTGCTAGTGAGTTCAATTGGGTTTGCTCCAAAATTAAGTGCACTCGAAGCATAGTCAATGTTAACTTTTTTGATAACTTGCAATTGGCTCTGCATCCTTGCTGGAAAAAATGTAAATAATTAACTGAATAATGTAGCAAGAAGAACTGAGAAGAATGACTATTCAATATCTTTTGAATTTTGTTTCAGGAGGATCATATGTAAGTGGAAGAGATTTGATCTATCTGCAGCAACGTCAGAGTCATCCATGGGTATTTTTAGCAGCAGAGCTGCAACTAAATTTATTTCAGAAAAAATATCAGTAGTAGTCAAAAGATTTAAATAATCCAATAAAACTAACACCATGGATAGTTTCATAATAAGGACCAGCAAATAGATCAGCGGTTCTCAAACTTTTTGGGCTCCGGAGCCCTTTACATGCGCAAAAATTTATGCAGCGCCCCAGCAGTCCACTGATTGTATGTGTTGTACCTATCGATGTTTCCAGTTTGTCAAACTTGCAGAGCCCCTGGAGATGTCTCGGGCTCCTCGGAGCACAGTTTGAGAAACACTGTCATAGATGAAAAGATTGCTCAGTTTGTTTATGCCACAAATTGTCCTTTTTGCATTGTTAATAATAAATACTTGCACTGACATGGTAGAGTCCCTATGACCAGGCTATACTCCACCTAGTACAGCAGACACTGGTAGAAGCTTGCTAGATACAGTCTGAGAAGGAACTTAAACTATGTTCAAGAAATAGTGAGGGGAAATTTCCTAGTTTAAGCCTTGATGGGAGGAGCAATGTACAAAATGATCCATTAATATGTGCCTGGGTGTCAACAGAAGATAGGATGGCATATCTTTCAGAAATAGACACATTGGGAAAAGCCCAGACAGAATATTTTACAAGAAACAATCACATGCACAGTTTTGCCACAGACAATGCTGCAAACATAGCAAAGATTAAAAAGATACTTTGAAAAAGAAATACAACTATGTTCCTTAGTAACATATCGCTGCCATACCTGTTTAATACATCTTGTAGCTAAAGACTGCCAAGTACGCAGAGCTGAGGGGAGGTGTCTGTATATAGCCAGTAGCATTAACCAATAAGCATTCGCTTATCGGTTAATCATTTAACCAAATACATTATTACATCCCTACTCAGTGTACTGAAACCTATTATCCATCGCCTTGAACAAACTTCTGAGAAATTGCTGCTGCATTGCTTATTCTGTCAAAATTTGAAGAGCATTTTGAAAGACACTGACAGAAACAACTCACCAGAAAGTTAACCTACAGGCAATAAAAAAGTGCGTGGATCAAACACACCACCTCATTTTCTTGCGTACATTCTTAACCCCAGATACCAAGTATGTGTCTAACTTCTGAAGATGCGGGTACTGCCATGCAAAGGGCATCTCAAAATCACTCCTCAGCTATGCCAGCTATAATACATTTCAGGGCTGGAGCGGAATGATAACCAGTAAACGTTTACTGAGGATGTTCTGAAGCAAGTCACTCCCCTGAACTGATGGGAATCATTAGCCAGACACTTTGAAAAAGAGTTCCTTCAGTTGCTAAGCCAACTTTTCACAGCAGTAGCTTTCTCTGCAGGCACAGACAATATTTTCATCATTTGGTATTTTACATACAAAGCTAAGAAATCAACCAGGAACTGAAAAAGCAGAAAAAACTTATTTTTTTTTCAGTCCATGAATCAAAATGACAGAGGGAGTGAGGAAGAGGAGACAGTTGTACAAGTTTTAAGAACACTGTACAATTAGTGTTCTGAGGACTAGTATGTTAAATTGCGAGTAACTGACTAACCGAACAGTCAATGCATTTTGCATAGACTATTTGATTAGTCGATAGGGCGCCTCCGCCTTTGAAGTGTAGCCACAGCCCTAGTGGCTGCACTTCCCAAGTGAAAACACCGCGTGGAGTCCAGGGTCAGCTGGGGACTGTCCACTGACCCTGAACTCCATGTGGAACTACTGCTACAAAACACTGTGGGGAGCCCAGCGTCAGGCTCCTTGCAGCATTTCAAAGTGGTAGTGCCATACGGAGCCTGGGGTCCGCGGGGGAGTCCCAGCGCTGACACTTTGAAACACCGTATGGAGCCTGGAGACAGTCCAGCTGGCCCCGCGCTGCCCGCAGCTTTTCAAACCGGCATTGCCATGTGGAGCCCAGGCTCCGACCCCAGGCTCCACGTGGTACTGCCACTTAGAAGTCCCCCCTCCTCTTCTCCCCATTGCTGCCTTGCAGCAAAAGAGGAGGGAAGCAGCTAGTCGACTAGCCTGTCGACTATCCAATAAGCATTTGCTTACTGGATATTTGACTAATTGGTCACATCCCTACTGAGGGCTTGTCTGTTAAAGTTAATAAAATGTGAAAATGAAAAAAAATTAATGACAACCAGCAACCCTGGAAACATCTGAAAGTGCAGATGTAAAACATATGAAACATTTAAGATTTAGTTTAAATAAAATATATAAGTGCTATTGTGTTTGTGTATGTGACTTCGTTCTTACCATTCCCAATGTACTGCTGCTTCATCTGCAGCTTAACACAAGTAATAAGGATTACATACTATTTTGAGTTAATAAAAATCAAGTTATCTAAAATACTTACACAAAGTACCCCCTTAGATGTTGTAAAACGCTGTACTGAATTGTAAATTAACATGTTTTTGTTATCAGATTTACACCATGGTTTAAGAAATATGAATCAGTGAGAAGCTTGATTTAAATCAATTTTTCTTGGCAATTTAAATTGTGATTTAAATCCATGATTTAGATAATCTTGATTTAAAATCAATCCACCCTGATTAACTTTCAAACCTATTTGTATTTAAAGGTAACTGTTTCCCTGTATACCACATAGTTTTGCTCACATTGGTTTTAACATTCATTTTTCATACCAACAAAGACCTTGGTGCACTGTTTCATGTTTCAATGGGACACAGCACTGGCACAGAAATCCATTCTGGGGCAGCTGTTCGCAGAATCAGGTCTAAAAGCACCAACACTAAAATTTCCAGTTTTCTCTTCATTGCTCGTTCCCTGCTCATTGCCAGATGCTACTGAAGATCAGGATACCTCAAAGAAAACTTGAGGCTTACACTACTAATTTAAGTTTCCAAGATATCAATAAAAACATTTCTACGTTACCAATCTCCTAATTTAAGATTTTAAGAATAAAATATTTCCTTAACACTAGCACTGACACCTGACAAAAGCAAAGAACTCAGCTGTGATAACTTTATATACTAGAACTGTATATACTAGAACTGTCAAAGTTATCACCTGCAAATAACTGAAAACAAAATTAATGCATTAATCTTAACATATTAGTTGCATACCAATGAGTGGGGAGGGAGGTAGTAGCTGCATCCCCAGCTCAGGCGCTCTCTAGGCAATGCGGGCTTAAGCCCAGCTCTGCTGATGGCAGGCAACGGGGGCCGGAGCCCAGGGAGACCCCAGCTCCACTCCTACATTTAAAAATATAGAAAACTGCCAAAAATATTTATAAATGTTGTTCCATTAATCAATTTTTAATCACTTAACAGCCCTAGTATCCACTTTTTTTGGATTATGAAAACCCTCTAGAAATATACTTTAAGTTCAAAACGTACACAAGAGCATTCAACACATCATGTAAAACAGTGCAACAGAATTACACTGGCAGTAATAACAAACATAATGAAAAAGTGATGCTTCCTTGATAGTGAAATAAGACGAACAAGTTAAAATGTGAAAAACATACAAGTGAACTATTTGTGTATCACAGTGTACTATTCGATAATGGTATTTCTCTATTTGACAGTAAATGTATTTCTTTATTACATAACCCTGAAATCATTCCCAAAAAGGAAAGAAAATTCTTCCTTTTTAAAAAGTTGAGATGTGTGTTATTTCTGGAGGAAGGAACCATAAATAACCATAATCAATTAGGAGTAATTATAATTAATTTGAAGACTGGTCTTTTTCTTTGGTAGTTACATTTGAATACTAGTCGACAATTAAAGGATATTCAGTTTATTTTTTTTAAACTTTTGAGTATTTTAATATTCATTTAAGCAGCCCATTTAGTACGTGCCAGTGTTTTACTACAACTAAATCAGAAAAAAAAAAGTTACTGAATAGAATTTTTTATATAACAGAACAATGAACACAAGTAAGCCTAATAGTTAACCTAAAATATTTTCCAATAATTAAGTTGCTCTTAAATCCACTCAAAAGAACTGTAAATTATACACAACTAAAGCCTTATTTGTCAACTGGAGAACATTGTCTTTTAATCAACAATACTAGACCTTTAAATCATTAGACTACCTAAATAATTATATGGTGTACAATTTTTATACAAAATACACCATTAAACCTTTTCTTTCACAGGCAGTAACAATTACCTAGGCAACAAGTAGCAACCACATGGCAAATTCTGCATGGTATTTATAAACTGGAGTGCCCATAAAGTCTCTTCAGAAAGTAAATTTTCTAAAAAAACCTGTTAGTTTACAAATGTCTGGATACAGAAGGTTCTCCAACATATATCAAACTATATAAGATAACAAAGAAACAGCCATTCTTTATAAAAATCTTAAGTTTTGTTCAGTCTCCATAGAGAAAGGCAGCACATTGTTTAGAATTAACTAAAGGTATATCAACATAGTTGCTGAGACGTGTAATTCCCGGTATGGAAAGTCACACAACATGCTAGTTCTGCTAAAACTGGCCCTTAAAAATACTGGCATGGCCACATTGGCTAAGGCAGTGGCTTGGGCTTACTGCCCAAGCATGTAACCTAGGGGAGGTGCCTGAACACCCACTGTGTTGTTGCTACCACATGGCTACTTTTAGGCACTAGCTTGAGCAATGCTAACATGGGTATGTCTACATCTACCCCAAGACAAATACAGGCCTTGACAAATCCACTCTCCAATTCATCAGAGAAGAGTAATCACTCTCACTTCCTGACAAGTGAAAGCCATCTCTCACCAAGCCTGGCAGGTCTTAAACTTCTATTTTGTAAAAAAAAGTTACATTTTTATTGTTCATGTGCTGTCTTCTTGAGTCTACCAAAATTGTCTCAACCTCTACACCACTAAATCCTACTGATTCAAAAACAGTTATAGATGGAGAGGCAGAAGTCACCCCTATAGTGACATGCACAAGCACCCTTGTAATCCACAAGCATTACAAGGAAGAGGGAGAAAAATTCTTCTCCTTGGCCTCTGACGATAGGACAAGAAGCAATGGGCTTAAATTGCAGCAAAGGAGGTTTAGGCTGGACATTAGGAATAACTTCCTGTCGCAGTGATCAAACACTGGAATAAATTGCCTGGGGAGGTTGTGGAATCTCCATCACTGAAGATATTTTAAGAGCAGGTTGGATAGACATCTATCAGGGATGATCTAGGTTGGATAGACATCTATCAGGGATGATTTGGTCCTGCCATGAGGGCAGGGGACTGGACTTGATCTCTGAGGTCCCTTCCAGTTCTAGTATTCTATGATTCTCTGCAACAGATTTAAAGAAGTTTGGCCATACTTCAACTGCCAACCAACTCTGTGTAGTTTTCCTAGCTACTCCTAATTAAAAAAAAATACACTGAATTGCACAGAAGCCTGTTGGCACACATGACATTTATCAGTTGGTAGTACAAGTTTCACATCCCAAATCCCAGATTCTCTGGTCTGGCAACAGATGTTCCTGGATGAGAACGCCCCGGGACAGGAGGGCCAGCAGCTGAGAGCCCAGCACAGCCCAATAACTCAGGTAGCAGCAGACCCATGGCAGTTCGGGCAGTGGCAGAGCGCAATCGGGGCTACCTGCCACCCAACAGCAGGGCCAGGATGACGGCAGCCCAGGAGAAGAAGCCTCGCCACACATCAGCCCGGAAGAAGAAGGACAAGCCAGGGCCACGTGCCGCACAGCCAGCAGTGGAGCCAGAACTGGAGCTAGCCAGCAGGCCGGCCGACTGATCTGAAGGAGCCCACAGTGGAGAAGGGCAGTCATCTGCAGGGCTGGTATCCAGGGACCTCCCATTGTCCAGCACATTTCCTCATCCGGGACCGATCAGGTCCCAAGATTGTCAGACCAGGAAGGTCCAAACTGTACTATCCTGTACACACACTCCCCATTTATATACAGGCTGCATTCCTATTAGAATTGGTCTGGGACACAAAGTCAACTGCTATAGTTCTGTGACTCTGGTTGTACAGGAAGAAGAAAGGAACTGAGAAGGAAGAAAGTTTTTCAGAGAGAGTAAAGGAGAATTCCTTATAGCCAACCAAGTGCATTCTGTCAAATCTTCCATCTGTGACTCAAAGAATAAGAGTTTCAGATGTAGTTACTGATAGTACAATTTTGCAATATGGAGTAGCACACTTTAAACTAGGGATATGAAAGGTTAATTGGTTGTCACCATAAACGGGTAATGCTTACAGGTTCCAGTTAACGGGTAACAGATGGGGACTAGAACAACCTCTGTCCACAGGGAACCCAGGCCCGCCATGAACAGAAGCTGGGAGACAGCAGCAGACCCAACCCCAGGGCCTCGAATCCCCAGCCCAGATCCCACTTTAGTCAGTTAATCAGTTAAATGTTAGGTCAACCTCACGTTTAACTGGTTAACTTATATCCCTAATTTTAACTTTTTAATGTCATAATGTTATATTGGCCAAACTGGAAAGTCTCTACAACAAAGGATTATGTACACAAATCAGATAAAAAAAAAAAAAAAAACAGTCTCACACAGAAACCTGTTGGGGAACATTTTAACTTGCCCAGGCACTCACTAATGGATCTAAAAGTGACTATTATTACAAAGCAAATTAAAAAAACAGCTTGAGAGAGAAGCTACAGAACTTGGTTTCATTTACAAGTTTGACACCTGGAATTGAGGTCTGAACAAAGACCTGAACTGGATGGGCCGCTACATTCCACACTAGGGATATTATACTGTAGTTGATTAACCCATTAGCAAAAGCTTATAGGTTAATGCTATAAGACTACATGCATTTCCTCCACGCCCCCCATAAATTTTTTAGCAGCTGGCAAGCAGCCTGTCTCAGTCCTGGCCCTACTCCCACTGCGGCTCTGCATTTAAAGTGTATTATGAGCCAGGTGGGCAGGCAGCCTGTCTCAATTCCGGCTCGTGCCAGGTCCAGGAGCTCAGGCCTCCCCTCCTCCCTGGACAGGGCTGCTGCCACCCCGTGCTGCTGCCTCTGCCACCTTAACTCCATTCACCTGAAGAAGTGGGTTGTGCCCACGAAAGCTGTATCAGAGGCAGCCCTGAGGGACAACAGGCAGCTGGTCCAAGAGGGGAGTTGGTTTTTAAACTGATACACAGGCAGCAGCATGGAGTGGCAGGGGGCTTCTCGGGAGTGGGGCCAAAGCACACTGGCTGCTGGCCCCACCCCCGGGGACTATAGCATAATCCACTTCAGAGGCAGAGGCGCCCTAACAGCCCTAGGGCTGTTGCTACATTTAAAAGGCAAAAGCGCTGCATGGAGCCCGGGGTCAGCTGGGAACTCCCCCAGTGACCCTGGACTCTGTGCTGCGCTGCCGCTTTGAAACGCTGCAGAAAGCCTGGCCTCAGGCTGCATATGGCATTTCAAAGCAGCAGCGCCATGTGGGTACTCCCCCAGATGACCCCGGGCTCCGTGTGGCACTACCGCTTTGAAACGCCGCATGCAGACTGGGGACACCATGAGCATGGGAGAAAATGCTCTTTTCAATAACTTCACGTAAACAATGAAAATGTCTAATTGGAAAACAAAAACTATAATCAAGTTCTATTTGATAGTAATGTGAAAAACCATCATTTCATCTATTTCTTTAAGTACTACATACATTGGGGTCAGATTTACTCAAGGAGAGATACTTGAGAAAGTTTGAAGAAAAATGTAAGGTGTGCTGAATTTCTAATTGCAACATCTTTTGCAGATTCATGGACATAAAAAGTTTGGGTAATAAAAAAAAAGAGATGGCATTAGTTCCAGAAGAGGGCTGGTAAATTTCCTAAGAAATGGTTCCTGATATTACAGAATGAGGTGCTCTACCACCAACAGAAATAAGCAGCAAGAAAACAAGGTCTAACAAACCAAACTTAAGCATGACTACACTATTCAAACTGCTGAACTGTATCTTCCCAAAGAAAACCAGCCAACATAAAAGCAGCTAGAAAGATTTTTACCACGTACTGAAGCAGCTGAAAAGAAATAAAGGACATGGCCTGACCATATTATGTAACCAAGTCCAAGTGATCAGTTCCTCAAGGAACCATGTATGTGGCCCCAACAAAGTATGCGCAGATCAATGATTCGCAAACTCTTTGGCCTACAGCCCACCCCACTCAATGCAAAACTTTCCGCAGACCACCAGCCAACCACCCATGATTACAAAATAGGTGCAGGAGGAGATGGGGATGCAAGGTAGGAATGTAAAAGAGTAACTGATTAACCAGCAGCGGGAACAGCCCCCCTTCCGCTGCGGCCCAGCTGGCAGGACCCCAGCCAGCAAGAGCAGCCCTGCCACATGCAGTGGGCTCTTCAGACCCCGGTTAAATAATTAAAATAATATTGTTTAACTGCTTCACTTTAAGGGGTATTTACATCCCTAGCAGAAGGATGCAGGAGTGGGCTCAGCGTTGGGAGTCTGGGCAGGAAGGAAGATGCAGGAGCTGGCCTGGAGTGGGGGTCTTGTGGGAGGGAGGGTGCATGAGAAGGATGGGGGTTTCGGGTCTCAGAGGGAGGTGGTGTCTGGGCACAAGGTGGATGGCAGGTCACATACCAGGCTCTGTGCTCCCCCTCCCACCACCACCACTCCCAGGCACTGCCCCTGCTGCTCCCACTGGCTGACACAGACATTTTGTATTAAAGAGTTTTGTTAATTCTAATTTAGAAAAATTGAAGTTTACAAGAATCTTATATTAACATCCTGAACCATAAACTTACTCTGGAAGATCATAAATACTGAGACAAAAGAAAGAATTCAAACTGTACAAAGCAATCTTCAATACCAGATTTGGAGTGCAATATACTTGTTTTATTCTAATCAATCTAGTCATTTCCAGTGTTTTGGATACTAGAATTTGTAATACTAGATCAAAAACAGACTACCTCAGTTGATGAATCAATCACTCAATTTAGGAAATGCACGATCTACAATTCTCTGCAACTTTATGCAGCTAATATACTTAATGATGCAGGGATCTTGCAAGAAAAAAAATGAAACCCTGTAATTTAAAACTGTATTATACTGCAAGTTCAAATCAGAAGAATTAAGATTGAACAGGAAACCCAAACTCTGATTTTTATCTTTTCTGCACTTTTCTTTGAAACCTAAATAATAGTCATATTTAACACTTTTCATATGCAGTTTCCTAGATTTTCATTTTTCCTTTAGAACAAAAATATATGATGGGGAGATGGTGTAAAGTAAAAGCTCTGCTATCTGGCGTTCAATTAACCAGAAAGCTCAATTAAGCAGCATTTCTAGTATCTCCCAAAACAAATCTTCAACCTAATAATGGATAATGTGCTGGACAGTATACTAGTATTCTCAAATTGCATATTCAGTGCTCTATTTTTATGGAAAGAAAGCAGAAGATAAGTAATCAAGGTGACACCAGGGATTTATTCAAAATAGCAACTTCCAGCATGTCATTGGGTGAGAGATTCAGACCAATATCTTATACCTTCTACTTCTACAATGGTAACTGATGTTGATAATGAGGACACTGCCTGCCCCCCGTCACTCTCCTGCTTCCCCCTAGCACTGCATCCCACCTGCTGCCCCACGCTGCTGCTTCTGTGGAAAGCAGCCAGGAGGTGGGAGGGGAGGCAACTCCGTGGGAACTGGCACATGTGGGAAACCAGCTTGAAAGTCAGCTCCTCATTGGCACTGGCTCCCACCCCACCCCCGCTGCCTCTGATACAGAGGCAGCAAGGGGGAAGTGGAATGTGTGTAGACATTTGGATTAACCAATAAACCCAGGTTTATCGGTTAATCGTTTAAACGTCTATATGCTTCCATCCCTAATATCTACAACTTGAGTCACAAGACTACTTTACATTTCGAAACTGCCTACACTAGAGTATTAATACAGATGAACATCAGGTGTGAATTTAAAGTTACAGAAGCTATTCCCGAACCCACTACCAAAGCAAATTAAGATAAACCAGAACAAGACACACTGATTGCCAACAAAAAGTATTCCTAACATATAGAGTTAATGCAGAATAGCTATTATGGAATAAACTTCGTTTAGAGGGTTTATCTATACTTAAAATACAGAAGCAGTACCACTAGATCACTTCAGTGAAGATGCTAACTATGCCAATGGGAGGCCTTCTGACAGCATATGTATTTCATCTGCATGAAAGACAGGAAAATTTTCCTGTCAACCTTATGCTCTCTAGACTGGAGACTAGGTTGTTTTATCAAAGTCACTCAGGTCAACACAACTGAATCATTTGGCTGCGAAAAGTCTTAAAACCCCAATTTCCTAGTGTAAAACAGGCCACACACAAGCTCTAAAAACCCAGGAGAAATCGGTTCTATTGCTAGCTCTACCTCCGGACTTCACGTATGCTGTTAGGCAGTACTAGAGTAATGAGTTTGAGGGCTAGCCATGTTAGTCTGTTTCAACAAAAATAATGAGGAGTCCTGTAGCACCTTAAAGACTAACATTTATTTTGGCATAAGCTTTCATTAGCTGTAACCCACTCCGTGAGTTGCATGGTAATGCATACACAGAGAGGACTTAAGACTACACAGAAAAAGCAATCTTAATCCTCACATTTATGGGTTTTTTTATGCAATACATATTAATATTGTTATCAAACTACATAAACATCCATACTGATATACAGAGATTAAAAACCATGGAAAATTCCCCACACAAAAAAGTAATCTGAAGGTTTTTTCTACATGGCATCTCTCACCAATGCACACCATGAAAACAAAAGGAAATAATGTCATTCAACATCCTAGATACATGCTACTCACTTGTTCTTCCTCTTAATCTCAACCACATTTGCATAGCCTACGTCTCTACCCTAACCTTCAAAGACTAATGTACAAACTTAATTCTATTTGCATACAAAAACAGATTTCCATTCTAATTTCTACGTGTAAATACCAAATTAGAGTTACAGTATCCCTACATTACTTCCTAAACATTACAGAAAAACGTCTTGGAGACATTTGCAATTAATTGCAATAGGATTTATAAACACCGATAAAAACCATGTGAACGACATACAATGTAATTATGAAAGCAATACCACTAGTATATCAAGGCAAATCTATATAGAACCAATAAGTGAGGTTAGAGTACTTAACCAATACATACTAGACAAAGTATGGGGGTGGTTTACGAAACAGAACTCAAAAGGAATGTACATAAGATGTTAAATACCTTACTCTGTTACGGCCTTGCCTCTTATGGCTTGCATTGGTCAGGGATACAGTCTATTACTACTATCTTGTGCGTTAGTTCCTTTGCACTATTGTGTAAAGTTACTATACAACTCAAAAATACTAACTTTAGGTTTTTTCGGCAGGCGATTTTATTCAATTTTTTTCATCTGCTGCATTAAGGTGATGCCCAACAACATTAATTCGCTCATTATTTAATTAACATTAATTAACTCATTCCATTATAAAAATTAAGTTCAGCAGCATGTGTCAAACAAAGACTGCATTCTAGCCAAAAACTTCAAGTACTAAAGTTCTACCTGATAAACATTTTAATTTATGCTTTAAAGGGCAATATATTCTTTATGGTGTTAATGCATATGCTGAAAGTTTCCCACTTTCAAATATTTTTTGCTTCCTGAAAGACTACACTCAGGCCACTTCACTACACTCAGGCCACTTCAACAAACAGCCATCAAGGTAAGAGGAATTTCTGTTCCAAAATTGCCACAAATCAAGACAATACAGAAACACATAATTTGTGCCTTCCTTCAGCATAAATCAAAAGGTACTTAGCTGTTTCTAGAAATTATTTAACACAATAAAACTACCAAGTTTTTCTAAATAACTGCTACCCACACAGCAAGCATTACACTCTGGAAACATTCAATAGAGTTATTATGCAATCATTAAGTATATTGAGAATAATCAACAATGCAATGATAAAAAAATCTCTTTACTAAGAAAGCTATTAGGCCAACAATCAACTGCTATGAAGAGACCTCACTCATATTTCTATATATGCCATGCTGCAGCAATCTAACTAGCTGAAGTGTTTCACAACCTCCATTAAGAGCTATATTCTTTTCTGAGATAATATGCTCTCATTCAAGTCAACAAGAGTAGTTGCATATGACTACATGAGGACAGAACTAAGACCTTAATGTTCAGGCAGAGTGATGGGCACCAACCGCTACACAGGTTCATCTATAAAGGTGACAACACTATCAAAGGCTGAAGTTGGACCAATCCGTTGACATTTTACATTGAAAACTACCTTAAAGCACAGGTTTACAACGATGGGATTTTCACAAGTGCTCAGCACTAAGTCTGACTCAACACCCACAGAAATCAGTGACCCAACACCAATGTTCAGCACTTCTGAAAACTCCTCTGGAAAGTAACATGGCTTTAATAACCTTTTAAAAGCAAGTAAAGCTGGAATTAAGACAGCTACTTACACAGCTCAACTGCAATGCTGTTTCTCCCCCAAGAATCCATACTTTTGTACAATGCACTAGAATAGAGTCAATTTTCATGTAATAGTTGTTGCTTTGAATTCAGCTTCCTTAATTTAATTCAAATTTCAATTTTAGTATACATTTGCTCTACTAAACCCTGAAACATTTTACATATTACAAAGCAATACCCATTTTAATACAAAAATGGGCAAATCCCTTACATATTCCAAAACTACTTGTCCAACTAAGATTCTATTTTAACTCTTTAAGAGCATAAAATTTCACCCAAGACAACTAATTTGACTTGCTATTTCTTTAAGGAAAATCACTATTAATTCTGAGCAAGATTTACAAGTTATTCACTGTTTTTCAGTACTTATTTATCGCTCCTACTTGAACAGAAGAATTGTAACATTCTAGCCATCACTTGACCAGTAGCTACAAGTGAACACACGAAATTGGCAGCTTCTGTCGATTTAGAAGCATACAGAAGTAATTTGTTAATTTTTAACTTTATGTTTAGCTTGTGCAAATAGTCTTCAGTGAAGCTGCACACACTGACTAAAACGGTTAGACAATGCAGCGATTAAGCAGTTCCAAATGAAGTTGGCAACTATCACAAATCATTTAAAAAACAGGAAAAAATACTAAGAGCCAACCTATAATTTGAATGAAAATATACTGACTGAGTCACTCTGCTAACTAATCACTGTTCTGGTGGACATTTAAAAATAAAATTTATTAGGTACAATACTACAAGAGGATATATGAATAATTCACAGTGATATTGACACTAATCTTCCACGAACAAAATGAGACTTTAGAAAATTCTCCAAGAGAAATTCCAACCTGTCACTTTATACTGCTAAGCAACATAATGCATACCTAAACAGGAGTAGTTTTTCACCAGTAAATAGGTAAATGCATTGATTTACTAGTACAGTTAAGAATCCTGAATAATATGGGGATTTCTGTACCTTTATATCATTTAAAAACTTCCATTACAAAATGTTTAATAAGAATCACTATATTGTGCCTCAGAAAGACTGACTAAATGCAACCTCAAATATTGGTTCTATTTTTAGTGGAATATTAGATTTTTAAATATTCAATAATTAAGATGTATCATTTCAAATTTATTTTTCTAAAACTGAAAAGCAACCCTTTATGGTAAAGTTATATGATCAGATTTAATTCAAATGCACAATGCTCTGATGGTACAAACAGGGAAAAATTAGTTTATTACACATTGTGAAACTTCTCTTCAGAATTTTGATTTAAACAATTATGCACAATTATTTTTAAATGTAAAAGTAAGCCAACTTTTATAGGAGTTCATTGACAATACTGATAAAAATCACTATCCATACATCTACTATCCATGGAGTCCTAGGCCATATCTTCACTTTCCATGCTGGTTATCTATCTCCTGGTATTCGATATAGCAGGTCTAGTTAAGACCCGCTAAACCAAATGCTGAGGGTGGCCCCAGTTGGTGTCGGTACTCCTCGCAGTCATGAGGAGTAAGGAAAGCTGACAGGAGCATCCAGTCAGTCTCCCTATATGAAGACAGTGCCAACCTCGGCTTAAGATAAATCAACTCCAGTTACATATTTTACATAGCTGTAGTTGCGTACCTTAAGCCAACCTTCCAGGTCTAGAGCAGACCTGGCCCTAGTCTTCCTTCAGAATCATTACAGTTGTCCTTGCTAGCAGATCTCAATGCAGGGTAGAACTCTGGCATGCCTGTCTAAAGCTATGAACTGGTATATAAAGATAGGCATCAACCAACAATTTTTTTTTATTTTTTAGGCTTCTTAATTGACTGAAAGCTCCACAAACTATTTAAGTAACTTTCTACAGACTACATCTAAAACCCATGCATTCAAATCCAAGTTACATGAGATGGTTGAATGTAGTTGTTACCACTTCATTTTTTTAGTTTTTGTTTGCAGTGGTTGAAAGTTAAGTACATAGTTTAAAATAGACTAGGTATTTAAGCATTGAAAAATTATTCAAAAATACAGTTAAGGCATTACTGTTTCTTACAGGGACACCAGTAATATAAAAAAAAAGTTACATTTGCCCCTTTCCACCTGCACCACTATTTTCATGAAGTATTTTAACACTATTCAGACTGAAGTAGAGATAAATATTGTAGAAGAAACCAAAGGCAGGTGAAAATATGACATTTTTTAAATGACCGGATACAGTTTTGAAGACATTCCTTCCTACAGCCATTCCAAGGATGTACCAAAAATCTGTTACAAATGGTGAATTACATGCGACATAAGACATTTGTTTAGCAGTTCAACCTGTGTAATGTTTAAAAATGGTGCAGTCATGTTAAATTAGTCATGCAGAAAAACTGATTTGATCATATGACAGTTGTTAAGTGATAGTTTATGATGTTCTGATCATGTAATGTAAAAACATCATTGGCATTAATCTTCGGACGTGACCATTACCCATACATACACAATTCCACCCCAACTCCAAAAGACCATTTAAATACCCTTGTTAAAAAGAAGTTTTTATTGTTTGAAAAATGTGTAACTTACGTTAGTTTTAAAAGAACTAGACATCCTTTTTATATTAAAAACACAATGAAAGTCAATGAAAAGTATCAATGAAAGTATCAATGCTGATACTTAATCATTAGATTGCATAATCATACACCTTTCTGTGCTACATTTAAAATCTAGTCTTTCCTTCTCAAAGTCACGAACAGTCTCTAACCACAAAGTCAGCACATCTAGGGATGTAAAAAGTCATTTAAATATGCAACCGTGTAACCGCTAAAAATCCTAGCAGTTAAATGTGCTGTGGGCTCTGCAATATTAAAGCTTATATATCAATTTTATACAGCAGAGCCCACAGAGGGAAGTTTCGCTGTCGGTTCTGCAACCAGCTCCCCAGGAGGCTGCTGGCCCGGTTGTCGGGGAGCCAGTGTGTAACCTGCAGCTGGAGGGCAGGCCCACCAGAGACAACAGCTGCTCTGGCAAGCCAGAATACCCCCTGCCTGAGGTAGGCCACCCAGGGTAGGGAGCTGCACCAGCCCCTACCTATTAACCAGAATCAGTAAGCCATACCCATTAAGGGTGAGGGTTACCAGTTAACCATTTACATCCTGAAGATTAACCACGGTTAGCCTGCAGATTACTTTTTTTTTTTTTTTTTTTAGGAATTATTAAGTTAAAAGGAGAAAATCTAACTTTTGAGGCATTAGACAGAACTAACTACCCCTTAACAACTTTGTCAAAGGTCTCCCTGTGCAGGATTCACAAAAAGTTATAAAACCCAAATGCTCACCAATACATTCAATTATGGCTTCTTTAATACATAGAGCCTTCTTCCATTGTTCAAAATAGTCTACAGAAAATATAGAATCTTATGGGAAAATATTTCATATTATTTTGATATTAAATGAAATAATCTGAACTATTGCTAAAACCAATCTTTCCATGAGCTTAAATAACAAATTAAACTAGAAATTGGCTATGTCCTCCAAGATAAATCTAAAAAAGGAAAAAGTTCATAGAACTAATTTTAAGTCAGAAGAGAAAATACATTTTGTAACTATACCTCATGTATTCTTCAAAACTCTGAGCTTGATGAGTAAAATCACTAACTAAATTACAAGATTCTTCTCAGCAAGTAAAAAAATAGATATATGTGCAGATGAATAGTTAAAATGAAATTCTGCTTTGTTATAGTATGCCATTATGACATAAAATGTTTTACAAACAAAGCCTAGAACTGGGAAGTATGAAATTAGGTTTCTTGCTATTGGTTTTCCGTGTTTACCAGCATTATAGAAGTAATCAGTAAGTACATCATTTAGTGTAGCAAAATATAGCTTACAGACTTTAGTTTATTTCAGAGCAGATACCTGCATTTTCAAGTTAGTATTATAAAACCTGCAAGATGGGTATGTATTACTATACACATCACAGAAAAACAAAAAAAGTTTCAAGAACTAAAATGAAATTCTGAAATAGCAATCCATTAATTGATCATTATGTTCTCAAAGAATGAAAAAATATTTACTAAAACCCACAAATATTTTACTTAGCAGCAGCTAATTTTTTTTTTTTTTTTAAAAGCTAAATGGTCACTTCATGGGATCACACATTTAAGTCTTCAAATATTTAGTTTGAGTCCCAAATCAATGTAACAGTAGATATTCTGTACTACAGGCACTTTTCTCTCTCTATACAGAAATCCAGTACCTGTGATGCAATTCTGCTCACATTCAGAAGAGCAATAAGCTGATCTTAACCTTACTATAAAACCATTCTAAATCAGAACCTCCTTCTGAAAATGAATACCGTATTCATTACTTAAGCACTAAAACTACTTCATAAATAACAAATTCTACGTTTAGTTAATAGTATCTGTGACAAGTAACAGAACTTAATTCTGATAGTTTAATCTGTTACAATACAATCTTATATACCATTAACTTTGCAGCACATATTCAAAGCCAGACATCTGTCTGCTGTTGCTGCTATAGTACATCTGTTCAAAGGCTATGCAGTTCCTTTTAATGCTCCATGGTTTGACTTGCTAATCCTAATGCAGCTAGATTACATGTCCCCGAACACTACATTTCTCAAGAGTTCCCAAAACATATTGGACAGCAGACAAAAGGAACCTCATCCACTATTTTTGTTTGTGAAATGTCCTAACACCGTGGGCATGGGTAAGTCAATGCACACAAGGTCTACCAGTGTAAAATACGGTTGAATGAAGAAATTGGTGTTCTTTAGAGACACCCAATTTTTAAATTAATAGTTATTTTCTTACATTCTTGTCATTTATATACAAACATATGTTTTAGTTAAAAAATGGAAAAGTACGCTTCATTCACTGATCAACTCATATTTTGTATCTATTTATACAAAGAACCAGAAAATAGCAAATAAGTGACATGCCCACTAAAACTATGTTTCCAATTCGAATAGTTGAATTACTAATTGAAAAAGGCATCACTATATGCAGCACAGTAGGATGATTACATTTTATATTTGAGCTAAAATCAAACATCAAGGTAAGAGGCTCTATTTGTTTTAAATGGCATTATGCTGAACATGAGCAATGACATCACTGCATCTAGTACATGACACCTAAAGAAGCAAAAGTGTCCATACAGGTCGTACTAGAATGCTTTGATTTCAAACGAGTACTACTGTTAATCTTGGCAATCACCATTTACTACAGATAATACTCAATCTGCATGACATCATAATTACTGACCAAATAACTATTCAACCTCTATTCTGAACTACATAATAGAATCTAAAACAACAACTATAAAGCAGGTAATGTTCATACCCCAATCCTACATCAATCAACTGGGAGAAAGACAACCGACCTAGGATGTTGCTTTTTCTACAACATAATGCTTTAGTTTCACAAAACAAAGCAATATGGTTGCTAAAAACTGACCAACTTCCAATTACAGTAACTGCACAAACCTAGCCACACATCTGACACTTTAAATCTGATCGTGCTCAAAATAATTATGGCGAACACAAATACACAAAAAACACGAGCAGGCACACTAGATAATTGCTGTAAGAATCTGATGCAATTACTGTACGTGCAGCACTCATTTCCATTTTAATCTCATCTCTATCCCGGGTGCTGGGCCTAGGCCGAGCGTTCAGCCTGCCCAACTGGGCTCTGGCTGCACTGGGGAGAACAGCAAATTCAGTCAGGAACATGGCAGCCCTGGAGAAGAGCGGGGGGGAGAACAGACACACATCCCTGCTCAGCATTAACACTACAGGTCGCTGGGGAGATGATCAAGGCACCCAGAGAAACGGCGAGCCAAGCGCTAGCGCGGGCCGGGCGAGGATACAGGTTAGATCTAAGTCGAAGCCATCCTCCTGATATCTCCTTTTGTTCCTGCTGACGATCTCTTTGATGATGGCGGTCATGTCTGGGAGCCGGGGGCTACTCAGGAATAGCGAGGACAGGCTCGGCAGCTGCGACGACTTCTGCAGCGGCGGGATGCAGATGGCCCTGAGCTCGGCTGAGACTGGCTTCCCACTCCCCGCTGCAGCGGCGGCCGCTGGGCTCTGGACGGCGGCCGGGTAATGGCTGCTGCTGCTGGACGGCACCGTGGACAGGGCCTGCCTCTGCGGCTCAGCCCCAGGCCCGCAGGCGGCGGCTGAAGATGGGGGAAGCGGCAAACCCTCCTCCCCCTGCAGCGGCAGCTCCCGGCGGCGGCGGCGGCTCCCTCCTTCCCCAGCTGCCCAGAGCGGCGCCGGAGCCGCGGCGGCGGCGGCGGAAGGGTTTAGAGTCGGCCCAGGTCCCTGAGTGTGCCGCCGCCGCCGCCGCCGTCTTTGAGGCGATGGAGGCGGAGAGGGGAACTCTCCAGCGCGCCGGGCCCCAGAAATGGTGACAGCGACTCGGGCCCCCCCGTCCCGCTCAGCTCCGCTCCCCGCCCGGGGCGGCGGCGGAGCCCGCGCGATGGGGCCGCGCAGCCGGGCGGGCGGGCGGGCGCTCCCGGCCTCGCGGGAGAAGGCGGCGCGTCCGGAGGCGCCTCACACCGAGGAGCGAGACTGCGCGGGCTCAGGCGCTGCGGTGCGTGCGGCGCTGCAGGCCGCCCGCTCTCATCGGCCCCGGCCTCCTCCGCGCCCCAGCGACACTGAGCGCCTCAAACTTCCATCATGGCTGCAGCTTCCGAGAGGAGACGGGCCTGGCCCCGCCCCCCGCCTCCTCCGCCGCTAAGACGAAATAGTCCCGCCACATCAGCGTCCCGCTGCCGCTGTTACCACCACTCCTCCCTTCCGCGGCACCGCCCGCTCCTCGGCTCTCTCCTGCACCCCGGGAAAACGCGGCGGTCGTGATGGGGGGAAGTGGAAGAGCCGTCCCGGCGTGCCAACGGCGACCAGGCTACAGGGTGGCGGAAGGATAAATTCACGTTACGACCGCGTCGGAGCTACTTCCCTGTGGAGTCACGTGGGGCTGGCGGGGGCCCTTTTCTGCCTGTGGCGGCGCTTCCCACTTAACCCCCCTGGCGGAGCACAGCTCTCGTTCGACTGGGAGCGGGAGGCTGGTCGCGAGTTGCTGATGGGCTTCTCTCGGGTGTGTAGATCTGCGGGGTTTGGGCAGCTCCGGGACGCGTGGGCCCCCCGCGGTGGGGTAGGTGCAGCAAGATGTGGGTACCTGCCCGCCGCATTTCTTCCTAGGCCCCGGGAACGAGGCCAGGTGCTGTGTCCAGTGCGGAGCTAGCACTGCAGGCAGCTTCTGTGGCTCGCGGTATGACGCTAGTGTTAGGGAGCAGCTGAGAAGCCGAGCTCCACTGTAGTAAGTGCTGTTCACGTAGAGCAGACCGGGCCTGGCCCAAGAATCTGAATTAACCTGACGGATCGGACTAAACGCTGGGGAATGGATATGGTGCTGGCCCCCAGTGAACACTGCAGGAACACCAAATGGCATGCCCATTCGTTTTATTTTGTAAGGAAGGTGGTTAGGGTTTTTAAATGAATGGAGATAAGGTAAAGAGAAAGGGGGAGGGTGATGGAGAAGATAACAAGGTCAAGGTGAAGAGGTAATTGGAATGGAGAAGAGAATGGCTTTTCAAAACTGTAAAAATACTGATGATGTCATCAGCGTCCCTGGAATTCTGCTTGAAATGCAGATGCTGCAGCTCTTGGTTGCTGGGAACACCATGTAGAGACTGAAAATATGTGAGAGGGCATCATCCTCCCTGGTACGAGAGTTATTCCAGAGAAGAGAAGTGTTTATATAGGAAAACTTGAAGGATGGCTGGCTGCATGGAATAGAGCAATCCCTGAATGTAGTGGTCCTGGGGCTGCATCGGGTGTAAGAGAAGAAGGAATCAGATGTGGTTGGCAGATAATTTGTATTAAACCATGTAATATTAGGAATAACTGAAGTGATGTTGGTTGAAATGGTTTGGCAAAATACACTGTCTTGATTAAGATTACATTTTTAATAGCAATGTATTTGTTTCCATTATACTTTTATTTGAAAAGTTTTGGGTCCTGGGCAGAGAATCTACAGGTGGGTGGATTAGGTTACATAGCTGGGATGTGGGGGAGACTCAGGTTCAGGTCCTTGCTCTAAATCAAGCACAGCAGGTAATTAAGGGGAGGAGGGTCTCATAGGGTGTGTCTAGACTACAGGGTTTCTTTGGAAATAAGTAGCCTTTTTTTGGAAAAAAACTTTACCTGCATCTAGACTGCAGCTGCATTCTTTTGAAACTAAATCGAAAGAAAGCAGCAGGTTTTTTTCGATCGTGGTAAACCTCATTTTACGAGGAATAATGCTTTTTTTGAAAGTACTGTTTCTAAAAAAGATGCTATTGAGTGCAAACTGCTTTTTCAAAAGAGAGCGTCTAGACTCTGTTTCGAAAAAGTAGCTCTTTTTCGAAAAATCTGCTTGTAGTCCAGATGCTCTCTTTCGAAAGAGGCTTTTTTGAAACAAAAGACAGAACTATGTAGCACTTTAAAGACTAACCAGATGGCTCATTAGGTGATGAGCTTTCGTGGGCCAGACCCACTTCCTCAGATCAATATGTGGAAGAAAATCGGCACAACCATATATACCGAAGTGATAGTCAAAAAATGAACGCATGTGAAATTGACAAATCAAATTTTAGAACAGAGTGGGAGTGCGGGGGGAAGGTTAGTTTCTGTGAGGTAATGGCATTAGGGGTGATAATTGGGGAAGCTATCTTTGTAATGGGTGAGATAATTAGAGTCTTTGTTTAAACCCATACATAAAGTGTCAAGATTCTTTCGAAAGAGGCTTTGTAGTCTAGACATAGCCATACAGTCCAGACCAGTACTTTAAGCACTAGGCTAGAGGGAGACCGATGCTACCTCTTTCCTCCAGTACAATTCTGTTTTTATGGAAATGCAGAAGGAAAACGATTTCTGAAGTTGTGAAACAGAGTTGTCACTTCTAGTTAGGGTGAGTGAGTGTGATCAGTCTGTGGCATGGGTTATGGCACCACCTGTTACCTATGTGCAGGAAACATTTGTAAGTCAGCCAGAATCTTTCTGCAAAAAAAAAAAAAAAAAAAAAAAAATCAGTGCTTCAGTTGCTGTCTGTCACACCCACTTCTCGCACCCAGCCTGCAGCTAAGGCTATGTTAGGATCCTAGATATTCAGGCTGCACTGTGCTTTTGTCAATAAAACTTCTGTTAGTAAGGAGTGTGAAACATACACATGCCACCTGACAAAAAAATCTTAACTACAGAAAGCTCCACTATCGTCAGCACTCTGTCAGCAGGAGAGCATCTCCCACCGCCAAAGCTACTGTCCCACATTGAGGTGGTTTTATTTTGCCAGAAGGAGAACTCTGTCCTGCCAGCAAAGAAGGAGTGTGTTGCATACCTTACAATGGTATGGCGGTCATCTGAAGAAGTGGGCTATGCTCATGAAAGCCCATGATACCATCTACATGTTTTGTTAGTCTTTAAAGTGCTACCATACTATTTGTTTTTTAAGTTTCTCCTGTTACAGACTAAGTCGGCCTCCCCTCTGAAGCAATGGTATGGCTGTAATTGCACAGCTGTGCTGCTCTAAGGTACACAGTGTAGACTTAGCCTAAGAGAATGATGCTAAAAACATTAAAACAAGACATACCAGCATGATAGGTACTGGCAACAAGAGTAAAAATAACCACAAGCAGCAGGACCATATACCCATAACGGATACCTTGCTATGTAGATCTATGTAAAGATAAGGCATACTTGCCCCACTTATACAATGTTAACTAACAAGAAACGGAAACACAAGCCCAATTGGAATGATTGTGTAATCAGCATAACAGAAAAGAGAATGCAGTAGAAGTATTTTCTTACTCTATTATCTAAAATAGGAGTAAAGAAGGAGATATTAAGTATCATAAATGATTAAAGGCTTCAAACAATAGCAATTAAAAACTTGTGCACGAGAATAATGGTGAATATAATATGAAATCTGTATAAAAACCGGATACTTACTGAGAAATGTAATATGAAAATAAACCACCAAAACAATGTGTTGTGTCTACTTCTGATGAAGCGCTTTTCTCTTTTATGTTTTGGCAATACTTGTATAACATGTCATGCCAATTAATGAGTTTGAATTTTCTAAAGAATCACCTCTAGGACAACTGTAGTTTCTTAGCTAGTATGTGGGCACCTACTGCCCCCTGCAGCCTCATAGGTCCCAGAGGAGTCAGTCCATCCTGACAGGAGGAACAGAGAGCAGGGCACAATAGCAGTACATCAACAACTGCAATTCACCAACTATTTCTTCTTCATCTCTTCCATGCTCAACCCAGTTACACTTCTCATTTTTGCATTATTCCCACTATATATGTAGCTAAAGAGCATCAGAGACAGAGCATAGTGTGTAGATTATGAATGGTCAATCACTTGCCTTATGGGAAGACTTGGGGGTTCTGTCCATATCACTTCTGAATTGTGAATGATTTTATGAAAATTAATCATGAAATTAATGTGTCATGAAAAGCCTACCTATAGATCCTGCCAAATTCATGGCCCATTCTGGTCAACTTCATGGTCATGAGATTTTGAAAAATGTAAATTTCATGATTCCAGCTACTTAAATCTGAAACTTCATGGTGTTATAATTGTCGTGATCCTGACCCAAAAAAGAGTAGTGAGTGAGGATCACAAAGTTGGGGGGGTGGGGGAGACTGTGGTACTGCTACTCTTGTGCTGATAGAGCAGTGCTGCCTTCAGAGCTGGGTTGCTACAGAGAGGCAGGTGCTGGCTGGGAGCCTAGCTCTGAAGACAGGAGTAAGGATGGCATGGTATGATATTGCCATCCCTACTTCTTCACTGCTGCCTGAGGAGCTGAGACATCAGTCAGCAGATGCCGCTCTCCAGCCACCTAGTTCTGACGGCAACAGTGCAGAAGTAAGATGATATTGCCATCCTTCTGTGTTTCAGGTTGTGGGGCAATGCCTTCGGAGCTGGGTGCTTGGGCCAACAGCTGCCACTTTTTGGCTGCCCAGCTCTAAAAGGAGCAAAGAAAGACTACGTCTACACTGCTTCCTTCTTGTGCAAAAGCCTATGCAAATGAAGCACAGATTAGCATATTGCCGTGCTTCATTTGCATAATTAATTAGGAACCCTTTTTGCACAAGAGATTTTTGTGCAAAAAGGAGCTGTCTACACAGAGCCTTTTTGCACAAAAAAAGCTCCTAATTAATTATGCAAAAGAAGCATGGCAATATGCTAATCCATGCTTCATTTGCATAGGCTTTTGCACAAGAAGGAAACAGTGTAGACGTAGCCAACAGGTGGCAATACTGTGATCACCCGCTAAAAAACCTTGTGATACCCTTGCAACTCCCTTTTGGATCAGGATCCACAATTCAAGAAATCTGTATAGCATAGGGTAAAAGCACGCAATAGATTTAATGTGTGGTGGGGACTAGATTTCATGGCCCATCATGCATTTTTCTCGGTTGTGAACATGGTAGAGCCGTACCTATGAGTATGTGGATCCATCAGGAGATAACAGGGCTGTGTTAGGCTACGTCTGCACTTGCACTTGATGTTGTTCACAGGTGTTTAAATCCTGTCCCCCCCACCCCAAGTTTTGCCATGGCAAGTGAAAATGTGAAAACTGATTTGTTCAAGGAGGGAGGAAAAATTATTCTCCTTGAATTGGATATAATTTATATCAATCAGAGCTTCAAAATCTGTTATTCCATCAGGTGAAATCACCATCTTCCAGAAATAAGCTTTCCATCATCAGGAAACTTGAACTCGCAGGTAGTGAATGGCTCAAAAGCATCTTTGTCAGGACTATATTTATTTATCACGCTGGAAGGTTTACCTGGTATTGCTTGGGTCCTTCAGGAAAGGGGCTGGAGCTGCGGGGATTCAGGAATCAGGACAGACTTAGGGATGTGGGGGGCTCAGGGCAGGAGACTGGGAGCATGGGGGTGCAAGAATCAGGGTTGGGGGTGAAGAGCTGAGGGCAGGGTGTGGGATGGAGGAGTGAGGGCAGGGGGTTGGGTGGTGTGGGGGGCTCCGGGGAAGGGATAGGGTGCAGGGATCAGGGCAGGAGAGGGGGCGTTTAGGGCAATGGGCACAACAGGGACCATTCTCCCCATCTGCTGGTTGCTCTCTGGGCCCAGCTTGGGGCAATGATGACTATGCTGTCCGGCTGCGGACTTCTGCCCGGGGCCCAGCTGGGGTGGCAGAGGCCATGATACTTCACTGGCAGCTGGCCCATGGCTATGGGAACAACTTTGTCCAGCTGCTGGCTATGCCCCTGGGCCAGGCAGGGGGGGCAGGGGCCATGCTGCCTGGCTGGCAGCTGCTCTGCGGCTCGCCAAGGCTGTTGGGGTGATGGGGACCTCTTCCCTGGGCTGGCCGAGGCAGTGGGGGCTGCACTGCCCAACTGGCGGCTGTTCCATGGCTCTGTAGAGCTGTTGGGACGTCAAGGCCATACTTGCTTGCTGACCCCTGTAGTCATTTTGAGGTATAACTGTCCCCTGTACTTGCTGTTCTTCTGTGGTCATTCTGGAGTATAACTGTCCTGGCTATCCCAGCTCCCCCTTTATGTTTGATGAGAAACAATCGCATTCCATGCACGTCCTAATGGCCTGACCAACCAAACTTTATGTGATAAGAGGAAGCATACCAAAGTTGGTGGTCCTAGCTCTTACCATTTAGGACGGGGTGGGCAATAATTTTTGATTTAGGGGGCTACTCCAAGAATTTGAAAAGTGGTAAAGGGCTGCACTCTTCCATATTAATGGAGGAGGGGTGGGATCTGGGATGGAGGTTGGGTGCAGACGGGAGCTTGCAGTAAGGGACTGAAGTACAGGAGAGGATGTGGGCGTCTGGGAGTAAGTTTGGGTGAAAGAAGAAGTTGTGACCTGGGTTAGGGGATTAGGTTGCAAGATCTGGGAGGATATATGGGGGCAGAAGGGAGGCAGAGGGTTTGGGTAGTGACCTGGGGCAGGGGATTGGAGTGTAGGATCTGGGAGGGGATATGGGTGCAGGAGGGGGGACCAAAGCATTTGGAATGGGACAGGGGATTGGGGTGCAGGATCTAGGAGGGAATATGGGTGCAGGAGAGGGGTCAGAGGGTTTGGGATGGGGCAGGAGATTGGAGTGCAGGATCTGGGAGGAGATATGGGGGCAGAGAGTTTGGGTTGTGACTTGGGGGCAGGGATTGGGGTGCAGGATCTGGGAGGGAATATGGATGCAAAAGGGGGGAGCAGAGGGTTCGGGTTATGTGGACAGGGGACAATGGTTGGGGTGCCAGAGGCAGGCTCTGGCTGGAAGACTTACCTGCTTGATTCCCAGCCAGCAGCCTTCTCAAGCAAACGGCATGCCTGTCCTGCCCCTACACTGGCTGCAAGGGCCATGTGGTTTTTGAACTGCTACAAGCCTGAGGGGAGGGGAAGGAGGGTGCTTCTCAAGCTGCCTGTTGACAACAGGCAGCTTCTATTGGCTGGAAACTGGCCAATGGGATTGTGCTGGAGTTGGGGGCAGCACATGAAGCCTCTTTCTCTTCCCTGTGGCTCACAGCTGTTCAAACAGAGTCCCACAACAGCCACTTTTCTCAGCAGCGTTTGGGGGGCAGGCAGGCAGTCTGCCCAATGCTCCCTGCTGCATCCACAGGCTGGATCCGGCCCGCAAAGGGTATTTTCCCAAGGCCTGGTTTAGGAGGAGTTCTTGAACAGACAGACAGACACACAGATTCTCTGAAATATACAGTAAATGACAGCAGTGGTTTAATGGTATGGGGGGGGGGATCATTAAGACTTACATAAATTGATGCAAACAGTTACAAAACACTATTCTCTCTTCTTTTATCTATCAAATTAATGTGGAGTCAGTAAATTAGGTGTCAAATGGAAAGGGGATTGGAACATTGTTGGTGTACAGAAAGTTGTGTCAACGCACCCTAAATCTTTCCCATTACAATTTTATAGCCTTCTGATAAACTCTTTCCTTGAAACTAGGAGGACTCAAGGACACCTGTCTGTCAACATCTTTCCATGGATTGTTGCTTGAAATGAGGTAAGTTGTAGCCGAGAGATTTCCCATGCTGAGAGTGTGAGGTGTTTGGGTTCATAGGAAATACACTGGCCATCTCTCTGTAGAACAGGGGTGGGCAATAATTTTTCCCTGGGGGCCACTTCAAAAAAAATTTAAGTAGCCCCAGGCCACCCTGGAAGGGGTGGGGCTACCCACCCCCAGACCATGATGGGTCTGGGGGGGGAGCCCCTCTGCCCCCCCTTCCCACTAGGCACCCATGCCCTAGAAGAGGCTTGGCACGCTCCCCCATTCCCAGGCCAATCAGGGTCTGGGGGCGGGGGAGCACGGGAAGCCTCCTCCCGCCCTGCGAGGCACACGTGGCACTTTGAAGTGCCATGGGCTCCTCACAGGGCCGGGGCAGTGCGAAGGAAGCTTCATGCAGCTCCCCGGCCCCCAGGCTCCGATTGGCATACAAGTATACACTAGAACTGGAAGGTCAGCTTAAAGTACAGTACGCAACTCCAGCTTCGTAAAATACGTAACTGGAGTTGGCTTATCTTAAGATGAGTTTAGCACCGTCTTCACAGAGGGAGGCCAATGGGTGTAAACACCCCCGTTGGCTTCTCTTAATCCTCGTGACTGCAAGAAGTACCGGCATCAACCAGAGCTGCTAAATCAAACGCCAGAAGATTGATCTCCAGCATGGAAAGTGAAGATGTACCTAAGGAATGAGAGTATAGCATTTAGGACAACTTTTCTGTTTGTATAAATCAGTTTTTACCAGCAAATGTATTCCTTATCCCTTTCTGCAGGAGAACTTTCCTGGAATATATTAATTTAAATCTAAGGCCCTGATCACGTTGACTTCATGGTTGGGCCATAGATATACACTGATTTTAGGGACCAGTCTTTATGCAGTCATTTTCAGGATCAAAACCTAAAATTGTAAAGTCCTGTGTTGAGCCTCCAAGGATACAGAAGCATAATACTGATTATGCTTCAGTAAGGATGCAAATATTTGTGCAAAACCGAACATTATAAATAATATTACTTTTTTGGCAGAAATCAACACACAGCCCAATTTTGTGTGGCATAAAACATAAACATCTCAACCTTAACTTTGAATGGATATTTGTTGGCTTTTGAAACAATTCAATCACTTGTGTACTTTTTCCAATTTTTTTTTTCATCTACAAAGCTTAGTGTCAAAGTGCCCAAATAGCTTAGTGCCAAGATTTGGATTTTAGAGTTATTTTGGTTTCTTTTTAAATGAATATATCTGAATTTAATTTCTTCTTAATTTCAG
Source organism: Rafetus swinhoei (assembly GCA_019425775.1). Lineage (NCBI taxonomy): Eukaryota > Metazoa > Chordata > Testudines > Trionychidae > Rafetus > Rafetus swinhoei. The sequence continues at coordinate 37,473,041 of CM033447.1, forward strand.
CAAATGGATTCTTTACTGGGGAAAGAAAGGGGGCAGTAGGTAGACCAGGGGAGAGTCCTAAACATTCGCCTGTGTGGTAATTCAAACACAACAGCCATTATGCTAGTGCTCAAAACACAAAAAGTAAACTGATCAGTTTAGTCCAGTTCAAGATAAGGAAGTACAAAAAGTAAATAGTATAAGTGGAGTAAATTAGTAATGCAAGCTGTTAGCATCATATTTTTTTTTATTTATACTGACTCTCTTCACAGTGCCCTTTAAAGTTTTAAAAAAGAAACAGGAAAGAAAACATTGTCTAGATTATAATTTAATATGCCCTTAGAGACTGCAGCAGTTTTGAAAAAGGATGGTCTTTTGTGTAAACTGATATGCATATTTAAGCTGTTGTGGTGTCTTAGGGTGGGTCTTAACTACAGGGTTTTTCCGAAAAAAGTAGCCTTTTTCCAAAAAAACTTCCCCTGCGTCTAGACTGCTGCCGCGTTCTTTCAAAAGTAAATCGAAAGAACGCGGCAGTTTTTTTGACCGTGGAAAACCTCGTTTCTACGAGGAAGAACGCCTTTTTTCGAAAGTGCTCTTTTGAAAAAAAGGTGCTATGTAATGCAAACTGTGCTTTTTCAAAAGAGAACATCCAGACTGCCTGGGTGCTCTCTTTCGAAAAAGAAGCTTGCTTTTTCGAAAGTACTGGTTGCAGTCTAGACACTCTTTTTGGAAAGACGCTTTTTCAAAAATATCTTTCGAAAAAGCCTCTTTTGAAAGAGGCTTGCAGTCTAGACATAGCCTTACTGTCAGACTTGGAGGCAGGCCACTCTGTCCAACTGAATTGCTGGGCCCTCTCTTTATACTTCCTGTTGCCCCCCTGCACTTTCAGCAGGGACAGACCTGGCTTGGCTCTGCCCACCAGGGGCAGTGAAGTAGTCCTTTATTGTCAGGGTCAGATGAGGCAACTCTGCCTCACTATAGGCATTATTGAATACTTATTTTCCTGGTTAAATAATTTTTATTGTGTAGCACTGTAAAAGTATGCAACAAAATAAAAAGCAATAAACTCTAATAGCTCTGAAGAGCTTAGTCTGTAGATGTTTTGATAAAGACCGTTATTATAAGGGGTTTTATATATGTATGTAGTATTTAAGGGACAGATGGGGCCAAAACAGCTACACATTTTCATACTGATATTAATTTGGAAAACTTGAATAATTATTAGAGGTATGAATTTAGAGGTAGAATCCATTAATTAAAATGTGTCTCATACCCACAAATAAATCCAAAGTCCATTAAGGTCAATGGAAGGGACTCCACTTGAGAGTGGAAAATTAGCAGAGTCACTGGAGGAAGTGCGGAGGAATATTCTCCCACAGATCATGGAGCAGTAGCAGACTTCTGATTCAGAGTTTATTGTAATCTAATAGCCAAAGTTGCTTCTGCATGTCTCACTTTTAGGGTATGTCTAGATTGGAAATTAAGGTATGACTGTAGCATAGCTTTAATCTATCTAGCACAGGTAACAATACCAATGTAGATGTAGGGGCATGGGTTTCCGCACAGGCTAGGAACCAGAGTATAGTCCCTCCATTGTATAGGGAATCCAGGTCTCTATGTTGCCCTATATCTACAGACCCATGTTTTCCAGGCTCACACTTGAACATCTACATAGCACTGATTCATGAGCCTCATATCTGTGCTGATGCATCCATACTGCAGTATGCACACACAAGTCAGATGGGTGTGGTTTCTTGGGGCATATCTCAGGGATCATTGAACTCTTCCTAGTTGTAGCTGCTCTAGCAATAGGTTCATGGTGTATTGTGGGCAAACCTGTCTGTTCATCCCACAGCACTTGACCATAAGTGCTCTTAGGCCATCAATACAATCAGTGAAGACATTTTTAGATGCGCATGTTCCCTGCAACATGGCTCCAGCACTAGTGAAGAAGTTTGTGCTTTCACTCCTGTTTTGGTAATCAGGCACAGTATTTGTGAGGCACTGGTGGACATTTTAGCAGCAGTATATGTCCTATCAAAGACACTCCTCAAATGGGGGCATCCATGTCCTAGCTGATGTTGCCCACACCCACAGGCCCTTTACATGCTTCCCTCTTGCTGTCCTCTGTCTACTTTGCCCCTTACTCCCCACCTTACTATTTTCCATATCCTCCCAGCCAGGGGCATCCTGGTCCCAGAGCAGTGCGGAGAACCAGGCGCTGGTTGGAGTAGTGGGCTCACCAGCAACCTGGCTGGCAAGCTCCTTCTTTCCTCTGTTACCTCTGGCTGTAGTCCTGGCTGTTACCTCTGGGATAGTCCTGTGGGCTGGGGCTCTGGCCTGGAAGAACCAAGCCCTACATGTGCCAAAGTCCCATACATCACTGGCATGGGGAGACTCTCTGTCCCTCAGCTAGAGAGGTGCGGAGGGAAGCAAATTCTAGTCTGTTCATGCTCTGAATCTGAAATTCCACACCAGTCCCCCTGCAGGGGCTTGGTATCTCTCTCACACACACAGGCACACCATCCCATTGGTTCTGACCTCAGGGAGCATGGGGCAGCTCTGTCCCCAAAGCAACCTTAAAGATAAGAAAGCACCCTCCCACGGCTAAACCACCTTTCTGGATAGATTTGCTGAAGCCCCAGAGGTCAGGCTTTTTGGGTCCTGGTGTATCATGTATCTTTAACTCCTTCCTGTCTGTGCTATGACAGGAGGTGGCTGGGTTATGTCAATGGTCAGCAACAGCCTGAAAGTGTTAGCTGCTTTTTGACACTGCGTGGGCAGGAAGGAACAAGCTGCTACCAGCAACATGGGAGCAGGGAAAGAACAGGCCAAGTTATTCTTTTCCCCACCACATCCCTTCAGTTGGAAGTAGCTCCCATCCCTTCCATCTTACACAGTACCAAAAGGCTGCTGCTGGCCACATTCTGGTATGAACTCTACTAAAAATCCGGGGGGGAGGGAGAATGTGACTCTGCACGCTGCCCTCTCAAACATCCTGCCTTGGATGAGTGCTGGGCGGGGGGGTTGGGATGATCAGTCACGCACAGTGTGAGAGAGATGTACAGCAGTGTCACCTTCCTCCTGTGAACATTAAAGTCTTAAAGAAGGTAAATAAAAAGAATCCAACTACACAGTATTTCTTTTTAACAAAGGCTTAGTCAACTTGAAGTTAACTTGAACATTTGTACAATTGATTGCCATTGAACTTGCTTGAATATGAGTAATTTTACCAGGTGCCCCATATTCAACAAAGGGAAATATGGTCACCATATCTCTGAGGAGGCTGGAGACTGGAGTTCATTGATTGTTACCTGCTAGGCAAGGTTAAGACTGGTAGAGTCTCAAGGAGCTTGTGGGTAAGGAAGACAAACTGGGGTGGCAAGGAGCTGACACATTGTCTAATCTCTGGCAAAGCTCACGCTTACCGAAGCAGAACGGTAACACAGTGGCTCACAACTCTGGGCATTCCCAGCAGCGTGTTACAGGTGCCAGCCAGTACTATTTATTCTATGGGCTGTTCCTCAGGACCATCCCAAGAAGTCCTCTGAATATGGACCCAGGATATGCTGAAGCTATTCCAGTGGCATAGCCTGATCCAGGACAAATACCAGCCACAGAATTATTGGCAGGAGCTCTAATTTTGAAACCTGCCATCTCTGCACAGAAGATTGTCATGCAGCATTGTGCTCTCTATGTGTGGTACAGTTCCCAGCACCTGATCAAATTCCTCATAGAAAAGGTAACTAGTGGTGTTCTGTAGGGGTCTATACTGGGACCAATCCTATTCAACATATTCATAAATAATCTGGAGAAAGGAATAAACAGTGAGGTGGCAAAATTTGTAGATGAAACTAAACTGCTCAAGATAGTTAAGTCCAAAGCAGACTGTGAAGAACTTCAAAAGGATCTTACAAAGTAGGTGACTGGGCAACAAAATGGCATATGACTTTTAACGTTGATAAATGAAAAGTAATGCACATTGGAAAACCTACTCCCAACTATAGATATAAAATGAGGGGGACTAAATTTGCTCTTACCACCTGACTGAGAGATCGTGACGTCATTGTGAATAGTGCTCTGAAAACATCCACTCAATGTTGGATTGAGCAGCAGTCAAAAAAGCAAACAGAATGTTAGGAATCATTAAAAAAGAGATAGAGAATAAGACAGAGAATATCTTATTGCCTCTATATAAATCCATGTTATGCCCACATCTTGAATATTGCGTACAGATGCAGTCACCTCATCTTAAAAAAAAAAGATTGGAAAAAGTTCAGAAAAGGGCAACAAAAAATATTAAGATTATGAAAGTTCCCATATGAGGAGAGATTAATAAGACTAGAACTTTTCATCTTAGAAAAGACAAGAATAAGGGGGGATATGATAGAGGTCTATAAACCCATGGCTGGTGTGCAGAAAGTAGATAAGGAAAAGTTATTTTCTTGCTCCTATAACACAAGAACTAGGGAGTCACCAAATGAAATTAATAGATACCAGGTTTAAAACAAACAAAAGTATTTTTTTCACGCAACACAGAGTCAACCAGCGGAACCCCTTGCCAGAGGATGTAGTGCAGGCCAGGTCTTCAACAGGGTTCAAAAAGAACTAGATAAATTCATGGAGGATAGGTCCATCAGTGATTATTAGCCAGGCTGGGTACGAATGTCCCTAGCGTCTGTTTGTGAGAAGCTAGGGATGGGCAATAGGGGATGGATCACTTGATGATTACCTGTTCTGTTCATTCCCTCTGGGGCACCTGGCATTGACCACTGTCAGAAGACAGCATACTGACCCAGTATGGCCATTCTTAGATTCTTAGGTAGATGGGGAGTTCCCTGAAGCATGGTTATTACCCATGATTTGGCGGTAGGTAGTCTTAATTTGCTTAACCTGCTCTTAGCATTGAATGGCAGTTTGGTAGCTCTCCATTACCACCAATGTCTCCAAGATTTTTGTGTTGAGGTGGCCATTTTTGCTCTTGCTGAAGTCATGGTTCTTATTCTCTTCACATCACAGATTTCCCAGACTCTGGCAGTGTTCCTCTGGCCAGCTAGCAGCATGCTTAGTTAGGGCTTCTTAGTGGTGGCCATAGCTAATAATGCACAATAAGGTTAACTGTGTTTATAGCTGAGCAGTCCATGTGCAAAGGAAGGGCTAAAGTTATTAGCAGCTGTATTTGGATCAGGAGTTTGTTTCTGGTTCCAGGGAATAGAGTGGAAAATTTGGGTATGGAAGGGCCAGGAAACATACACTTAGGAAATCATGAGACAACATTGGTGAACTCTCTGAACATGAATGTGGTGACCTGGGCTCCCACTACATCCACATTGCTAAGTAACTGGGCTTGAATCTGCTCCAGAACAGGACTCAGGTTGGACCCATACCCCTAAGACTTTCGGCCTGAATCCTGAGAGGTTTCTTTGCATTTCAGAAGGCTTTATTTGTGGACAATAGGTGAATTTGGGCTTATACGTGAATCTAAATCCAGGTGTTCTTTGTAGTACAGACATACCCCCTTTGAAATATTTGGGTACTCTGGTTGCTAGTCTTTGCTGAAGCTCTATCAGAAAGAGGCAGCAAGGGGGGGAAGGGGAGAGGGTGCTGGGGGGAGCCGGCTTAAAAGCCAGTTCCCTCTAGCTCCATGGGAGGGGGCAAGGGTACAGCAGTGATGTTCCAACTTTGAAATGAACAAGAGTCCCCCGTTGGGGCCTGCTGGGGCTCTTGTACATTATCGACTAATCAAATAGACGATGGAAATCCCATCGACTATTCAATTAGTTAATTGAAATTTAAGATCCCTAGTCCACAGAGCATTTCCTGGTTGTCCACCATCAAATGGCTTTTTGTTCTCCTGCTTGTTTCCAGCTAAATGAAGACAGTTAAAATTACATTAACTATTTTTCTAATATTACATTTCTATGTTAGCAATAGCTGTAATTGCTATGGGGATGTAATGTGATCTGGAAATGGCGAGGAAGTGGTTTAGATTATCATGAAGGGAAGGTGGTTCATGCAGTTGTGAATCTAAGAAAAAAGAAATACATGCGACAGTCTGGTAATGGCCCTTCCATGAAAAAGTTTGAGAGACTGAGTAGTAAAGTGTATGCTTTTCCTTTAAAAAAAAAGATTCTGAGTGGGTGTCTGGGGGTTCTGGCAACATTCTATCAGGGTGCACCCTGGCAACCAAGCAGAAGTTGGGAAAAGTCGTTAGAAAAAACAGACGAGGTAAACAGGGTGGGAGGGAAGGGGGGAAAGCTGGAGAAGAGGCCTTTGGGAAGTGTGAAGATGATGGATACAGTGAGGATTAGTGGACATGAAAAGGACACAAAGTAACCACAAGAAAAGTAAAGTAAAGGAATTAAAAACTAAGTGCAGAGTCAGGTCACATGAAGAAAAAAAAACAGAAATAAGAAAGGATAATTAATTTGGAGTCAACTGGGAAAATAATACCCCAACAAAATAAGATACAAGAATAAACAGCAGGAGCAACCACTGCAAGTTCTTGGTGGATTAATAATGTTTCAATATCTAAAAGAACTAGGAAATCAAGAAAGAAAGCTGAATTTCTAACAGGTATTTTAATTTCGGATAACACCTGAAGAATATTGCTCCACATTTTCCGGACTGGCTGTTTGATGCCCAGTGTAGATTGGAGGGAGGACATAAATAGACTGCAAAGAAAGCGGCAAGTCACATTTTTATAATTCCTTGGGCCACTGGAGTCCTGAGGAGCACCTTACAGCAGCTACAGTTCTAAAGGGAGTCCCATATACTTCTCTTTGAGCAGAATTATGACATAAGGCACTGCAAGCAGAAGGTGGGTGACAAGCACAATGATAAATCAGAAAGGCTTTCAGGGCTCTGAGAGATATGAGACATTAGGGATAATTATTAAAATAGTGATTTCATTTTAAAAACATTAACTGCTAAAGGAAAAGCTTTCTCCCAATGTAGTTAATAAATATCCTGTGCATTTATTTATATAGCACTTTCCATCTAAGGATTTTAAAGTATTTTACATACATTAATGAGGTAAGCATCACAAGACCCCTAAATTAGATCTCATCTTCAGCACTTTACAGATGAGGCTAAAGCAGAAAAGATGATTACTGACTTGCCTAAGGTCACACAAGACATCAGGTCAGAATCAGGAACAGAGCCAAAAGCATCAGGCTCACTGTTCTGTGATTTTGCTGCAATAACTACCGTTTCCTTTATTTAAATTACACTGAAAGGGTTCCAGTCTGCCTTCCAATAGAGTATTTGTGAAATGGAAGCATGGCAATCCTGTAATTTGTAATGACAATTTCATTTAATACATTTAATGTATTTTCCAAAAGTAATTTTCCATAGATGTTTGCACTGATCACTTAGTCAAATGTATTGCTTATTAGGGTGAGAAACCCTAATAAGGGTTTTCAGATTTTTAGAAATGAGATTAAGCATCAACCCACCATTCTCCAAACACGTTCAAGGACATTTTTCCATATTCAGGTAAATCTGATAATAAAGGTGGCCTACTTACAGTAAAATTGCTCCAGGATATAGAGAAAGCAAGCACAGATGAACAGGTTGGAAACTGTAGCATCTGGAACCATTTTATGCCTCATCTATCAATCTGCATTTATGGGAATTGAGAATTAACATTTCAAATCACACTTCCTTACTTCATGACCGATGAATCCCAGATCTGAGGTCATTATTCCACCCCCAAAGCAACAAGGAGAGATATCTATGAAGGTTATACTGAAGAATCTTTGGTAACTCTCATTTATACAGTCTTTTCAATAAAAAGGCAACAAGGAAATATATATTGTTATTTATGGTTATAAGAAACATTCAATTTAAAGTCCCTGTTTCCACCTCTCTTAACTTCTGTTAAAAATGCTTTTGAACTGACACTCTTTATGTGTGTCTGAACAAAGGTGAATATTTTTGTAAAGTTTGAAGAAAACCAAGTAAGTTGTTTTTGAGCTACATACCATAACAAGTTTGTTTGTTATGGTATTAAATAGTATTTATTCTCTCATAGTAAAATAGCATTGTATTACCAAATTAGAATTATTAGAATTGTTTATGTTTGTGATACAGTGTCCCACATAAAGCTTGAAAATGTTTGTAGACTAATAAGGTTTTTGAAGTGTTAAAATCTTTTTGATATGCAATTTGGTCACACAACTATTTTATTATAATTGTGTGTGTCAGACAGCTTGTGTATTATTATGTGTGTGATGTTCAGATACCTATTGCTTAATATGTGCACTTTTTTATTCTTTACACTGCATGTATTATGTGAGTCTTGGCTAGGCATACAACATATTGCTTTTGTACAGAATTTAAGATTTGGACTGGAAAAGAGGGATGAGTTGGGGTATGAAGGAAGACAGATGACTTTCACTAGTTCATCTTTCAGACTTGATGAAGTATTACACTGCAACTATCTAAAAGGATAATTTTTTCTCAAGGCAAGACCCACTCAGACCTTTCATTCTAGAATTATTTAGCATATATTATTAACACAGAAGGTAAGTGTAGTAAAATTTTAACTTTTCCCCTTTACTTTGTTTAACCTAGCAGATGTCTGTAACTATACAGTTATTGTACTCTTAGTTTAAAAGCTACCACATCATCACTTGGAATAATTTTATTCAATTTTAAATTAGAAGTTAAATAGGGAAAGAAAGATCCTCAGCTGGCATAATTTGTCTTAATTCCATTGAAGTTAAAAGAGCTGAGACAAGTTACATAAACTAACGATCTGGCTCATTATCTGGGAAGCCAGCTTGAAATATTGTTATGTCATCCATCTTTCTCCACAGGATAAGATACAGCTTAAATATAGTAACACTGAAGTCTTCAAAAGATTTATGTAGAAGATCCTTAACATTATAAGCAGGAGGAACACCAATAAAAGTCAATGAGAGCACTTGTGCATAAAGTTAAACATGTATGTAAGTGTTGCAGGGACAGAGAGAATTACAAATGTATGTACCTTTAACTACTGGTTCTCAGTAGCTTAACTGATCTATATAAAATAACTTAAACCAAACGGTATGAAAATATCTGCACTGTATTAGGTAAGCAGTATGTTGGTATGCTGCATGCTAGAACTGAGGAGTAGGGAAAAAATATTGGGGGGAAAACAAACATTCCAGCCCTGTCACTTACTTTCTTGGTGACCTTCAGCAACTAATTTTATTTCTCGGTGCCTAGATTTTTAATTTTTTTTTAATTTGCACAATGTGGCTGGTAATCCAGGCCAGGAGTGCTCTGCAGCAAATCGGAGGTAAATTCTGCAGCAGTTCCGCCTACGGTTAAAAACGCAGGTCTTTAATTCATGTTCACGTATAATTCAATTATTATAGCAGCATTTGTCCTCTTTACATTTGACCATCCAAGTTCTAGATTTAACATGATTTTTCAACTGAAACATGCCTAACTGTTCCTGGAGCAGGAGACTGTGGAAGGCGGGGCTCCGGGCACGTCGGAAGGCACCGCTGGGGGCTGTCGCAGGGAGCGGCAGCGAAATGGCGAGCCCGGGGGTGGAGGGGCACTTCCCAAAACCGTAACAGCGCAGCAGACGCTGGACTGGCTACAGAGTGACCGGGTGGGGAGGCGCCTCCCAGCCAGGCCTCATGTCGCAGGCCAACGTTATCGCACCTCTGCGCGGCGAAGGGAAAGTGGGCCCCACGGGCGGCGGCAGCAGGGCCTGCGTGGGTTTCTCGCTGCCGGTACAGGCAGAGTCGCCACGCGGCCTGAAGCTGCTCGTCCCGCGCCTCCAGGCGGAACCTTTGTGCGGCGCCTCCTGCTTCGGGGGAGGGAATTAACGGGGACTAGCCACCGGCTGCTTCCTTCCTGCTGGTGCGCGCCGGGACTCTGCGCCTCACGCTGCCGCCTGGCTCGGGGTGAGTCGCGGGCGGAGCCGGATATGGGCCCCCTGGGGCCGGCGGGCTGGGCCGGGGCAGCGGGGAGGTGGTGGCGGGAGGGGGAGAGTTCCCGCACGGGCTTGCGATTCCTGTGGGCCCGCGCTTCGACGGGGGAGCAGCGGGGGGGAGGAGAGGATGGTGCTTCCTGCCTGCCATCCCCCCCAATCACCATGGCGCTGCATGGCTCGGGGCTGCCTCCCCCCGCCGCTTCACCCTGCGGCCCGGCCCAGATGTTCCTTTTCCTTCCCGCCGGTGGCGCGCCGGTCCCTGCCTCCTGTTGCACTTTTGTGCCTGCTTCCCCCTTCCCCGGGTCCAGTCAGTGCTGCTGCCTCCCTAGTGAGCAGCCACCCTGCTGTTGCCCTTCAGTGACGGGTGATACTGTTATGCCCCTGTAGTTTCCTCTAGCTACAGCTTTTAAAGCTTTTTTTAAATTAAATTAAAGGAGATTGCCTATCTCCTAGAACTGGAAGGGACCTTGAAAGGTCATGGAGTTCAGTCCCCTGTCTTCACAGCAGGGCCAAGTACCATCCCCGACAAATTTTTACCCCAAATCCCTAAATGGCTTCCACAAGGATTGAACTCACAACCCTGGGTTTAGCAGGCCAATGCTCAAACCACTGAGCTATCCCTCCCTCTCATGCAAATTTTATATTCATTGAATTGTACCAAAACCCTGGGTCATGCATCTTTTGCAAACTGAGGTCCATAGAGATCAAATGACTTGAACAGGGTCTCCTAGAAGGGCCGCAGCTGAGCTAGGAATGGACCAGGTATCTCCCGACTGCCCCCTCTGTGTTTTCTTAGCTCATTTATTGTGGTGTGAAAGACAGCGAAGGCCCATATTGGTTATCAACTGGGGATGTAATAGGAATGTAAAGTTTAACCGGTTAACCAATAAGCATCAGCTTATCATTTTCTGTTAGGGCTAAACACTGTCCTGCTGGTGTACCCTGGCTCCCAGTATAGTAGTACAGTGTGGCAACATGCTCCCTGGGAGTGGGGCCAGCAGCCAGAGCCAATGCTTAAAAGCTGGCTCCCGGTGTATGCCGGCTCCCAGCTAGGGAAGTAAATGGTTAACTGGTAAACCTCACTCTTAATGGGTGAGACTTTCTAGTTCTGGTTAACCAGCAGGAGCTGGAACAGCTCTCAGCCTGTGCCAGCCAGGGAGCTGCTTCAGACCCACAGGTCCTGCTGCTGCAGTGAGTTGCAGGCAGGTGCTGCTCCAGACCCACAGAGTAACTAGGGTTTAATGGTTACACTGTTACTGTTTATAGAACTTTTTTATATCCTATTATCAGTTTCTGATGCTCACCCTTGATGGGAGGAGGCTAACTGTTGTGAGAATCCTTTAGCTGTGGAGACACCTGATTTCCTATTACAAGCATTCTTGTAGTAGATCCAAAATATTCCAGGTTTAGACTTTAGTCAGAGTTGAACTGGTGATCTCATGCATGTGTAGAATAAGAGCAAAAAATGTCTTGACAATTTTCATCTTGGGGAGGGAAGAGGGATACACTTATGTGTTATAAAAACAAATTTATCTTTCTCTCTGGGAGTTGTTTTTTAAAATGTGTTCCATTGACAGCTGTAGATAGAAAGCTGAAATTGGCAGGAAAATAGGACTCTGAGAAATGTCTGTAAGGGTTCAGATGAAAAATATGTTTTGATTTGACTGAGTTATTAGGATTAAAATTCAACATGGTCTTATGTACTGCCATATTTTTGGTACAACTTTTTTACTACTTTTTACTAACAGTCTAAGCTGAGTTGGTAGCTAATTTAACTGTTTAATACATATGCATGCTTCCATATAGGAGACATTGAAGGAATCAATTCGCCTGTGGAGCATACGTTTTTAACATGTATTGGTAGAATTCTCTATGATATTAAACTCTCAAAACGTTTAATATCTTTGCATGGTTCTGTACCTGCCCTCTAGGGTGCATCTATAGTCTTCCAGTACACTTCACACTGGGGAGATTGTCTGGGGGAAAAGAGACATACTGGATGTTATAAAAGCAAAGAAAGTGTGCTGGAACCTCTTCTCCAATCTTTTGACCTCCTGATGTCCTTGGTGTGGCCTCTGACTCTCTGCAAACAGCATTGCCACAATAAAAAGTGCTATTTATAGCAAATGAAACCAAAACTGGAAGGAAAGTGATTCACTCACTTAATATCTTTAAACTGTGTGCTACTTAATGAAGACTTCCATTATAAGTGAGCCTGGCTGTTATGTTCTGGGATCAGAATGTGGAATATATTCAAGTGATTGGTAATCAAGTCTTCAGAATTAAGTCATACCAGTGATTTTTGGCACTTAAAAAACCTGATGGTTAGAAAGGGTCTGATGGAATTCTAGGAGAACATTGTGAAGTACTCAAGTATTTGAGGCCTGTTATTTCGTCCATGGTGTGCACTAGTTACATCTTAGGAGGAAGAAATGTGTAAAAGGGTTTGAGGCCAGGTGTTTGCTAGCACGCTTTGTGGTGTAATAGTACATGTTAAACCTCTGTTATGTGGGATTCCGTGGTCCAGCAACATCTGTTGTCTGGCAAGACCACCGATATTCCAGGACCAGAGAATCCCAGAGGAGGGCTGGCGGCTGGGCTCCCTGCAGAGGGGCCAGGAGCCTGGCGCGCCAGGAGCTGGGCTGCAGCTGGGCTGCCCAGCATAGCAGGGAAGAATGTGGGGGACCGGCAGGACAGCGAAGCTGATGACAATAGGAGTTGGCCAGGAGGCCAGCGGCTGGGCCAGGGCTGGAGGGAGCCGGTAGCTGGGGAGCCAGATATGAACTTCCCTGGTCCAGCAAAATCCCTCATCCTGAGGGTACTGGACCAGGGAGGTCCAACCTGTAGCTCAGAGGCCACAGTTTATGGATCGGCTCAGATCCACATTGAATTAAGTACTTTACTAATACAACAAAAAAGATGTTCCCTGATCCTCTTTAGAGTTTATAATTTACCAGGGAAATAGCTAAGGGAAAAGAAGGACGGTCCCTGCATAAAAGCTTTCAACTATTATCTGTTTACAAATTGAAAAGAGGAACATTTGCTCTTGAGCAGATGTCCAAGAAGAGTCAAGATTAAGTATGTCTTGGGAGAGGAAGAGAAACCAGAGGAGCTGTCCAGTTTTATGTGCTTTTGGTAGTAAGCGACTAGTAGACTATTGGATAAACATACGCTTATTGGATAGTCAACTAGTGACTCGACTAGTTACTATCAGAGAGAGGCAGCAAGAGGGGAGCAGGAGTCGGTGCTGAGGAGATCTGCCCTCCCCCCCCCCATCTCCTTGGGGGAAGGAGCAGAGATACAGTTGGGAACTGGTGGTGCTTCGGCTTTTGAAATGCTACGTTTCAAAAGCAGAAGCGCCGCGGGGAACACAGGGCGAGCTGGGGACTCAAGCAGTCCTCCGCTGGCCCCGTGCTCCCTGCCTTTGAAATGTACAAGGGTCTCACAGGGCTTTTGTACATTCCAGAAGCAAAGCGCGTGGGGAGCATGGGGCCAGTGAGGGATTGCTTGAGTCCCCCACTGTCTCTGTGCTCTCTTTGGCACTTCTGCCTTTGAAATGTAGCAAGAGCTGGCGGGGTTCAAAATCCTCCAGCTTGGCACTGGCTGACAGCACAATTTGGAAATCAGCCACAGAGAAGGAGCAATGTGTTACCAGATTTGCCCAATACTCTGGGGTATGCTCATTTATCAGGGTTACTCTTATGGGACTGGGGGAAGGTTAGCAATTCTATCAGTGTGCTGTTTGTGCTTACTTGTGCTCTCATATGGAGCTGAATTTTCCCTGCTGCTAATTCCCCCTCCCACTGGAGCTCTCCTGCAGGAACTAGGTTCCTCAGGGTGGGGTTACCACCTTAGTGGGTGTGAGTGTCTGGGAGTGTTGCTAACAGAGCACGTCTGAGAGGATTGGGTAATCAGCACTCACAAGCTGACCCCCTCATATGTCCCTGGACTCAGCTGGCTGGGTTTCACAGCAATGCCACACTGCACCCTCATGTGCCTTTGGACTCAGTGGGCTGGATTAAACAGCACTTTAAGCTGCCATCCTCATAAGCCCCCAGGTTCAGCACTTCCCTATCCCCACTTTCACCCCACAATCATTCACTGGAAAACCACACGATGAGCAAACCCCACAGGATTTTGGGCACTACAGGGATCTTTAGCTTGGGTACAAGAAGCGTTGTTGCAGAGCGAATGGGGAGGCCAAAACAACACCCCTTTAAGGAAGAGTGAGCAAAAGAGAAAGAAAGAGAGAGAAGCAACCAGCTTAACAATGAAAGTTATTTATTTCTGAGTATTGCATAGATATCAAAAAGTTACAATATTAAATCTAACAGTTACAATATTAAATCTAAATTGAAACTGATTACAAATGTTAGGTAACCATATAACAGTTTACATAGGGCAGGGTCAGGAGGCTATGCTTAGAGAGGTAGTTGATGGGAGGGAGAGGGAGAGAGAGAGAGACCTCACCACTCCACGGAGCTTGCACTGATCGGGGGTCCCAGATGATGATGGTAGCCGGGGGTCCAGAGGGCAGGAGACAAGCAGAACAGAGCCCCCAGCACGATCAGACAGGAGATGAAGAAGTCTCAATGGAACTGATGCAGTTTTAAATCCAGGTATCAGAACAGTTTTTCTTGGGGCAAGGATAGGAGTTTTATAGAGAGAGTTCAAAGAGAAAGAGGAGAGACAATAGAGATTGATCACCCCTGGTTATGGGTGATGTTCCTTGAACGAGCTCACAATGCAGCTAGGCAGTTTCAGTATTTTAGATGTCAATAGGATCGTTACTAGAATTGGTCTGATAATGACTAATTTGGGTGTGAGCAGGCCTGGGTTCATTAGCATCTGGAGCAGGGATTTCCCATCAGGCAGTGCTTCTCTGCTTTCGGTATCCCATAGTTCACTGCGGTTCCTGCCTTGGAAGAGCTGCTCTCCATTCTGTATGCTAATGAGATGTCCCTCTGTTCCATCTTTAATGCAAATGAGGCTGGGGTGTTTCCTTAATTGTATCACTTGTCTGAAGCAGTTTAGGTGTGTCTTCCCCAGCCTTTTCATTGCTTTGTCTTTGATTCTAGCAGAGGCCTGAGGGAGAGGGATGGTTTTCCATGAATGTCACTCTCTGGCTCCCCAAGAGCACAAGGCTGACAGGTGACCATGTTCTGGTTCCCCAAGAATCACAGAGCTCGTGGGTAACAAATGGTTCGTGTTGCCAAAGGATCTCTTATTCAGTCACCCTAGATCTAAAAAGAAAGGCAGTCAGTGACTAAATAGAGGCTGCTCAAAATTTTCAGTCTGAGCTCCTCCTACTTCAGTAGCGCATTGATCAATCTAATTTTTAGTCTTGATCTATATCTATCTACCTTGCTTATGGCTGTAAAAAAATTTGCAGTCTTTGTGATGCTATTAAGTTGAGATTTCCCTTAATAAAGAAGTGGCTAGGTCAACAGAAACTTTCTTCCTGTGACCTAGCTATCAACTCTCAGATTACCTACACTGAGGGGAAAACCCAGTCTGTTGATGTAGGGGTATGTAGTGTAGACAACTGCAGAACCATAGCTGTGCTGCTGCAATGTAGACAAAACCCAGATTGTATCCTCCCACTGACCCCAGACGCCTAATCTGATTTTTTTTTTTAACACTTTAGGACCAGGAGAAATTTAGTAACTCTCTACATAGTATCAGAGGGGTAGCCGTGTTAGTCTGAATCTGCAAAAGCGGCGAGGAGTCCTGTGGCACCTTATAGACTAACTGAAGTGTTGGAGCATAAGCTTTCGTGGGCAAAGACCCACTTTGTCAGATCTTTGCCCACGAAAGCTTATGCTCCAACACTTCAGTTAGTCTATAAGGTGCCACAGGACTCCTCGCCGCTCTCTACATAGTGTGTCATATAGAGGGGCTGCATGGCCTAAAGAAACTTTTTCAAGATTAAGTATTGGATTCAGAGAAGGTGATGGTCTGCTACAAAGCCAGCATTTTCAGCCTTCTGGGGAACTGTACAAATCAAGTCTGCAGATGTCTTGTAATGGACCCAGACAATTTTCTACTTTCTAATGCCCAAATGTGGAATGCAAGTCTTAAAAATGTGTTGAGACACCTATTAAAAAAAGTAGTAGAGGAAGAAGTTTGAAATAATGCATTGTCTTTCTTTAACAGGAAGTTTGTTTACTTGTCTCTTTTTAATCAACATTTTTTATATTGGTAAATCATAGCAATAAAACAGCAGGCCTAAATAGGATTGGGGTAAACAGGGAACTAAAATGTGGCATATCCTTATTAGTAAGGTATTGTATGGTTAAAAGGAATTCATATATTTTAGTAAACAATTGTTCTGAAATAAGGACCTTGTTGAATACATTAAAATATAGAAGCAAGGATTCAATTTACTGTGGTTGCCTTTTGTGCCTCTTTCTAACAGAAGTGGAAATGAAGCCAGATGTTGAATACGCCATAGATGTAACCCTTTCCACTCTAAGAGTATGTCTGCATTTGCACCCTCTTTCGCGAGAGGGGATGCAAATGAAGACATTCGAAATTGCAAATGAAGCAGGGATTTAAATATCCCGTGCTTCATTTGCATAATCACGTTATGGTGCTATTTTGAAATACAAAACGCGGTGTAGATGCAGTTATTTCGGGGAGAACACTCTTCTTCCTCATAAAATGAGGTTTAACAGTTATTTCGGAAGAAGGGTGTTCTCCCAAAATAACCGCATCTACACCGCGTTTTGTATTTCAAAATAGCACCATAACGTGATTATGCAAATGAAGCACGGGATATTTAAATCCCGGCTTCATTTGCAATTTCGAATGTCTTCATTTGCATCCCTCTCTTGAAAGAGGATGCAAGTGTAGACATACCCTAATTTTTGGGCTTATGTTTCTAGTTTGACAGCATATAAACTTTATCATAATTAGAAACGTGCCCTTTAGTTGTTTAGTTCCAGATTCAACCAGTTAATTAGTGTAGCCTGAAGTTACATGTGAGCTTGTGCCACTACTCTAAAAATAGAAAACAGTCTGACTGCTACATAAGTGAACACATTTAAAAAAAATAGAATGTGTAGTTTTGAAATCTAAAGCTTTTTTTCTCCTCTGACTTCTGTTTAGTGTTAAATCAAAATGGTTCATGCTGAAGCCTTTTCTCGTCCGCTGAGTCGGAATGAAGTTGTTGGTTTAATTTTCCGTTTGACAATATTTGGTGCGGTGACTTATTTTACCATTAAATGGATGGTAGATGCAATTGATCCAACCAGGAAGCAAAAAAGTAGAAGCCCAAAAACAGGTAAGATCAAACTTTTAAATCTATTTTTCCTCTCTCTCTCTATATATATATAGATATAGATATATATAAAAAGCTTTTCCTGGGGGACGAAGTTTTTCCTGTCATCACCACGTCACTCTGCATCCCACAGGCTCTGCCCTTGCATGGCCTCCCTATCCCAGACACTGTTCGGGGACCTGCGAAGCCTCCTGGTAGCCTAGCCTGGGCAGATTCTGCCTCCCAAAAAGGCTACAGTCAGAGCTGAGTGGGCAGGACCCTTGGGAGGTAGAATCTGCCCAGGCCAGGCTGTCAGGTGGCTTTGCCGTGCCTGAAAAGTGTCCAGGGCAGGGAGCGACTCCAGATCCGCCTGCTGCAGGGAATGGCGCTGCTTCCATTGCTCACAGGGGAGACCCCAGGCAGAAGTTCCAGGGCGCTGGACTTGGGACATTGGAGGCAGTGTTCCCTCAAAGCTGTGTGGCAGCTTAGAGGGAACACTGCTTGGGGGCCTTCCTGGCAGTCAGAGGGCCTGAGGTGCAGCATGGGAGCAGGCCCACCGGGGAAGAGCTGGCTGTGAACCAGGCCCACAGACATCCCCCTTTTCTGCTTCAGAACACCCCAGCAATGCCACCTTTGCTGTCCCTTCTCTCCAGGCAGCTGCCCAGATACTGCTGTCACAGCACCTGGAGCAGCTCCTCCCTCCCCCCCCGAAATTCCTGTGTACGGGCCTGGTGCTCTTTCTTTGCTGGTTAGGTTGCCTGTTCCTAGGAGCGGGCAGAGTGTGCATAGGGAGGGAGGAAAGGGGATAAGGGTGTATGTGGGGATGGGTGGTGCAGTAAGGGGGATCGTGGGGGTGAGGGATATATAGTAATGGAGGCAGAGGGATAGGCAGGGTGGGGGTGTAGAGGGGAGGGATTAGGGAGGATGGGTGGGTGTGGGAATGGGGGTGGGGTAGGGATGGAAGGTGGGAATGGGCGGGGTGGGGAAGGAGGGTTAGGGAGGATGGTGGGTGTAGGAATGGAGACAGGGGAATGGGGCTGTAGGAATGGAAGATGGAGGTGGGGCGATGCATGGAACGAGGGGGGTGGATTTTAGGCCATGAACTATTTTATTGGCAGGTGGGGCAGTTTATAGCGCGTGCATGGAGTGGACTAGTTGGTGATTGAAGGCACAAGCCGGTGGATGGGCCAAGATCGTCCGATAAAGGACCTACCAGGCCAGCGCAGCCGGAGAAGGGTGCAAGTGACTTCAGCTATGGAGAGCGAAAGGCCCAGTGCAAGACTCTCTGTGTCCTGGGGGCGGAGGGGTTAAGACAGTGTAATGACCAGGGCGGTAGTCACAGTACTTTTTAAAAAAATAATTATACAAGCTGCTCTGTATATGCACAAAAACAGTTTGTGAAGCACAGATAGGACAGAAATTGAAAACTTTCAATAAAAATGAGTGGGAACATTTCTCTGGCACAGATCAGAGCCTAAGTGGTCAGTCTCTGCAAAATTTAAAATTTAGTTGAAAATCAATTTTCTAGCTTATATGGCTGTGAAAACCTTCCATATGTAAAGTAATGTAATGTTGTCTTCCTCATGTCTGCAGACATAAGAGGTACTGGAGCTGTCTTCATAGATATGCTTAGTTAAAACTCTCATCAGTCTTGCAACTGCTGTTTAAACTTTGTTAGCAGCTGTAAAACTAAAGAAAGTTTAAGTCTATGATAATATTTGCAGCTTTGGGGGAATTAGGGTTAATGTAGGCAGTTACTAGAGTTATTCTTGCAAAGGAGAAACAAAACTTGGGAACTGGAACAGATGTAGGATAGATAGGAAGAACAATAAAAGCAGGGCTAGTATGGCTTCATCAGGAGCTCTTTAATGACCTGAAAAATCCAAAAGGAATCCTACAAAAAAGTGGAGACGTGGACAGATTAAGGAGGGGTACAAAAAGAATAGCACAAACATGTACGAATAAAGTCAGAAAGGTGAAGGCACAAAATGAGTTATACCTATCAAGAGACGTAGGACAATAAGATGAGTTTCTTTAAATACACAGGAGCACAAGAAAGGAGGAGGAAAGGGTCAGCTCTCAACTTACTAGCTCCTCCTTTCCAGTAACAGATAACATCAAGATAGCAGAGTTGTTTAATACCTATTTTGCTTCAACCTTTCCTAAAAAGGTTAATGGTGAACTGGTACTTAACAAAAGTAATATTAACAACGAAGATTGGATGCAAGCCAAAACAGAAAAAAAAAACCAGATGGGTGGTGGGGTTCAAGTTTTAGACCCAACATATCTAACTCCAGCGTTGGAGGCCCCAGTGAAACAGGGTAATGACCCACTTTGGGGTCCCAACCCACATTTTGAGAATTGCCAGTTTATGGTATGTAATTTTTTTATGTGACATTTGTCAGAAACTGAGGCTGTGAATTAGCTTCACATAGGCCACTGAGTAGATAATCAGTAATGCCTTTCTACTGCAAAGGACTCAAGCTATTGTCAATAAATGACTTCCTATCACATTTCTAGTTCCTATCTTCCAAACATCAACATGGGAGCAGAATTTAAACTATTTTCTTTTTCTAATGTTCATGGCTGCTGTTCTCTCTTTTTAGGCAGAAAAACTCATGAAGCTGATTGGGGTGAAAAATGTCAAGCTTACTGAATACGAGATGAGCATTGCTGCACATCTAGTAGATCCTCTTAGCATGCATGTAAGACTATATTCACTGCTTATTTTCCTCTATTATTCCTATAATAGAAATGGTTGTGTGTGTGTGTGTGTGTGTGTATAATTTATAAAACAGTACATTTGATTCATGAAAGCTTTTAATAGTGTTATTAGTAGTCTAATCTATACATCTA
Organism: Rafetus swinhoei; assembly: GCA_019425775.1. Classification (NCBI taxonomy): domain Eukaryota; kingdom Metazoa; phylum Chordata; order Testudines; family Trionychidae; genus Rafetus; species Rafetus swinhoei. The sequence continues at coordinate 37,493,074 of CM033447.1, forward strand.
GGAATTCTATGTTCATAAATGTAGAACTTTAAATCTTTAAAAGCTCATTGTCAGAATATATCTAAGTAGAAAATAACTTTCTACCAGGAAATCTTAACTGCATCATAGAGTGAAACCTGTATTTTCTCAGCATCTTATTACATTGCTCATAAAAATAAGTAAACTTATGTGGTTTTGAGTCTGGGGTTTCATACTTAAAATAAAGTTCGTGGAGTCCATGTAGGAATCGGTATTATGTTTGCTGGCCATAAGTATGATACATTAACTTACCTCCTCCCTTCCCCCATATTGTTTTTTGAACATCAGGTAACCTGGAGTGATATTGCAGGTTTAGATGATGTTATTACAGATCTGAAGGACACAGTCATTTTACCTATCCAGAAGAAACATTTGTTTGAGAATTCCAGACTCTTGCAGCCACCAAAAGGTAAGGTGAAAGCATCCTAGATATAGCTCATGTGTGGTTTCTTTTATTAATACAAATTGTAATGACTACCTAGGAAAAAAATAATTTATTTAACCTTTATGCTTTCAAGATACTGTTCCAGTCAAGTTTGGTATTAGCAATGATGAGCTTTGTGTTATGGAAAAGGCTCAAATCTCAATTTAAGATTTGAAGTTTAATTCCCCAGAATGATATTTTTCTATCATCTTAATTATTAGGATTGAATTTATAGACTATCACCTCATTGTTTATTGCCCGAGGCTTTTTTCCCAGTTGTGAGATTGTTAATTTTTAGTCTTAAAAGCCAAGTTCTTTGGTCTACTTAGGCTTCTATTAACACATAATGTGGATTATTGAAGTCAATCTTTCATGTCCTACCAATCCAAATACACATTTCCGAGACATCTGACCTATGCATTATTTCTGGATTTCATTTTTTTTTCTCTTTACATTAAATTTTCTTTTGCTGTTGTCAGATACAGTTCTATGGTAGAAAATGTTTCTACACTTTGATGATGATACCAGTATGCTGACAGAAACAAAGGCCTTAAATGTGAAAACATATGGAAAGCTAATTTTGTGGGTCCCCTCCTGACTGCCCTGGTCCCAGATCTCCAATAATCCAGGCCATAAGAGAATGGAAGTATAAATATATATGAATAACTCTGGTAGTTAGTTAGATAAGTTCATTGCTAACTCAACACAACTGGAGAGAGAAAAGGTCTAAAATGTGCTCTTATTTATAGTGTTAAAAAGTTTGTGTCTCCATTGAAGTCCTTAGAGTCGCAACTGCTTTATGCTCTTGTACATGAAAGTAAAATTGGGACCTAAGTAGCTACATGGGAGAACAAAAGGATAGGGCTTATTTTCTATTGACAAGATCTCGTGCATCTTTTCTCTGTATTACATGAAAGCCGCCTTTGTATAATTACTGCATATATCTTTCAATTATCTCCTTAAAATGTTCAGTTCGTTTTCATTTGGAAATAAATGTTTTGGGTTTACACAAAATATTGTCAGCTTGTTAGGAATTCATCTTGGCTAGAAGATTGGTGTTCCTTAATAAGAGGAAGAAAGGACCTTCTGAATAGACCAACCCCCTCAATGTTACTTCTTAAGTCATGAAGATGGGAGATGAATCTCTTGAGTAATTATCCCTATGTAGATGTAGAAAACCACAAACATTTAAATTAAGAAAAATAACTCATCAGCTTCTGCAGCTGTGTTTACAGTGAATACCCATTTAAGTCTAATTAAATAAGAACCTATTTCCTACTGGAAAGTTTAAAAAATTGACTAATTTTTGAAGAAACATTTTTAGAATATGTGCTTCTAAATAATATGTATTGAATGTTTTAAAGTGCTTTTAAAGCAGCTTATGATATTTGTTCTTAACTCTTTTCAGAAAGGTAGAATGACTATAAACAAAGCCATAGCCATTGCCCCAAGTAAGCAAACTGAAAAAAATAAATTTCCTCACAAAACTTCTAATGTTTACATTTAAAATGAGCTTTTTGTATTACCTTCTTTTCTTAGTGAAGAGTTAGTGGTCTTGAATAATTTGAAATTTATTTTTTATATTAAGGCAATAATTGCAGTACGATAGTGCACACTGAGTTTGGTGGTAGTTACTGAAAGATACTTTGATGTCACCCTTTGGGAAATCTAGTTTGAATATGACTTCATACATCACTATGTTAGTCACACCAAAGTGTTTACTTTCTTCCAGTGATCTTAATATTTTATTACTGTTACTTTTTAGGAGTACTTCTCTATGGCCCTCCAGGTTGTGGTAAAACTCTGATTGCCAAAGCTACAGCAAAGGAAGCAGGTTGTCGATTTATTAATCTCCAGCCTTCAACATTGACTGACAAGTGGTATGGGGAATCTCAGAAACTAGCTGCTGCGGTCTTCTCCCTTGCTGTAAAGCTCCAACCTTCCATCATTTTTATTGATGAAATAGGTAAAATACCTGCTTTTTTTTCTTGTAGTCATAGAAAAGAAACATTAAACTTTGCATGCAAGTTGATGTGTGTGATTATATCTAATTCTCAGAAAACGTATGCTTTAGCATACAGAACAAAATGGTAATCCAACAAGATTTAATAGCATGAACTGTATTCAAGAGCATCCATGGCAAAGTAGCACATCATATTGCAGAAGTCCTGTGATAACTTTATTTAAAATTTAACTCTTATTCCTATATAATGTCTTTCTTAATGAGCCTTTCCTTAAATGACTTTCTAATACTAATAGTGTTTGTGAATTTAGAAAAAATAACATCGCGACCTGAAGTTCCTACTTTCTGAGGCTGCATCTACACTGCGCCTTTATTTCAGAATAAGCTATTCTGGAATAGCTATTCTGAAATAGCTTATTTCAAAACAGCACGTCTACACTGCAAGGAAGCCTCAAAATTAGTCTGAGGCAGGCTTCCCTAATTTAGACGTGCTATTTCGATTTAGAGCCCCCGGAGGTACTGGAGAGGAATAACATAGAATGGCCCGGTGAGGGGCTATTTTGAAATAGCAGAAGTGGAAACTACACAGTCCCTATTCCAGAATAACTATTTTGGAATAGGCATTATTCTTCATAGAATGAGGTTTACAGAAGTCAGAATAATCCTCCCGTTACTTCAAAATTATTTTAAAATAACACTATTGCTGTGTAGACTCTCGCATAGTTATTTCAGAACAACGGCTGTTATGCCGTAATAACTTTGCTGTGTAGACGTACCCGGAGGGTCAATTCTAGAAATATATGTTGGTGAGAACAGTGCTAAACCCATCTTTCTCCATGGGGATAAGTTGGATCTTTAGGAAGTTCACATTGGAGAGAAAAAGTAAGGCTCCAGGCTCCACCCCTCTTTCCTTCCCTTCCACCCCGCTGCCTCTTTCTGATAGAGGCAGCAAGTAGGGGGGGAAGTGACTAGTGGACTAGTCTGTCGACTATCCAATAAGCATTTGCTTATCGGATAATCAACTAGTCATTCCCATCCCTAGTGTATGTTATCTTCACTCTGTGCATGTATTTATGTTTTGTTTTCTTTGTTTTCGTTTAAATGAGAACGGGGAAGGAAGAAGATAATGTAAAACAAATCTGTATGTGGTTTAGCGAGAAAGAAGTTCTATTTTCTAGGAGCATGAGAATTTGTCATTCTAACTTCAAAGTCATGAATCCGTACCAAAGTGAAACAAGTACACATCAGTTAAAATTGTTTCTGGAAATGCTCTTACTAACTCTTTTGAACAATATATGCTTCTGAAGATGATTAGCAGAACTAGAATTCTGCATGAAAAGTGAGTGAGCCACTCTATATTAAACATACAAAGTAGGGATGTAAAATCCCGTTTAATCAGTTAACTGATTAAGTGGGATTCCATGGACAGGGCTGTAGGGCTGCCAGGTAACTGGTTACACGATAAGCATCGCTCTTACCGGTAAGGATGATGCTTACCATGTAACCGGTACCCATTCACATCTCTAATGCAAAGTTTCCTTTGATAACTTTGAAGCTTGTTATATTCTCACAGGGAGCACTATAGTAGTCTGCATGAGGAGCAACGATGAAAATTCATTTTTTACATATCTAAGAATGGAAAATTAAGAGCTGCCTAAGATACTACTTATATATAGGAAGTGCTAGTAAAGTAAAACATTGGCAAATACAGATTTTTCTCCTCTAGGTTTTCCACAATATTTTGTGATTATTTCATAGAGACAGTTTCATGTGAGATTTCATGTACTTGCATAATGCTTAAATAATGTAACTGAGACGATCTAACTAAAATTTCAGAGATAGTCAGCATTTTTTCCTTGGTCCTAATTTATTTTTCTTCCGTGATTACAATGTTATAAATTTGTCCTTGATAAGTATAGTAGTTGCTGTGGTTGAATGTGAAGATAAATAATTCTCATCAAATCTTTCATTAAGATTCCTTTCTACGAAGTCGTTCAAGTTCCGATCATGAAGCTACGGCTATGATGAAAGCTCAGTTCATGAGTCTGTGGGATGGTCTGGACACTGACTATACTTGCCAAGTGAGTTTAAAAAAAGAAGATGTAAACTACCATAATTATCACAGAGAAGCTTATTTTTTTTTTTCCATTTAGGAAATGACCAAAGATAACCTATTGAACAGAACAGCTGCTGGAGAAGTTGCTCTGTTTTGTTTCTGGAAAGCAAAATATGTAGGAACAAGATCCCTATGCCAATAGCTACTTTATGCATCCATGTACTGTGGACAATAGTAAATGATAGACACTTCTTAACAAGTGTTTGTTTCAATAATATGACCATAAGATTTGAGATGACTAAATTTGGAACTTTATTTCTTGAAACACAAAATCACACGAACAGTTGTTTCAGGCTAGATGTAATGGCTATGACAAATACAGACCACTGTTAGCCTGTCTAAGTGGTGAGGAAATAACCCTACATTGTTCCTTCTGAAATTCAGTTGCATGGCTCCTAAATCTTAGATCCAAGAACCTTAGTAAAATATGTAAATATTAATCCCAGTTATATCTGAACTCATTACAGAAAAGCCTAGGCATCCTCCCTACACCAGCCCAGTTGCTTCTCCCCCCCCAAAAAAGCATAACCCTTATGCCTACTGAGCGAAACCTGAAAGTACAGGAAGCTTGATATTACCAGAGCAAGAATTTTGACTCATTGCTTCATTTATCCAACCCTTCCTTTCTCAAACTTTTGGTAGGAATGGCTGCTGCTTGTAAAAAGTACTTGAGAGACTGAAATTCTGTAATCTAGAATGGTTGGAGAGGGAAGCTTGCCCCTGTCAACATGTCTTAAACTTGACTTAGAGGAATCTCCTTGCAAGGGTGTGAGGACAAATTTCTCTGTATCTGTTAAACACTTGACTTGTGTCAAAATTGCATTTAAACTGATAGTTTTTTTCTGTAGAAATCTAGGAACTGGACAGATGACTACTTGTAATAGGCCACCAAGCATTCATTGGATGCTATCTGCAGTCACTTCAAACTGGATTTAGGCTATGTCTACACTACAGAGTTTTTGCAGAAAAACAGCGCGTTTTGCTCAAGAGAATCAAAAGAAGAGAGAGGTTTTTGTACAGTTGGTATTCCTCTTTGTACAAGGAAGGAGCCTTTTTGAAAAAGAGTTCTTTCGCAAAAAGGTGTGTGTGGATGGGGAGGAGGGAATTTTTGTGCAAAAAGAGGAAAAAGCACAGGTGCCCTGGTGCCATTCTGTGCATACCAATCAGTGCTTACTTTTGAGAGAGCGTCGATGCAGTCTGGACGCTGTCTTTCACAAAAGCGCATCGCTTTTGCAGTGTGGACACGTTCTTGCGCAACAAGTTTTTGCGGAAGATCTCTTCCAACAAGCTTCTTGCGCAAAAAGCCTGCAGTGTAGATGTAGCCTTAGATTGGAATTCTAGAATTGATAAGGTTTTATTTCCCATAAAGAAGATCCTGAATTATCCAGTGCCTCAGAGTTCTCTTTTCTCTTTAAAACAAGCTTTCTGCAGGCTGTTTCACTGTGAGTTTTAACTGATTTTAGAGTTACAAACTAAAAAAAGATATAGTCAGAATGACAGTCCATTTAAAATCCAACTTCTCACACATCTTGAATATAATCAGTAACTATATAGCATAGGTTTCACCTTGTGATTCAAAGACATATAGGCTAATTATAGCTGTTGATTGTCTGCTTTGGAAGAAACAGCGTTATACAGTATGCCAATAGGATGTTTGCGCTAATAACTTCACCACACAGAACTTGAAATTTAAAGCTGAGTAACCTGATGTTCTCTTAGGCACAGATTTTTCCCATTGTTTTTAACACGATACCTCTGTAAACACGAAAGTTTCTTGCAAACCCTCAAATGAAGCATTGCTTTTCTTCAGTAAAACATGTATCTGGTCTTGTGCTTCCACAAATGAATCCAGTGTTCTGGGTCTGAAGAAGCCATCATGCTGCCTTACATACCACCTGGCTGTAGAATTTTAGGAATCTGTTATAAAATAATCTAAAGTATTTGAGAGCTATTGGATATATCCCTTTTAGTACCGTGCTCAGGCTTTCCCATATTATGCTTCACGCTGCTTAGAAAAGTCTTTCTTTAAACAATGATTTTGAAATACCCAAAGCACTTTTAAAGTTGGGAGCAAACAGTTCTACTTTCTTAAAAATATGTAATTAGAAAATGTTTAGTTGTGTTTTGTTCTAGACAAACTTCCCTTCTGATATAAAAACTGTAATGAATCTTTGCTTATTGTAAAATTCTTAACATTCTGAGGGAAAAGATGCTTATGTCTCAATATCTTAATCAACAAAACATGATGGGCAGTATGTTGTAGAGCAGGGCTACTCAACTTTGGAAGCCCCGGGGTCCACAACTTAAGTGTGATTGCATATACATGCAGAGATATATGCAAATAGCTTCTTTCACACTGAAGGGCATGAATACAGTGGGGAGGTCTAGGTTGGATATTAGGAAAAACAATTTCACTAGGAGGGTGGTGAAGTAGTGGAATGGGTTACCTAGGGAGGTGATGGAATTTCCATTCCTAGAGATTTTTAAGTCTCGGCTTGACAAATCCCTGTCTGGGATGATTTAGTTGGGATTGGTCCTGCTTTGGGCAGGGGGCTGGGCTCGATGACCTCCTGAGGTCTCTTCCAGCCCTATGATTCTGTGTATACAAAAATTAAGATAAGACTGCACAACACACAGGCCCCATGTAAGTCCATTTTGCTGATATTATTAAAATGCTATATTTACCCAATTTCCACCCACATAACAGTACTTTTAATGAGCAATGACAGTCCAAGAATTTAACTACTAAAACACATATCAACAGAAGACCATTATATTGACTACTTTTTTGTTTTGGCTCCTACCCGCGGGCCGCAAACAATCAGGCTGCAGGCTGCATGCGCCCCACAGGCCGCGTGTTGAGTAGCCCTGTTGTAGAGCATGGTTAGATGCCTTCTGTCTCAAGTGGACCTGAGAAGGAACGATATTTTGCATGATGAGCAGTCTGTTGTGTCTTACTGAGATGAAATGGTTTTTAAATTGTAGACTTAATTCAAACATCTATTTTGAAATGTGGAGAGTTTTGTATACAGCAAATGGTACATTTTCCCCTTCTGACAGAAATACAAACAGTAGTTGTATTTAGGAATTTGGAAGCTATGCGTTGTAGGGATGTTAGCTATCAGGTAATAGAATAGCCAACTAACCGTATGAATTCCTAGCAGTTAGTCGACTATTCTATAGTTCCCAGGGGCAGGGCCAGCAGCCAGTGCAGTCTGGACCCATTCTGGGGGAGCACCCTGATACCCCACTCTGTATCAGAGGCAGCAACCTGGGGTGCCAGGTGGCAGGAGCCATTCCGCAAGGGGAGCCTGTTTAAAAACCTGCTCCCCATGCACACTGGCTGCCTGCCACCCTGCGCTAAAGTAGCCTCTGTTCGTGACCAGCCCACGCCACCACAGACACAGAGCCAGGCAGCACGAGAGACGCTGCTTCCCCTGCCCCGCCTCCGCGCTGCTGCCTCTGATAGAGGCAGCAGCGTGGGACAGGTGGCACTGCAGAGATGGTGCTGGGGGGAACCGGCTTTTAAGCCAGCTCCCCCTGGCTTCTGCTCTCTCCACCCCTGCCCTCTTTTCCCCTCACTCCCTCACCCCCCCCCCCCCCCCCTTCAGAGGCAGCAAGAGGGGAGGAGAAATGTGAGTAATCAACTAAATTAACTGATAAGCCTAGGCTTATCGGTTAGTCAACTTCTCGCTTACATCCCTGATGCATTATGGCATCTTCATGATGAAGCAGGAATGGGAAGGTGAATAGCAAGGAATTATTAGTACTCCAAAACTGGTGTAGTTTGGATTGCACTGAAATGGTCTCTTCCTATGCTGACATCAGGTGGTTCAGTACAGAACAAGAAGGATCCCATTGTAGCCTGTCTTAAGAGCCCTAAAACTCCTTGAGGAAGAGAGGGAATCCTTACATAAGGGTGTCACTGGGGTTGACATCACATTTCCTGTCTTGAAAATGGAGAGAAGTCTTTTTTTGGTCATTCCTACTGTTACAACAGCTGTTCATCCACTATGTTGTAAGAAAGGTACACAGTTTCTCTAGAGACACAGAAGAGGGAAGAGCAGTTGTGGAATTTTACACTGTAATCTCTATATTAAACTTTAAAATACCTAAATTGAGCTTAGTCTGTCCCCAAGTATCCTTTTGCATGAATGGTTTATATTCGCACTTGGAAATAGATTTTTGGCCTCAGCACAAAGCAGGTAGCAGCCATAAAGCAGTTAGATCTGGTTATCTTACTTATCTTGTGCAAGGAGAATCTCCAGGTACCATAGGGCTGATTTAGTGCAGCTGCTGTCTTCCCAGAGGAAAGGTAATGTGACTAAGCCAACTGCATGCCAGGTGATTGCCTGCTTCCAGACGGGTTCCTGGGGCCAGCAGCAGAGGATTGTTATATCGTATTTCATACCTTTGACTTTTGCCAGGTACTGTCCTGCCAATTGGCTGGTCCCAGAAACAATGGGTAAATGTGGTCATCACCTCCTAATGCTGTGTTATGTGCAGATCAGAGAATTTGTCCTCTTAACTTCTTCTACCTGTGGCTCTAATAAAGATTGTTGGATCATTGATTTAATTATACTTTTGCTTAGAACATTTTGTTGAACATAAAATATTTAAATGTCTGTTTACCATCTAAGGGCACATCTACGCTATGCGGAAGATCAATGCTGCCGGGCTCAATTTTCTGAGGTTCGATTTAGTGAGTGTAGTATAGACCCACTAGATCGATCTCAAAGGGCGCTCCCATCAGCGCTGGTACTTCTGCTTCTCATGCGGAGTAAGGGAAGCTGATGGGAGCATTTGCTCCTATCGGCTTCCCACTGTGTGGATAGCATCAAAATGCAATGTAGGATACATCGACTCCAACCAGATAATTTACATAGCTGGAGTTGCGTATCTTAATTCAACCTTCTGATATGGTGGAGACTAGACCTTAGTGTCTAATAACCTGTGCCATAATATCGTGCCTCTAGGTGGCAGCACATTCTAACCTGTGAAAGCAACATAGCTCAGAGAGCATAGCTCTCAATTTGTCAAGCCAATTGTGGAGCAGAAATCCAAAATGAGGGATCTAAAATCGATGGGCATTTAGGAGTCTAAAATGATATGGGATTAATTTCTTTCACATTCATGTTTTTGTGACTGAGCACTTGCAGTGTACATAATTACAGTAACAAGTGAGAAAATGAGATGTGTGTGCTGTGGGTAAATTTGCTCATAAACTGGCAGTCAAGCTATAGTCCAGTGGTATAAATATGAATATTATGAATGCATTTTATTTTTATTACGTTATATGTAACCTTTGTAAAGATTCTTGTAGCTTCACATCCAAATAATAATACCAAAGTAGTTAGTATATTTTGGCATTTCATAATTGCCCTCTGCTATTTAATCTTTCTGTTTTTCTATATTAAGGTAATAGTGATGGGAGCTACCAATCGCCCTCAGGATCTTGACTCTGCCATTATGAGAAGAATGCCTACGAGGTTTCACATTAACCAACCAGTAAGTCATAGCAAATTATTTCAAATAATGTTGAGGAGTTTGCCTACTGTGTTAGCAATAGGTATGTACCATACCAAATAAGGGACTTATGTCTTCACTGCCCAGGCAAACAGAACCAGAGAGCATTATTAAGGTTTGTTTTTGGTTTCTCAGAAGTGCAGATAATTTTACTTTTTAGGGTGAAATTTCCCATAAGAAATTCAAGACATAAACATTTCAGCTACAACCAACTTGTAGCACCAGCAGCTTCAAAATCCTGCATTCAGTTCATGCATTCCTCCTGTAAAATAGAGTCTGTACCTGTTTTCCATTCTGCCCATCTATACCACCCATCCACACAAAGCTTAAAGAATTCATAACGGTTGTAGAATCTCCATCTTTGGAGATATTCAAGAGTGGGTGGATAAGCATCTATCAGGGATGGTCCAAATGGTACTGTATTCTACAGTCTCCCTTGGCAACTTATTCCGGTGTTTAACCACCCTGACAGTTAGGAAGTTTTTCCTAATGTCCAACCTAAACCTCCCTTGCTGCAATTTAAGCCCATTGCTTCTTATCCTATCATCAGAGGCTAAGGAGAACCATTTTTCTCCCTTCTCCTAGTAACACCCTTTTAGATACCTGAAAACAGCTATCATGTTCGTGTTCCCCCCCCCCCCCCCCCCCCAGTCTTCTCCTTTCCAAACTAAACAAGCCCAATTCTTTCAGTCTTCCTTTGTAGGTCATGTTCTCTGGACCTTCTCCAGTTTCTCCACATCTTTCTTGAAATGTGGTGTCCAGAGATGGGCACAATACTCCAACTGAGGCCTAATCAGTGCAGAGTACAGCAGAAAAATTACTTTTCATGCCTTGCTCACAAAATTCCTATTAATGCATCCCAGAGTTATGTTTGCTTTTTTTGCAACACTGTCACACTGTTGACTCATATTTAGCTTGTGGTCCACTATGACCCCTAGATCCCTTTCAGCAGTTCTCCTTCGTAGACAATCCCTTCCCATTCTGCAAAAGCGACAAGGAGGCCTGTAGCACCTTATAGACTAACAGATGTATTGGAGCATAAGCTTTCATGGGCAAAGACCCACTTCGTCAGATGCATGTCAAAGACGAAGTGGGTCTTTGCCCACGAAAGCTTATGCTCCAATACATCTGTTAGTCTGTAAGGTGCTACAGGACTCCTTGTCGCTTTTGCAGATCCAGACTAACATGGCTACCCCTCTGATTCCTTCCCATTCTGTATGTGTGAAACTGACTGTTCTTTCCTAAGTGGAGTACTTTATTAAACTTCATCCTATATACCTAAGACCATTTCTCTAGTTTGTCCAGATCATTTTGAATTATGACCCTATCCTCCAAAGCACTTGCAGCCCTTCCCAACTTGGTATCATCTGCAAACTTAAGAATAATCTCTATGCCAATATCTAAATCATTGATGAAGATACTGAACAGAACCAGTCTCAAAACAGACCCCTGTGGAATCCCACTTGTTAATGCCCTTCCAGTATGACTGGGAACCATTAATAACTAGTCTCCGAGAACAGTTATCCAGCCAGTTATGCATGCACATTATAGTGACCCCATCTAGGTTGTATTTCCCTAATTTATTGACAAAGTCATGAGAGACCATATCAAATGCTTTACCAAAGTCTAAGTATACCAGTCCACTGCTTCTCCCTTATACATAAGGCTTGATATCCTGTCAAAGAAAGCTATCAGATTGGTTTGACATGATTTGTTCTTTATAAATCTATTGGCTGTAACCTATCACCTGATTATCTTTCAGATGTTTCCCGATGAATTCCTTAATTACTTGCTCCTTTATCTTCCCTGGCACATAAGTTAAACTGACTGGTCTGTAGTTTCCTGGGTTGTTCTTATTTCCCTTTTTATAGGTGGGGTCTATATTTGCTCTTTTCAAGTCTTCTGGAATCTCTCCTGTCTTCCATGATTTTTTCAAACATGATTGCTTAAAGGCTCAGATACCTCCTCTATCCGCTCCTTGAGTATTCTAGGATGCATTTCATCAGGCCCTGGTGACTTGAAGACATCTAACTTTTCTAAATAATTTTAAACTTTTTTGTTTTCACTTCTAAATCTTCTCCATTGCCACTGGCATTCACTATATTAGGCATCCCGTCACCATAAATCTTCTTGGTGAAAACCGAAGCAAAGAAGTCGTTAAGCACCTCTGCCACTTCTAAGTTTCCTATTATTGTTTCTCCCTCTTCACTGAGCAGTCGGCCTACCCTGCCCTTGGTCTTTCTCTTGTTTCTAATATATTTGTAGAATGTTGTTTTGTTACTCTTTATGTCTCTAGCTAGATTGAGCTCGTTTTGGGCCTTCACCTTTCTAATCCTGCCCCTGCATACTTGCGTTATTTGCTTATATTCATCCTTTGTAATTTGACCTAGTTTTTACTTTTTATAGGGCTCCTTTTTGATTTTTAGACCATGAAGAGCTCCTAGTTAAGTTAAGGTGGTCTCTTGCCATAGTTCCTACTTTTCCTACACAGTGGAATAGTTTGCTTTAGAGCTCTTAATAATGTCCCATTGAAAAACTGCCAACTCTCTTCAGTCGTTTTGCTTCCCATGGGACTTTACCTACCAGATAACTGAGTTTACTAAAATCTGCCTTCCTAAAATCAATTGTTTTTATTTTACCATTCTCCCTTCTACCATTCTTAGAATCACGAACTCTATGATTTCATCATCACTTTCACCCAAGCTGTCTTCCACTTTCAAATTTTCAACAAGTTCCTCCCTATTTGTTAAAATCAAATCTAGAAAAGCTTCCCCCAGTAGCTTTCTCAGTATTCTGAAATTGTCTCCAGTACAGTCCAAGAACTTGTTGGATAATTGTGCCATGCTGTGTTATTTTCCTACCATATGTTTGGATAGTTGAAGTCCCCCATCGCCACCAAATTCTGTTCTTTTGATGATTTTATTAGTTGTTCAAAAATGCTTCATCCACATCTTCTGCCAGGTAGGTGGTCTGTAGTAGACCCTTAGCATGACATTACCCTTGTTTTTTACCCTTTTAACCTAACCAAGATTCTTAACAAGTGTGTCTCCAATGCCCATCTCAACCTCAGTCCAAGTGTATGAATTTTTAATATGTAAGGCTACACCCTCCTCCCTTTTTTCCCTGCCTATTTAGTTTCTTCCTCTGATTCCCAGTTCAAGAGAACAGTTATGCATTCACATCCTAAATACTGGGAACTAGTAACTCTCCAGGTATCTCAGAGAGGGTATCCTTACAGGTGATTCTTGAAACAAGAATAAGTGACTTACCATGGAAACTGGGGTTCTGTGAAGTGGGAAAGTGAATAAAGAGTGTGGATCCATATGGACAATCTTCTTGGTCTTGTGTAAAAGTATTCTGTGAATTAATAAAAGAAACCAAAGGATGTTTGGGGCTGTTTTACCCTTTGATTATGTCAGAACACTTTTTGGGATGATAATTGAACCTCAGTGGAGTGTACTCTGGAAAGGCCATGCTCTTTTGCCAGAGTACACTTAGCTCAAGTGTGGTTTTCAGTGTGGACGACAGTCATCTCTGAGCATCACATTTACTATGGCAAGCAGGGTGCTTATTAATCCAAAATTAACAAGGGGAATTGGCAGCTGTGAGTACTCAAGGCCATACTCTAGGTAAGAAAAAGATGTTTGTGCGGCTTGGTGAAATGGCAGGCATTGAAGCATATAATAAACTATTCAGCAATGTGCATTCAATGCATTGACTTTTTATGAATGGAAGTGGATTTAAATGGCAAAAACTTGTTCAATGGCAGGTTTTTTGGTTTTTTTTTTTTTTTTTTCAGTACTTACATTTTTGCAGTCTTGGTAAAACTGCTCAGTGCTTACCCATCTTTTGCTAATTTCATTGTAATGCATGGCTAATATTATTTAAGAAAGTTTCCCAAGTATGATATTTAGATTCAGTGTGATTTTTTTTAAATGGCATTTGCAGCAGTTGTACTTGTCCTGTGAATTATGTGATTAACAAAGTATATTAAATATATAATATCCATTTTAGATCCAGAGGGACTAGCCCTACCCTCTGTTTTAAGTAATGGATAATGAGAATTCTAAGGTGGTTACATGGGTTCAAGTCCCATTCAGGGAAGAGTAAGATCTATAGTACGTGTCACTAGTTTTTTTTCTCCTTCCATATAAACACATGAAAACCAATACATTGTTTCTGGATTCAAGGGATAAAAAGTAGACTTGATCTCTTGGTACTAAGTAGTACCATTGCCATCAGTAGCACACATGTTAGGAAACTGACCTCTAATTTCAAGGGCTCAATCTGGAGGGTTGGGCATGAGAAGGTTGTCCTTTCTGGAGAGCATGGGAGATGCAAAGTGAATATGTACCATGTGAATGATTTTAATAGGAAAAGAAATGTCCACCTGTATTATTCCCTTTCTCTTCCATGACTGAAATCTTGTTTTCATTTAAAGGCTTTGAAACAGAGAGAGGCGATTTTGAAATTGATTTTGAAAAATGAAAATGTAAGTAACTTGTTTAAAAAATATTTCTATGTATTATCACGACCATGGCTGGAACCTTCAGGGCAGTTGACAAAACATGCTTTAGAACCAACTCTTCTTTGGCAATGTATGGATTATAATCAGAAATATGCTAGTAGACAGTCTTTGTGTGCAGTGTATTTATGACTGGGAAGGGTCTGCATTTGGGTGTGACCTCAGATTTCCAAGGTAGAGTTGTCCAACAGATTAAGCATGAAACTCTCTAGAGAAATTGGATTTCTCATCTGTTTTGACAGTGATTCACTGTGTGGTTTGGAGAAAATTATATAATCTCTCTGTCAATGATATATCCTATAACTGATCTGGGAGGTAGCTATGTATGACATTACTAATTTTATCTCCAGCTTGTTGATCAGGAAGAAAAAAGGTTGCCTCACATTTATCCAATATTTTAGATGTGGTTAATGTCGCAGAGTAGAGAAGGAACAGGGAGACTTGGAACATCTGTTCTCACGCAATTTTACTACTCTTGCTGTTGATAAAAATGTAAGGCCTCCAGGCATAGAACCCTCATTATCTGAAAAGGGAGTTCTACCCACAGGAAACTCCCTTCCCAGATAATGGGAGTTCTGTGCATGGAGGACTTGAAGGGTTTAATCAGGGATGGGAAAACTTTTTGGTCTGAAGGCCACATCTTGGTATGGAAATGGTATGGTAGGTCATGAATGTGTACGAAATTGGGGGTTAGGTTGCAGGCCCTGGGGTGAGACCAGAAATGAGGTGTTCAGGGTACAGGAGGGTGTTCTGAGCTGGGATGAAGGGGTTAGAAGGTGAGAGGGAGCTCTCTGCTGGGATAAGGGATGGGGATGCTTTTGGGAGAGGGGAGCAAGGGCTCCAGCTGGGGGTGCACACTCTGGGGGCAAGGCGGGAGACGAGAGGTTTTGGGTTCAGGAGGGTGTGCTGGACTGGGATTGACGGGTTTGGAAGCTGTGAGGGGGATCAGGGCTGGGACAGGGAGTTGGAGTGGGAGGAGCCCTGAGAAGGGTACAGGATGTGGGAGGCACTTACCTGAAGCAGCTCATGCAAGCAGTGGCCTATCCCCTTCCCCCGGTTCTCATGCGGAGTTAGGGTTGTGGAGCTCTGTGTGCTGCCCTTTCTATAGGTATAGCCCTTGCAGCTCCCATTGGCTGCACTTCCTGGCCAATGGAGACCCTGGCTGCCCCTGCTTCCTGCAGCTAAGCAGTGCAAAGCTAGCCCCTGACCTTGCTCCCAAGGGGGAGCCTGAGGGAAGATTAAAAAGTCCAGTGGGCTGCATGCCACCCATGGGCCGTAGTGTGGCCACCCCTGGTTTAGACCCTCCATGTTAGTAATCTCCATAGTTCTTCGAGTGTTTGCTCATGTCCATTCCAATTAGGTGTATGCATGCCATGTGCATGGATTCCGGAGCTTTTTCCCCTAGCAGCATTAAGAGGTAGCAGGCAGGACAATTGCCCAGGGCCCCATGCCACAGGGTGCCTTATGAAGGTATGTTGCTCGGGCTTCTGCTTCATCCCAGGGCAGTCAGCCCAGGGCCCTAAATCTTCTATACTGCACCCCAGCACATAGTGGACCTGAAAACTGCTCATGGTCCTTGGGGGACCCCAACCTATACTAATTTTAGTAATAATATGAGAGTTGATCCCTATGATGACTAAGCATTAAGAAGAAAAGCATTTCATAAACTATCATGATTGCTAGCGGGTTATAGTAGAAATGTAAGGTCCTCTGGCAAAATAAGTGAGCACCAGAGATATGAAAGCAGAATTGATACTTAAAAGAAAATTGTCAGCCTATAGTAGTCCTAGAACAGTGGTTCTCTAACTTTTTTGCACGTGGACTACCTAGCTTAATGTAAACCTTTCCATGGACCACCAGTTGCTAATGGAAATTCACTGTTAATTACATAATATGCCTGCGCCATTTTGCTAGTGCTGCAGCTAGGGAGAATGGTTTAATTAAATTAAATAGATTAAGCATTTTAACTTTCTCATGTTAGTTTATCAAACTTCATTTTAAATAAACTAAAATATTAATGTATGCCCAACACAAAAGGTTTCAATTTTTTCTTTACTTATGGCAAAGGTGGGGAACCTTTCTTTGTCGGGGGCCCCTGACCCACAGAAAAATCAGTTGGGGACCACACAAGTGAGAAGCAAAAAAACTCCTCCAAAACCCTCACTGAGGTGGCCCTCAACTGAGACATCTCAGGTCTCTGGTATTCCAGCCCCACTGCTCTAGGGGAAGGGACAGAGAGGACTAAGGTTCAGGGCTTCCCATAGGACAGATTTACTTTTCTTGGGTTCTGGAATTAGTGGATTTATGGACGCCTTAGGCTCTGGGGTAAAGACAAAATGAGGGGTTCAGTGTGCGAGACAGGGCTGCAAGTGAGTGGAATAGAGATGGGGTGCAGGATCTGGGAGGGAGATGGTGTGCAGAAGGGGGAGAGGTTGTGAGGTGTGGGTGGGAGGCAGGGTGCAGAAGCAGGCTGGGAGTAGGGTGTCTGGCCAGGGGGAGGGAGCAGGAACAAGGGAGGGTGCAATGTGTGGCCAGGAGGAAGGGTGCAAGGAGCAATGGTAGATGTAGGAGCAAGGTGGGAGGTAGGTGTCTGGCTAGGAGGGAGGGTGCAGGAATGGACTGAGGGGAGGGTGCCTGGCCAGGAGGGAGGGTACTTGGCTAGCAAGGAGTTGCAGGAGGATGCTTGGGGTAGGGTGTCTGGCCGGGGCAGTAAGATGGGGGTGGAGAGTGCCTGGGGATAAAGCTGGGGGGCAGAATGGCTGAGGGGGTTCAGGGAGATAGGGGGCAAGCTGCCCCGAGAATAGGGCTGAGGTCACAGTGGCTTGGTGGGGGAGGGGTTCCAGGAAACAGGGGGTGGGGCAAAGAGGCTGGGCACAGTAAGGCATGGGTAGGTGACTGACTGACCCCAGGGTGTCCAGTCATGCTGGGGGCAGGGTCCCGTGGGAGTCCAGTCCATGACGCCCTCGGGGGGAGGGTACTGAGGCCACTCAGCCTCTCCCCCCAAACCAAGTCCTCATGGTTGCAAAGCCCCAAAGAACTCCGAGCACCCACCTGTGTACTGCAGGGTCCTCAGCCCCAGCGCCGCCTGGTCCTGCACAGCCCAGCCTGCAGCTTGCCCCGTGGGAGCAACCAAAAGACGCGCTGCTCTTACCATGGCGACTACAAGCTTGGTGAGGCCTAGGCAAGGTGGATGCCTAGCAATGGGCAGGACTTTCCCATGGAGCCGGGCAGGTGTCGCTCCTCCTTGTGTAGCTCCACAGCCCGTGATGGTGGAGGGGTGAGTTTGCTCTCATGACCGCCTTGCCCACCGGCTGGAGTTGGTGCTGCAGCTTGTGGCTGTGTGCCGACCGCAAGGGTCCAGCAGCAGCACAGACTCCCCATTGTGTAGTTAGGGGCTGTTGACCACCTGGGAGGCAGCCCTGCACTTTGAGAACCACTGTCCTAGAGGAATGTGTAGTTCTGGCTCAAACTTACTGATGATGATTTTAAGTTTGATGGATTTAGCATTGGGAAATCCTTAGAATTATAGACATTGGGGTTGGAAGGAATGTGATAAGTCATATCAAAGCGTCTAAACTTTTAGAGCAAGGTGATCTAGATACAGATTTTTCTTTGTTTTTTCCTTTTATTTGAACATATTCCTTAATGGTGACTTAATTTGCCGTATAAAGAAATTTTTTTTAAAAAATCCCCTTGCTTTTCTGATGCAGCTATGTAAAAAGATTAGCTTCTAGAAGACATCATTTTATGATGGAAAATATTTATATTTAAAGGTGAGGAATCTTGGATCATACTGGAATTATCAAGAGGGGATCAAAACTCCTGGGTTTGCTTTTTGGGTTCTACCTGACTTAGTGCATGAACTTAGACAAATTGTATTACCTCTCAATGATTCAGCTCTCTAATTTGTAACATGGATCTAATTCTTCACCACCTCTGAATAGCACTGTTAAAATTAATTGGCTTTAATGTGTTTTTGAAATTCTGTGATGAAAGGTGCCAAAAAAATATTAATGTCAGTTGCATTTTCCTAGACTTAGCCTGTGAGGTGGCAAGAATTTATTAAAATGAAACTTTTGAATGCTAAATGTACACTTTCAGATAGGGATATAATAGTGTACTCAATTAACCAGTAAGCAAAAGCTTATAGGTTAATGCTATAGACTACATGCATTTCCTCCTCCAACACCCCCCATTAAATTTTTTAGTAGGCTGGCCAGCAGCCTGACTCAGTCCTAGCAGGCAGCCTGGCTCAGTTCCGGCTCACACCAGGTCCAGGAGCTCAGATGCCCTCCAGACAGGGGCTGCTGCCTCTGTATCAGAAGGGGGCAACAGGCAGCTGGTCCACGTGGGTAGCTGGCTTTTAAACTGGCTTCCTTCATGGATCAGCTCCCGCCTGGCACCCCACGCTGCTGCCTCTGATACAGAGGCATCAGTACAGTGGCAGGGGGCTCCTCGGAAGTGGGGTCATAGTGTACAGGCTGCTGGCCCCATCCCCAGGTACTATAGAATAGTCAACTAATCTGTAAGGATTCATTAGGTTACTTGACTATTCAATTAATCGATATTTAACATCCCTACTTTGAGATCATGTCTGAGAAATAAGTTCCTGTGTTGAAAGACAACATGTACTAAAGCAAAACAACACTTATAGGCCTATCTCTAGGTATCGGTTTGCATTATCTACACATACAAAAGGACCTGAGTGCACTAGGTACCATTTAGGACCAGCCCCTTGTAAGGAAAGGGTAATGTTGGAGGGGATGTGTATGGAACTTGATCTTAATTCCTGTGATCGCATTTTTATCAACTAGTAGTTACAAGATGCTAAGTCATGTTTAACCCTGAGCTGATACTTACACCTCTTCACTTGACATAATTTGCTAGTAAAGAAAAGCTCTAAAAGTGTCATAGAAGCTCCTTCAAGATTTTGTGCTGGGGGCAGGGGTGTACAGGCGAAATGAAATATAATAAGGAAATTTTATTGCCTTCTAATGTCTGCCAGTTCCTTTTAACATCTATAAAGTTTTGCTAGTGAAACAATTTTTCTGATCACCTGTTATTTCCCAGGTATAGGGTAATTGTCTTACGTTGTGAATCCTTTTAGTACTTTTTAGTTCCTGAAAGGTAGAACCTTGATTTAAATCTAAGGACAATAATAATTTTCCACAGTGACTTTATTTTCTATATTTAGTAGTTTTTTAGTAGAATATCTTGCTCGCCAGTTTTCATATTTGCTTTATTTTCTGTTAGGTGGACAGGCATGTGGACCTCCTGCAAATTGCTAAAGACACTGATGGATTTTCAGGAAGCGATTTGAAAGAAATGTGTCGTGATGCAGCACTCCTGTGTGTCAGGGAATATGTTAATGCTACACATGAAGAAAGGTGCTTGTTATTTGTATTATGGTTGCCAAACTGAGGCTGAGCCCCCTTTGTGTTAGACACTGTACAACTAATTTTAAATAAGGAGCTTTAAAAACTAAAATAAAGAATCTAGTAGTGGTTTATGTCTACACCAATCCTTACTAGACAGCCAAAAAAAAAAAAAAAAAATCCAGTGAATAAATCACTTCATTTTGATTATTGATGCAATCAGGATTTTGTTGAAAATAGTTTCTGTACTATAGGGAAATATTGTGGTAAAAGGTACACTGCATCTTGTGTGTTTAACTTCATTGATTTTTTTTAATGGAACTGTTCATATTCATAAAGTTACACTTTGTATTATGTTTTCAGGTTTCCCTCTGTAATCATAAAACCCATAAATGGGACTACTTGGATTATTCAGTATATCTTCTGTAGGTTCCTTTCATGTACCCCCTGCCTCTTCCAAAGTGCTAAACCATAAATTTTAATGTAAAGGCTCCACAACATCTGTTACAGGATCACTGCCCTCAAGCTCACCTTTTTGTGCTCTTAAATTCAAAGTGAAAGTGAACTTTTCCATAAATATCAAAACCACAAATGAGTGAACATGAAATAGTGCCCAGCTTCCTTATTATTTAACTGTAGCTGCTGCCGGGGGGGGACGGGCAGGGGGGAGAGGCCTGCCATGAAGCAGCCTTAGCCTGTGGCAGACCCAGGATCGCTGGTGGCAGAAGCTGCTCCTCATCCCACAGAGTAGCCTCTGCCTAGGGTGAGCCAGGGCCCTCTGTTGGCAGAAGCTGCTCCAGCAGCATCCCCATCCAGGACCCCTGTCATGACCATGAGGGATGGGCAGCAGCCTGGGGACTAAGGGCTTAACTGTACCTAAGCCAGATAGCAGTCAGCCAATAAAAATGCAGATAGGGATTTCAAACTGGGACAAAGGAATTTTTGGTTTTTCCCTCCTTTGTCCCTGGGCAGTTTCTCTCCAGATACTGAGGGAGACAGACAACCCCCATGGACAGGGGCTGCTGGACCCGGAGTGAGCCAGGACTGAGCAAGCCTGCTCACACTGGGTGTGGAACCTACCCCTGCTGAGTGCCATCCCTTTATCAACTAATCGTGTAGTCAATAAAAATTCTGTCAACTACACAATTAGTGAAATACCAGCTTCTTAACATCCCTAGTCACGTCCTGGGTTTGTGTTCTATGCTGCTGTTTAGCTCTAATTTACCCCTAAATGTCTTCTAAGAGCCAAGTAAGCAGTGGAAGGTGTTGGCAATGGTGCTAGACAATATTGCCCTCGCATGGTTCGGCAAATTCTCTGGTTCAGCACTGGTCAGTTTCCCAGGGTGCTGGACTAGAGAGGTTCAACCTGTACATGATGTATTTAGTGTTCTGTAGTTTCTGCCATAGTGTATTTGAGGATTATTTTAAACCATATAGTTAGTTGTAGCTCACAAAAGCTGATGCGCTAATACCCTAATACATTTTAATGTCTTTAAAGTGCCACCAGAATCCTTGTTGTTTTTTAGATTAATTATGTAACATTGGAATCGCTGTGTTTTGTTTTTTATTTTGTTTTTAGCCATGATGAAGATGAAATTCGGCCAGTGCAACAGCAAGATCTGCACAAGGCAATTGAGAAGATGAGGAAGTCAAAAGATGCAACGCTTCAGAATGTTTTGATGCATGTTAGTTTAGACTAAGACTAAACAGTGTGTTTCCAGTTTCTGATGTGGCCTAGTTGACTTGTGCTGTAATCAGTTGAAAAAGGAATGTGGGAGAGGGAAATTCTTTCAATAAGGGAGTTAAATGTTTCATTTCTAGAGGATTTTTATACACTGAATTCTAAGTTATTGAAATCTGATAATCTTAAAGAAATAGTTGTGGTCTACAGATCATGAAGTGGATCAATATAGTCCAGTCCCAGAGTAAATGCTTGTGATTTGTCCAATTACCAATATGTCGTAGCAGCCTTAAAGCAGATTCTAATGTGATGCATGTTTTGAAGGGCAACGAGACATGGAAATAATTGAATTCCAATTCATATACATAAATACGAACATGTGTGTGTTTATATTAAATGTATATATCCACACTTTTATATATAGACATAATCTGTAGATAATTGAATATGGAAACTTTTTTTATTTACTGAAAAACTAAATCAGAAGATGTATAGATTTAAAAAAAACTGTTCAGTGCACATTTACTTTTTTTTTTTTTTTTTTAAAGCAACTCCTGGAAAAGGCAGAAATTCTGCTGGAATTGAGATTTTTATTTTACCATTTTGAAGTATTGGTGACTTTCACATTAATGTTTGAAGTCCACATTCAGTAGAAGTAGCAAATGAATACATAAATGAATATTTTTTATTTTATATGAAATTCTGCTATTTGGCTTTTTTTTGGTTGTTAATGCTGTTTTTACATCTTTCCTCTGAGTTGAATAAATAACTACAGTAGAACTTTGCTAACTGGTCTTTCATTAAACCCTCCATGTTATAATTCCCTAAAATTATCCCTCTGATTTATTTAACATTAGTCACAGGTTACATTATGACTTCATTTTTTTGAGAATATATATGGCAACATATTTACACAGTGCTATGAATTATCACAAGTTTCATTTCAACATGGAGGGGAAAATATATTTTGTGGTGTTTTGCTCAGTTTCTTCACGTACTAATTTGAAAAGCTGAGAGTCTATCTGGATCTTAGCAATGTTCTACTGTATTTGTTGGCAACAGTTGAACAAATTTATATAATCTTTAAAATAAGAGATTGATAATGAAGATGTAAATCTTTTCCAAACTTAATATTGTTTTATTATATAACTTTATTTTTAAAAGAACTATGAATTATGCTCTAATCAAATGCATATATACTTCCTAACCTAAATGCCAGGAATATTCAGACCAAAGTATCTTATGTACAGGCAGCATATGCTAATAAGAAGGTTGAATAAGCATTGAAAAGCAAGTTAAAAATAAGATGAACTTTGAACCAGCCATCCTAGCATATAAAATGGAAATTCTATCAAGTTTATAACCACTGTATTATAATATGTAAAGTCCCTTTTTCTGAGTACTTCAGTTAACTGTTTATCAGCTGTTCAAAAGATGTTGTTTTGACTCAGCAACTTGTCTTCCCTCCCTCATAAAGATTACCTTGTTCGTACCAAATGTTGGTTTCCTTTTTGATACTGAAAGCTCTAAGTTAAATACACATACCTTTCATTTGTAGTGGAAAAGTGAAATGAGATTATGCCACAGTAAAGACCACTAATTGGAGAGATTTGACATTTTAATCCCAAATATTTCAACTATAGAAAAGTCGAACATAAACTGTAATTGAGGAGACTCCAATATCATACAGGATTGTAGCCTTTTAAAAGAAGAAAAATAACAGTCCTTGGAAAATAACAGAACCAGCAAGAAAGAACTTATAAATAGCTGGAGGAAAAGAAGCAAGGATTTATCAGGAACAAATAACAGGCAAATTTAGTTCTTGAATTTTTATGAAATTTGAGGAAAATGCAGCAAAGGTTCTAGTAAAGCATTAGGTACTATTCTCCCACCATCATCTTGCACACAGTAGCACTCAGCATATTAAAATTAACTTCTATGTTTTATAATCAGTTTAAATTGCATGTATTATGACCACCTATTGCTAAATGTAGATAGGAAAATTCAGTATGTAAGTTTATACATAAGCAATCCATTTTAGCAAAGTGCTTAAGTACCTACTTAGCCTTAAATCTTAGGATAGTCTAATTGAAATCAATGGGACTGCTCACTTTTATATGCTTTTGCTGAACCAGGGCCTTTCAGACCCAGTGGTCTCTTTCCTCTCTCTCTCTCTCTCTCCAAACATCATACTACCTTTTCTGTCTGATGCATCATATGTGTTTGATTTCATTTACATCTCTTCCTATTCTAGTCAGTAATGATTCAAGCTGCAGTAGTCTGGGCAAAAAGGCTGATCAAATGATCCAGTTTGGGAGGAAATCCTGCTGTTATCTACTCATGTGGTCCTTGCTGTTCAGTGAAGGATAGATTGTCAGTGGTTTTCAACCTTTGTTCCATTTGCTGACCCCCTGAAATCTAAAATGGTAATACGGACTCCTTTGGAAACCTTAGACTTGACTTGTTGACCTTGTGGGCCTCCTGGACCATAGGGGTCAGACACCTTGATACAGTTTTCTGAAGAACACCACTTGACTTGCCCTTCTGCTATTTAAGACTCTGTCAGAGCAAGCTTGAAGTTCAACTTTTTCCTCCAGTGCATGGGAGTACAAATAGGGACAATTCACCCACACTTGATATACGAATAAGCAGGGGATCATGGTGCCTGAAGTGTTATCAACAAAACTCACATAGCAGGACTTCTGAAAATTTGGTCTATGTGGTGCTGACTAGTACTTCATCATCTGGCCTTGAGTATGTATTAATAAGAGTATTCTTATGAGTATGTATGAACAAAGCACAAGTAGACTGTGCATGCTGCCTCTAGAGAGCCAGATGGGCTTGTTCGTATAATGAGAACAGATGAGCAATTAAAATGGTACTGGGCACAGTGGCAATATAATACATTAGTGCATACTTGACTGCCTCAACTCCTCTCTCAAGACAAGGTCAAGCAAGCAGTCAGGAAGGGCAAAGGGGTTGGGGGAAGTTATACAACACAAAAAGTTAAAGAAATGGCTGTCTCTCCCCCCCTCCCCTGATATGAAAAGTGGGACAAAGATCCCAAACCCATAATCAAAGTTCCCTCTAATTTTTCCATCCATGTCCAGAATAAATTTTATGTGCACTGAGGCATAGGTGGATATGCACCACCAATAGAAACACATACTGCTGGCTGTGGGCACTCTGCTAATCAGCTGGGTGGAATTTCAATCTCTCCTGGGTGGCCACCCGAATGCACAGTTTACAAGGAACATTAGCTACATCCCAACCCCCCTAAAAATGGAACATGACCATA
The DNA here is from genome assembly GCA_019425775.1 of Rafetus swinhoei. Taxonomy (NCBI): domain Eukaryota; kingdom Metazoa; phylum Chordata; order Testudines; family Trionychidae; genus Rafetus; species Rafetus swinhoei. The sequence goes on from CM033447.1 coordinate 37,518,000, forward strand.
ATTTATAAAGGAATAGGACAAAGGGCATGCATTTTAGGTATTATGTTTGCTAAGGAGTGAAAAATGAGACACAGGGAAACAAGACTGCGGCATCAAGAATTATGAAAGACATGCTTGCTGGCATTTTGGTCTTCTGCTTTGGCTGCATGTCAAGAAGCAGAGGAGAGGGTGAAGGGAAAGCCCTCAAACAAGAAAGTTTACATTGCACTTCTCAATGAGCTAGACTGCAAGTCCTGTGTGACTGGGTGGGATTTTTCCCTACCAAGCTGTGAGGGAAAATGCCACATAGAATTGCTGCACTCAGCAGCTCCTTGTCTTTCCATGCCTGCAGTGGAGTTGTGACATTAGAGCTTCCTCGTGTGTGCCCATAAATAATGATGTTCTTGCAACCACATTCAGCCTTCATAAGTGTGGGTAAGTGCTTGCAACTGGTCAGTTTATTCCATAGGGTAGAGATACTTTTGTATTCCTCACTACCTCTACACATACACCAGCATCTGCGCATAATGCTTTCTACCATACCTGGTCGGCCAGGAGAATCTGTTCTCTCCTGGGTAGCAGGGATGCTAGCAAATGTTTATTTTTGTAAACATGTAATTGCTGAGGCAGCAGTGAGGGGGGAGGTGGCTCCCTGGAGCCGGTACGTGCAGATGGCTTGAAAGCCAGCTTCCCACGTGTCCTGAATGCCTCCGCTGCTGCTGCCTTTCAAGCTGGCTCCCCACAAGCACCAGCTCCTGCCTGCCCTCCTCCCCCCGCACTTCTGCCTCTGTGCAAGACAGTGGGAGGTGGTGGTGTAGGCAGCTCCGCAGGAGCCAGCACATGCAGGAAGCTGGCTCCCCACCGGCACCCGCTCCTGCCTCCTCCCTTCACCCCGCTCCCCCATACCTTGCTGCCTCTAATACAGGGTACATGTAGTCATCAGGATTAACTGATAAGTCCAGGCTAACATCTCTACTGGGCAGATGATGGCCTTGACTCAGTTATATGCACTGTCATCACTTCCTCTTTGGATTACAGCAATATATTACAGCTGGCGATGAAGCCTTTGGGAAACTCTAACTAGTACACACTGCTGCAGAGTAACTCATTAATGCTGGCTCCCATAAGCCTATGAAACCTGGCCTCTGCTCTCCTCTCATAAAATACTAAGTTCAAGGTTTCCGTCCTTATCTTCAGTTTGCTCACAGTGGCTTGACCCTGGATATTTAAAGGTGCAAGAAGCTTCAGGAGTACTGTAGTCTACATCTGTTCCTTAGCCAGCTCATGCACACAAGAGACAGCTTTCTCAGGGGCCTGTCCTAGACTGGAATGAATTCTCATAAATACTAAAGCTTCAGAGGAGTAGCCGAGTTAGTCTGTACCAGGAAAAACATAAAAAAACAACAAATAGGCTAGTAGGTAAATAGTCTAAATACTAAAGACCATCACAAACCTCACTACCTTCTGCTCTAAGTTCAAGGTGCACCACTTCACATGACCATTTTTGACCTGCCTCTTCTGACACACACAGCAATATGTGTATATTAAAAACAGTAAAAAGTTAAAACTACATTAACACTATGCAGCACACACAATTCTGCCTAACTGCTTGGTAAAGGATGAGAGTGAGAACAAACCACACGTGACAGATATTGGTTACATTATTTAACGTAGCACAGGAAGGTGCTTAGAAAAGTGAGGGAGTTGGCATAAGACCCTCACTAGAATCCCACTTACTTGATTGCTTCAACTGGGTGGTAGCAATTTTTTCACACTAACCATTTCTACATGAGTGGGACTAAGATTTCCACTGCTCCATTTTATTCCTGCTTTACAAAGATGTAGGTGCTTGGGGTAGAGGCTGAAAACTGGCAAACCATATAACCCCAAATTCTTTTTTTTATATATTGGCTGTGGGACGAATGTAGTCAGTGTGGCCTATGTAAGAGGTATTTTGTGAGTAAAATGCCTGCATAACTATGTTAATCTTCATGTTGGAACCATGCTATAAGAGTAACAAGCAGGATAGTGTAGGAAACTGTTACAGAACTATCTGCTGGCATTGATCCAGTAAGATTTTAGCATTGTTTCAGTGGCTACTCTCCCGTGCTTGCCAAACACTAGTGATTAGAAGGCTGGGAGTAGCAGAGAACCCATGTAAATTGAATGCTGACGATCTGCATTACCTTACAGGATGTGAATATATTTCAGAAAGCCATTGGGTCCTTATCCCTCTGAGTTTAGTATTGAATAAAAGATTGTAAAAAATCCACAGAATGCAAATATTTATACATGGAAATATATATTTGTACTAAAAGTGAATGTTTAACAACAGAGTATCAACATTAAGAATATATTATGAATTACGAGACACATCAGTCAAGGCACAAATTCCAGTCTCTTGTCTTTAATAAATAGACTACAAAAATATTAATGAATGAACTCTAGTCAGAAGTAATCAATATTCTAAACTATTTAAAGGAATAATACATTTATGTTTTGCTGTAACCATTTGGGTGTACTGCTTTTTCATAGGCTACTTCATTGTTTTATGGTTAAAAATGCAGTACTGCTATTTAAAACATCAAATATTTATTATAAGTCACAGTATTAATTTTGTCATTCAGATTCCTGCCAGAGGGCCTGAATATAAAAGGCACTTTTCATATATTTTTAGCTTCTAGTATTACATTTGTCACATTTAATTTCTTCAGACAAATACAATTTTTGGTTCCTTACTCTAGATTTTTAAAAGCAATAAGGATCTGGAAACATTTGAAAAGTAAAATTCTTTAAAATAACATTTTGAATTGCTTTCTTAATTATGTACATTGCTCAATGGCTACAGCAAAACAATTTCATTTGATTTATATACTTTACTAAACTAAATTACAAGCAGAAGCATGATTGTTTTACTATGAGTAGATCTTCTTATAATTCAAACTGCAAAATGAGAAGAATGCTATTAATTTCATTTTCAATACCTTTTGACCAGTTTTTGGATACCCATTGAAGTAGTCTGACAAGCATATATGATCACAGACTGAAATCATTTATATTAATTCCCACAATAACTGTGTATCCATTCCCTAGAAAATGAATAATACAATATCATGTTCATAGAGGTAACAAGAACCTACAAATCTCCAGTGAATACCAACCATTACTTCAGCAGTTCTCATAAGCTTTCTTCTTCCTACAAGCCCATGAAAGTAAATAAGTTTTGGATACTGTTCTAAGCTTTGGATTTATTTCATCCACTAGGGAAGCAGTGAATTAAGAAGCCTAAGGCCCCATTAGGGTTACCAGGTAGTCATAAAAAAATACCAGACACACTTCATCGGGCCGGGACGGGGGAGGGACCAGCCGGGAGGGGAGCGGGGCTGGCCGGGAGGAAGGGCGGGACCGGGAGGAAGGGGGAGGCGGGAGGCAGAGCTGATAGGGAGGCAGCGGGGCTGGCCGGGGGAGATGGGGGCCGACAGGAAGCAGGACTGGTCGGTGGGGAGGGGGAGGCAGAGCAGGGCTGGCCGGGGATATCGGGGGGAGAGGGGGCGGCTGGCGGGAGCGGGGCTGGCCGGAGGAGCTCAGGAGTAGGAGGGACGAACTGACCACCGGAAGCAGGGCTGGCGGGGGGTGCAGTGGAGCTGGCCGGTGAAGATCCAGAGCAAGAACCGGCCAGCAGGAGGCAGAGCTGGTGGCGGGGGTTGGGTGCAGCGGGGCTGGCCGCTGAAGATCGTGAGGAAAAGTGGGGGAGAACCAACCGGCTGGCCGGAGGGGAAGCGAATCGGTGGCGGGGAGCGGGACTGACATGGGCACGTGCACATCCCAGGGCGCTCCTGTCCCGCGCAGGGTCCAGGCGAAGCGCAAGTCAGTCCGGCTGCGGCTCCACCACGCGCTTGACCAGCGCACAGGAGCATGGACCAGGCTGCCCCTCCTCCTCACACACAACCAGGGCTTCCAGCGCCAACTGCACCCTGCCTCCCAGCCACTCTCCCGGCCCCCGCCAGGCTTCCGTCCAGGGCCCAGAAAATACCAGACATTGCACATGTCCGGTATTTTCTGGATTTTTTTTACCGGACAGAGGGCCCAAAAAACCGGACTGTCCAGTAGAAAACTGGACACCTGGTAACCCTAGGCCCCATACAGTCAACCTGTTAACAATTCCTTCTCTTTTAGACTGAGGGGTCTTCTGCTGATTACAAATATGGTAATAAGATGCAGGAAAGAGAGGTGACTTATCACATAGGGAGATCCAAGCTAATAAGGGCTTGCTATATCAAAGCCAACAACTTTAACATCCCCAGAAACACCAACTCATCTAATGCAGATTGGAAGACTAGTATAGCATGTGCATGGTGAGCCTGTTTTCCAGTAATCAGTCACATCGTGCACTAGCATACATTTCCTGATGGATTTATGATGCAGCTCTCAGAAGTTTTCACTTTAGTAATCACAAAGTGGCAAACAATTGGCCACAGTAGCCAAACCCATGTCAAAAGGAAACTGTTGCAACTTCCTGACCATGTGCAAATGGAGAAGGGGAAAAAATGCATGCCAGTCTAATAGCACCTGGAGATCCTAACCTTCCTCCCACATTACTCAAGTAATAAAGGGAACACTCAGGCTATGTCTAGACTGTGGCGCTATTTCAGGATACCAGAAGTGTCCCGAAATAGCTATTTTGCATCTTTGGAGCGCACCCGTTATTTATTTCAAATTAATGGGTGCACTATTCCGACATCCCTGTAATCCTCGTTCCATGAGGGTTAAGGGACATTTCGGAATCACACTTTATTCAAAATGTGGTGCTGTGTAGACAACACCAAATTTCAAAATAAGCTATTTCAAGATAAGATGCAGTGTAGATGCACCCTCTCTCTCCATTAACGAGGCACATACCATTCACCATTTTTTCCCATCTGCCATCTTCACTACTATTCTTTCTAGACAGAGCTTCAGCCAGCTGTCCCTCACCTATGCCCCAGTCCGGGGGTGGGCAATAATTTTTAATGGGGGGCCACTCCAAGATTTTGGAAAGTGCTCAAGGGCCGCATTTCTACTGAAGAGGTTTGGGGTCTGGAACAGAGGTTGGGTGCAGAAGGGAGTTTGGGGTAGGAGACTGAGGTGCAGGAGAGGGTATGGAGTCTGAGAGGGAGTTTGGGTGAAGGAGGGGGTTGTGATCTGTGGCAGAGGCTTGGAGTGCAGGGTCCAGGAGGGAGTATGGGTGTAGAAGAGGATTCTGGCCTGAGGGAGGTCTCTAGTAGGGGTGCAGGGTCTGGGAGGGAGTTGTGACTTGAGGGAAGGGGTGCAGAGGGTTTGGGTGATGACATGGGGCAGGAGAATGAGGTGCAGGATCAGGGAGGGGGTATGGGTGCCAGAGAGATTCTGACCTGGGGAAAGGGTGTAGAAGAAGGTGCAGGGTCTGGGAGGGATTTGTGACCGGGTGAAAAGGGTACAGAGAGTTTGGGTGGTGGCCTGGGTCAGGTAGTTGGTCAGGGAGCAGAGAGAGAGAAGGGGCACCAGAAGCAGGCTCTGGCTGGGAGATGCTTACCTAGGCAGCTTCCAGTCAGCAGCCCTGCAGGAACCTGAAGGCTAAAATCTCGCAAGCTGTTCCATGTGGTCTGCTCTGGGTAGGGTGAAGGCCGGGGGAGGGAGGAAGGAGGCTTCACTGTCTGTCCCTGCCACCAGCAAAATATCTCAGCTGCTATTGATCAGAAACTGGCCAATGGGAGCTTAGAGATTTTGCTGGGGGGGGACGACACAGAGCATAACACCTCCCTCCTCGCACCCAGAATAGAGCAGTTACATTTTAAGCGGCGGCTGCCGCTGCGCTATACTTAAGGGTCCCACCAAGGCAGCCTCAGGCTGGATCCGATGGCTAGGTGGGCCGAATCCAGCCCACTGGCAGCCTCTTGATCACCCCTGCCTCAGTCTCTGGCAGACATTATGGGCATGAAACTGATGGGAGACTCTTCATCCATGCTCTCTTAATGCACATCCTGCAGGGGCTTACTGCAGGTACAGCAGATATGCTTAATTTGACCAACATTTAAAATGTTTAAAGCTAACCTTTCTGAAGGGTGAAATGGGGAAGAGCTGTCCGTTCTGTATGGAAAGTATAAGCAAGGGAATGTGTTAAACCTGAGCTCTGTAATTTTTACTGTATAGCAAAGTAGTTTTTCTAGCTTTCTCAGTGACACCTTTCCTAAATCCTGGGAGCCAAAACAGCCTTTCAGGAACAGGTTGTGGCCAACTATGACCAGTATAAATCAGAAATAACACCACTCTACTCAGTGGAATTACACTGGTATAAAACAGAGGAAGTGAGAGGAATCTAATCTGCTAGTACAGCTTCCTGCAGCCAAAGCAAGCCAGCTCCCCCTCAGTTCTGGGTGGGGAGGGAAAGTGCCACTGGAAGCCCTCAATGTAGGACTCAAAAAGGGTAAAGCACCACTTCTCCCATCCTCATCATGGCACTCAAGCTGGGCAGCTTTACAGTGTGTCATTTATCTAAAAAGCTGAACATGAAGCTGCAATAAAGCTTCATTCATTTTCTTGACTGAAAAGTCCAAGTTTAAGTAAGAGCAAGCAAGAGGCATTAGCAAGAGTAGTGGACAACAGAAACCCATGTAGTGTACTAAAGAAAATCCTTCTGCCTATTCCAAAACATGGACATCTTAAGTAATAAGGAAAATACAGTAAATAATTTATTTTCTATTTTCTGTTTGTAACTGATTTAAAGAGCATAAGGGATACATAATTATGTCATGGCAATAAGGTCAAACTGCACTTCTGGTGGTTGTTGTACCACTACTATGACATCACTAAAGATGTCCAACTAGCCAGTCCTAACGTTGCTTTGGAAAATGTCATATAGAGCCATATTCTTCTATAAATAACAGACCTGCTGCTATTCCCTTTGAGGTTGAAAGGAAAATTCTCAATATTTTAGGGCATGTCTACACTAGGAAATTATTTCAAAATAACTACATTCGAAATAACAACTCCCAAAATAACTATTTCGAAATAAGCTTATTTCCCGAGGAAGGCAGGAGTACAGATTTTGAAATAACCAGCCTCTTATTTCAAAATAATGGGCTTTTTATAGTGTGGACGCTCCACTTACTATTTCAGAATAAGGGGGGTTATTTCGAAATATCTCCCTAGTGTAGACCAAGGCTAAGTGGGTAAAGGCCAGGCCAAAGTACATTCAAAAACAGTTTGACCCTGTTCTGTCCTACCATTAGGATATTGAAAATGCAAAGTAAGTGATCATTAATACAGTAAATCAATCAGTTAGTGCTCACTCTTAATGCCAATATTTTTGAGGGAAAGTAGAATTAATTATTTTTTTCCAATGATTTGTAGTATTCAGTTAAGACTTTCCAAGCTTTTGGAGCCATGAACCCATCAGGTGGATTTTCACCTTCCCGAGCAAGCTTTCTCATGCGTGTTCCAGAGATGAAGTCAAATTCTTCGTGCCTAACACAGAACAGACATATGGATGAAATCAGAACATTTAATCCACCTAAAATGCATCAAAGACAAATCTTTTCAAATTTATTTTTTCTGTTATCCCCAGAATTTATTCTGAAAATCGGTCAATTGACCTCTTCATTAACTTTATAAACACTATTGCACAAATCTTTATCTTCATGTGCAAATTCACCAGCAGCAGCAAGAAGCAATTGGACCACTATCAAAAAAGCTCCAATAATACAATATAATAGTGAAAATAAATATAAAATACTTTTCTAAAAATAAAGAAGAATATTTCCACTGTTGTTTCCTAAGTATTAATTTCTTAACTTCCCTGGTGAAGATCAAGCACGGTGTTAGTTTCACATGCACTAATTACTTTGTCTTGGGTGTTGGCAGGTGAACAGATTCCTTACCTAGGACTTTTCATCCCTTAGTTCTTTTATTTAATTTACAACCAACTTATCAATAGCAAAACAAAAGTTTTCCTTTCTTCTGCTAAGAAACATTTAATATATTAAATACACAGGCTACTTCAAAGCAAGTTATCATTCACTGTGTTACCTTTCTGGATTGTAGAATATCATGGCCTTTTTTACTTTATTGTATGCTGCGACTCTAAAGGGAATGATTTCCACAGAGGCCAGTCCTGGTGCCATGCTAAGGACCTTTCCTCCTTGTGTGGGCTCATACAAATCTTTCTTGGTCTCTGGATGGGGCATACCAGCAGGGTCTCGGCCCACGATGTAGAAACCGGCTCCCGCAATCATTCGAGCCCTACAGTGCCACTGAACCTGTGACGATACAACCCAAACTCCATTATTGGTGCAGTTTTTGTCTTTTAAACATTAATATGAAATGTTTAAAAGTTAGGCAATGTCTTTATTTGTACAGCATGAAAAGAATAACACTCTTCAGCAGACTGTTTGTTGTTTCTGATTATTGATTTATCTACTTCACTGTCTTCTACCATTGCTTTCACTTCCTCCGCATCAATAAAATGAAACTGGACTAAAAGAGTGCATCTATACTGCACCTGTAGCTCAAAATAAGCTACGCAATTTGCGCTACGCAAATCCCATAGCTTATTTCAAGTCAATTTCGAAATAGCTTATTTTGAAATTTGGTGCTGTCTACACAGCACTTATTTAGAAATAAATCACTATTCCAAAATGTCCCTTATTCCTCATGGAATGAGGTTTACAGGGATGTCAGACTAGCGAGACCTTTACATTTCGAAATAATGGCGCACTCTAAAGACATGGAATAGCTATTTCAGGATACTTCCAGTATCCTGAAATAGTGCCGCAGTGTAGATGTGGCCAAATTGAGCAAAGGAAGCATCAAGTGGAAACTGCAGCGAGGGAAACTTTTGTTCTGTTTTTACAGCTGTAAGAGTTTATGAGGTCATTTGCTCTCTGATCCAGAAGTGAAATAATTCCTGAAAACTGAGAGGCCATAACCAAAGAAAGCTGTAAAGTGAACACACTTCAAGTCTCTTTATTTACTAATAGTTGAATATATGCCATAACTTAAGTATGGCTGACTGGCTAATTGGAGCCTCTGGGGAAATGGGAAAGAGTAGGGCATCCTTAATTACTATAATATTAATTCCTCTCTCTATTAGGGCCACTAAGAACTTCCATAATCTTGGTTGCATGTGGGAGCTGCCCCAGCTTCTCTAAGAGGTCAGAGAGACCATCCCAGGCCTAGAGGTGCCAAGATAAAGTAAAGCTATCAGAACACCTCAGTCTCTCTTGGGTTGGAATCTCACCTTTTAAAAATTTGAACCCTGGCTAATGTGATGATACAAGAAAGGCGCATTCATGCGAAGAACATTGAAGGAAATATGTAAACGTACTGTATGACATTAAAAAGTCTCTCATCCACTGATGCTTTGGAGTAACGCACAGGTTTTCAAAGAGGAACAGGACAATTTTATCACTTAGGAAGTCTGCTTTTTTAATTATTTTGGTAAAAATTTGTATTTTTATTTGTATCAAATGCAGCTACAACACAGACCAGCACAAGTGAGGGAAAATGTATGTAACTAAATAAAAATGATTGCCAATAAAAATGGCTCTAATGTGCTCCCTGTTTTTCAATCATATGTGTTTAGGTTATGTCCAAAATCAAGATTACCAGGTTATAGACCCAGTATAGCAAAATCTAATCAAATGATGTATGAAGCCAAATATACAAATATTTCTGGACTTTTTCAGATACTGGTCTGATCTTTTAATCCTGTCAATTAGCAAATCTTATCAGACTTGGACTGTAAATAAAAGTGATATGGAATCTATTGATTAAGAATTAATATGGAATCTCAGATGTCATTTCTAAGTCACATCTCTGAATAAAGCCTTATTTAAAATTCTGTGAATATTGCAGGGTGTTGGTTGGTACTTAAAAATACATTACCTCTGTTGGACCCGCATATAACATGGGTGAGGGGAAGATTGCAACAACAGTTGACTTTGGGTCTAGGACATGTTCCTCAAGCACAGCTGCATGCTGCTTCATTCGCCACTCTAGTGGTACATCGTCGTCTTTGGTCCAGCCTCCTAGAGGATGCAGCAGAAGCACAGGATGTTTGTAGCCTCTTTTCAGAAGATGGCGTTTGGTGTCCTGCATAAGCAGAGCATGCCCATTGTGCACAGGGTTGCGCAACTGAAATGCAAATACGGCATCTAAGAAAGAAAGATTCGGAATAGTGTCATAAATCTGATAACTACATTAATCCAAACACCTAACAGTAAGTACATTTATATGCTATATAAGTCATGAGCATCAAATTATGACAATCTCTACTGTTTATGTTCCCTGATATTATTATTTGCATGGATTATCTGTATTATCATAGTGCTTAGGAGCCCTAGTTATGGACCAGAATCCCACCGTGTTAGGTGCTGCACAAACACAGAACAAGAAAGCAAAATAAACAACTTTATCTTCACTTGGAAAGGTTGCTATAATATTTAAATTACACATGTATTATGCTTCTTAAGTACTCTGTGAAATCTTTTCATTGTGCACATTTTCTCTGAGGTTGATCTTGGTTATATCATCACACTGAGTCCAATGTATTTTTCATCTGTCATTAACGAGTGTATTTCCAATCTATACCACATCCTCTAAACACGCTCCTCCTGACAATATTTGTTTTCAAAGTTCAATAAAATGTTTAGGGAGCCTGGAAAATCTACAATAAAAGCATCGTCTGCCTTACAAAACAAGGTCAAATATGTTATGCAAAGTGGGAGGTGACTCATGGAACGTCTCTCCTCAGTATGGACATGTTTTGGTGATTGCAGTGATGTAGCCAGGCTGCTCCCAGGATAAAAGCCCAGGGTACACACCATACAAAACTTAAAACTGGCTTCAACAAACAAGGACAGTCCACCAGAGAAGTAGATTGCAACATGAAACATGCTACCCAAATACCCCCAACAGAACCTGCTCCATAAAGAGGGAAAAAAAGCTCCCCCAACCAGATGGATCCCACCCTGAAACCTATTGGGTATCTTTGAACAGTTACAACCTATACTGGATGGAGACTACATCCTGGGGGGTTACAGTGGATGAGAAGCTGGATATGAGTCAACAGTGTACCCTTGTAGCCAAGAAGGCTAATGGCGTATTAGGTTGCATTAAGAGGAGCATTGCCAGCAGATCCAGAGATGTCATTATTCCCCTTTATTCGGCTCTGGTGAGGCCACATCTGGAGTATTGTGTCCAGTTCTGGGCCCCCCAATACAAAAAGGATGTGGATGCATTGGAGAGGGTCCAGCGGAGGGCAACCAAAATGATTAGGGGGCTGGAGCATATGACCTATGAGGAGAGGCTGAGGGAGTTGGGTCTGTTTAGTCTGCAGAAGCGAAGAGTGAGGGGGGATTTGATAGCAGCCTTCAACTTCCTGAAGGGAGCTTCCAAAGAGGATGGAGAAAGGCTGTTCTCAGTGGTGACAGATGGCAGAACAAGGAGCAATGGTCTCAAGTTGCGGTGGGAGAGGTCCAGGTTCGATATTAGGAAAAACTATTTCACTAGGAGAGTGGTGAAGCACTGGAATGGGTTACCTAGGGAAGTAGTGGAGTCTCCATCCCTAGAGGTGTTTAAGTCTTGGCTTGACAAAGCCCTGGCTGGGTTGATTTAGTTGGGATTGGTCCTGCCTAGAGCAGGGGGCTGGACTTGATGACCTTCTGAGGTCTTTTCCAGCTCTATGATTCTATCCTGAAAACAATTCCTGAACCCCGTCTTTTGGACTTTGAACAACTGCCAACCTCACCTAGCATCTCATAAGAGGCAAGTTCCCCACCAACCAGGACATACCAACCTAAAGCAGCACCAGACCCTACCAGAACAATAGAGGCAAAACCTTCAGATATATCTTCACTGCTGCTAATGATCAATCCCTTCTGCCCCCAACAATTCTTTCAAGATCTGTGAGTCGAACACATGCTTATCGCAACATGTTGAGGGGCTCATCCATTGCACTAAATGTCTCAATAATAACTGTGGGTGAAAGGAAACAATCACTGAGCTCTCACAAAAAATGTTAAATGACAAAAACACCATCTTACTCGTGGGTGAACAAAATAGTCTCTCCATATCTGGCCTCTCAGTCTTCGTTCCTGACCAACACTTTCAAAAGATGAGCCTAAATTTATAACTTTAGTAAACACTAAAAATCATGGACTAAAGAGAGACACCAGATTTATGGCTTATTGCAACCTTCTATAACCTACTAATCCTTTTTTGTCTTGTAACTGCAGAGGTGTTAATAGGCCACTTCATCCTGAACGGTCCCTTAGGATACATTTTAACTACTTAGGTTAAACAATCTATTCAATGCCACCTTGTATTTAGGTATGCGTACACTGCAATTAAAAACCCGCAGCTGGCTCATGCCAATGGACACAGGCTCATAGGGTTTGGACAAAGGGGCTGTTTCAACTGTGGTATAGTTGTCTGAGCTCAGGCTGCCATCCAGGTTCTAGGACCATGTGGGGTGGGAGGGTGAGTCAGCTGGCCCAGATCAGCCCAGGCTGTGTAACTGCTGTATGGACATACCCTCTGAGTACCTTGCTCAGATCTTAAGAAGAACTCTGTGTAGCTCAATAACTTGTCTCTTTCACCAACAAAAGTTGGTCCAGTAAAGATATCGCCTCATCCATCTGGCCTCTCTAATGTTGGTGAAGCTTTCCAGGCACTAACATAGTGGTGTTTTGATATAGCAACTCTCTTCACCTGCCAAGAAAGTGCTGTCTTGTGGGTACCATAGGTTCCATTCTCTCATCCTTCTTATTTGGGAAGAGAACAATCCCAGTGGCAGGAAGAAAATGGCATTAGACAGTTTGGCACAAACAACAAGCAATTCCATGACAAGCCTGTGATTTATAGTGACACTTCATCTATATAGCACTAATACACTCAAATTATTATTTAGTGTTACTAAGAATATTTTCTATCTACACTAATATGAGAAAACAGCCAATCCTTGAAGATGTTTATTATTAGATGCAGAAATTTAGAAGAGATAACTAAACCAAGTCTTATATTTACATCTCCAGTAGGAATTCATTTTGGGCTGATAATAAAGAGAAGTATTAGCTATTCACATACTTTTTGATCCTGAACCCCGTCTTTTGGACTTTGAACAACCGCCAACCTCACCTAGCGTTTCATAATTGAAATAATTCAATTCAAGAAGTCTGTGAAATTTCTAATTTTCTCTTTATGCATGTGCAACAGGAACAACTCTATTAGAATTTTTAAGGTACAGGATGAACCTTCTTCGGGACCTGACTGGTGCCGAATCAGGGAGTTTGCCAAACCACAGGAGGTCAATATTGTCTAGTAGCATTACCAACACTACCACTGCTTACTAGGCTCTTATTAGAAGACATGTAGGGGTAAATTAGAGCTAAATAGTAGCACAGAACACTAAGAGTCAGGACAAGTGGCTATAAACCAATTTTATGGGACCACGGGAAACTTAGTCACATCCATGATAAGTCGACATCCAGCTAACTAAAATCATGCCAGACCATGGATGTTGCTGGAGCAGAGTGTGCTGGACTAGAAAGGTTCAATCTGTAGTTTGCATGCTGAAAATTAACTAGCAAGAAATTATCTAGCTTCAGCTCCACTGTATCAAAATTAGGATTTTTTTGCTAAGGAGAATAAGGATAATTAGGCACTATCCCAGCTGAGATTGTGAAGAGGGTATAATATCACAAAGTCATTGGCTCACCAGCATTCATTTCTTTAAACTTCTGTCTGAGCTCCAGTGGTGTCAAGCGGTATTGGTCCAGCCCATCATTCCATTTTATTCTCTCTAGCACAAGAAGATCACCACCAGCCAACCAATCCCCACTTTCCATCACCATCTACAAATCATATATATATATATACACACACACACACATTAGTCATTGGATTTCTGCTAAATACTAAAACTTTAGTCTTTCAGTAAACTCCTACACAGTGCAACTGCCAGTGACTTACTGCATGGCTGCATCTAACCTAAGAATTTCTCTCCTTGACATGCAGGGTTAGAGGAAAGCTTGTCAGGTCATCTAAGTTAGTTTCATGTGCTGAGGTAGAACGAAGTTTACTTAGACCATCTCTGAGAACTGATTGTCTATCCTGCTCTTAAAAATCTCCAGAATTATTGGGATTCCACTACCTGCCTTAGAAGCTTAGTTCAGTACTTAACTGTCTATATAATTAGAAAACTTTTCCAAATATCTAAATCTAAATCTTCCTTACTGCAGATTAAGTTCATTACAATTTGTCCTACCATCAGTTTTTTCCATCTCCACTGAACATGCCCTCTTTATAACAACTCTAAACATATTAAAAACTTGCTAGCAGTCTCCACTTCCCCAACCCCCCTTTCTCTGGCCCTACCTGAAGGCTTCTTTTCTCAAGACTAAACATGTCCAGTTCTTTTAACCTTTCCTCAGAGGTCACATTTTCTACATCTTTTATACTTTTGTTGCTTTCCTCTGAACTTTCTCCAGTTTGTCTACATATTTCTTAAAGTTTGGTGCCCAGAACTGGACACAGTAATGCATCTGAGGCCTCACCAAGGCTGCATAGAGAAGTACAATTACTGCCTGTGCCTTACATATAACATTCCTGTTAACAGATCCCTGAATATTAGCCTTTTTTTTTTTTTTTTTTTTTACCATTGCATCGTATTGTAGGCTCACATTCAATTTCTAATACCCTATAACTCCCAGATCTTTTTTCAGCAGTACTATTGCCTAGTTATAGTTAGTTATTTACCATTTTGTAGTTAGAACTTTAATTTTTCCTTCCTAAGTGAAGTACTTTGCCCATGTCTTTCCTGAGGCCTGCTCTACACTAGGAAATTAGGTCAGTATAACTACATTGTTCAGGGGTGTGAAAAATCCACAGCCCTGATCAATGCAGTTAAACCAATCTAATCCTCAATTTAGACAGTGCTAAGTTGATGGGAGAATTTTCCCATCATCCTAGCTACTGCCTCTCAGGGAAGTGGATTGCCTACCCCAACAGGAGAACCCCTCCTGTCAGAGTAGGCAGCATCTTCACTGAAGCTCTACAGTGGTACAGAAGTAGTGGCACAGGTGTGCTGCTGCAATGTTTTAAGTATAGACTAAATTACATCTTCTTGATTTCAGACTAATTTGTCAAGATTGTTTTGAATTCTAATTCTGTTCTCCAAAGTGCTTGCAACCCCTCCTAGCTCGGTGCAATCTGTGGATTTAATAATATATTTTTTGCTTTATTATTCAAACCATTAATGGAAATACTGAATAGTACCAACAGCGAGACAGACTCCTCAGGGACAATACTAGATAGATCTCCTCGTTGTCACAGCAAATCATTGATAACTACTTTTTACTTATAGTCTTTCAATCAGTTATTGCTCACTTTATAATAATTTCAGATTGACCACATTCCTCTAAATTTGCTCATGAGAATGTCATGTGGGACTTTGTCAAAAGCCTTGCTAAAATCAAAATATATGACATTTTTGAAGATAGGCAGTCAAACTTGAGTTTTCATTTTAAGCAAACATACACTAATTAAATTATTATTTATATTTTAGTACAGAAGAGGTGAGTAAAGATAAAATGCAAAAAATCTTCTATAATCAGTAAAAAGAAATAGAAAACACTATTCAAAATTCATTTTAATAATGTTTTGTTTCATGCCTCTATCAGTTATTCCAGCTCTGAGCCATGGATTTGTAGTGGTAGAATGCTGAGTGGCATAACAGAGAAAACCAAACCACTGATTCATGGAAATATAAGGAGCTGAAGTATTAGATAAATGTGATCATGTTTAAGCTAAAAAAACACCTGTACTTATATAGGTAATGAGCTTTTGTAGAAAACATCCCAGCTTTTTTTGTACTGTTCTATCCTTCCCCTTACCCCAGGCATCTGATTTTGAGTTCCATGAGCTTGATGGCATAAACTGCTCTCTCTCATTAAGCAATAAACATGAGGTTCAAGGACTATTTACAAATCAAAAAAACAATGCTCCCTTCAATCCTAATGAAATCTTTTCCAATGAATGGTCCCTTGCATTTTACTTTGAGAGAGTACAAAAACGCCATGTTTAGCGCTAATGGGAAATGTACTATTCCCTGCTCTCTCCCCAAGGCCTTTACAGGTTTTCTTACTTTTTAATTCCTCAAGACTTATTATTGCAAATAGGGAAATTACTAACACACTTACTTTGACATGTGGGTGCTTCTCACAAGTCGTCCCCCAAACGCGCGCACAGCGCTCCTCCTTCCTGTGTTCATAGAACTCTGGATTTCTGAGGATTGCTATCCTTTGGCCATTATAATCAAGTGCAAATGCAATGCAGCCCTCCAGCCGTTTCTTATCTTCCGTAGAAACAGGGAGCACAATGGGAATGCTCAGATTAATAACGCCATCTGTGATGAGAGCACCACAATATTTTAATATACTTAAAAGGGCTAAAGCATTATACATACACACACGCACAAATAAATGGCTCTTTGGAAAATGTCCTGAAAGAGGAAGTCCTAACCGATGACTGTACGAATGATCAAAGACACTCGAACAACTGGTCTAATGACCTCATTCAATTAACCACACAGCAATACTGATTTTACTCTGAGGTTTTTCCACCCCCTGTTTTTGCTTGGAAATAGACCTAGTATTATTTCCTTATAAGAATTAAAATTCATAAGAAAGAATCATTAAACAATTTAGCAGTTGTAACTGTGAAGTGATTATTTGGCCATCTTACACAAATTATTTCATTCTGGTTTGACAAATAGATAAAACTCATGCCATATAGAATCTCTGAGATCTTTCTAAATACTTTGCTGATTTAGCATCCTGGAGATTTTCATGTAATAATTTTAATACTATGTAGATTTTGCCATGTTTTATTTTATTTTTTATAAAATGTTAATCATTCATCTATGTAGCCATTTTAAATTAGCTTCATGCACAATCAGGTACTAAAATGTAGTCATGTGTGATCCAACAGGTAAATTTCCTTTTGTTTAAATCTCTCTGACTGAAACCTACTTTCACAAATTATTCAGAAGTGTGTTTAAAAAATCAAAAGTGCACCCCCATATCAGGTCTATTTATTCCAATCAATACTCAAAGTAAAACATTGAATAATTTCTTAAATAAATCATTTTGGGTTACAGTATTCCAGCTTTAATTACAACACACACAACAATAGTCACTTATGGTATATGCAAATACAACTTGCAAAGTTATATGATTAAAATTCTCATGAACCCAGTTAATAGTGTATTGGAAGTCTGATATTATGTATAACCGGTTGGATCATAAACAACTTGGTGCCAGTTCCAGTAATCTAATTTAGACTTTATTTTTCTATGGAATTTTATATAATTTATATTAAAATGTCTGATAGTATGGAAATACAATCTGGAAAACAATTAAATACATACCAACCAGAGCTATACCAACTATACCCTTTCCTAGAGGAATAAAAACATAATTAATACCTATGTTTTTAACTTCCCCAAAAATAATGTTCAGGAACTAAATTATTCTGAAACTTCAAACATAATTGTTGCATAATTTTAGTTATATTTTCTTGCACTGTCAAGACTATTTTTTTCCTTTTTTGCTATCAACATAAGTCTTGCTCTGTACAATTCAGTGCTATATATTTAATTTGCTACCTGTTTTCATAACACATTGTATTTCTCCCCCAAAATGTCAAATGTGTATAGCTTCTCCATAATTAAAATCTTCAAAAATATATACATAACAGGTAACACAATCCAAGTTCTGTGTGCTGACTGCATGCATTCAAACGTAAGGATGTCAACATGTAGTCAAGTACATGATTAATCAATAATCCTAGGTTTATCAGTTAATCTTATCAACTATATGCAATCTCCCCCCCCCCCCCATATCAGAGGCAGCAAGGGGGGGAGCCGGTGTTGTGTGGGGAACTGGCTTTTAAGCCGACTCCCCATGAGCACAGGATCTCTGGAGTCACCTGCTCTCTCCACCCCAGCACTGTTGCCGCTCATAGACAGGCAGCAGCATGGAGGGTGAAGGAGGCAGGCAGAAGCTGATTTACACGGGAAACCAGCTTTCAAGCCAGTTCCCTGCATGTATTGGCTCACGCAAGCCTCTTTCCACACACACACACACACACACACACACACACACACACACACACACACACACACACACACACACACACACTGCTGCTGCCTCTGTATCAGAGGCAGCAGCACAGTGGGGGGGGAGGGGGACAGGCAGGAGCCAATACATGTGGGGAGCTGGCTTTTAAGCTGGTTCTTCTCGTGTGCTGACCCCCTGTAGCCAGACATGAATCCCATCTTGCTTTTTCCCCCCCCAGAGAGCAAGAGAAAGGCAGTCAGCCTTTGATGCCCTGGGAACGCAGGTGTGCTGCCTGTCCCTGATTCTATCATAAACAGAAACTAGACAGTAAATGGGCTGGCTGACGACCGAGGCCTCCGCCGCCCTGATGGCTAGTACCAGTAATTGACACGCCTGCACTGTCCCAGGAGAGAATCTTCGCCCATCACATACCAGAGGTGCCCATTGTCTGCATTTTCCCAGGTGTGAATTATGCTTTGCACCCTTAGGAAACTTGGCGTTCAAAGCCATTTTTCCTAATTGGCCACTTGAGACCAGGAAGAAGCCTACGTGACCCAAGGGGTAAAGAGGGTTTAGTAGCCCACCCCATTTGAGCTCCAATCATCTACACCTGCTGGCAGGTATTGATTGACTCGAGGTCTGTGGGGCGCCCAACCTCGCCCTACTTCTTCCCGAGGGATTGAGAGAAAGACGCTGGCCACGCCAAGTCTGGAACGCAGGGGTGAGAATATATACCTGCTAGGTGTCTATTTTGCATGCATTTAATAAGAGCTCAGAGAACCAAAAGGGTTTCATGGTACCTGTAAGTGACTTATTAGTGTAATTTCTGTCCTGTCCCTTGTAGTGGCTGTGTTATCTGTAACACAGTAGTAGCATTTAACAGCTAAGTTTACCCTGTAACAATAAAATAGTAACTGTTTAAGCTGTGACCTGACTCCTTCAGTTGCTGTAACAGAACCAAGCACAATTTTAAAAAGAACTCCAGCCGGTCTTAAGGGACAGATATAGGGAAAGCTTGAGCGTTGGATCGTGTCGCTTCCAGGGGACAGATCCTTTGGGGCATCTCTCAGCCTCCCCAGGCTGCCCGCTGTGAAGGGATCGTGTATCCTAGCAGTCAAAATCTGAGGTGTAATAAGGTATCCCTGTAAACTCTGGGGCGTCTGTCGGCCTGTTGGCTGCCCGCCGCGAAGGGATCCCAATCCTAGCAGTAAAGACACGGACGTTAAACTCCTCGGGGCGCCCGTCAGTCTCACCTAGACTGCCCACTGCAACGGGGCCTTGTGTCTCAGCAGTTGAAGACTCGGGTGTAACACACACACATGCACTGCCCTGACCATCGGCTGACACCCCCGCCCCGATGCTGCCTCTATCAGAGGCAGCAGTGGGTGAGGAGGGTAGGGGAGGCTGCTGTGGAGCAGCCTCTGTCCATGCCAGGCCCAAGCTCACCACAGACAGAGGCTGCTTTGTGGGATGCAGGTGCAACCTCTGTCCACGGGGAGCTTGGGCCCCCTGCGGACAGAGGCTGCTGTCACCCCACACTGCTGCCTCGGATACAGAGGCAGCTGTGTAGAGTGGCAGGGGGCTCCCCAGGACTGGGACTGGAAGCACACTGGCTGCTGGCCCCATCCCCAGAGGCTACTGAATAGCTGTGTAACCGATAATATTTTGTGTAGTTATACAACTATTCAATAATCACTATCTAACATCCCTATTCAAAATCATTCATTAGTAGAACTGAAAGAAAATTGGAGGCGGTTAGTTCTGCATAAAATAAACATTCTGAGCTGGAAACTTGTTTTTTCAACAAAAACTCTGTTTTCCACAGAAAGCAGACACTTGTCACAAAGAAATTCATGTTGTTGAAACCTCAAATTTCTGTCCAAGTTTTCAAGCTGTCCAAATAGTGTTATTTTTTGACTGTCCCAATAATTTTGGAACACACGACATCTCATCTTTAAAGGGGAGAACAGCATCACTCAATAAATCTGCGTGGCACTGATTTAATTTACATATCTTATGTACTAACTGAACCATTTGAAGGTAAGTTCGATGAAATTTTCTACATATCCCAATTACTAAAATGTAAGTATGTGATTTATTACTGAGAATTTATGGGACTCAAAATGTATTGCTGTTAGTAAAAACTGGTAACAGGAACTTGGACATGTCAGTGCCAATGCTTTTACTGCTCACTTTATTCTGATTGCATCCTTTCGAGCCATAACCAGCTTTTGATCAGTTCTAGGCTAAGGGTTCAAACTCCATGCTAATCAGACAGACTGACTTTCCCACTTTTTTTTGTCTCAGAGGGGTAGCCATGTTAGTCTGTAACTTTAAAAGCAATGAGTAGTCCTGTAGACCTTAGAGACTAACAAAAATATATATAATCATGAGCTTTCGTGGGCAAAACCCACTTCTACAAATTAACTTGAATCTTTTTTTTTTTAAATCTAGTACCAAATTGTTGTTTAGGAACATATAATGGTGCCCACTGCCTCTGCACCCAACCACTTTGCATCATTAAATACAACCATTAATAAAGAAATAAGGGCTTTGCAAGGAAAGAAAATCAGAGAATCTGAATTCCTGCTATCAAAATTTTAGTCAAAAGCCAGACCAACAGATACACAACGACCACCAAACTCAGACCAACCGGGACAGCAGATGCCATTGGCATGGGATTACAACTGAAAATACCTTTGCTGCCTGTCTTGGAGAGGTTAATGCACATAATGCAAAAACCAAGAGCTGCAATAGGTGGGTCCCAGGCCAGTTAGGAGCTCTACACAAAACAACAGTATGAACAGCAAAACAAAACAGGCATTCAGTACAAGCAACTGAGCACTAGTGCTAGAAACCCATCATGGGACTTCCCACTCAAGAGGTGAGCTACTGCATTTGAACCAAATGATGTTTCATGTGGAACAACAAAACAGTAGTTTAACCTGGATGCTACAGGGTTGTGGATTATTGTGGCAAGGTCCAGAGGGAAAGATTTACAGCCACCAGCAGTTGTAAATGGCCCTTGTGGCTACCAGAGTCACCAGGAAATCCAAAAGCAGGGATTATGGCAATGTGATCTTTAGACTGCAAACTGTATTGACTACACCATTTGCCCTATTCCCAGCTTCATCACTTTTGTTTCATAAAGCCAACCATAAATATTGATGAAATCATATTAGCTTGTCAGGCACTGGGATCATCAGAAAGACTAAAGTTGTGGGTTTGATGAACAGGAAGCATAGTTTTGGGTCACCTGCATATTTGCGATGCTGCAGATCAAAATGTTTGTGGTAGGTACACACGGCACAGGAGTGGTGACAATGCAGGACTCCACATATGGAATCTTTCACAGTAGAAGAGTCACTATTAATTAGCAGCCTTTCTGTCAGGGTCTGATTTTTCATTCCCTATTTATTTTGAGAAGTACCTTACTCTGCAGCTCGTCTCAGTCAGTGAAAGTGAGTTAATGAGGGTGTTAGATTTGGGGCTCAGAGAGGAAAGATCAGATTCACTATTTCCAGCCATTCTCTCAAGCTTCCAAAAGCAAGTAATAGAATCATAAAAGATGAGGGCTGGAAGAGGCCTCAGGAGGTCATGTAGGACCAACCCTAACTAAATCAGTCCAGCCAGGGCTTTGTCAAGCCTGTCCTTAAAAAACCCAAGGATGGAAATTCCACCACCTCCCTAGGCAACCCATTCTAGTGCTTCACCAGCCTCTTAGTGAAATAGTTCTCCCTAATATCCAACCTAGACCTTCACCATTGCAACTTGAGACCATTTCTCCTTGTT
Source organism: Rafetus swinhoei (assembly GCA_019425775.1). Lineage (NCBI taxonomy): Eukaryota > Metazoa > Chordata > Testudines > Trionychidae > Rafetus > Rafetus swinhoei. The sequence goes on from CM033447.1 coordinate 37,539,905, forward strand.
TTGTCATCTGCCATCACTGAAAATAGCCTGGCTCCATCCTCTTTGGAACCCTCCCTCCTTTCAGGTAGTTGAAGGCTGCTATCAAATCCACCCTCAATTCTTCTCTTCTGAAGACTAAATAAGCCAAGTTCCCTCAGCCTCTGCTCATAAGTCATGTATCCCAGGCCCTTAATATATTTTGTTGCCCTGTGCTGGACTCTCCAATTTGTCCACATCCTTTCTGTAGTGGGGGGTGGGGCGGGTGGGCTCAAAACAGGACACAAGGCTCCAAATATGGTCTCACCATACTTCAAATATGGTGTCACCAGTACCGAAGAGAAGGGAATAATCACTTCTCCCGAGGGTGCAAACCAACCCTTCATCCAGATCATTAATGAAGATGTTGAATAAAACCGGACCCAGGACTGACCCGTGGACATTTTGCTTGATACTGGCTGCCAACTAGACAACAAGTTATAGATCACTACCCTTTGAGCCTGACGGTCCAGCCAGCTTTCTATCCACCTTATAGTTCATGCAATCCATATTTCTTTAACTTGCTAGCAATAATACTGTGCGAGACCGTATCAAAACCCTTTTTAAAATCAAGGTATATCAAATCTACTGCTTTCCCCATATCCACAGAGACAATTATCTCATCATAAAAGGCAATAGGTTGGTCAGACATGACTTGCCCTTGGTAAATCCATGTTGACTATTCCCTGATCACCGTCCTCTCCTCCAAGTGTTTCAAAATGGATTCCTTGAGGACCCACTCCATGATTTTTTCAGGGACTGAGGTGAGGCTGACCAGTCTGTAGTTTCCCAGATTCTCTTCCTTCCTCTTTTTAAAGATGAGAATTGTATTTGCCGTTTTCCAGTTGTTTGGAACCTCCCCTGATTGCCATGAGTTTTCAAGGATAATAGGCAATAGTTTTGCAATCACATCAGCCATCTCTCTCAGCACCTTCAGATGCATTAGATCCAGCACCATGGACTAGTGTATGTCCAGCTTTTTTAAATAGTACTCAACCTGTTCTTCCACCACTGAGGGCTGCTCACCTCCTTCCCAGACAGTGCTGCCTACTGCAGCTGGCTGTGGTGATGGCAAGTGGGTGCTGACATTTTCTGAGAAGACCAAGGCAAAAAAAGCTTTGAGTACTTCAGCTATTTCCACATCCTCTGTCACTAGGTTGTCTTCCCTATTTAGTAAGGGCATGTCTACACAGCAGGGCTAAACTAAAAATGAGCTATGCAACTCGAGCTGCGCTAATTGCGTAGCTTAAGTCAAAATAGCTTATTTTGACTTTTGGTGCTGTCTAGAAAGCAGTTATTTAGAGATAAAGCACTCTTTCCCTCACTTCCCTTACTCCGCATACAATGAGGGTTACAGGAGTCAGAGTAATAAGTATTCCTGCTCAACATTATTTTGACATTATGTCGAAATAACTGCTTGTGTGTAAATGAGGACTATGTTATTTTGGAATAACATCAGTTATTCTGAAATAACACTGCTGTGTAGACATAGCCTAAGAGTCCTATACATTCTTTGACCTTCTTCTTGCTGCTAACATACCTATAAAAACCCTTCACATCCCTTGCTAAGTGCAACTACAACCACGCTTTGGCCTTCCTGATTACACCCCCGCATGCTTGAGCAATATTTTACACTCCTCTCTAGACATCTGTCCATGTTTTCACTTCTTGTAAGCTTCCTTTTTGTGTTTAAACTCCCTCAAGATTTGTCTGTTAAGCCAAGCTGGTTGTTTGCTATATTTGTTTTTCTTTCTTCACATTGGGATGATTTGTTCCTGCACCCTCAATAAGACTTCTTTACAATATAGTCACCTCTCCTTCCCCCCTCATTTTAGCTTCCCAAGGGATCCTGCCCATCAGTTCCCTGAAGGAGTCAAAGTTTGCTTTTCTGAAGTCGAGGGTCCATACTATGCTGCTTTCCTTCCTTCCCTTGATCAGAATCTTGAACCCAACCATCTGATGGTCTCTGTTGCCCAGGTTGCCACCTACTTTTACTATTTCTACCAATTCCTTGTATGTGAGCAGCAGGTCAAGAAGAGCATGAGACCTAGTTGTTCCTCCAGAACTTTTCCCAGAAAATTGTCCCCAACACTCTACAAAACCTTCTTGTCAATAAAACTTTATGGTCAACTATGTCAACAACTGCTAAAAGATCTAACAAAATCAACATGGACATTTTAACTGCATGTACGGTTAGGTTACTAAACCCACATCTAAAATCAAGGATTGATCCATCTACTGTTTCTAGACTAGTCCAAGATATAACTCTAGTTCCTTCACTACAATCCCTTTGATTACCTTTTCCAAAAATGAGGAAGGTTAGCCATTCAGAATATTGCTAATGAGAGCTGAAATTTCAGGTCTTTGCTTATACTTTTAAGCAAGAAGACATAAAAATATAATCTGAAAACATATACAGGTTTCTCTTCCCCATGTACATGTCTTATTTCCTACAGGGATTACAAACACAATCTGTCAATCTCCTTAGACATTAGCCTTGATATCGCATTTGTATTTAATTCCAGTACAATTGAGCAGGAAAAGTTTACACAATGGTATTCAAATATTTGAACTGCTAGTTAATGGATGTCAGCGTATGTGGCACTGGGGGCCATTCCATAATAAAATAGACTATGTCAGCTTTTATACTCTTTCATGTAGTTAAATGCACCCACTTGCCATCACCATTGTTCTTTATAGAGCTATTCGCTCAGATGCCACGTTCATCAAGAGAGGAATTAAACATTCAGTGTAAATTAGTCTTTGGTATATAATTTACAATTATCATATTTCATTTAAACTTTTCACACAATTTTTAAGGCTGTTTGGAAGTTTTAAAAAAATTATATATCAGACACATGAAATCATACCATCTCTCAGGGTGCCAAAATGGATAACTTGCAAATATTGTGCCTCACGCATAAATCCTTTCAGTGGCGTTGCCCAGCCTTCACTCAGGACTTGGACCCACTGTAGATCCAACTGAAAAAAGGAACCAGATATTATTTGTATTACCAGATAATAATTCAAAGATAGACTCATAGACTCATAGACTTTAAGGTCAGAAGGGACCATTATGATCATCTAGTCTGACCCCCTGCACAATGCAGGCCACAGAATCTCACCCACCCCCTGCTAGAATAATCCTCTCACCTATATCTCAGATATTGAAGCCTTCAAATATTTTGAAGGCCCCAAGATGCAGAGAATCCTCCAGCTGTGATCTGTACCCCATTGAAGGATAAATAAATCTACGAACAATCTTGTGGATTATGTATTTAATACATAAATTTATTTAATATAGTACATTTATAAACACATATTTCATTCTGAAAGTTTCCCTAATTGTTTTTTTCCCTTTTTAAGATTGTTAAGCAGGGATCTTCACCTCCCGTGCATCCCTACATAATAATTTGCTTCAGTGATGTTAACACTTGCTCCTGTACTTCACGAGAATTCACAAGAGGAATGGAGAGACAAAATGTGTCCAATATAAGAAACCGGGCTGAGCCCAGATGAAAATTTTTGGCCACAATGTTTATTTAAATGTCATGATGCACATAGGCCATAGCACAAATACAGCAAGTTATATGGTATGATAATGGCTATACACAAATATCTGTCCATTTTGTAAATTCTTTAAGACAGACAATCTCAGTTCCATTTCAATACAAAAAAATTGTAATACCGACATCTATTAGAGATAATCAATTTTTCAATTTTATTTGAAAGACAAATTGGCTAAAAATAATACTAACAGTGATTTTTAAATGTTTAGATCATGAAATATATGCTGTTCTTTGAAAGTCTTATTGTGTAAGTTTAACTGTTTTACTGCAATTATATGATAGTATATAATTATATTTCTATACATAATACATGTATCTCTGGACATTTTTACAGTATTTAGAAGATAAAAGTTACCATAAGAATCAGTTCTATAACTTTAATTTGAATAAACAGACTAAGTCTGGATTTTAGAGTCTTCAATTTCATTTAACAAGGTGTTATAAAGTCAGGAGCAAGGCATCTAAATACTAATGATGCTACTTTAGTGGTACAAGATTTATCAATGTCGAAAAAGAAAATATAACAAGTGGGAAAATATTGTGTAGACAGTACTGAATAATTTACATGTTGTTGTATTGCTTTTTATTTATTTTAAACTCTTAGTAACCCTTGAACCGTTCACATTTGTGTAGCAGTAGGACTTGCACTAATCATAGGATTTGCAATAATCAGGGCTCCACACACTTTGGAAATGTCTATATTGTAACTTGTACAGTACTTTGATAAAAGGATTTATCGTACTACACATTGCCACTTTCTTTATTCTCCCACCTTGGTAATCTCTAAAGTAGGCAGCATATTAGCCTCAGCTCGGGCCTCGCCAATCTGATTTTCAGGTACAAACAGTTCAAGAACATCCTTCATCATAGTTTTGGGAACAATGTTCTATACAGAAAAGAAATAAGCATGGTCATTAACACATTAATTTTTAAACAAAATATACCAAAAGGCCTACATTGGAAAATATATTTTACAAAGTGCAGGAATTTTTTGGTTCAAAACTACTTACTTGTGCTTGTAGCAGCTCTACAACCTGCTGGATACATTCATTCACAGTAGCAATGTTTGTTTTCAACACTAGTTCAGATGATTCTGGTTTCTCATACTCTGAATCAATCCCAGTGAACCCTATGCAAAATTAAACCCAAGCCAAATTTAGTGAACGTAATAGCAAGCAGTCTACAGATCAATAAAATAGCTAGGTACTGCACAAATGGGAAGAAAACATTCTTTCATTCGGAGAACCTATGCTCAGAAATGATATTGAGACTTCTTGTTTGATCTATCAACAATGGACATGACAATAGCGTTATAGCAATATTCCATGCTACAGGAACAACCTTTATTTGCCCTCCTATTGAAATGTGTTGATGCCAACACTGCAAAACCTGTTATACAGCCTTTAATACAGAGAGAAAGAAAACAGGGGGATGCAGAGAGAAAGAAAATATGAGCAAATGTTTAGTGGAGGAAGGGAATGTAGTTGGCATTTCAGAAAATTATCAGGTCAACTTTTATACTTGTCAACATTAGCTTTACTTGTCAGGCCTTAAAGCAGTGTTGTGGCACAGAAGATTCAGTTGGCTTGTGATACATATTGTAACTGGGTAGAAGACTAGTAACCTGCATAGTGTAGAAACTGTAGAAACCATTTCATATTTAGCTAGAAGCCACTTCATATAACAGAAGCCATTTAAGTTTCTCGCTTCTGCACGTACACTAGAAAGTTAACTGACCTTCACCAATGTGAGAAAGGCCAGGAGGATGGGCTGTTGGAATGTGTTAATGAACTATTTTGAGCTGAAGCTCAAACTCCCTAAAAACCTGTTTCTTTCTGTGCTGATAACAATTTCTCTTTGAAGTTTGTTTTGATGGAATGCCCTGCATCAGACTTGTTTGGTTAAGGGTATAAAATACTAGGATTGATTGTATTAGCCAGCCTCACTGGGCCCGGCTCTGTTGGGACCACGTTTGGCTCATGCTGTGCTTTATTAATTAATAAAGCTGTTTGTTAGCTGCCTAAACAGAGAGGAGCGTTTTTGCTTCGACAATAGAAACACACAGCTCCTCTGTTGAATATCCTTTATGTCATATACTTGCGTGCTGAACGAGCGAGCAATGTAATTGCAACCGAGTCCCAATCACACCACCTATAACTTGGCCTCTCATTAAAAGAACATCGAAATAAGCATACCGGTAAGTAAAGAATTTTAACATCGAGAAGAGATATTAAGTGCTTAACAGTCTGAGTAACTTTTGAAAATGGGACATAGGTTCCTAAAGGCTAGATCCACAAAGGGATTTATGTGCCCAAATGCCACTTTAGGGGTCCAAGTCCAAAATTTACATTCCTCTCACCCCTGATCTGCTGTTGACAACCCTATAAGCAGGAGAGCAAACAGACTCACTAGGCCTCTGGGCAAGGTGCGGGGGCCCAGTGCCATGCTCTTCAAGGGGCAGGGCTTTGGTCAGAAGAGGGGGAGCTGGGGGAAGCCAGCTGTCAGCACTGCCTGGACGTGCACGTGGATCCCTTCCAGCCCTCAGCACCATCTGGAGCACACTGCTTGGGGCTCTGGTAAAGGGTCAAGTGGTTACCCAGTAAGGATTTGCCTCACCTGCATGCTTACTTGGGTAACTGGTTAACTGGCACCTGAGACAGCTGGAACAGCCCTCCCACCTGTGGTGCAACACAGCAGTCCGGTTAACTGGTTAAATATGTAGTTTAACCAGTTAACATTTTAAACAGGATTTTATATCCCTACTCTGGTGCTTATTTAAAAGGCCAGGGGCTCTGGTCACCACCTCTGCCAGAGACATGGGCACCTTTGAATTGCCAGGCCCTGGGGCAGTTGCCTTTCCCACCCACCCTCTCTGCAAGCCTGCTTCTAAGCACATACATCTCTGCTAGTGAAATCCCCATGGGGTCCATATTGGCTGGGTTTTTTCCTTTTGTTTAAAGAAGTGGCAACACTGGCTCCTCTTAGCACTCTTCGCTGTTGATGAGAAAAGAAAAGGCAGGCAGATAAAAAGAAAATACTAAAATATCATGAAACTTAAATTGTTTACCACACCTTTGATTTCTCCAGCCCTTGCTTTTTTGTAAAGCCCTTTCACATCTCTGCTTTCACAAATATTTAGAGGCGCATCTACAAAGATTTCAAAGAAAGGAAGACCAGCCATTTCATGAATTTCCCTTGCATTTTGACGATCCTGTAAGAGGCAAGGGGAGAAATCACAAGCAATTCCTCAAATGAATTCTCAGAGGAGTGTTGCTAGATGTTTTATTTTATAACAAAACCCTGCCTAGAGTTGTATTTTTCCAACAGAAAGGTACAGGCCATAATCATCCATTGCAAAATCTATCTATCTATTTTAGAAATGTGAGTCTCTCTGTCCATCTGAGTCTGTTTCTTCAAGAATGCCTCCTAAATGATAAGAACTAAGACCACCACATTTGGAAAGCAGCTTCCTCTTATCCTAACTTAAAGGAGGGTCAGGGCTTGGTTGTGCCAGGACAATAGGATGTGTCTGAAATTTAATTGTTTTTCATAAAACAGAAAGGGAGGGATCTGGTAAAGGGAGTTATATTGTGGAATGACCACAGGGGGACAGCAAGCACCCAGTGCAACCTGTCAGCCCTGAGGTGAAGCCAGTAGCCAGGGTATGTGCCCCCCCTCTTCAGCCAGCACTGGGAAGAAGCTGGTCACCAGGGTGCACCCCTCTCCGCCCCGGCCAACCCGGGGAAGAGCCAGCAGCCAAGTGTGTGGCCCCACTTCCAACCCTGGCCAAACCCGGGCAATGCCAGGTAAGTCTTCTACTGTTATATATTTTAAGTATTTTCTTACTAAGAAAAGATGTTTCTTTTCACATAATATTTAATAAAATGTACTAGTCTGATCTAGATTCAGCTTTTTCACAGCAGTTTAGGACAAGTATCTTCACTTAGCAGGATGGCAGAATCTTACACTTTGAATGACTATTTATTAACTAATCCTTGCTTTAAAACAAAGATTATTTATAACCAGTTGTATTGACCTGACATAAGCAGATTACTGTCATTAACATGAAGCAAAATAAATCATGAGTATAACAGCATACCAAAACTTTTAGAACAGCATGTAGCAGTGTGATTATACCACTGTAAAGCCCCTAATGCCTTCCTCCAGTTTTCTATTTTTCAGGAAACTCGTGATTAATGAACTGCTTGAGTGAAAATTTTATTTTTGACAATGTTTTTTAACTGAAACCTAGTTTTCTGCATATCTTTGAACAGCAATGTGTCATGTAAATTTACATCTGAGCATTAGGGATCAAGGGAACTTACTTTACATAGTTGTGATTTAAACAAAAAAGAATAGAGGGAAAAATAAAAGGAGTGTGTGATGAGGTGGAAACTGATCACAGTCTGGAAAGTAGGTAATAATTGCTTATGGATCAGATACAATATATATATCTAGTTAGCTGCTTCTCAACCACAGGGGGCAAGATTGGGAGACATTGGGTGATAACATAATGGACACACAGACCCCATAAAAAGCAGAAGAGTTTAAGGAGGAAGCTAGAGGGAGCAGACAGGATGGCAAGTTTCTGTGAAAGGCTGAAGTGCTAGAGGCTGTTGAGGACTTGGGCCTCAGTAAAACTGTGGTGGGATCAAGAGTGGTTGATACCAGAGCTGAGGACAGGCAGTAGAATCCCAGGAAAGGAGGTGAGGGCCAGACCCAGAAGCAAGGTTGATTCTTGGGGACTTTAGATTATGCTGGAATATATGTTCCCCCAGAAAGGGAACTGCTGCTTTTAAGCTATATGGTGTGCAAAGGCAGAGGGCCTTCAGGGAACACCACAGATAAACATGTCTGCAGAATCACACCCTGAAATACCAGGGGTGGTGAGTACACTACATAACTGTGTGTCTGAAATATAATACATAAATTATGCTCTTTAAAAGTGCCTCTTTTCCTAATGAAAATGAATGAATTCTAGTGATGAGAGTGCCAATGGACTTTTTGCAGAGACCCCATTTTGTCTAGTAAATATCAGAACAATCTTAAATAGGTTTACCTTTGCAAAAGGGGAAATGAAACTAGTTATGCAAACGAGACCAGCATCGGCAAACAGTCGGGCAACTTCAGCAACACGGCGGATGTTTTCTTCTCGGTCATCAGTTGAAAAACCTAGGTTTTTGTTCAGACCATGCCGAATGTTATCCCCATCCAGAGAGTAGCAAGGCATGCCACGAGACACCAGGTATTCTTCCAGAGCAAAGCCAATAGTTGTTTTCCCAGCACCAGAAAGACCTGTTAGAGAGAACAAGCAAGGCATACCGAGGTCCATCCGGAGTATTAAAAAGACAGAAAACTAAACAGTAATCTAATTTTTGGTTATGAGTAATTAAACATCAGCTCCTAGATGAAAATACAGACTAGAGCGAACTGGTTAGATATCAGAGGTAGATTAGTGGCATGAGACAGACATTAGCCAGAGTGGAGCAGTTGTATACTTAGGCCCTGAGAATCTCCTCTTCTATTGAAGATGAAGAATGGGATTTTTCTCAAGCAAACTAAACTCAATAAGGAAATTCTCATAGAGTTTCTCACATCCACCCCTCAGGGGAGAACACAGAGTTTGGTTCCCTCCTTTCTCCTGTGAAATAGGTACACTCAAATCTAGCAAATCCCAGGGGATCTGGAGGAGGCCAGGCCATCACCTGGAGACCCTGGTACTCTCATTGGGCTAAGACACTTGGTGGTATGCTGGGCATGGAAGCCTACAGTCATCTGAAAGTCAAAGGGTTGAGATCATACCCTCAATACTGGTCAACCCCCATTACTGGCCAACCACTTCATGTCCCAGTTGCTCTGCATGGATCCTATAATGCACAAAGAGCACTGAGTCCATGAGGTCTGAGTGGGAGGAAAGACAGTTCTGTGGTGGCACCCAAAACCCTCTTCTTTGAAGGAGGCTCAGACCCATGTACTGAAGACTGCTCTGAGGAACAGAATCAGGACAGGAGGGTTAGGGAGGGACAGGAACCCTTCAATTCATATAAGACAACAAAGTCAGTCACTAAGGGTATGTCTAGACTACATGCCTCTGCCGACCGAGGCATGTAAATTAGACATACCGACATAGTCAATGAAGTGGGGATTTAAATATCCCCCCGCTTCATTAGAATAAAAATGGCCGCCGCATTGTGCCGGCTCAGCTGTTTGTCGGCACGAAGCGGCAGTCAAGACAGGGATCGGTTGGCAAGGAAAGCCTTTGCCGACCGATCCCTTATGCCTTGTGCAACGAGGGTTACAGGATCGGTCGGCAAAGGCTTTCCTTGCCGACCGATCCCCATCTTGAGTGCTGCTTCGTGCCGACAAGCAGCTGAGCCGGCACAACTCAGTGGCCATTTTTATTATAATGAAGCAGGGGATATTTAAATCCCCACTTCATTGACTATGTCGGTATGTCTAATCTACATGCCTCGGTCAGCAGAGGCATGTAGTCTAGACATACCCTAACAGATAAGCTATCAAGAAACCCTCAAATGTTATTTCATTATTGACTAATCATTTAAAAATTAAAACAATAGGAAGTGACGGTAACGTCTCTATATATTTCAGAGAAGAGATACCACTAAATGAAATGCAAACACTTCACATACAGTACCTATAAATTATATACAAAAGGGAATAAATGGCACTGGATGAGTTTCAGCTTCACAAATAAGTTTTAACTGATTTAGTTGTTCACCTAAATGATTGGTAGTCAGTAACCTTTTGAAAGTAAACTGTTTTTAATGGAAAGGTCTGTCCACAAAATGATATGAACGTAAGATAAAGTGGCACTCCAAACATTATGGAATGTGTATTTTCCCATGTTCCTGTTGCCAAAGAAAATATACCAAGAGTTACCAAGCAAACAAACATGATAAATGACAAATAGTAGTAAGAGAACTGTGCAAACATAACTGGAACAGTGCGCAGAGTGCGACCGTGACAGTAATCCCTTCCCCAACGTTTCATTAAATCAATACAATGTAACTTACATTCTATGCATTATTTATTCTCTATACATACAAAGCATAAATATGATATAACATAATATTTTAAATCCCAGCAAATGGGATTTACTTCACCTTGTGTATCCAGGTCATAAGAGTTTCCTAGGCCCCATTACTATCTATTTATGAAGATCAAATTGAAATAAACAGACCTCTTTATACCTTGCACTAAGCGATACCTTGGTTATTGACATAGATAAACTAATTTCAAGTTATACTCATCCAGCACCATTGAGCAACACATTTCACACATCCATTTGCAATCTCAATAAGGCTTAAAATACCTGTTAGCCACACTGTGCAGCCACGAAATCCACCTCTTGTACCCACAACTTGGCCTCTTTTACTCCTGCTGACATGATGAGCTTGATACACCACATTCGTGGCTCTTTGGATATTCTACACCCAAAGAAAAACAAAAGTTTACTCTGTCATACTGCAAAATAGAAAATCCAAGAGGAACAGATCCAAGAGGCAAAAATTCAAATTCAGCCTAAAAAAGGAGAGTTATTTTATAGTTAAACACAAAAAAGTATGTTTGCAGTTGCTACCTGAATAAATGAATTGCAGTTGCTATTCTGAATAAATAGTAGATAACTTTACATAGAACTCAGGCAACTGCTCAAGAAGGGGGAGAAATAACAAAATAAGATGGCAACAAGTTTAAAGGGATAGCCATGTTAGTCTGTTTCAGCCGAAACAATGAGGAGTCCTGTGGCACCTAAGGGCATGTCTACACTAGGGAGTTATTTCAAAATAACGTAACTTTCAAAATAACTCCTCTTATTTCAAAATAACAAGGTGAGTGTCTACACTACCAACCCTGTTACTTCAAAATAAAGAGCTTGTTATTTCAAAATAATAACTACTGCTTGTGAAGAGGAATAGCTTATTTCAAAATAGTTATTTCAGGAGTTATTATTTTGAAATAAGTAACTCCCTCATGTAGACATAGCTTTAAAGACTAACAAGTTTATTTGGGCAAAAGCTTTTATGGACTGGAACCCACTTGCATCTGACAACGCAGGTTCCACCCATGAAAGCTTATGCCCAAACAAATGTGTTAATCTTTAAAATACCACAGGATTCCTGGTTTTTTCAAATAAGATGTCCGTCTTTAGTTTCAGTTGGCTATAATTCAATACAATTCTTTAAGTTGCTTTTTATCTTTGACCTCCTCATGTCAAACATGTCATGCCAATGCATTGGTATATGTTGCCACTGATTATGAATGTAGCAGGAATTTCCTGTTATAGCTGATATGAAATTTAATCTGCATATGGATAATTGTAGATAGGGTGCTCGCTGACTTGTCTACATGCACATGCACTGCATAAAAAAGGAAATGCAGATGAAAATTACCCACTCACTTGTGTTTTCTGTCTAATTTCCCTTAAGCATCTGTGCATGTGTAAAGCACAATTGTAATTGATTGAATAGTGTAAATCATTTAAAGCGGTCAGCTTACTTGCTATGAGTGTTAAATTTAAACTCTTATATCCAGTAAATTTAATGCTTAAATTGTTTATATTATTTAGACAATTAAAATAGTACTTTATTGTGCTAAGGACAAAAGGTAGAAACTTCCGCATCCCAGCCCTAGGGCACTAAGGGTGCCGCTACTTTGGCCACTGCCTCTGCATAATTCTGAACCACTGGTCACACTTATACCCTCTTTTCCCACTGCCAAAAGTCACAGTTCTTCTTGATCAATCTCTCAATAGCTTGCACTCATTCTACCATGGAATATCAGTGACTGTGTTGCATTTAGGTCATCTGTGCTCAGAGAGTAGTGTGGCATAGACTTTACTTTGAACAGCAATGCTCATTTTTGAGTAAATTACATTTATACTCAAATTGTGGTTTGAAAATATTCATACATTCAAGTTGGGGTTAAATAGAAGAAGCATTTCACTTCACATCACTCATTCTCTCTCTCTCATATACACACACAACATACATTGAATTGCATTTTGCTGGCACTGATTGGAGGTAGGGCTGGTAGTACTGCCTATTATTAAAGTTTATTGACCCTTCCCCATTGTAAGAACCTGTGTACAGTTACTTATAACTTTCCCAAACTAATATTTTATGCTCATGTTTTCTATGTGCAGAAACTAAAGGAGTGGGGAGAAAGAAGGTGTAGAGCAGGGGTAGGCAATAAGCAGCCTGGCAAACTGCCAGATGCTTTATTTACTTGTGCGTCCACAGATACGACTGTTTGCAGCTCCCATTGGCCGCAGTTCCTTGTTCTTAACCAATGGGAGCTGCTGAAAGTGGCATCCCGGTCCGCAATGCTTCCCGAAGCTCCCATTAGCCAGAAGTGGCGATCTGTGTCCAATGGGAGCTGTGAGTGGCCATACTTGTCATCACAGGTAGATAAAGCAGCAGCACCCCACCAGAACTAGAACAGGACTGGCAACAAAGAGACAGTGTGTGTGTTGGGGTGGAGGGGGTTAATAGCTGGGGAAAAGAAATGGGAACTGGCACTAAGGGAGGGAGACAGAGGGAATCCAGAGTGTGGAGACCAAGACTTGTTAGGCAAGCACACTGGGACTATGAGGAGAAAAAATAGTACATGATCATGTAATTATCGACCAGCAGTCTCCAACCTTTTTAAGCACAAGATCACTTTTTTGAATTTAAGTTAATTCAGGATCTACCTCAAACCCAAATGCCCTTGTTTTGCCTCCTTCCTCACCCTTCTCCGAGGCCCTGCCCCTGCTCCACTCCTTCTCTGAGGCCCTGCCCTGCTCTGCTCACTCTCTGGAGATGGAGTACATGGGTGTATGGAGGAGGGACACCCTGACATCAATGCCCCTTCTCAGCCTCCCCCACCCTGCACAGCAAGAAAGAGGCTCCCCAGAGCACCTCCATTGCAGAGGGCAGGGGCAGCACAGTGGGAAAGGGCAGATGAAGTGCTGACAATTGATCGCCTCCTGGCCACACCAGTCATGAATACCTGTCAGAGGCTCCAGGATCTACCAGGAGATCCCAACCTACCGGTTGGTGACCACTGTTAGGCTATGTCTACACTACAGAGTTTTTTCGGAAAAACGGCATTGGTAAACCTCTTTCTATGAGGAAGAAGCCTTTTTCTGAAAGAGCTCTTTCAGAAAAAGGCGTGTGTGGACGCGGAAGAGGGAGTTCTTTCGAAAGAAGAGGAAAGAGGAAAAGCACAGGTGCCCTAGTGGCCACTCCGTCCATAGTAATCACAGCATAAATGTGAGATATTCACATTCAGTGTGGACGCTATCTTTCGAAAAAGCAGATCACTTTTTCAATGCACTTTTGAAGTGTGGACGCTCTCTTTTGGAAGAAGTTTTTTCAGAAGATCTCTTCCAGAAAAGCTTCTTCTGAAAGAAGCCTGCAGTTTAGATGTAGCCTCTTAGATCAAATCACAATGCACAGGTAGAAGTGTGGTAAGGGGAGCAAACTAAAGTTTCATAGACACCCTTAATTCTGGCATTTTTAAATATTTGAGTGCTTGACTTTGCAACCTTAATAATAGTTTTTTAACATTGTTTGTGTATGTGTGATAGGAAGAGTCATTAGCAATTTGATTCTGTATCTTTAAATTATGTTAAATTGCAGTGCAGCGTAAATACTACTTTTTATCTTTGATAATAGTTAATTTAATTCTGACAGACTTCTCTCTTGGATACCTTACTGCCATGTGCATTTAGCACTTGCTCAAATGCAGCAGCCTAAAGCTAAGGGGTGACCAAAGTTCCACTGCTATGACACGTTCTTCGTACTGCCAAATGTTTATAAGTATATTCACAAGCAAGGCCCCAAAGATCTTGAGATTGGATTAAAAATCAGGATTTTAAAAAACACACATTGAGTTTTTATATTTGCCTTCTGGTTGTTGAACTTAATTACACTCAGATTATGTTGTCAAGCTTTTTTCTGCTATTATGAAGGCTAAGAATGTGGTTTAGAAAAATGAAAACCTGAGATTCTCATGAATTCACACAATTCCAGCAGCTAGGACTCTAAAGAAGAAAACTAACTTTTATGAGATGTGTTAAAATTGTGAGAGTTGGTGAAATTGCTTACTGCAGTATTGGCAATCTCAGGTGTTTAAAAATCATGAGTCATGCCACCAAAAATCATGAGATTGGCTTAGAAATCACAAGATCTTTTAAAAAAATTATTATCCTTTTTCTTTGACTTTCTAGGTTTTTGGGGTATGCTTAGCTGCATCTGCATGTTTTCCTCCTCAACAGTGAAGACTAGAAATTAAGGCTATGTCTACACAGCAGCGGTATTTTGGAATAAATGACATTATTCCAAAATCACAAAGAGCGTGTCTACACAGCAAGCCATTATTTCGAAATAATAGGGGAGCAGGAAGACTCCTTACTCTGACTCCTGTAACCCTCATTTCATGATGAGTAAGGGAAGATGAAGGAAAAGTGCTCTTCCTTCACCTTCCTGCTGTATAGACAGCACCAAAAGCCAAATTAGGCTATTTCGACTTCAGCTACGCAACTGACATAGCTCAATTGCCCTCACTTTCTTTTTTAAATGAAAGCTGAGGTTCTACATAATCACATCATGATAGTAGTTTAAACTTTAAGAAAAAACTCAAAATATGAGACTCGTGATAAAATTATAAAATTTGGCAACACCAAGGTCTGTGTTACAAATGATGCCTCATCTGCCCAGTTAATGAGCTCAAAAAAGGTTCATCTATAACTGATTGATTTTGTTCACTTGCTCCTCTGTACCCAAAAGCTATGTTGTACTGACATCTGTGTTCCAGGAGATGTTGCTAGGTGATGGCCTTATTATTGAGTCATTAATGTCTGTCACTGTAGTGGGAACCAGTGATTGTGTTGCATTTTATTGGTCAGAGTTGGTTCTTATCAGATGGTGGCACTTACTCATTCCTCCTTACCATGGGGACATAGCAGCAGCAAAGAATTGCCTTCAAAATGGCAAATGTACTTAGCCCGGGTAGTAGCAACAAAGAAAAACAACTGAAAAAATAACCCATCTTAACCAATGTAATGGCTGCTGGAGAAGGAGTCTGCCCCTGAGAACCACACTTCCAGCAGCCGCAGTTGAAATGGGAAGTGGAAGTTGAGGCATTAGGGGTTGTGGATTCCCAGAAGGGATAGAATGTATCGTCTGCTGTGGTTGAAAGAGGAGCCCTCAAAAGTTTTAGCTTTGGGGTTTCCCATCAAGATGTGAGATGGGGATATGGACGCAAGAATGGGAATTTATTTCTTCTTGTAATTCTGGAGGTGTTTTTTTAAAAAAATGTCTGGGCCTGATTTTCTGCTACGTTGGCTGCCCTGTGTGAAGCTGCAAATAAACTTGGGGTAATTTTACAGTTTCTCAATTATTGTCACTTGGATATTTAAGTACCTAATAGTACATGAAAATCAAGTATCTGGAGGTCTACGTTCCCATAATAAGCGGGGCTATGTCTAGACTACGGAGTTTTCCAAACTCCGCCACGTCAAGGGAACGCGTCTGCTCTTCTGACATTTTTTGCGGAAGAGCAGACACACTCTTCCGGAAGCCGTGTCTTCCTTGTGCCACAAGGAAGAAGGGCTCTTCTGAAAGAGGAGTTTTTTTCTGAAATTTGGCCCAGCATAGGCGAGCCAAATTTCAGAAAAGCCTCTTCTGACAAAACTATCAGAAAAAGGTACACAAATTGCAGAGCGCAATTTACGTACCTTTTTCCGATAAAAAGCAGCAGTCTAGACATAGCTGGGAGTGCAAACTTGCAGCCACAGTTTTTAGACACAGAAATGGAGCCACATTTTTGAAGATTGATATCATTACTTTCAAATTAGCATGAAACTTGGAACGCAGTAAATAAGTGTTTCTCTGGGAGGGAGATCTCTCTGAAAAGGCTGACCTCTCCATTGGAAAGCAATAATAAGAACAAGGTACTGTGAATCATTTTTCACTTAAAATTCTACAGAAGTCAAAATCTCTGTAGTTTAGCAAATATTGATTTTTCAATAGATGCTTATTTGTTTGCTGAGTTCTAAGAATGTTAATGACCCAACAAGCAAGAACAATATACAGGCTGTCTAGCCAATACGTTTAAAATTCTCTTCCCATTTTATTCTCTCACATTCCTTGTTCTTTTGTCTTATAGCTTTTCTAGGGCAACTGAAATGTTATCATTTCCCTTCACTAGCATCAGGAGACGAGTAAATATTTTCATAGCATGGGGTGGAATGTGATGGCCAAGTTGAAGAACCTATGATAGTTCATATACTATACGTGTATATCATGCGAACAAGGCCATTGTGCAGAATTTGTTGGGGCAGAAGATATTTTACGTTTTTTCCTATAAGTCTCTTGAAGCCATTTCTTCAGCTAGATCAGTAGGAAACCAAGCCATCTGAGAAGCCAAGCTCAGTGCTCCACACAGTTGTCCCAAATCTATTCGTTTACTATGAGCCAATTAATAGAATAGCAACAATACAAGTTTATATGGAGGATAAACAAAGGGCTAATTTCTATAACACAGACTCTAACTTTTTGTTAAAAGATAGTATGTGGTCAGGATGTACTACACTGTTAAACTGGGAAAGAGGTTCTTGAATCCAGAGACCTGTTCAGTGGGAGAGACATGTATTACCAGGGCAGATGAGAGACTTTCCTGGGACCTGGGGGGGAGCTGGCTCCAGATCTTCTGGAAGGGGCAGGGCCTTGGGCAGAAGGAGAGGGGCTGGGGTTAGCCTTTCCCAGCCAGCCCTTCAACACTACCCAGGCTGTGGGCCAAGCACTGCCAGGGGCTCCAGCAGAGATTTAAAGGGCCCAAGGGAGCAAGTGGCGGGGGGCAGGAGAAACGACTAGTCGAGTTTCTACTTGACTACCCGACAAGCATTTGCTTATTGGGTAGTCAACTAGTGGCTTACATCCCTACTACAGAGCAGAGAGACCCTCTGTCCGTGTCCACAGTCATCCCTTCCTAGGGTTTGGCTTTACTGGTAATCCAAAACAACAAAACAAAAGCCCTGAACATACACCTGATCTGATGCTTCCTTCTCAAGCCAGGCTTTTATTATGGTTTCCTTTCAGGACCTCCTCCAATCTAGAACCAAAGTTTCCTCTCACTCAAAGAAATATTTTCACAACCTGTACATCCTCACTGCAGCTAACAGAGCCCCTCAGGTAGTTCAAGAATTGGAAACATCTAGGCTATGTCAACACTGCCCTCTCTTGTGCAAGAAAATATGTAAATGAGGCAAGGCGGTAAATATTGCCATGCCTCATTTGCATACTTAATAAGCCACCATTTTTGTGCAAGGGGCTTTTGCGCAAAAAGGAGCCATCTACACAGCAAAAACCCCCTCTTGCGCAAGAGCCGTTCTGCCGCTTTTTTCCAGGAAGAACGGCTCTTGCAGAAGGTTTTGCCGTGTAGACAGCTCCTTTTGCGCCAAAGCCTGTGCAAATAATGGCTCGATATATGCAAATGAGGCACGGTGATATTCACCGCTTTGCCTCATTTGCATATTTTCTTGCACAAGAGAGGGCAGTATAGATGTAGCCCTATTCTTTGCATTAACCCTGTGGCTTCTTTGAGATAGGATTACAGCAGACTGTGGCTCACAGCATCCTGGACCTCAAGTTCAACCCCCCAAAAAGCTCTCTTGCAGCTAGCCCCCGGTGCCACTGCCCATGCTACTGGTACTACACTGCTATTTTTAGCTTTCTCAGATGAGAGGTAGCGCAAGCATGTGTGTGAGCAGAGAATCACACCCAGACATAGCCTCAGTTTGCCAACTTGTTACATACACCTAGATTTATATTTCACTAGGAGGGTGGTGAAGTACTGGAATGGGTTCCCTAGGGAGGTGGTGAAACCTCCACCCCTAGAGGTTTTTAAGTCCCAGCTTGACAAAGCCCTGGCTGGGATGATTTAGTTAGGGTTGGTACTGCTTTAGCCAGGGGGCTGGACTCAATGACCTCCTGAGGTCTCTTTGAGTCCTAGGATTCTATGATTTCAAATGCCCCTACACCAGAACAAGAGAACACATATTGTGAGGGACTGTTTGAAGGCTGAAGGACACACTACAGAATGTTTGCATGGGAAAATTAAGAGGGAACAATGTGCTATCTTTTAAAAATGGAGTATGTTCTTCAGATTTTTGTACCACTCTTTTTAGTAGCAATTTGCTTGTACACAGAACTGTATAAAATATTTTTTTCAGTATGCTAAGTTGGTGGAACTATCCTGCATGATACAAATTTTGATGGTGACTATACTTCACAGAGGCTTAAGAACTAAAGTAAATTCCTGGTCACCTTATAGAAATAACAACAAAAAATATGGAAAAATTGCTTGTTGGTGAACTACTTCTCTCTACTGCATACCCATCAACAGCATTTTTTCACCCCAAAAGATTCCCTAAGAAGTGTATACCCAAAAGCACCATGAAATGTACTTGGAAAATCCTGTAGCACATTTACAGTTGTACAGCTTGCAGGAAATTCCAGTCTGAAACCAAAATCCTGTTCAACTTTGTCATGCATATTTTTGTTCATGTTTAGCTGACTCATTCTTAAAGAGAAAAGACCTTTAGAAACTGTACTGTGTTCTGAAAGAACTCAAAACCTCTCTCTGGGTGGACCTACTCATGATAACCCCTCCCTCCCAAATGTCAACACTAAAGGTTAAAATTCTTGCTGTCAAACATGCAGAAGATAAATACAGCAGAAGTACAGTAAAGCAATACAAAACTTTTCCTAATTGGGTAGATTGACAGGACATGGCAAGACAGACTGTTCACCAGGAAACATTGATAGAGTCCAGAATGCTTCAGATGGGTAGCTGAGTTAGTCTGTAACAGGAAAAACTTAAGCAACAAATAGTCTAGTAGCACTTTAAAGACTAACAAAATATGTAGATAGTATCATGAGTTTTGCCCACGAAAACTCATGATACTATCTACATATTTTGTTTTCGTGGGCAAAACTCACTTCTTCAGATGACCAGAGTTTAATGAGTCCAGATCCAATGATTAGGCAGCAATCTAGTCTGGGAATTAAGATCTGAAACATTTAACAACCAGAGGGAAACCAAGAATGTTGTCACTAGAAAACATCTTGAGAACAAATCTTTGAAAAGATTCTACCCCCAAATTCGTAGACACAAAGAGCGAATGTAGCACCAACAGGCAGAGCTGAATCTGGGACCTCTGAGCTTAGTGCATGATCCTCGACAGATTGAGCTATAAAGGTAGCCGGCTCTCAGCTAAGACATTAGAGCAAACTCATTCTTTCTCTCCCTGTAAGTAATCTAAGGCTACATCTAGACTATGGGGTTTTTGCGGGATCGCAGAAGAGCAAACGCGCTCTTTCGGGGAACCCTGTATACCTTGTTTCACGAGACATAGGGGCTCCGCCGAAAGAGGAGGCTTTTCTGCCATTTGGCCTCATCTAGCTTTTTCCACAAAAACGTCTCAGTCTAGACCTAGCCTAAGTGTTACTACACGGGCCATTGAACCACACCCAGTAGGTGTGAAGGTTATACGAACACTGTGACAAAAGAATGTTCCTTGACACTTGTGTTTCTATATTTCAGTCAGTGTGCAACGTGGGAGGCATGGGGAAGAGAAGCAGAGGATCTATTTAATGGGAATCTAAGCTATTTTAAACATTTTAATTTTTAGCTTTTTAAAATGCTGAAAGTTTTAAACCTTTTAACTGTGACTCAGATGTAACCGATGCAGTGCAGGCTGAGGCTGAGTTAGAGAGTCCAAAACAATAACTGTAGGAGAGGCATGAACTACCATCAACTCAAATCCATGTTAACTCTGAAGTCTAAGGCTACATCTAGACTACTGGCTTTTTGCACAAGAACCTTTTTTCGGAAGAGATCTTCTGAAAAAACTTCTTGCGCAACAGCGCGTCCACACACAAAAGCACATCGAAAAAGCGATCTGCTTTTTTGAAAGAGAACATCCAGACTGATTGGATGCTCTCTCACATAAAAGACCACCTGGAACCAGTTCAGCCAAGGCTTTAGGTCACCAGTTGCTTCCAAGTGCTGGTGCCGGAGCCTTGCAGAGACACACGTTTAAAGGGATCCCCATGGACAGCCATTTCTCTGCTTCTGCAGGTTCTGCAGTCCCACCCTCACACAACCCTGCTGCTGGGGGGGGTGGCCTTAAAGGGGGTCGCTCCTGGGGCCTTTGAGGGGGGCAGGCGATAGGAGGGGATTGGGCACCACCCAAGGACTCAGGCACTTCCCCTCTCATTCTCTGTGTTGTGTGTTTGTCTCTTCTGCAGGTGGTGAGGGCCATCAATTCCAGCCTGCTGTGCAGGGTGATCCGCCTGGGAGACTTGGACCCCATCGTGGCCAGATTTGCTGCCCTGGGGTTCCCAAAATGTGGTGGAGCCATCGATGGAATCCATATTTTAATCCGTGCACTGGAGCATTGAGCGGCCCAATACATAAATCGCAAGGGCTACTTTTCTAATGTGCTGCAGGCCTTGGTCGAGCACTGCGGATAATTCACAGACATTTTTGTTGGGTGGTCAGGCAGGGCACACGATGCCCACGTGTTTGGGAACTGTAGCCTGTACAGAAAGCAGGAGGTGGGCACATTCTTCCCCCGCTGTGAATTTGATGTTGGGGACGTGCCGATGCCATTGTGCATCATGGGGGACACAGCTTACCCCCAATGCCATGGCTTATGAAGCTTTACACTGGCACCTGGACCCCAGCAGGGACCAATTTAATGGCTGCCTGAACTGGGCCAGGATCCAGGTTGAATGCGCCTTTGGCCGCCTCTAGGCACAGTTCAGGTGCCTGCTGACTCACCTCAATGTAGGGGAGCACAACATCCCCGAGGTGGTAGCGGCATGTTGTGTTCGTCACTACGCCAGGGACTCGGCCATGCGCTCAAATATATTGGCATTGCGGCCCTTGGAATGGAGATCCTGTAATGTCTCCTCCGTGCCCCACAGCTCGAGTAGGGACAGGATCTCTGCTCCGGACCAGAAGGATGCCTGCCTCTTGGTCCCCCTGGGTGGGTCCTGGGACCCTTGGGGCTGCTCCCTGTGAGGGCCAGGGGGGTTTCGTGGGGCTTGTGGCTCTACCACGAACGAGCAGGCCTGTGGCAGGGAGAGCCGCACGGTCAGGTGCTGCTCCCAGGTCGGCTTCCTGCCACAAGACTTGCCCAGGGTGCCTGCAGGTTTAAGAGGTGCCTGGAGACAAGAACTATAGAGTTGTGATTACTGTGGCCAGAGTGTCTACCAGGGCACCTGTGTTATTTACTGGAGGCTTCTTCTTTTGAAAGAAAACCCTCCTCCCCGTCCACACACGCCTTTTTCTGAAAGAGCTCTTTCGGAAAAGGTGTTCTTCCTCATAAAAAGAGGAGTACTGCCGTCAGAAAAACCCCTGGAAAAACCCCTTTCAATTTACTTTTGAAAGAACACTATTTCAGTGTGGACGTAACTCAAGTTTTGTCAGAAAAACAGCCGTTTTTCCGACAAAACTCTGTAGTGTAGACATACCCTGACTACTGCAGGGGACAATGTAATGTCAGTATTGCCAATTATCTACTTCACAGGTAGGTTCTGAAGGCAGGATTGGGGACCAAACTTCTCATTTCAACTTCCAGGAGGCCTGAGCTCAACCTAAGGACTTGAAGACCCACACAGAGCCTTGTCTGTATTAAGCAATTTTATCACGTATGCATAATGTTCCAAACAACTGAGTTAGCTAATGCAATGCTGCCTGTGACTGAGTAGTCAGTGTAGATCAGGACACACTGTGTTCAGCAGTGAATCTCTAGTTCATCTTGTTCCAGTAACATCCAAACATCAAAACATTCTTCTGTAAACAAGGTCTAACTTGGATAAATTTGAGGAAAGTGATAGAAAAGCTGGCAAGTGCCAGCTCCAACATCACATGCCTCTGGATAACACCCTTGAAGGCAGGACATGGAGTGGAAACAAAAATGCTCACTCTGGGGAGGGGAACCTTTTTTGGGTTGGGGGCCACTGACCCGCAGAAGAATCAGATGAGGGCCACCCAAAAGTGAGAGGCAAAAATAAAACAAACCACCTCATTGACATGGCCCCCGACTGAGAAGCAGAAAGTTATGCCCCACATTCCTCTCACCCAGCAGAGCCTAGGCGTGCCCAGGCTAATAGATTTTGTAGGCCCCCCCAGACTTTGGGGTGGGGCCCAAAAATGAGGGATCCAGTTTGTGGGAGGGGTTACAGGGAAGAGGGCTTTGGGTGTGGGGTCCGGGATTGTGGTAGGGTGCAAGAGCAGGCTGAGGACAGGAGGGCTGGCAGTGAGAAGGGGTTCAGGAGTGGGGCACTTACCTGGCAAAGCTCCCTGGGAATGCACATGGCTCCGTGTCCCCTGTTGCTTCCAGGCACCACCCCTTGCTGCTCTTATGGGCCACAATTATGGCCAATCAGAGCGGCAGGGAAAAAGCCTCCTGGCAGTGCTTTTCTGAGCTGCCGTTTCCACTCAAGGGGGAGAGGGAGAGGGTGCAGCAGTGTGCGAAGCTGCTTCCTCCCCCACGCCCCACGCAAAGTCCATGGGTCAGTTACAGCCCTAGTCTTGCCTGACTTTGGCCCACAAGGCTCAGGGTTCTCAGTGCTGGCGCTCTATCTCTGTGAAGGGATATAGGGTTGAAGCACCAGTGTTGGCACCCTGGTGCATTGGTGGGGGGAAGCCCTGAGCACCAGATCCATGCAATTCAGGGGCTGGATCTGGTCCCTGGGCCTTAGGTTCCCCACCCCGATCCATGGATGTCTATTCTCATACAATTAGATCTATCCGTCATGCTATAGGTCACAATCTATTATAATCTTATTTCAAAGAGGCCACAAGGTTTAAAGGAAAAGAACAGATGTTTCCAATCTTTGATGAGAGATAAGCCAGATGAGGCAATTCCTTTTATTGGGCCAATTTCTGTTGGTGAGAGAGACAAACTTTTGAGTTTAGTTTTCCATATCTGAATAAGAGCTTGTGTAGAGTATTACAGCTAACTACAAAGTGCAAAGATGGTTTAGTGTAAGTAGTTAACACATATTTCAATCAACCATTCAAGGTGAAGTGGTCTGTTAACACCCTGCCAATCATGGACAGGAAAGGAATGTGCTGGGGAAGCAACTGGAGGGATTGTTAGTGGGTTATTAATTATTATAATAAGCCATAAATCCAGACTCTCTATTCAGTCCATGATTTTTAATGTCTAGCAATGTTATGAATTTAAGCTCCAGGCTCATCTTTTGAAAGTGTTGTGCCATTTTTTTTTAAGATGAGGACTAAGAAGTCAAATATAGAACGAGCATTTTATGAAAAGTGTTTACCCATAGGTGATGTAGTGTTTTCCTTTGTGAGTTCATGGAAGAGCATAGTAATTGTCTGGTTTCACTCACATAACTGTCATAAGAGCATTTAGTGCAGTGGATGAAGTACATTGTATGTTGTGATATGCCTGTGTACGACTCATGGGTCTTGAAAGGTGTGTTGTGGGGAGTGTTCAGGACTGTAACAGGGAAGATATGTCTGCAGATTTTGCATTTGTTTTTCTGCCAATATCTAGCGCTGCTTTTAGTTGGTGTGTCTGATGATGAGTTTGGGGAGGTTGGAAGGTGTTTGAAAGCCAGAAGAGGGGATTGAGGAAAGATTTATTTTAGAATGGAGTCCCCATCAAGTATGGGAGTTAGCTGCTTGATGATACCCCATGTAGGTTCCTATTTGGGGTGGTAAGTGACAACTAGTGGTATGCGGTCAAGGAAGATTTTATTTCTGTTTTGAAGCAGGTTCTCTCATGGGGTAGCCTGTTCTATAGTGCAATCTACTTCTTTGGTGGCATATCCTTGTTTGGCGAAGGTGGTTTAGAGCGTGTTACAGTGTAAATGCTGAACTTTCTCCTCAGAGCATATTCTATGGTACTTGAGTGCCTGGTGATAGAGAAAAGATTTACTGGTATATTTGGGGTGGTTACTGGACGTAGGGTTGCCAGATGGTTGAAACAAAAATATCAAACACCCCCTCCTCAAAAAAAAAAACACCGGGAAAAAATTCTGTTGAAGGGGGGGGAAACAGCAGGGGAAGAAAAAAACCTCCAAGACTTATTAAGCCAAAAAAAATTAAAATAAAACAGCATGTCCCCTTTAAGAGTGAGTGCAGGGAACAGGGGAGAAGTTGAGCACTAAGACCCAGGGGAAGCATTGTTTCCCCTAGGTCTTTTGGCTGGCAGCCATTTTGTGCCAGCAGCCTTGTGGAACCAGGTAAGCATGGGAGCTGGGGTCGGAGGGCTAGGGGTGTTGGGGGCCAGGGAGAGCCTTGGGGGAGGCCGGGTGCTGAGTGTTTGTAGGGTTGCCAGGTGCCCGGCATTTTCGCCTCCTGGCCAGGGAAAAATTCAGAAAATACCGGACATCTCAGGTGTCTGGTATTCTCTGAATTGTTTTACTGGACAGGAGCCGAAAATACCAGACTGTCTGGGTGAATATCAGACACCTGGCAACCCTAACTGGACCATGAAAGTAGGTGTTGTGATCTGTGGATTTCTAAACCTGATTGTAGTGTCCAGTTGATGCTGATGGTGGCTGAGTTTAATGGATGGATAGTGCTTGTTTAAGTTATAGTGGAAACTTATGAATGAGTGTAAATCAATTGTCCAGAGGATGAAAATATCAATATCTCAACTCTATTGATGATTTCATGGTGTGTTTGTTAGGCTGCAAAGTGTCAATAGGCAAATTCTCTTCACCACAAAACTGCTTAATTGGGGAGACTCATAAGGTTCTGTTTTCTCCCCCCAGTTACATGAAGAAACTATTATATCAGTGTTTCAGACATTTTTGAGGTTACATTTTAAAAATAAATTTGATAGTTTGCCAGTTGAGAACTGCCTGATTTCAGACTGAGTCTTTTTTTTAAACTCATGGACTTTTCTAAACTTTTTTTTAAAACCTCAAAACAATCTATTCTCTTAACAAAATGGTTAAAAGATATAATATTCATTTTTGTGTCCCTCCCCTCTCCTCAATATCCACATACTGCTAAGGACAATTTATAACTGGCATATAAGTAGAGAAAACAAGGCATTTTTTCTATTCTTAACTGGCAAATGATTGATAAACCTACAATATCTGAAGACCTTTAAAAAAGTCCTCTTTGATATTGATTGAGAGTTGACTCAATGCATGAATAGCTAAGAAAAAGCACTGCCTGCTTTGCAAAGCAGTCTGGATTTGGAAGCTTATTTTTGGTCTGAAGCATTAGATGCACAATTCATCTTTTATAAACTAATTTGCATAGAGCCCATTTCTGCCACCCTTAAGCCATATCTTCACTATACAGGAAGGTTTAATTAAGATGCGCAAGTCAAGATTTGTTAATTATGTAGCTGGAAATGACGTACCTTAATTTGATATTCCACACAGTCTCCACAGTGTGAGGTCGACAGGACAAACACTCCTATTAGCTTCCCTTACACCTTGGAAGGAGCACGAGTACCGACACCAACAATGGCCTCCTCTGAGTTTGAATTAGTGGGCCTTTACTAGACCTGCTAAACAAACTCTGGAAGATCCATCATGGCAGCATCGATCTTCTCTGCATAGGGCTGCCAGATGATATAACCAAAAATACCGAACCTCCAACCCCACCCCACCCCCCCCAAAAAAAACAAAACAAAACACCAGGAAAAAAATTCTGGTGAGAAAAAAAAGGGGGGGAGACCAAAGTTGTTGAGGGGAAAAAAAAGGACCCCGACAGCAGTTATTAAGCAAAAAAAATTAAAAATGTAAAAAATTAAAAATCTTTAAGAGGCTTTTTTGCTGGCAGCCATTTTGGTTTTTTGTTCCAGCCACAAGACAAGCCCTGTGGAACCAGGTAAATGGGGGTTGGGGGAGAGTGGGGTTGCTGAGTGTCATAGGGTTGCCAGGTGTCCGGTATTTTCGCCTCCTGGCAGGGGAAAAAAAATCAGAAAATACCAGACATTTTAGGTGTCCGGTATTTTCTGAATTTTTTACCGGACAGGAGGCGAAAATACTGGACTGTCTGGGTCAATACCAGACACCTGGCAACCCTATCTCTGCATAGTGAAGGCATGGCCTTAGTCACACTGAGAAGTACTTTACTTCACGAGTAGTCCCATTTCAAATAAAGAAGCTACTCAATGTAAGAATGTCAGAAACAACTGGGCTCATAGTAAGTCTACATCACTCTGTCCACCATTGCAAAAATCATAGATCCAATATTGGTTAAGTTACCTAAAAGACACAAGTGTTTCTGTGGAAAAAGATCCTCTTCATTTTGGGAGGAAAATATTTGTCATTAGAAAACAGTTTTCATTTGTTTAGAGAAATAAAATATTTTTTAAACTGTACTAACAGTTCTATAATTTCCTTCATTCCTGGTCCCCATGCCTCTGCATACCTCAGCATATTATATCTGGCTCATGTTCAGGGTCTGGAAAGGAGCCAGTAAGTGCCACAATAGTGGCAGTCTAAGAAAATCTATTCCAAACAAGATCTCCTTTCTGAGAATATATTACACAGATGTCCCAGAACTAAGCCAGCAGAAAAATATTCTTAGCAGCGTAATATTAAGAGCACATTAGTTGTACATCTATCTCATGGAAGAAAATATGTAGCTATACTGA
Source organism: Rafetus swinhoei (assembly GCA_019425775.1). Lineage (NCBI taxonomy): Eukaryota > Metazoa > Chordata > Testudines > Trionychidae > Rafetus > Rafetus swinhoei. The sequence continues at coordinate 37,567,163 of CM033447.1, forward strand.
CTTCAATGGGTCTACCCCCAGTGCACACAGCCAAGTTAGTATGAGAGCTGTAGAGTATGCATACAGATAAGCATATGCATTCGTCTTTGCAGAAACTGGGCCTAATTTTGTACTGTTCTTCAAGAACAAACTGATGAAACATAAAGGCTAGGATATTGCAGAGAAAGCCTGATCAAACTCCTATTGGCAATAAAGGCATTATTCCACTTACTTCAATGGGAGCTGAACTGAGCCCATCATAATTCCACTCCTTTAATTTGTGGACATTTAAAACTGGCATTGTCTCTAACAGAAATACAGGAAGCCTACAGAATCAGACCCAGAGTAGATTCCCCCTATTGGAGAAAGATGCATTTTATTTGTAAATGTTCAGACAAAAAAAGCATCTTTCTTTAAGGGTTATTCAATAAGAAAATTACTTTTTTTTTCAAAAGCGCTTTACATTTGCCTCATTTCCACATTCAGTCTTCAACTTTTAAAAAAATGGCTTTTAAAACAGTTTGGCTGCGTCTAGACTGGCAAGTTTTTCCGCAAAAGCAGCCGCTTTTGCTTAAAAACTGCCAGCTGTCTACACTGGCAGCTGAATTTAGCGCAAGAACACTGACGATCTGCTGTAAGATTGTCAGTGTTCTTCAAATACTATGCTGCTCCGTTAGGAAAAAGCCCTCTTGCGCAAATGTATTCGCAAGAGGCCAGTGTAGACACCTTGGGACTGTTTTGCGTAAAAAAGCCCGATGGCGAAACGGCGATCGGGCTTTCTTACACAAAACGCGTCTAGATTAGCACGGGCGCTTTTCCGCAAAAGTGCTTTTGCGCCAAAAGCGTCGTGCCAATCTAGACGCTCTTTTCCACAAATGCTTTTAACGGGAAAACTTTTCCGTTAAAAGCATTTGTGGAAAATCATGCCAGTCTAGACGTAGACTTTGAGTAAAGGAGCATTAACTGACAAATAATAAAAACAGCTCATTTAATTAGATAAAGCCTTGATTTCAGCAAGCCAAATGGACGGAGATACAGCTGACGGGTTAGGCTCAAATTCTACTAAGATTTAAACACATACTTAACCTCACTGTGACCGTGCCCACGGGCCACTATGTCCATGTCTCCAGTTGGGGGAGGGTAAGGTCTCTAGCGTTACAGCCGCCCTTCGTAACCACGCTCCGAGTCGCCAGTTAGTCCTCCCGATTTTGCCGTGGCGGCGCCACACTCCCCGCCACAACGGGGGAGGGCAAAGGAAGGGCCCGGGCCCACCCTCGCTCACGGGCCCCAGCCCAGGGCCCTAAGGACTCGGATCCTAGGAGATCCGGTCCGGCTGGCGGGGCGTTCCGCCGAAACTCGCCAGCCCGCCAACCGCTCAGGGTTCCGCCCTGGGCTACTTCTTTTCTCCTCTGGAGCCCCCCTACTCCAGAGCTCACCTTCTCTTTGGTGGACAGGGTTGTGGGAGGGTGATTACTCACCGTGGCCGTTGGCTTCCCCGACGTTACGCTCCCACCGTGGGGGTCGACCCTGGTCCCCACCCCTTCCTGGCTCTACCACCGCCTGGCCTTCCTCTCCCTGTCAGCATCCTCTTCCTCTCCTCCTTCCCCTTGCTCAACTGGGCGACGGCGCTTTGAACGCCGCGCCCTTCCCACCCCACCTATCACGGGCGGGGGCCATTGCGCCAGCGCTCGCCTGCCCGGCCCCCGAGGTTGCCATGGCGCCCGCCGCCCGGGACGCCACACTGCCTCCGGCCTGCCCCTGACGTCACCTAGCATGACGTCAGTGCAGGGCAACGGCCACGCGCCGCGAGAGCAACTCGCGCACGGCCGGGCCTCCCTGCCTCTACGGCCGAACAGCGCCTGCCCGGCCATACCTAAGGTGCGGGGTGAGGGCGCCCCGTCATACTCACGTATGAGAATTGCCCCACTAAAGCCAATGAGATTGTTCTCATGCTTAAAGTTAAGCATATACTTACACTGTTGCAGAACTGGGGCCTAATTTCACAGATACAATGTATTTTTGCCAAGTTTCCATTAAAAATATTCATTTCAAAATAATGCTGTATTTCACATTTTATCCCACAGCTAACTTTTTAACATTACATTTGAAAGACCATTTTTAAAATTGATTTTTGGCCTCAATCCTACTCCCACTAAAGTCAGTGAGAGTTTTAGCTCTCAAGTTTTAATAAAATGCTGAAATACATTGAAAAAAATATTTTAAACTACAAAACAAGTTAATTCTACCACCAATTCTCTACTTTATGCTCCTATGAATAATCCCTAGTCACATGACTAATCATCAGTGTTGTCAAATGGACTATTATGCAAGTGTTTGCAGATTTCAGACCTATTTAAAAACACTATATTTTTCTATTTAAAAACACCATTATATTTTTCAAACTATTTTAGCATTTCATTCAGAATTTGAAATTGTGCATAATTTCTCAAGGGATATATCTTAAAAATATATTTTTTCTCTTGAGACAAAAGCACTACAGATTTCAATACCCTAATAAGCATTTTTATAAGTATCACACATCATAGAGAAAAACATTACAACATGAAAAATAATTTTAAACATTTATAGTTAAAAAGAAACATACAAAGTATATCAAGTAACTATTTGAAGCCTTGACTGTTGATAATGTTGATAATCCAAGAACAAAAATTATAAACAATTACAGTAAAACTCCAATAGTCCGGCATCCAATAGTCCGGCACTCCTGATAGTCCGGCATCAAAATGGCAAGAGCCTAGTGAGTGAGCTTCAGCAAAAAATGAGTCACAAGGTAACAGCGGCAGCAGCTGAACTGAGCAAAAAGGGTAAAAAGGCTTAAAAACTAAAACATTACAGTATACTGTATACAGTATGTACAATAAAAAGGGTTAAGAACACTTTATATACAGTATATAATGTATACAGTATATATATAACCAGTTTATAGTACCTCCTGATAGTCCGGCATATCTGATAATCCGGCACCACCTAGGTCCCATAGGTTCTGGATTATCGGAAGTCTACTGTAAATGAATAACAAGTTATAAACAATTTTATTTTAAAATGTTACAACAGAGCCATTTCTTCAGCTCTGGTCTTATGAGTGGTCCCATGGACTGCCATGGAAAGACAGTGCTCAGCACCTCCCAAGAGAAACTCTTTATCTCAGGTGTTCAGATCCACAGGAACAAGAGTTTGAAGATTGAGCCCAAAGTTTCTTGTGAAGTATCAACTTAGTTTTTTTAAGCTTCTCAAATCTGCTCAAAGCTCTAGAAGCCCATTCAATAAATGCTTTTGAAACATGAGCTCGGACAGATATCTTGCTCAGAAAATGAAACTAGTTCTGGCTTTTTGAAAAATGTACATGATGTCAAAAACAAACAAACAAAACCAAATGGCATTTGCCCATACATTTGTGATTTTTTTTTTTTTTTGCCTGAATCCAAAACTGAATCAAATTGCTCTGTGTTGCTGAAATAAAACCTATTTTAGAATAGGGGGTGACAAAGATGAAAAAAAAGCAAGGAGTAAATTCTGCTTGATGCACGATATTTCAATGCAGCCTGACTCTTCCTCTAGTAATCAATCTTTATCAGAACTGTCCTTACCCATACACAGTTAGTTGCATAGGGCACCTGAAAATTTGGGACAACACTGGTTTTTAATGTCCACCCACCTGCCTCTTCCTATCCCTGTTCTGTAGCTCTGCTTCCTCCAGAGAGGGTCTAGTTAAATTAAAACTGAAAAAGCCTGTCAGACCTATTAGCAGAACACTGAACCTGTGAAAGAGCCATTCAAGTGGTAATGAAACCATTTAACAAGCATTTGCCAATCCCAAATATATACTGTCAGTTTCTGAATTTACTGTGTCAGTCTACAGAAGTGGTCACCAACCAGTAGACCCGGATCTACTGGTAGATCTTAGAGTCTCTGACAGATGATCCTGATTGGACAGGCTGGGAGGCTATCAAGTGCTGGCGCTTCAACTGTCCCTCCCCCCACTGCCCTGCAGCTCCTGCCCAGAGCCTCAGAACCGAGCCACCCTCTGGGAGCCTCCTGCTTGTTGTGCAAAGTGGAGGAGACAGAGGCAGGAGGATGCTGACATCATTCTGTCCCCCTCTCCTGTACCTAGGGTTGCCAGGTGTCTGGTATTTTCACCTCCTGTCCAGTAAAAAAATTCAGAGAATAACAGACACCTGAGATGTCCAGTATTTTCTGAATTTTTCCCCAGACAGGAGGCGAAAATGCCAGGCACCTGGCAACCCTACAGACACTCAGCACCGGCCTCCCCTGTGGAGCTGCCCCCTGGCCCCCAAAAACCCCAGGCCCCCAACCCCAGGCCCCATGCTTACCTGGTTCCGCAAGGCTGCCAGCACAAAATGGCTGCCGGCCAAAAAACCTAGGGGAAGCAATGCTTCCCCTGGATCTTAGTGCTCAACTGCTCCCCTGTTCCTATCCCTGAACTCACTCTTAAAGGGGACATGCTGTTTTATTTTTGGGAAGAGAACAACATGGTTTTTTTTTTTTTTGGCTTAATAAGTCTTGGAGTCCTTTTTTTTTTGCTCAACAACTTTCGTCTCCCCCCCTCCCGTTTTTTTCCCCCCTTCAACAGAATTTTTTCCCAGTGTTTTGTTTTGGTTTTTGGGGGGGGGGGGTGATCAGTATTTTTGTTTCAATCATCTGGCAACCCTACCTGTACCCCATCTTCACAGAGTGAGGGGGTTGGGCCTCAGAGAAGGGGCAGGGGTATCTGGGTTTGAGCTAGATCCTGGACTGACAAATTCAAAAAGTAATCTTGTGCTTAAAAATGTTGGAGACCAGTGGTCTACAGGATCATAGTTTACAATTTATTTTAAAAATATTTCATTCATGTTTTGCTGAAGATTACAAAATCACATCTCTAAAAAACTGTTGTTATTCCCAGCTGTCATCAGGCATAGGAGCTCCAGTTTAATAGTACTGCATAGAGCCCCATAAATACTAAGAAAAGCCTTAGTCATTATGACCAAACTTCAGATCCTGGAGATGCAGCATAGTTCTGACAACCCCCAATTGGTTTCCTCAAAACACTAGCATGAGCAAGACTACTTGAATAGTTAATGACAACAAAAGCAACTAAGTTTCAAAATGAAACTTAACCTCTCCCATGGAAACAACCTGGGGAAGGGATGAAATTACACCTAATTTTTTTTTTCAAATTTCAATTCACAGAGCTCCCATCATTACCAGTGGGGCAGGAGTTACAAGTGGAGAGGGCATGAGCCTCCACATACACAGTTGTTTCAATATACCTGGGGAAAATCCCACTTATCTCAGGACATTTACAAAGGAGGGGGAAGCCCTAAAGAACACAGGCTGTTCAGTTCTATACAGGGCCTTCCCTCTCTCCCCTAGCAGCACAGATTCTTCTGACTTCTGCTCCTTTTACACATTTACCTCTCATTCCCTGTACTCCTAAACAAGAAGGGGATAAGTTGAACATGTTACTTGTCAATTCCTTCTGTGCTTAAAGGCTGCCTTACAGTTAGCTGAGTCACACACAGTGATATGCCACAGCAAACCTGCATAAGGACTAATTGATTCCAAGGACACAGTTAGCATTACTCATCAACAGCAAGGCAAATTGCTAAACTGGGATCCAATTTTTTAATTCAGTGCTCTGAACAAACTGAGTGGAACCATACTTTTTCTTTAGCACAATTTAACATTTTATGCTTGTTAATTTTGGCACTACTATACCAATCTCTTTCCTTTACCATAAATGTAACACAAAGGCTTTTAAAGAGCCCAACAAAGATATCCTGGTTACCTAAAATAAGAAGTATTTCAGTTTAGAGACAGACAGTTTGAAATGCCAAAATTAGTGTACTAAAACATGGGCTTTTCATATCAGTGCTGGACTATATTTCAATCTTCAAGTATTTCTGATCCTGTAGCATGGCACTAAATTTGAATGTAACAAAATAATTTTTATATCTTTTTCATAAATCCACAAACAATTTCTATAAGAAGAAGGAAAAAAGTACTTCCTCATGTTCCATTCATCTTGTAAATCAAAAGCGTACAGGCAGTCCCCGGGTTACATGGATCCGACTTACATCGGATCCCTACTTACAAACGGGGTGAGGCAACCCCGCACTAGCTGCTTCCCCCCAGCAGACCAGGGAGACGCGAAGCTAGCACCCCCCCGCCAGCAGACCAGGGAGACGTGGAGCGGCTTTTCTCAGCAGACACCTCAGCTTGAGAATAAAGGACTGACGGAACTGAGGTGTGGGAGAATAAAACTGAGCTCTGGAGAAATGTTTGGCTAGAGTTTCCCCTACAATATGTACCAGTTCCGACTTACATACAAATTCAACTTAAGAACAAACCTACAGTCCCTATCTTGTACGTAACCCGGGGACTGCCTGTATTGTGATGTTTTCTTGAAACCAATCTAATAAAGGAGATTAAAACCAGTCTTGCTAAATCTCACTCTCCCAAGTCACATAACTCTTACTTATGAGACAATAATAATGCTATTTTTTTCATTTATGTGGTAAAATCTGGGAGTAACTTTTGTGCTTAGACTCATTTTCAGGATGATTTTGCTGGTTTAAATGGACAATGTCATTTAATAAAAACATGTTGTTCTCGTCCCAAAAATATGACAAGCAGCTGCGTAAAAGATTATAGAAAGATTTGTCCAATGAATATTTTGCCAAACACAAACTCTGTAAATGGTTACAAATTTTCCTGTTCATTAAAAGCAACATTTTAAAAATTAGCTCTGCAAATAGTCCTCCTTTGACAGTTAACCCTATGTCCTTCATATAAATAATAGGTTTTCCCTCAGAAATTGAAACCTGCTGTGGTCTAAGGTCTGGAATCTGTTACATGCTGGATCACTTTCAATAAGTCCCTGTTGGTCCAGAGGGACAAGTGACTATGTTAAAGTTGGTTCCTCACAGTAAGAGGTTGTTTAATACTATCTGAGCACTTTTCACAAGTGTATGGTGATAAGCTTAGTATAAGAACCTATAGAAACTAGAATAAAATCAGTCAAGCATGTCTATTTAATATTTCACATATATAGGAGCAGGGGTCCATCATGAAAATGAAAGGCAACCAATTTAAAAGTGTTAAAGCCAACTTTCTTTGAATTCTTATAGCTTCTCTAAAAGAAAAACATCTCTTAATGAAGTGGCAAACTGGGCATCAGTCTTTCACAATTCAATAGGAACAATAAATAAGAAGGAGGCACAAATTTTAACTTTAACTTGAGCTGTTGAGGTTTTTTCAAAACCAAAAATTAACAAAGTGAAAACTTTAAAAAAATTACATGTCCCCTGCACTCGGAAGGTCTGCATTTCAGCTCTAAGGTCTATTCTGTACTAGACCAGGCAGATTGGCTTAGGATACACAATTCCAGCTATGCAAAATGCATAGCTGGAGTCAGCTTACTTTAAGCCGAGCCGTGGCATCGTCCACACAGTGGTTGTACGACAGGAGCACATGGTCCCATGGACTTCTCTTACTCCTCGCAGAAGGAGGAGTACCAAATGCCAGTGGAGTCTGACTTCAGCATTTGATTTAGTGGGTCTATCCTAGACCCTCTAAATCGAATGCTAGAAGATTGAACTCTGGCGTGTCAGTTTTCTCGCGAGTGTAGCTATGCCCTAAGAGGAGTAGGGTTGGACCAGGGAGCAGACAGAAAAAAAGTGATTCTGGTATCTTTAGAGTTTTAAGACAATGAAGTTGATTCATATGAATAGACCTTTCCCTTAATATAAAGTTAAAACTGATGACTCACAACCATCCCATTGTAAACCAACGATAGCTATCTCTTATCAGAGCTATGCACGCACTGCTTTGTTTAGAACAGACAGCATAGAATTTGGCCCTGCATCAAATGTCATTTAAAGATAATTTAATGTATAGTACTCTGTTAGATTAAGATAAATGCCCTGCTGCTAAACAAGGTTACACCTTGTTTAATGACAAGATGTGGTAATGGAAGATGTGAACTTTATTGTTAGTTACCCTTCATGCCAAGTGGAAGAGAGGGGAAGCTTAATTTACATATATACTTAAACTGGAATTTCAAATTTGAACCTTCATATCCATCCAAAGATTTGAATTACAGCTTCTCGTTATTTTGCGGTTACACATTATTTTCTCTGTCTAATGACTATATCCCTCACTATCCAACCCAAATCTGAAGGAAATCTGAAGTCTTCAAAAACCTGAACCATACCCTAACAGATTTTGAATACTATGTCATGGTAGCAAACTATTTTGTGAGGGTTGTTCACTTGTTCTAACCACAGAACCTGATGTTCCTGTTCTGTTGGGGTGTGTTCTGTATTATCTCCTCAAGACCTTCCCTAGAACTTGTGTGTATATTGGCACATTCTGACCTATCTGTCTTGGCACAAATTTGTCTATTTAAGGGCATGAGCAATATGCACTCCACATTAACATGGTCAATTACCTTCTTTTACAAAAAAGGTCTTTTGGAGGGCAATTACAAATAACTCCCATGAAAAACAATAAGACCAGAAATGTAAAACAGAGGTCAAGTATTAGGAAATTCAGAAAACAGTAGGAGCAGGCACACCTGAATATCTCAAGTTTTAATTGCTCAATATTGTTATTTAACTTTTTTAAAATTACCTTGATAATAGGGCCGAATTCAGCTTAAATGTGACTCCATTAACTCTTGGTTTTACAGCAGAGCAAACTAGCCCCTCGTGTAAAAACCTAACTGTGCAGGTGAGATATCAGCTCTGCATTATTTTAAATAGTGGATCTGACTTTCCCCCACAAACGCTGAATTCAGACTCTCCTGAAAGCAGATACACTGCCTTGTTAGCTAATACATATAGTACCTATGTTATCTTTCTCTTGCTGGATGGTAACCACTTACCTGCTCCCTGTGGCAGTTAGATTCTGCATGAGTAAAGGATGGCGGAAGCAGGGCTGAGGGATGGGGAGAAAAACAGAAAAAAGGCTGAAGAAGCACAAAGGGAGAGGAATGTCACTACAGGGGAAACCACTAACTATTTTGGTATCTAGGCTGCCCAACACTTTCCATTATAATTCCAGCAACCTTTTTCTGGGAAGTTCTAATACTTGCCTTGTTTGCAGCAGGTCATTAAAATTTAGCAGGGAAAATGCTGTGGGGCTTGAGATGTATCTATCACCTGCGCCAAGAACAAGTGTCCAGATTTGTCCAATTTTGGTTGAATTAAAAGCTTTCAAAAATAACTACAGTATTTCCTTTCTCCAACATGTACTCCTCAGGTAAACACTGACAGCCTGCCAAAATAACTGAACATGGGCATTCTAAGGAGCCAAGCTCACACTGCCACCAGAGCAGCAGCAGCAGACATTGTCTTGGGAATCCTGGAAACCCAGAGAACAGCTACTGCAACAGCAGTTGAGTAGGGAGAGAAGGGCTGGGCTCTTCCTCCCTACCCAGCATTTTCCACCCATCCAGGGTCTGAGACATGACCCCAGTGGCCTCTCTCTCATCTCTGGGAGCACACTTGGAGCCAGGGTCTCTGAAAAGAACCCATTAGACTCAGCACATATAAAAACAAAACAAATTAGATGCACAAGACTTAGAAGAATGTTATTTAGGTTGGCAATTCAAGCACTCAGAAATTAAAATATGCCACCCACAGTTTAACATCCCTAGTGACAACACCCTTATTCTCCCTCCCCAAAAAATGATAGCAAATTATTGAACATACTCATAGGAACATACTCTTAGAGTACATCTACGCTGTGGAGCTATTTCAGGATACCGGAAGTATCCCAAAATAGCTATTCCGCGTCTACTGAAGCAGCTCATTATTTCAAAATAGATTTCAAAATAACGGGCAGCTTATTCTGACGTCCCAGTAACCCAGTGTAAACAGCGCCAAATTACGAAATAAGCTATTTCAAAATAGCATCAAAATAAGCTACGCAATTTGTATAGCGCAAATTGTGTACCTTATTTTAAGCTAAGGGTGCTATGTAGACGCACCCATAGTATTGCCACTCTCACTTCTGTGCTGCTGCTGGTGTTGGCAGCACTACTTAGCAAGCTGCATGGCTGGAGAACAATAGCTGCTATAACTCCCCTACAGATCCACCTCCCCCAGCATTTGTGTGTGTGTGTGTGTGTGTGTGTGTGTGTGTGTGTGTGTGTGTGTGTGTGTGTGTGTGTGTGTGTGTGTGTGTGTGTGTGTGTGAGATCTCACAACTCCCTTACAATAGCCTTGAAATCTCATTTTGTGTCCATCCCTCCAGTGTGAGAAACATTGGTTTAGGAGGGTGAAGATTAACAAGAGAGTAATGAAGATTAATAACTTCCTTAACAAAATAGTCCCCAAATAGTTCTGATACTTAATAGAGGGACTGACTGCATGGAGAAAGAGTGCAGTCTTAAACATCTAATGGAACTTCCCCAAAGTAAGCAAATCTTGGATGCATGCTTTAGATTTAGGCAACAACATGTCTAATTACCTCTAGGCTCTTTTGAAAATCACATCCTTAATCATCAGGATTTCTAGCACACCTTCACCCTTCTTGTGGTATTACTGGGTACCCTTCACTAAGAAGCCTGCCTATTGGGTACAAAACAACATACTTAATCTCTAGAGCTGGTCAAACACCAGGATTTCTTTCTAGTGAAAAACTACAAAAACGTGTCCTTCTTTTCATCAGAAAATTTCACAACTTTATTTTTGTTAACCATCTCTACTAATTTCACAAGACATTTTTTATACCATGGTTATTACTCTTAGACTCAGAATAAAAACATTTTAAGAAAATACTATCCATGAAATCAAATCAACTTTATAGGCCATAAACTATTTAGAAAACACAACAGTTGCCAACTAAACCACTCAAATGTTAAGAAATACCAAAATGTACCCCTTGCGTGTATGCAATACAATACCGTCTTCAATTATATGACTCGAGGATTCCCAGGGCTAAAAGGACTATTATGATCATACAGGCTATGTCTACACTGCAGAGCTTTTCCGGGATACCTCTCTGCCATGTCCAAAGAACACTTCTGCTTTTTCGGGAACAATTTCCGAAAAAGCGGACACGTTCTTTCAGCATCCCTGTATTCCTCATTTTATGAGGAATAAGGGATGTTCTGAAAGAGGTTTTCCGACATTTGGCCCCAAGTAGACGGGCCAAATGTCGGAAAAATCTCTTCAGAAAAAAAAGTGGAAAAAGATACACAAATTGCAGTTTGCAATTTGTGTATCTTTTTCCGAACCCCACTCCCCCCGGCAGTGTAGACATAGCCCTTGTCTGACCTCCTGTTTAGCACAGGCTATAAAAGTTCCCCTAAAATAATTCCTAGAGCATTGTTTTAGTAAAACATCGAATCTTGATTTTAAAATCATCAGTGATAGAGAATCCACCACAACTTTTTGGTAAATTGTTCAAATGGTTAATTACTCTCACTGTTAAGAATTTACACCATAGCTCCATTCTAAACTTGTCTAGGTTCAACTTCCAGCCAATGTCTAATGTCAGAAACCTCTGTTTAACATCTGCCAGAGATACTAGTGGAATGGAAAATGGTATCACTATATGAGGAGACTGTATCATCTTTTTTTACCCAAATACAGAACAGAAATATTTATTGAAGACGACTTCTTCTCTGCATTATTGATAGCTCTACCATTTCCATCAAGTATAGGCCCGTTCAGTTCAAATTAGTGGATCTTCACTAGACCCACTAATTCGAACCCTGATCTTTTGTGTAATGTAGATATGGCCAAAGGTGACCCCTGTTACTTGAGGTATGTGAAGGATATAAAAACACTCCCCTATTCACTTTCTCACACCATTCATGATTTTATAAATCTGTCATACCCTTTCCATTGGTTGTCTTTTTCTAAGCTGAATATCTCTTCATATGGAAGCTCATATGTGAAGATCAATGCAAATAATTCATTTAACTTCTCTTCAAAGTCCTTGCTTCTTTTGTGTGCTCCTTTAGCATTTCAATGGTTCAGTGACCCCACTGACTGTTTGGCAGACTTCCTGCTGCTGATGAACTTAACATTTTTTGCTGTTAGTTTTTGTATCTTTCACTAGTTGCTTTGCAAATAATTTATTGCCTGCCTAGTTATATTTTTGCAATTGCCTTGCAAGACATTATGCTTCTTTCTATTTTTCTCAGGAGGATTTGACTTCCAATTTTTAAAACATGTCTTTCTGTTTTTAAACACCTCTTTTACTCATCTGTAATATTTTTAGTCCTCTTACTTTTTTAAATTTTTTTAGGTGGGGGAATACACATTTAGTTTGTCTCCATTATGGTGTTTTTAAATATTTCCCATGAAGCTTGTAGGTATTTCACTTGTGATTGTTCTTTTTAATTTTTATTTAATTAACATTTACATTATTGAATAGTTCCCTTTTTGAAGTTAAATTCTACTGTGGTAGATTTCTTTGGTATTTCTCCCTTAACAAGGGTATGAACTTTAATTATTATTGATGTTGCTATTTTTCAGTGGTTCAGCGATATTCACCTCCTGAACCAGATCCTGGGAGACACTTAGGACTAAATCAAGAATTGCCTCTTCCCTTAAGGGTTCCAGGGCTACCTGCTCTATGAATTAGTAGTGATTAGAAATTTTATCCTGAGGTCACATGTACCCAGTCACTATGGGGATTGTTGAAAACCACAATTATTACTGGGGTTTCTGTTTTTGTAGCCTCTCAAATCTCCCTGAGCATTTCACAAGCATCATCACCATCCTGATCCTGATCAGGTGATCAGTAGAGTATTCCTACTGCTACACTCTTATTATTGAAGCATAGAATTTCTGTGCATGGAGATTCTTTGATATTGTTTGATTCATTTAATATTTTTACTATATTTGACTCTTTCTTTTAAATGTAGTGCTATTTCCATACCAGTGCCACCTACTTTATCATTCCTATATATTTTGTACTCTGGTATTACAGTGTCCCATGGATTATCATCATTCCACCAAGTTTCTCTGATGCCTATTATATCAATCTCCTTATTTAATTCCAGGCACTCAAGTTTACCCCCTTAGTATTTTGACTTCTAGCATATGGGCACTTATAAAATCTGTCAATATTTTGTTGTCTGCCTTCATGTGATGTAGCTGAATGGGAACTCTTTTTTATTTGCCTATTTCTTGTCTGTTCCTACTTGTACTTTATCAGTTTCTCTCCTCTTTTGCAGATATAGAATATTCCTTTTAATAAATCCTCCCTTGAAGATGCTTCTGTCTGAACAGAATGCTTCTTCACAACCCTTTGCTTTCTCCCAGCCCTTAGTTTAAAAATACTGTTCTGAGTTTTTTAACATTATATGCCAGCAATCTGGTTCCATTTTAGTTTAAGTGGACCCCTTATCATATAGGCTGCTCCTTTCTCAAATAGTACCCCATTTCACAATAAACGCAAATCTTTCCTTCCACCACTAGCCTCTCATCTACTCTTTGGGACCTGCACTTCTACCAAACTGTCCCAGTGCATGAAACTAGAAATACTTCAGACAGTGGAAGCAAGGAAGATCTCAGACTTTACCATCTTACCTCACTGACTAAAGTTGGCCTCCAGGACTTCTCTCCTGCCTTTCCTTATGTCATTTATACCTACATTTACTATGGCCACTAGACTCCTCCCCAGAACCGTACATAAATCTATCTAGATCTCTTGAGAGATCTGCAGCCTTTGCACCTGACAGGCAATTCACCATGCAGTTCTTCCAGTCATCACGAACCCAACTATCTAGATTTCCAGGAATCAAATCCCATATTGTTATTACCAGTCTCTTGCTAATAAATGAGGTCCCCTCTCCTTGAGGGACATTCTCAGTGTGAAAGGATACCATGACATCTGGAGAGTCCTCCCAACGACTGGATTATTTCCCTTCACTTCAGCTTGGTATTCTCCTTCCCCTAGACCTTCACCCTCTTTAACAGCACAGGGGGATAGGGCATAAGCATCTGGAGCACAGGGTGGTGGATTTGAGTCTCCCCCAGCCCCCATTCCACTCACTCAGGCAGCGGCCTGGCAGCCAATACTAGTTGCCCCAGGGATGGAGCTGGCTCCCTCATTAGGAAGGCAGGATAAGGGACACCCTGAAGGTAAGGGACATGGGTAGGTTCTGGAGTGGACTAGAGGCTAGGGCATTTGCCTGGGGAGTTCAGGGTTGGGGGCTTGAGTCCCTCTGCCTCCCTCCCACAGCAGCCAGACAGCCAACACAGGTTGCCCCAGGGATGGAGGTGGCTCCCACATTAGGAAAGCAGGATAAGGGACCTGCTGACTGTCAGACTGGTGATGGTACTCCTCTACTGCATTTCTGAAAGTCATCTATGCTCCTCTCTATCTCCCTTAGTTCCTCTACTTCAGCCACTCTGGTCTGAAGAGCCTATACTTGGTCTCTGAATGCCATGAGTTGCTTGTACCAAAGGCACATATATGCCACTTGCCTGCAGGGAAAGTAATCTTACATACTGTTGTAACCCCCTTTTTCCTCCCCAGGTTCCTTGGGAGCAGGTCACACTCACAGGTGTGCCTGGGCACCTGATGGTCTTGACATAAAAGGAGATCCTGAGTACCCCAGTGGTGATGTTGTTTGGTTGGGGAAAACCTATCCACCCCTTTGCTGCAGTCCCTTGCTCCTAAAGAATGTACAGTGGCGGTGCCTCCACCTGGCTGACCCTGTACACACTGGTGTGCTTTGGGAGTTCCAGGAATAAACTTATTCCAGCAATAAACTGGATCTAACTCTAAAACAACAATTAAAAATCATAAATAATATACATCTAATAGGTTGCATTAACCTTTACTTAACTTAAAGAAACAGGATTTAACAAATTAACAGTGAATAACATCAATTAACAAAGTATACAGAAGTAAAAGGAACATATCTAGCTGCCAATATTTATCCCACCCCAGTGTGCACACCCCTGGACTCAGAGTCCCAGACTCTTGCTTGAGTGGGCGCGCTTGAAGAACTGCAGCTGTAATGGAGATTCTCTGTAGGTAGTGTGTATGTGGGTCCAAGCTATGCAGCAGCTCTGGTTCACTGGGTTGGCCTCTCTGCCTCTCTTTGATCCCAGAGTTAGTCTGAATCTCTGAGGTCCGTCCCAGGCAGCATTTTCCCATAGATGCCCAGTTACTCACAGTCTCCTTCTGTGTGCTGGATGCAGAGTAGCTTCTAGCCACAAGTACAGCCAAAGGGCCTCCCCCTAGGGCAATCAGAAGCAGCCTGCTAGATCCCAATTCCAAAGGCTCACTGTCCTAGTCTGTAACTGCAAGTAACAGCTCCTGAACAGGATCAAACTCCTCCATAGCAACCTGACCCCCTTTCTGCTCCAAAAACAGAGGGAAAAGTCCACAGACTTCTGAGTCTTCCTCCACACAGGTGGAGCAACTCCGATCTCCCAAACAAGAGTCACTTCCTTCCTGTTTTCCCCCAGGGCTCTTGGGAATTGTAGTCTGTGAGGCTAGATTGTAGCACACAGGGTCTTCCCAGAAAATAAGCAGAGGTACCTTTAGTAAGGGGACTACACTGTATTTAGTGCAACCAACTGGATAGTTCCAACTCTGCTGCTGGACTTCTGCCTGCATTTTTTAAAACTTTTGCAGGGGCCTCTCTTTTTGGTTTGCTTGTTTGTTGTTGTTTGAGAAGTGGGGGAGAGGAGGTAATTGTCCCAATGTTTAGAGTATATTTGTGTATCTGTTTTTTATAATGTTTAAAAAAATCCAAGGATGTTTTAATACAGGCAGCATGAGACCTCTAGTTTATGTCACTCTAACTGAAGTTCCCTATGAGCTCAGAGGGTTTATTTGTTTTTCCTCTCTACAGTATAGATAGATGAGTAGGGAGGTAGTCATCCTTAGTATGAGTTGATGCTCGCTAGCAGACACCAACTAATGCCCCATCCTGTGCTTTATCTGTTAGGACATTGAGTCATAAGCACTTAAGACCATTTTCTTCTCAGTTATCAGTGACTCCAAATCAAATAATGCCTATTGGTGTAGAGCACCACTCTCTCTTCCCCCTCTTTGCCTACTCAATCTTTACTAAATAAATTATAACCACTGATTTAAACATTCCAATGGTGTGAATCATCCCACCAGGTTTTAGCAGCATCAACTGGATCAAAGTTATGCTCATAACAAGCACTCCTAATTCCTCAATTACCCAGGCTCCCAGAATGGGTGTATATGCAATTCAGGAATTTCTTCTTTTCATATCCTTGGTTTCCTGTGTGATGTTGCACCTTCATATTTTTATGGAAATATGGTTTTGAATATGAATAAGCCTAACTTGAATATGCTTTATGCAAAATGTGTCCTGTAACCTATCACTGGAGAGCTTGTAATCCCCCTGAACGTATATTCTATTTGTGTGCATGTATCATTTCTGTATTTGAAGTTACAAAAAATAAAATATAAACCTGTTTATATATCTGGATGTGCTAATGAAGGCCACTAGAAGTATTCAAGGAACTTAATGTCCCAGTATTCATGACAATGATCTGCGAATAGTCTTGCTTTTCCTGTAAGCCTGGACTATGGTTGGTCTTGCCAAGACATGTGGCCAGATCATCTGATGCTGGAACTCATTTTGGATATGGTAGTTTTCCATGGGAGCGTAAAAGGGTTGAAACTGAACACAAAGGATTCCTGCATTGGGCAAAATCTATTTATAGGCAGGAAACCAAATAACGGGGCAGTTGCCAGACACCAAGACACCCCCTGCTTACCATGCAGATGACTGCTTGAAACATCTAAAACTGAACAGGGCTATGGATGTTCCCCAAACTAGGAGGCTATGAGAAAAGATGATTAGAACTACTATTAGGGTAAGAAATTACACGTAATAAGTTTCATAGTGTAGTAAACTTAGCTGATGCATTTTGTTTTATTTGGCTTAGTAACTTACTTTGATCTGTTATCACTTGCAACCACTTAAACCCCGCTTTTTATATTTAGGAAAATCGCTTTTATTTTGTATTAAACCCAGTGTAAATAATTGTTACCTGGAGGGGACAACAGCTGTGCATCTCTCTCTTTCATTGATAAAGGAACAAACAATTTATGAGTTTGTTTTGTATAAAACTTTTATGCAGAGCAAGATGGATTTTTCTGGGGTTCTGGTCCCACTGGGGCTGTGCACCAAGGTGCTGTGTCAGCTCCCTGTGAATGAGCCTTCCCTGAACTGAGCTGCTCTCACAATCTGTATTGCTCTGCTATGGGCTGTGACCCCAACTCTGTGCCTCTTCTGAGGGAAACCAGAATAGCAAAAGGGGAAGGTAAAAAGGGGTAAGATATGAGCACCCAGGACAAAATCAAGATACTAAAATAACAATTAAACAGCTGTGATGGGGTCGGTCACAGAGATCCACTTGAGACTGTCACCTGATGGGCTGATCATACCACCAAGCCTACCTATCTATCTGCCCTCTGGGGTACTCCACCACAATCCCGTTCTGTTGATGTGATCTATGTCATCAACTGCCAGCAATGCCCCTTTGCCATGTATACTGGACAGTCTCTATAATTAGAGATGTAAGAAACTACCCAATAAGCATAGGCAGGCAGCTCTTGCTACATTTAAAAGGCAGAAGTGTGGCTGGGATAGCGAGCGCCCCACTTCCCCCTTATCAACTAATCAAGTAGTTGATGGAAATTCCATTGATTACTCGATTAGCTGATTAATCGAAATTTAGGATCCCTATCGATGACAAAGGATTAATGGACACAAATCAGATATTTGACATGGTAACACACAGAAACCTGTTGGGGAACATTTTGACTTGCCTGGGCACTCACTAATGGATCTAAAGGTGACTGTCCTCTTACAAAGCAATTTAAAAAACCAGCTGGACAGAGAAGATGTGGAACTTGCCTTCATTTGCAAATCTGACATGTTAAATCAAGGTTTGAACAAAGGCATGAACTGGATGGGACGCTATATTCAACACCCTAATTACATCAGAAGCTAAGTATTGGGCACTTACAGCCCATTCTATTAGCCTCATTTAGCAAGGAAAATCCAATTGACAAGATTTATTTTTCTCATTCTCTCTCCCCCCCCCCCCGCTATTTATTTGTACTTCTTCAGATGAATGGAGCAAAGGGTCCAGAAGTAAGTTGTGCCCACAAAAGCTCATGATACCATCTACATTTTTTGTTAGTCTCGAAGGTGCTGCAGGACCATTCACTGTTTTTTAAGTTTTCTCAGATAGGGTATGTCTACACTAGCTCGTTAGTTCGAGCTAGGTAGGCAAATGAGGGCAACCGGAGTTGCAAATGAAGCCCGGGATTTAAATATCCCGGGCTTCATTTGTGTGTTCCCGGGCACTGCCATTTTTAAATCCCCCTTAGTCCGAACTCCGTGCCCACGGTTACACGCAGCACAGAGTAGGTAGTTCGAATTAAAGATCCTAATTCGAACTACCGTTACTCCTCATTCCACGAGGAGTAACGGTGGTTCGAATTAGGATCTTTAATTCGACTACCTACTCCGTGCAGCGATGTAGGCGAGCATGGAGTTCGGACTAAGGGGATTTTAAAATGGCGGCGCTGAACATGCAAATGAAGCCCGGGATATTTAAATATCCCGGGCTTCATTTGCAACCCCGGTTGCCCTCATTTGCCTACCTAGCTTGAACTAACGAGCTAGTGTAGACATACCCTTACAGACTAACACAGCTACCCCTTTGAGATGTCTAGTTTTACTTGCAAAACTCCTGTTAATACAGCCCAAAAACTTGGGTTTGGTTTTTGTTTTTGTTTTTGCAACAGTATTACATTGACTCATATTTAGTTTCTGATCTGCTATAACCCCTAAATCCTTTTCTGCAGTATTCCTTCCTAAGCAGTCATTTCCCATTTTGCATTTGTGCATTTGATTATTTCTTCCTAAGTGGAGCACTTTCCATTTGTCCTTATTGAATTCCATCCTATTTCTTTCAGACCATTTCTTCAGTTTGTTAAGACCATTTTAGATTCTAATTCTGTCTAACAAAGAACTTACAACCCCTGCCAGCTTGATATCACACATCAACTTTTCTACTTTTCTGTTATCTTGCCAAGCAATTCACTCTACTACTGAATTTTGAATATCTATACTTGTCCTATTGTTAAATACGCTGAGAAAGTTTTAAAAGAAAAATATTGAACTACAGGTACTGTAGTGAACTGCTCTTTCACTTTCTGCAATTATGACTTGGAGTTACACCAGGAATAAATTTGGCCCATCATGTACTTGGAAGTAATACATTAACAGAGGAAATCCTGAAATGATGCCAGGGTCAATACCCACTGCCTCTCTCAATAAACTTTCAGTACCCTTGACAGTTATCAAAGTACTAGCTCAAGGCAAATAAGGTCATTCTTCCCAGTAACAATCTCACGAGACAGACATTTAAGTGACATTATCTTCTGGTTGGATGCATAGATACAAACTTATCTAAAACATTATATTTTAGATATAAATATTCTTTCCACTTATATTGAACACTGTATTTTAGATATAAACATTGTTTCCACTTAAACAGATATTTCAACAGTCAATATCAGCCCCATGATAAAAGTAAATATGCCTACACACCAGTTCCTCAAAAACAAATCACCAAGGGCTAGATTGTGAAATCACAATACTTATTCATTGCACCTGTGTGCATATCAGCATGGTCAAGCAAGGGTAGTCTTCAAACCGTGTCACTGTTTTACACATTGCTTGCTGTAGATGCAACAATGGCTGATCAGACTTTTTTGGAGTCGGCACAGAAGACAATTTAGGAATTGTCCCCTTATATTTCCAATGTGTTGCAAAACAGTCAACTTTCTGGAGTGATTGTGGTGTGTCTCCTTGACTGACATTACTTATGGACCATGCTTCAGTAACAGGGTGTCACGATGCCATCTGATGCTGCCTGACATTACTGCTATCAGATGTTGTGTGGCCTGGTAAGTACAGAGCAATACATAACAAAACAAAGAGTGGGGCAGGACCACATTATGCTGCACCCAAAAAAACAATCACTGGTGAACAGCATATGAACGACATGCTCCCTTTTTGCCCCCAACGTGCAACATTAGACCTTACACTTATACTGTAGTTTTCTGATTAGCATCATGCCTTCCCTAGCATCTGACTTCAGGGCTGCTATCTCAAGAACAACTAGAGGAAGAAGCCTATGCCTGAAATTCATTGTGTAAGGTATGGATTTCTTATTGACAGACAAGGAAACATTCTTAATAATGCCAGCAAACTTGAAGAATGTTTCTTCTGGGTGCATCTAGTGCTAATGAAAAGTGCAGGACTGACAGTGGAAAAACTAAGGGGAAACTAAAAACTTTTGCAGGTATAGTAATGTGACTTAAGAATGTCATTTTTATGAGATTTCTATGTTGGCCAAAGTACTAGTATAGATGCAATTACTCTGGTAGAAAGTTAGGGTTCCCCAACTTTCTAATTTCACAAAACTGATCACTCTTGCCTTGCACCCTTCCCTGAACCATCCCCTAGGGTTCGCCTTTTCTCTGAGGTTCCATCCTCACTCATACCATCCCTCAACCTCTGTCACTCACTGTGCCCCATCCTCAATCACTCACTCCTTTTCACCAGGCTGGGGCAGAGGATTGGAGTGCAGAAGGGGTAAGGGTGAGGGTGTTGAATGTGGGGTGATGCCAGGGATGAGAGATTTGTGGTGCAGGAGGGGGCTCTGGGCTGGGTCAGAAGAGTGGGGCCAATGGGTTCAGAGCATGGGCGGGGCTCCAGGCTGGGGCAGGGGGTTGGGATATGGTACTGGGTACAGGCTCTGGGCTGGAGGTATGGGGTTTGTATTTTAGGAGGAGGCTGCGGGCTGGGACCATGGGATTCAGAATGTGGGAGGTGGCTCTGGCCTCAGGCAGGGATAGGGTGTGGAATGGAGTATGGACTCTGGTTTGGAGGTGCCAGCTTTGGGGTGGGGCCAGAAATGAGGGGTTCAGGGTGCAGGAGGGGGGATCTGGGCTGGGACAGGTGGTTGATGTGCAGGAGGGGTGAGCTTCAGCTGGGGGTGCAGATATCGAGAATGGGCTAAAAATGAGGGGTTTGGTTACTAGAGGGGGCTCTAAGTTGTGGCCAAGGTGTTTGGAGTGTGTCCTGAGCTGTGGCAGAGGATTGGGGCATGGGGGCAGGGGGAGG
The DNA here is from genome assembly GCA_019425775.1 of Rafetus swinhoei. Taxonomy (NCBI): domain Eukaryota; kingdom Metazoa; phylum Chordata; order Testudines; family Trionychidae; genus Rafetus; species Rafetus swinhoei. The sequence continues at coordinate 37,588,335 of CM033447.1, forward strand.
AGGAGTGTTCAGGCTGCAGGAGGGAGTTTGGGTGTCAGAAGGGCCCAGGGCTGGGGCAGAGGACTGGAATGCAGGAGGAGTTTTGGGGTGTGAGCTCCAGGTGGTACTCCCTGATAGTAGCAGCATGTCTCTCAAGTCCAAGGTGGAGGCATGGCCAGGTAACTATGCATGCTGCCTCCACCTGCAGGCACTGCCCCTGCAGCTCCCACTGGCCACAGTTCCTAGGCAATCAGACCTGAGGAGCTGACACCTGGGATGGGGGCAGGGGCAGCACACAGAGCCCCAGTGGCTGTCCTGCTTATTAGCCGAGGGATATGTCGCTGCTTCCAGGAGCTACACGGAGCCAGGTAGTGAGCCTGCCACCCTTGTGCCAAGCAAACTTTTAACAGCCTGATTGGCAGTGCTGACCAGAGCCACCAGGCTCTCTTTCTGACCTAATGTTCTGGTCAAAAACCAGAAACCTGATAGCTTTACTGGAATAGCTTATTTTGTTTGGGGAATTTATATAACACCCTTGTTAGTATAAGGTGTGTCTCCCCCAGACGAGTTTGCAGGTATAGCTATGTCAGCAAATCACGTCCAGTGTAAGATGGGCCTGATGCCCTCGCAGATCTAATGCAGCACAGGAATCAGAAAATGCTTCTCCATCTCAATATACTTCAGCTCTGACCTGAGTCCTCCCCTGCAGTTGAAAGGGTAGTTCAGTCTGCATGCCTGTTCAGTCCTAGCCTTCTCTGCCAACAATGCTACAAAGGGTGCTTGTTATCACCTAGTGGGGCAGGATGTGTGCATCAGTTATGTGAAGATCAGTCTACTGGGAAATGAAGGCAGGTCACCCAACTCGGGTTACCAAACAGCCACTACACAATAACTTCTAGTAACTAAACACTTAGGTTTGTCTGAATTGGTGACCCAAAGATAAGGGACTAGCTGTTTCACTACCAGTCTCCTGAACCATCCAATCTAACAGAGCTCCACCAAAAAAATAATTTTTATTTAATATCAGCCTCTGCTGTGATCCATCTTTCACTAATGTCTATAAAACTAAGTTTCATAACTGTCCCACTGAAAAACAGAATGTTTAAGAAAATGGAGTCAACATGAAAACACTCTTATTTTAACTCTAGGGAACAGAAAATAACATTTACCAGATCATGTAAAAATGCATGTTTATGTGCATGCACACTTCTTTTCAGATGGCAAGAACCTATCCTCCAATAATTTGACATGTAAGAACAGGGATGGGCAATAATTTTTGATGGGGGGAGGGCACGCCAAGATTTTGGAAAGTGGCCGAAGGCTGCACTCTTCCATGATATTAATGGAGGAGGTGCGAGGTCTGGGATGGAGGATGGGTGCAGAAGGGAGCTTGGGGTAAGTGATTGGGGTGCAGGAGGGCCTGTGAAGTCTGGGAGGGAGTTTGGGTAAAGGAGGCACTTGTGACTTAGAGCACAGGATTGGTGTGCAGGGGTTTGGGTTGTGATCTAAGGAAGGAAGGGTTTGTGACCTAGGGCAAGGGACTGGGATATAAGAGAGGGTGCAGGGGTTTGAGTTGTGACCTAAGGAAGGAGGGGATTGTGACCTAGGACAGAGAATTGAAGTGCAGGGTCTGGGTGGGGTATGGCTTAAGGGGGCAGATAATTTGGGTTATGTGGGATGGGGAGGGCAGGAGTGGGGGGCAGAGGACTGGGGGGAAGGGAGAGACTGTTGTGCCAGAGGCAGGCTCTGGCCAGGAGACATACCAGTGAGACTCCCAGCCAGCTGCCAAGCATGTTCCTCGGGCAGGAGCCTGCTCTGTCCCCGCACAGGTTGCAGAGCCTGAAAGGAGGTGGGAGGGGTACTTTGCACACTACCTGTTCTTGAAACATGCAGCTCCCATTGGTCAGAAACAGGCCAATGTGATTGTGCTGGGGAAGGGAGCAGCCATGAAGCACCACTTCCCTTTCCCCCCGCTCAGTTTGTGAAACACAAACGGCCTGGCAGACGCTTTTCTGAGCAACATGTGGAGGTGGGGCAAGCAGGGGAGTCTGCCTGAGACTCCCTACTGCATCCGCAGGCCGGATCTGGTGGCTTAGCAAGCCAGATTCGGCCTACGGAAGGTGTTTTGCCCAGGCTGTGTAAGATCATCAATCAACAAGCTATGCCATGCTTGTAGCCCTTTAAAACATACAGGATTAATAAGCTACAAAATGGGAGAGGGGGTAAAACACTAAGGCTACGGCTACACTACAAGCTTTGCCGGGAGAGGCAATGCAAATGAAGCACAGATTAGCATTTTCTCACGCTTCACTTGAATATTCTCTTCTGATCTGTTTTTGTGCAAGGATTTTTTGCGCAAAAACCCCTTGCGCAAAAACAGATCGGAAGAGAATATGCAAATGAAGCACGAGAAAATGCTAATCCTCACTTCATTTGCATTGCCTCTTCCGGCAAAGCTTGTAGTGTAGACAAAGCCTAAAAGTAAGATTTTAATAGAAAGTATTTTCAGTAGGGCAGATGGAAAAAAAATTGAACTGAACAGCTACCTAATGGACAGATATGTGTAATTTCAACTTGAAGTGCACCTTAACAAGAGTTACTCTTGACAAACTAACTGGTCTTCAAAAGAAATAATTAAATAATACAAAACTTCCCTATAAGGATCCTTCCTGCAAAAATGCCTACTATGTTCCAACACCCATATTTCAATACATTTACTGAAGGGGGGGGGGAGCTGTATCACTATTATTGTCTGTGGAATTATGCAGATGTAAATATGTATTCATTTCTTTATTTGAAAGACCAAAAGTCCAACTCCCAAATAGCAAAACAGTCATATTTCACCACTATGAGGCAATAAGAAGACCACGCTGTTTCATGATTGTGAAGTAATCATACTTGTAAACTATGACTATTTTAGAAGTGTGATAAAACATCAGAAAAATGTTTGAGCAATTCAACTAACAGGACTGTAATACATTAACATACTAAAATCAGTTTACTCCTCATAAGGGTTGCCAGGCATCTGATTTTTGACCAGAACACCCAGTTGAAAAGGGATCTTGGCAACTCCAGTCAGCAATGCAATGGGACAAAGGTAGGTTCCCTACCTGTCCTGATTTTGTGAAGTCCCAAAAGCAGCCAGCATTTCCCTTTGGCTGTGAGGCACAGGAGCAATCAGGGAAACACCGTGTGCTGCCCCCACCACCCATTGGGAACCATGGCTAATGGGAGCTGTGGGAGAGGTACCTACAGCTGCAGGCCACACACACTGTGCAGAGCTACCTGGTTGTGACTTCGCCTAGGGGCCAGACATGCTAGCTGCTTCCATGAGCAGTGTGGAGCAAGGGCAAGCAGGGAGCCTACCTTAGCCCCACTGCACTGCCAACTGTAAGCCACCTTAGGTAAGTGCCATCCAGCTGGAGCCTGCACCCCAAACCACCTGCCCCAGGTTGGAACCTCCTCCAGCACCCTAATTCCCTTCTGCATTCCAAACCCATTGGCCCCAGATCAGAGCCTTCTCCTGCCCCACCCCACATGTGCCTATGGTGCCCACACCCCAATCTCCTGCCCCAGCCAGGAGGCCCTGCCCACGCAGTGAATCCCTAATTTCTGGCTGTATCTCAGAAACCACTCCTCCAACTGAAGCCCTCACTCCTACATCCCAGCCTTCTGCTCCAGCTCAGTGAAAGTGAGGGTGGGTGGAAGAGAGCAAGTGATGGAGGGCAAGGTGGGGCCTCAAAAGGGGCAGGAAAAGAGTGTTTGGTTTTTTGCAGTTAGAAAGTTGGCAGCCCTACTCCTGATGTCACAATCCCACTGCAATGAGCTATCAGTAGCTGTTCTGAAATAATACACTTATAAAGCTTTTTTTCTTTCTGTAATACAAGAATATTACAAAAATGAACACATGAAAGATTTACTGGTATGCATTGTATGGGATTTTTACACACTTTTTAATTTTATGTTGTCCTTCATTTAATAAATAACCTTTTAGGCTATTGATTCAGTGACAGTTACTGAGTGATTTCACTACATGAGCTCTGCTCTCATAGTGGGATGGCTATTTTACCATCAGAACACACTGCAGTTGAGCAGGCTTATTATATATAAGTTAACCATCTCATCTATCAGTGTAATTTAAACAAGGAAAGTGAGGCTCTTTAGATGTTAGTCAACTACTTTGTGTTATTTTAATAACTTATACACATGGAGAGGTTTTGTAAAAATCCATCAGTAAATATTGTTACGTATTATTTTCCCTTTTAAATAAAAATGCAGTATCTTCAATGTAATTGAAAGGGGATACAATACTGTTAATGAAGTCATTTATTTTCATTGAAATGCCATTTCAATCTCTCTGGATGTGATTGACACCCTGTCAGTATCCAAAGATCATTATAAACACTCCCGTCAATGAGGAGTCCATCTGAAGATCCTCCAGATCTAAATATTTATGTATTACCAAAAGCTCTCTCTCAATCACATACTGCACTATATGTATTCTTATGTATGTTATGAAAAGACCACTTGATTATGAAAGATAACTTTTGTACTAAATTAAGGAAATTCCAATGACGCCTCAGGTGTACAGAGAACAAGTCTGAAGCTTGTGGATGTTGTGAGGTCTACTTAGTCATGAATGCTTCACTGTGCAAAAAGTCACATAATAAACAAGGCTAGGTCTACAGTTACACATTACTCACTGCAATTATTTTAAAGTATATTTATTCTCAAGAGTATGAGTTCACTCATAAGGACAAGAAGCTCTGTGTAAGTACAGTTAAATGTTAGCTTATTACTACACACCACTGTTCTACAAACTAGTTTCATACCTGAAAGGTAATATGTATTGCTTTTAGAAAAGAACTCTGGAAATCAATGATGTCTCTTCAAATTCAGTACAACATATCACGTGTTGACTGAGACATTTCTGTGCATAATTACCATTAGAATTTCAGATCTCCTCAAGTACCATATACTGAATTAGAGAAAATAATTTTCATGCTAACTAGCAAAAGTCAGATTGCTGTATGTAAAATATTTTGTTCTTCACCTGAATTAAAATAAATAAGAAGGCCATATTGTGTACCTTGCTAACAGTTTAGAAGTCAAAGCGATGTTCCTCTAATTTCTTTATTGTTGCCTACACAGCTAAATGGGGATAAAGTGAAAATGCTATAATTTCATTAACACAAAAGCAACATTTTAGGCTTCTTAAATATTTGGATTATATAACTCTCCAACCATTTATCATAAACAGGGCCACATAACCAAATAATTTTTTCACTGTCAAAATGTAGTTAATACTCACTGCCTTTCAAAAGATTTAAAATTCTTAACTACTAAATATCACATATACATGATCTTTTTCTGACACTCTCAAACTGTTAATATTCATGGTAATGTCTATTCTACCACATGAGTATGCCTTCACAAAGCCCCAAAGGATGTAGTCTATTGGGCTATGTCTACACTATATGGTTTTTGTGCAAAAACGGCCGTTTTGTGCAAAAACCCGTGGAGCATCCACACCTCAAGCGTGTTTTTGTGCAAGAAAGTGTACAGTAAAATGGCAGAACAGAGGGCTTTTTACAGTGTAAGTATACGTCTTTCCATGAGGAATAACTCCTTTTTGCACAAAGGTTTTTCTTGTGCAAAAAGGTGTATGTGGACGCTCCGCAGGGGTTTCTTGTGCAAAAAGAGCCTATCAGAAAAAGCACAGGTGCTCTGATGGCCATTCTGTGAATGGAAATCAGAACTTTCTTGCGCAAGAGTGTCCATGCAGTCTGGATGCTCTCTTGCGCAAAAGCACATCGCTTTTGCGATACACTTTTGAGGTGTGGATGCGCTTTTGCACAAGAAGTTTTTGCGGAAGATCTCTTCCGCAAAAAGCTTCTTGTGCAAAAACCCTGCTGTGTAGACAAAGCCTTGGAGAAGAGTTAATGCATCATCTTTGCCAATAAGGACCTTCTTTTTATGGAAAAACAGGAAGAAATCAGGATGTAATTAATATCCAAAAACCAGACAAATTTGGATTCACATCTCTGGAAAAGGAGAGAAAGATCAAGTGAGGAGTAAAAGAAGGGGGAAAGTCTCAACTCCCACACTGAAAGGGACTTTGTTAGGATATGTAATTTTCTGCATCCCCTCTACATGCTGCTGCAGCCTTAATTTCATTGGAATATCAAATTTTACTCCTCTAGTTTCCTCTAAATTGCAACAAATTGACTGTTAGCTGCCTGGGCATATTTAGTCCTTTTTCTAGTCTTCATTATTTTCTAGTCTTCATTACATGAGATACAAGAATCTTAATTTTTCTGAGTTGTATCTGTAATTTAATTAAAACGAAGTCCAATTTAGGTAATATAGACAAGAAAATCAGTTATAAGAAAGGGAGATATTTTCAACCACACTATTGGTACAAATATGATCTGGATCAGTAGTGACTGAAAACTGTTACTATCTGATGGCCCTTCAATAGCAGATGTGAAGCATGTTCTCAGTCCAGTTCTTATAAACACATATCCATATAAAACCCACCACCTAAAATGGTCACTGAATGGCATTCACTTCGGTAGTTTTAGTACAAAGGCCAACTCTCCTCTTACTCCTTAAGGTAGAAGCACAGTGCCAGGACAGTTTTGGAAAATTAAAATTGCCCCTCCCTGTGATACAAATAACTAGAAAGGCAAAAAGTTCCAAGACTAAAATTCTAGTATGTTTCACATGCAGCAAACATACTACAATAATCTACTGAGGAGTACAGGGGATGGGGATCTGTTTTCCCAGAAGTTTGTCCTGATTTCTTATTTTAAACTTCTGAACAATTTAACTGAGAATTTGTATAAATACCACCCATGGATATCATATGGGGATATTTTTGACAAGTTAGTTGCTCTGCTGGCTAAATTAGTCAAATCCTGCTAGCCTTATTACCTTAGGCTTCTTTAATGCCAATCTCAACACTGAAACAAACAATTGTATACACATTTGTATGAACTAACCAGATTTTATGGCCTCTAGAATTACACTGTTCCCATGTGGATCCCTCTCCAAAGATTTATTTCCACTCAAAGGAGTTCCCTTGTGACAGTGTGCTTGCAAACAGCAAAGCAATGGATTAGCTCATGTGGAAGAGTTTTAAAACAAAGAAGCACCACTCTTATTACAATATGCAGAGAATGCTAATATTTCTATGTAGTTGAACTTGATGTGCATAGGTTTGATTTAATCCATATCTGAATGCATTTGCATCACATTTAAAATGTGGTGAATCCACTTATAAAATGATGACTATTGAGAAGATATCATTCTGTGTAATTAATTGTAGTTTACAGTTGAATCTCACAGGTCTGGCACTCTTTGTTCTGGCAACATCCATGGTTCAGCATAATTTTAGTTAGCCCGAGGTCCACTTTTCATGGTGGTGGCAAAGGTCCCACAGTCCAATAAAATTTGTTTACAGCCACCACTCCTGGCTCTCCATTTTCTGTGCTGTTATTTAGCTCTAATTTATCCCTAAGAGTCTTCTAATAGCCCAGTAAGCAGTGGAAGTGATGGTAAAGCTGTTAGACAAAGTTCACCTCCTGTGGTTCTGTAAATTCTCAGGCTCAGCACCAGTCAGGTCCCAAGCTTGCTGGACTAGAGAGGTTCAACCTGTAGTTTCAAACCCAGGGAAAATATTGAAATTTGGTTTATAACCAATGGAAAACAGTTGGCAATTGAAAGGTGATTTTCATATATGCATGAGTATTGGCTCGTCACATTTTTACTGTGATTTTCATCCATTATTTATTTAGTATAGAGTTTTAAAAAATATATATATTTATTAACATACTTGAAAAGTACCATCTAACTGAATGCTTCACTAACTTACCTTGTTAATATAGCTCAATCCTATTCTGAAAAGGCTAGCTCAAGCGTGAGACAGTTCAGTCTCCTTGCTAATTCAATTCTTGGTTTCTCTTCATAGGTTGCCCACAATCTGTCAATCAGTGCTAGTTATGGTGGTGGGTCTTGTAACCTGGACAGTTATCCACTGTAAACTGAGATTAGCAGCACATTTCTTATAGTCAATATACATCAATTTATTTATTTACATTTTGCCATTTAGGCTCTTGACAGAAGAATGAATGGCAAGGTCCCTGCTCCTGGAACACAAATTTGAGGACCCAGTTGTCAGTGATTCATAGATTCCAAGGCCAGAGAGACCATTCTGAACACCCAGTTTGAACTCCTGTACAACACAGGACACATAACTTCCTTAAAATAATTTGTAGAGCAGATCTTTTACAAAAATATCCAAACTTGATTTAAAAATTGTCACTGATGGAAAAGCTACCACAATCCTTTGTAAATGGTCCCACTACTTAATTATCCTTTGTATAAAAAATGTACACCTTATTTTCCATCTGAATTTGTCTAGCTTCAGTTCCAACCACTGGACTGTGTTACATCTTGGACTGGAATATTTGTTCCCTTGAAGATACCTATAGATTGATGATCAAGTCAATCCTTAACCTCCTTTTAATGGACTGAGTTCCAGAAGTCTGTCACTATAAGGCATATTTTTAAACCCTTTAATCATTCTCATAGCTCTTCTCTGAATTCAATCCACCTCATCAACATCCTTCCTGAATTATGGACACAAGAACTGGACACAATATTCTGGCAGCTATCACACGAGTTCCAAATACAGAGGTAAAATAACTTCTTTACTCCTGCTTGAGATTTTCCAGTTTATGCATCCCATGATTGCATTAGCTCTTTTGACCCCAGTGTCATATTGGGAATTCATGTTCAGTTGATTATCCACCATAACCCCTGAAAGCTTTTTCAGAGCCACTGTTTCCCAGGCTAGAGTCCCCCATCTTCAGTATAGTCTGCATTCTCTGTCTAAATTTAGTGAGTACTGGTTAACACAGTAGGGTTAAAAATAATGCTAACATCATTCCTTGTCAACTAGCTTGGGACTACTGATAGAGTACTTATTTGACAGTGTATATTTACTTTTTGTATGTGAATGTCATATGGTTATTTAATCGATCAGGCTACACTACAAGTTTTCTCGGCAAAAAATATGCTAATGAGCGACTCATTTGCATGAGTCGTGCTCTCATTTGCATATTTTCTGCAGATCTGTTTTTGCACTGGGGTTTTTGCACAAAAACAAGCAGTGTGGATGTTTTCTTTTTGTGCAAAAACCCCTTTTTCCACAAGATCGGTGTATCTCCTTTTTGGGGGCACAAGGATCTTGCGGAAAAAGGGATTATTGCAAAAAAAGAAAATGTCCATACTGCTTGTTTTTGCACAAAAACCCCAGTGCAAAAATGGATCAGCAGAAAATATGCAAATGAGATCGCAACTCATGCAAATGAGTCCCTCAGTAGCATATTTTTTGCCGAGAAAACTCTTAGTGTAGACGTAGCCTCATTCTAAATGTCCTCTGCTCTACCACTGTTGCATTCTCAATGTGTGTTCAGAATAACTGATTAGATTATAGGTTGTTATGCACTACTAAAACTTGTTTCCATAGATAGATAGATAGATAGATAATTATTTCAATATACAAAATATAAGAATTGCCTTGCTTTTAGGTTCTTTCCAATTAAGTCCCTCTCCCTTCCTTCTACTACTATGACCCGCCAAGAGACCACAACTCCCAACTGAGGGTATGTCTACACTGCAGAGTTTTTTCGGAAAAATAGCCATTTTTCTGAAAAAAACTTCACTTACGTCCACACTGCAATCACGTTCTTGTGGGAAAAAAAATCAAAAGAACAGAGGGGTTTTTCCGACATTGGTAAACCTCTTTCTACAAGGAAGAAGCCTTTTTCCAAAAGAGCTCTTTCGGAAAAAGGCGTGTGTGAACTGGGAAGAGGGGGTTCTTTCGAAAGAAGAGGAAAGAGGAAAAAGAACAGGTGCCCTGGTGGCCACTCTGTCATCACAGCTTAAATGCAAGATAGCGTTCATTCAGTGTGGACACTATCTTTCGCTTTGGCAGTGTGGACACTCTCTTTCAGAAGTTTTTTCAGAAGATCTCTTCCGGAAAAGCTTCTTCTGAAAGAAGCCTGCAGTCTAGATGTAGCCAGATTTAGTGACTGCCCAACAGGCAGAATCAGGTTCATAACCATTTAAAAACATAGAAATTAAAAGCAAGGAACACTCTTTATTTTTTCCTTTCTATTTTTTAAACTACTGTCCTTGATAATCACTTTCACTTCTCCTGTTAGGTGTCCAGTGCTAGCACACAAATTATTTTACTGCATGCACAGGGCTAGATTGTTGGCTCCTATAACAGAGTGTAGGGTTATAGACTCCAATCCCTAGAGCAGTCAAGACTGCCTCCCCGTTTAAGTAAGGCTGTGATCATCATTGATGTTACAATGGAAGTCAACAAAATACAGAAACTTTTTTCAATTATCAATGTTAAGAAAGATCATGTCTTTCACATTTTTATCCTCTTGGCCCTGTTGTAATCAGGGTAACTAACATCATGGCAGAACTGTAGTTGGACAATCATTTCACAGAATGCTCAGTGTCCTGTACTGTAGCATAGTTTACATTAGTTTTTCCCTGATACAATTCTGGAAGAATATTGAAATAGAGACGTTTTGTGTTGCTGAGCTTGTAGAACCCTCCAAGACTTGCAACCAGGCAGTATGATAGCAGATTGATATAGTTCCAGATTCCTGGTTCTAATCCCCTCTCTGCTATTGACTCATTGTGTATTGTCAGGCAAGTCATTTAACTTTGGTTCCATTTCCCCTAGTCTGTAAAATGTGGATAATACTTGATTATGTATCACACAAGTATTATGAAGATTGGTTTATGTTTATATGGCATTCTGAAGATTAAAAGTGTTTTTATTATTATCCCTCCAGTTTTCCCATACACAGTTAAAGCTTCAGAGTCCTATGATGCAGCTACTATTTTTCAAGCTAAGAAGAACTGAAAGTGATAACTTTAGTGACTTAACACAAAGCATTTTTAAAGCACCTCAACTCTTCAAGAGTAGAAGTGTGCCATACCCAAACTACTCTTCTCTAGTTTGAGGAATAACAACCAAGATATGGGTCATCTGGATTGCTCTACTCTTTCTGCAGAATATAAGGTCTGAGAATTAATTAGTGAACGCATTATAAAAGATAGTTGTGCTTTGAGATGGGCTGGGGAATTTCAGGGGTTTGATTAAATGAGAAATGTGTAGTATGAACTAGCTGGAATTTACCCAAAATCACATAAATGGAAAATAATAAAGGAAGGTGAAGGTATATTTTATGGAGTCACAATTAAAGTGATACAGTTTTAAAAATATAGAGGAACCTGTGCTAATCATCATGCTCAAACAATTGCTACATTTCCTAGTGGCAAATAAACTGAAACTCCCCACAGGGATTTCTTCCTATTAATTGCAAACCAACCCTGGTACCTTCCCTTGCAACAAACCCCGTTGCCAGGTTTGTCCACATATTCACTCTGCTGATACCATTATTGGACCTAGCCAAGTGAGTTATAAGATCAAGAACACATATTCCTGCGCATCCAGAAATATAATTTATGCTATCATGTGCCGAAAGTGTCCGTCTGCAATGTACATTGGACAAACGTCTCAGACACTTCGCCAAAGGATCAATGCCCACAAAACAGATATTAGACAGGATCACAAAGAAAAAACAGTTTCTTGCCATTTCAACCAGAAAGGACATTGTCTCAACGACTTGATTACCTGCATCCTGCTTCAAAGGCCTTTTAAGACTACACTTGAAAGAGAATCCTCTGAACTGTCATTCATGCTTAAATTCGACACTTTACACCTAAGTTTGAATAAAGACTCTAATTATCTTACCCATTACAAAGATAGCTTCCCAATTATCACCTCTAATATCATTAGCTCACAGACATTTACCTCCCCCCCATCCCCCTTCTGTTCTGAAATTTGATTTGTCCTTTTCATATGTGCTCATTTGTTTTAATTGTATCCTTTGGTATATATGGTTGTGACAATTTTCTTCCACTATTTGATCTGAGGAAGTGGGTGTGGCCCACGAAAGCTCATCACCTAATAAACCATCTTGTTAGTCTTTAAAGTGCTACATAGTCCTGTTTTTTGTTAAAGCTACACCAGACTAACACAGCTACATTTCTATCACTAGAAAACAGCAGTAACAGATTCCCCTGTAGCTCTAATATATTCATGAATGGATCTCAGAAGATTCCCTCCTATGAAGAGAGGTTGTATGTTTAAATTACAGGGGTAAATATCCAAGGCACACATGAGAGGTGTGCTTGGTTATTGTTTTCCCTCCAGCTATCTCCTTAGAGAAAAAGAAATGAGGGTCAAAAGCTAAAATTAAAAGTAGAAAGTTTGCTACCCGTGTCGAACAGGCATGGCTCAAATGTAAAAGAAAACACGTGAGGAGACACGGAAAAGAAAGCCACGAATCATGCTCTCCGTGTCTATCGACTGTACCAGCCTGGGGAGCGGTGGCCTGTCAGAGCAGGTGTCCTGGCTCAGAGGAGGCGCCGCGCACCTTGGGCTCTGCCAGGACAGTCCCGCGCGCTAGGCTCGAGGATCAAACAGCTGCAGGCAGCACATAGGGGAGAGCCAGTCCGCGGGGCGCCGCGTTACCTAGGCAGCCAGGGATCCCCCCCAGCTCCTCCCGGCCGCTCCCGCTGGGCGCCAGGGAGCGGGCGGACGGTGCCCCCTGGCTGGCTCCGGGGCGCAGAGCGCAGGCTGGGTCTCGGCAAGCGCAGGGAGTTCACAACCCGCACGCGCCCCGCTGCCACGTCCCAGCCCGAGCAGCCGCTGCCCAGGTGGCGGCATCTCCCTGCGGGCGACGGGCAGGTCCCTGCAGCCTGCCCCGCCGCCTCGGGCCCCCGGGGACTCGCAGCCCGCAGGGAGGGCGAGAGGCAGCGCGGCGCCGACAGGGGGAGGCTGCGAGCGGGCGGCAGCCAAGGCGCCGCGTCCTTGGGGGGAGCCCGGCGCTCTCGGGCCCCGCGAGCGGGAGAGGCTGGGGCGGGCGCTGAGCGAGCGTCCTACCGGCTTCTGCTGCTTGCTGTGGGACATGTCGTCGCGCCGGGGCCGAGCAGGCTGCGCTCCGAGGCTGGCGCTGGGGCACGGCGATATAAAGGCTGGGGAGACACGTAGCACTTCCCGGGACCGGCCCCTCCACTCTCACCCCTCCCCCGTCTCCACCTCCCGCTCCCCTCCGCCCCCCGGCAGGACGCCGCAGGCGAGCGGGGCTCCGGGCAGAGGGCAGTGGCCCGGGTCTTCCGCCCCGCGGGGCAGCAGCTGGCCGCCAAGGGACCACGCCGGGCCCCACTGGAGGCGCCGAGCCGGGGCTGCTCCCCGCGGCCGCCGGCCAGCAGTCAGGGCAGCGGGGAGTTGTTCAGGGTTCATGGGGACCCGCGGAAAAGCGCCTGGTGACAGGCAAAGGGAGGCCGGAGCAGTGCCCCAGCCCCCTGCGAAACCAGCCCCGGCGGCCCGCGGATACCGCGCTTCGCTGCAGCTCCCCGCCCCTCACGCCACTCAAGGAGGGCCCGATCCGCCTTACGCGCCCCAGTGCGGACTGCAGAATCAGGTCCATTGCCTCCCCCAGCCCTGCCTGAAGCAGGAAAGGAGCAAGACACGGGACCCACACCTATCAGTGGCGGAGCGAGGCATAGCCTCTGGCACCTCTGATCCTATACCCAGGTCTAGCTCCTAAACCATGCTGCTCCATTAATCTCTGCCTCTCAAGAAAGTTAGCAAGTTTGTAAGAGAGCTGGATAAACGAGCCGTTGCCTATTCCCTGGCACTTGTTCTTTTTCTGCACATGTACAGCCTGCATATGCTCTCTTGGAGAAATCAGGGAAGGAGGCTTCTTCACACAGATTCCTTGTACTCCTTTTTGGCTCTGCCCTTTGCCCCTTGAAGAAAAGCTACATGTCCACAACAACCTGTGCATTAAGCCTCAGGAATGAAAGACACTGGCAAAAGGCATTACAAGAGGAGACAGGCTCAAGTCTCCTCCTGTGTGTAGAAATACCTACAGCAAAGTCTGCACATTTAAAGAGGGCACACTCTCAACCACATCTGATTTGTTCAGCATGTTTGTAAGTGATGTGTGATTAAAGAAAATACATCCTCCAATGATAAGTTGATAAATTCAAGAGTTTGTGTGTGTGAGAAGTGCCCGATTCTGTCATCACTCTGTCATATGTTTGTGACTCCAGCTAATAAGGTGTTTAGAATAACTCCTTCTGAGCCTAAGGCCTGCCTTCTATTTTCCATGGGACAAGCTAAAAACATCCAAAATAAAATACAAACATGGCTCTTGGTGCTAGTTGTGTAATGAGACTATACATTGGAAAGCTAGTGTATCTGCTGTGATGCATTGTTATTAAAATAATGAAAGATACAATTTCTGGAGAAACTCCATTTATTCAGGGTGCACGTACACCACAGAGATGACACAGACTATATATTCTCATAGCGCAGATGCAGCCTATACCTACAACAGGTGGTTTGTGTCAGTGGGAAAACTACCTCCCTAAACAATGGTAGCTATGCCAAGAGAAGCATTTGTCCACTGGAGGTTAGATTGGCATAGCAGCATTAGTCAGGGGCATGTGTGGTTTTTCATATGCCTGGTCCACTGTCTCTATCCCAAGCTAATTTAAGTGTAGACCAAACCTTAGACCAGGGGTGGGAAACCTCAGGCCCAGGGGCCAGATGCGGCACCCTACTTGCCTGGATGCAGTGTAGAAAGAAAGATTCAGTCCCCCGCACCCCATAGCATAGGGGAGCCCATGCTGGCACTCCGGCCTCCCTGCTGCCTCACTGCAGGGCTGAAATGTAGCATACGGGTACTTGGGGTCATTTAAACCTGTTCCTTGTGTGTCAACGAAATCTACTAGATTGGGCATCCCTAGGCTTTGGTGTGCAAGGGAAATGTGGGGAGTGTCATTCTCCTCAGGTGGGGGCTATATCAGTGAGGGGGTTTTGTTTATTTGTTTACTGGGGTTTTGTTTGTTAGTTTTATGCTTCTCACTTGTGTATGGCCCCGACTGATTTTTCTGTGGGTCAGCGGCCCCGACCCAAAAAAGGTTCCCTACCCCTGCTTTAGAGTAAGCAATCTTGTGTGTCAGCAGAGCAAGGCATGATCTACAAAATTTAGATCAACATAATTATGTTGTCCAGGAGGGTGAAAATGCTTGTCTTGTGAGCGTAGTAGCTATTCCGCCCGCCATACCTCCCTCCCGCCCGCCCCAGTAACTGGGGCTAGGTCAACTGAACAATGCCTCATTTGGCCTAGCAAACTCTCTTTGGGGAGGTGGAGTTCCTAAAGGAAAACCCCTGTCTGGCACTGTAGCAGGCCTCTGACATACAGGATCACAGCAGCATAGCTGGTCCCGTGCACAGACAGGCCCTCAGTCAGTGTAGAAAGAAAGCACTTCATGCTCCTTAAGTAACCGTTGATATACAGCATAAAAACGGGAGATATACATTTATGAACACCTGAACTTTTGGGAAGTCAGATTTGAATCTACTTGTCAATGTAGGTCCATGTCAACTTACAAGGTCTGATTATATTGTTCAGTCTTTATTATTTCTATATCCATTGTTTAAAGGGATGGAATTTAGACAGCTGCAAAGAGTCAGTATCCAGTATAGATGCTAAAGGCCTGATTCAAAGGCCACTGAAAGACTACTATTGACTACAAATGATATTGGAACAGACCCCAAGTACCCATATGCTACATTCCTCTCATCTCTCACTACCAGAAGAGCTCCTGTAAACCTTGTGCACTGTTAATTTGATTTCCATGTTCTTGATCAAAAGTGTTATTCTCAGATAGACACAAATCATAGCAGTGGGAATCTGCATAAAGTAAGGTAATACTGACATCAGGATTTGAAAGGGAATGATACTACAGAGAGCAGCAGTCCCTTTGCTCGGCTCTCTGTCCACCTTTCCAAAACCACAGAGCCCCAACTGCACAGAGATCATGTTCAGAGGCTTTCATGGTATTGGGCAGGTTTGTGGTCCTGTGTTGTCTGAAATCACTCATAAGAACGGTCATATTGGGTCAGACCAAAGGTCCATCTAACCCAGTATCTTGCCTATTGACAGTGGCCAATGCCAGATGCCCCAGAGGGAGTGGACATAACAGGTAATCATCATGTGATCCCTCTCCTGTCATCCATTTCCAGACAAACAGAGGCTAGGGACACCATTCCTACCCATTCTGGCTAATAGTCATTGATGGACCTAACCTCCATGAGAATTTATCTAGCTCTTTTTTGAACCCTGTTAAAGTCCTAGTCTTCACAACATCCTCTGGCAAGGAGTTCCACAGGTTGACATTGCACTGCCTGAAGAAAAACTTCCTTTTATTTGTTTTAAACCTGCTGCCTATTAATTTAATTTGGTGACTCCTAATTCTTATATTATGGGAACAAGTAAATAATCTTTCCTTATTCACTTTTCCCACACCAGTCATGATTGTATAGACCTCCATCATATCCCCTTTTAGTCTCTTCTTTTCTAAGCTGAAAAGTCCAAGTCTTTTTAATCTTTATTTATATGGAACCCATTCCAAACTCCTAATAATTTTTTGTTGCCTTTTTCTGAACCTTTTCCAATGCCAATATATCTTTTTTGGGGTAAGGCAACCACATCTGTATGCAGTATTCAAGATGTGGGTGTACCATGGTTTTATATAGAAGCAATAAGATATTCTCTGTCTTATTTTCTATACCTTTGTTAATGATTCCTAACATTGTTTGCTTTTTTTGACTGCCACTGTACATTGAGTGGATGTTTTCAGAGAACTATCTACAATAACTCCAAGATCACTCTCTTGAGTAGTTGTAGCTAAAATTAGCCCCCATCATATTGTATGTATAGTTGGGATTATTATTCTCTTGAACAAAGTGTCAGACCAAAGGACCGAGCTTTCTGCTTCTTTCATTCTGCCACTCTCCATCTTCACCTGGGAGAAAAAAATTGGGAGATTCACTTACTGATCATAAACCAAATGAACTGGTAACATAAGGCTGTGACATGCCATCAAAACTGAAATCAGATAGCAATATGCACTGGCTACCAACTCAGGACACTGACCTGATTAGTACAAAGGAACATGGAGGACCTGTTCAGGTCATGCCTAATGAGTTCTGTTTTCACATTGCACAGTTAGCCTATGCAATTCTTTCCATTAGAAAACTTTGAGGCCAAGCATTTAGCTGGATTAAAAAAAACAGCTGGATATTTGAATGGATGAGAAGAGCATTTGAAGTTAGGAAATGTGGAGTATAAGCCTTGACACTTTATGATAAAAGCCAAGCTCTGCATGATTAGTAAGAAATTTTCCTTAGTGGCAGGCATTCACAGAATTACTGGGTGAGGACATCTTCCTCTGAAGTGTCTGGTACTAGCCACTGCCAGAGACAAGACATTGAACTAAACTGACCATGGCCTGATCTGGTATAGCAATTTCTAAATTATGTTTGTATTATTACTATTTACACCCATTATCTGACAATCACAACCTTTCTCAAAGTCAATGAGTGGTCCTGTGGCACGTTAGACACTAACCGAAATATATAGAATCATGAGCTTTCATGGGCAAAACCCACTTCATCAGATGAATTAGAACTCCAATTTTGTCCACAAAAGCTCATGATTTTATATATTCTGGCTAGTCTCTAATGGCATGTCTATACTAGCAAATTATTTCACAAGAACTAACTTTGACTTAACTCCTGATTTTACAAAATTGAAATAGCGTGTCCTACTATGAGAAAGCCTCAAAATTAGTCTGAGGCAGGCTCTGTTAATGTGGACGTGCTACCTCAGCTTAGAGCCCCAGGAAGCACTGGGGAGTAATTAGTTCAAAATACTCTTGGGAGTATTTTTTTAAAATAGTGGCACCAAAACATCCAAACTAATGCTATTTTGAAATAATTTTGAAATTGGCATTATTCCCTCAGGAAAGCAGGAGTACACATTTTGAAATAAGCAGCCCGTTATTTTTGGCCATTGTTGGCTGAGCAAATCAAGAATATTAGGACCGAGGACCTCAACTCGGTGAATTTCACTGGCTGGTTGGGTGTAATGTGGTAGCTTTTGAATACCATATCTATTTCTATTTCAAAATTTCAGGGAATTTTCTAGGTGTCACCTATTGATTTTGATGAAAGTTAGAAAACTGGAAGAGAAAATAGGAACATGCAGAACCCCTAGCATCTAGGCAGTAGACCCTGCAGACTCAAACAGGTCTGTGAGCATTGTAGTATAGGCATAGCCTATTTCAGGATACCAGGATATTCCGAAATAGCTATCCTACGTCTTCACAGCAAGCCTATTATTTCAAAAAATAATGGGCTCGCTTTTCTGACATCCCTGTAAACCTAATTCAAAATAAGTAAAAATATAATATCAAATAATCTCTAGAGGAAAAAAGTGTGTCATCACATGATGATGATTTTAAGAATTCCTAATCTTGGGCCAACATCTATCAAGCAGAAATCTAAGTTAGGGCCCTCTTCCTGTGCTAGAAGTTGGCAGAAGACCACAGTGAGTGGTTTCACAACATCTGGCAGTGCTCAATAAAATTGAGCATTATAAAGATTTCCCTCAGGAGAATCACAGCTTGGAAAAGAGACGACTAAGAGAGGATTATGCTAGAGGTCTACGCAACCATGAATGTCATGGAGAGAGTGAATAGGGAAGTGTTGCAGGAGCTGGAGGGGTGTCTGAGGGCTAGCTACACAGGAATAACTGTGGCTAGTTGCTGAGTGAGGGAGCCTGAGGCCAGCAGAGGTCCTCCATTACCTTCTGTCCCTGCCATCATTTTCCCTGATGCTCTTTTGCAGCTCAGCTCTAACAAATGAAGCAATGAGAAAGAGGTCACTTGACTGCAGCTCAGTAGGCTGTGAGGTTACAACTGCAAGCCATTCTTGCCTCACAGCCAAATGCATGGCATTCAGTATGGACAGCTGATGGGTAGGACTGGCTCTAATGTCATGCGTGAGACACAGAACAGCTCTGATTTAATCATGTAACCATATGGAATGATGCTGTCATGACTCTGTCACTGAAAGGAGTGTTAAGTTGTTGTTTGAGTTGTGATCTATAGCCCCAATCTTTCAATCATGCGATTTCTACAGATGCCTGTGCAATTCAGCTAACAGGACTGGATGCCCTAAGGCACCTTGCTTGTACATATAGAAGTGATAGATGTCGGTAGCTTATTGAGTTGATGCCTGTGTAGTGCTTGTTTATAGAGTCACTCATACCCTAACAGAAAAATATGGGCATTGCTATTAGAATAATACCTTCTATTGCTCTTTCCTCAGCTGGCTTTCTAATGACAGCTATATGAAATACTGATAGATTATTTGTTCCTCTACATATACCTACTCTATATTATTCTTAGCTGCTTTGCAATATGCAGCAGGAGGGAAGGGTTGCTTATGAAGTCAAGATTGTTTGCAATCATTGCATCATTCTACTCTTCAGTTGATCCAAGTACACTTCACCTACAATCATGTGAATTCCTCCATAAATTACCCCTTTGATAGTATTAGGCCAATAATTAGACTAACTGGTAGCAACTTGCCTGAAAGTCTGTTTTGAGGACATGTGTGTACCTTGCTAAAACAAGTATTGTCTTCCATTTCCCTATGCAGAAAATGGCAATAGTTTTAATATTATTATAAATAAATAATAAATTAGACTTTTATTTTATAGGAAAAAGTGTGTGCCTAAAAATACATTGTTAGAGATACTGGTTCCACATTTCAATTTTATACAATTATGAAGCAAAAAAAGGTGATTTTAGGATTGATACACTAGAACTCCAAAAAATAATAAGCTAGTGACATATATCAGAGACCTAATTCAGCACAGAGCTTTTCAGACCTGTGAGGGGGCCAACTCACCACCACGGTGCTACCAACCAGCTGTCCTGGGTATTAGCTCTTCTTGCCTTGCTGGATGCCTTTCTCTCTAGGTGGTGTCACCCCATGTTTCTCCTCATATCACGGCATCCTCTTCCAGACACTGCCCTCCAGCAGTGCCCACCCCAGCATCTGAGCCCCCCCTTCCGGGGGTCATCATTGTTCGCTCTGCTCACACTGCAGGGTCCTTTTTTTCCCAGAGCACCCTGTTCTCCTCCTTAGGCACTGCAGCCTGGAAGCCTGCTTGGCCAGAGCTCCCCCTAGCCCTGTCTTGCCTCCCCTCCTCAACACTGCTCTAGCTTCAGGGTTCCTCCTCCTTCCCTAGCAGCCAGGCCCTCACTGCTCTCCTCCCAGATCAGCTGTCAGTTCCCCCTTATATAGCTCCCAGCTGGGCCCTCAACAGCTAGAACTGCCTCAGCCGGGGCTTTGCTCCTAGCCCCTGCTCTGGGCTGGGGTTTTGCCCTTAAAGGGACAGTGCAGGGCAAGCGCCTTGTCACAAGACCATATACCAATTTTTGACATAGCCATAGAACTGCACAGCACTTGAAATGGGTTTTCGAATAGTCACACAGCACAAGTGGATCAAAAGCCCCCATAAGAGAAAAGAACATTCATGAAGCCTCTGTTGTTTATTAAAAAGAATAGTTATATAAGACTTGAGAGGTTCCTTAAGGTGAGTTTCAGATATACATATTGAAGGATTAAAGAAAATGTTGGGTACATTCGTAGATTTCTCACACGTAATGATTTACAATTATTCTCAAAGAAAGCAAACCAAATAAATGTATTCATCTGATATGTTGGCACTGAAATCTCTTTCTTGGGAAGGGAGATTCTTCATTTCCCTCTTGCAACACTGAGGATCATCCAGTTTTGGGGGGTTGCTTTAACACTCCAGCCTTTAAAGCGAATGTTACAGCCAGAGTTCCCTAGGCAAAGAGATCTCTGAAGATCTTGGTATGCAACATATTTATTGTTCAACTAACACGACAAAGTAAAATAGGTGACCCATCGAATGCTGCCCAACTCTCAACCAAGTGAATGCTCCCAGTGAGAGTTCCTATCTCTACAGCCATGAGTGTAAGTATTGCTCAAGGAAGCTGGCCAGAAATGTTGATTATTACTCAAATGTGTGCTTGTTTGGTCTTGGCAAGTCCACTGTAACAATCAGTACTGCTGAAGTGTGCAAGGACAGCACCCTGAAGAGATGCGCTGAACACACAGAGAGTCCTAGGGAAAACAAAACACAATTTAATCTCTGGCAGGGCTTCCCGCCTCTAGCACTGCTCATCATCTTTCCACCCACAGAAAGCAGAGTACATCAACCAAAAAGGATGATACATACCATCGTAATGAAAGCCCTTGTGAGTTAGAGGATAGATTCCATAGGATGGTCTTGAAAAGTACATAAAACATGAATTGCTTTCTTTGGCTTGTATACTATCCTCCCCACATGATAAGCATTAAGTGTTTCTATCTGCACAGTGATTCTCTATGACCAAGCTTATCTCTATTGGTTATGCAACCTCACCCTCATCACATCCACAGAGAAAAGGTTTTGCCTTAATGATCATCTCAGCTTGGGAATGCACAAAGCTCCTAAGCTACTGTTGCTTGCTCTGTTTTGCACATCATTGTGAAAGCAAAGGTGATATTTTCTAATTCCTGCAGAGGGCAGGTGAAGTGGAGAAAACAGACAGGAACACTAGCCTGAAACTGCTACACTGTGGTAGCCACTGCAGCAAGTAGCAGGCAAATTAATGCCATGAGGGGATGCTCTCTATTACTTTGATACTACCATGATGATGACAGCTGAGATGCTTGCTCCACTGTTGGCTTTTACATATTTATCTAGTACAGGTCCTCCACTGATCAAAGGCTTTGTACAGTCAGTTATATTTTGAAGTCAGGAAAGGGTTAGCTGACAACTCTTGTTACCAGCACTGCTATTTAATAATTCATCTCCATTGGGTTTCTTTATAGCTTAACATTTTCATTTTGTACTTAGTAGAACATCTGCCAGAGAGAACCACATTCTGTGGTCCTCCAGGGAAAATATCACCATTCCATTCATAAAAAGACACTCATAAATCAATCAATCCACAGCAACTTTGAGATGTGTAGGCAGGGGATAGGAGTTAACTATACATCAAGTTAAGTGAGTGGGGAGGGAAGACGGGCCTCAGTGAGGCACTCCTGCTAGTAAGAGGACATTGAGGTCATTGCTGATTGCAGTTTTGGGAATGAGAAAGATCATGCAGGAGACAAACAGTATATAAAAAGGCTATCAGGAGGCGGCAAAGGACACAGAGAAGGAGACTGCAGAGAGAAACACTGATGGAGTACGGTAGGTAAAGTTGATGTTCTCTCAAACTCCTGCTGGCAGAACGGACCTAGAGAGGTCCCAAGGCACACTGGTTATAGTAGCTCCCTGTTCTTCCAGTCACTGAGAGAATGGCAGTGTCTATGGTTTAAATACGATATACATTAAATGTGTTCCTATAATAATTATGACACAATTGAAAGCATGTAATAACTTTGAGAGCAGCCTCATGCCTTGTCATGCAATTAAAGATATAAGCTCTGATAATGAACTGCTTCAGCATGCATTTCCTGCTTACCAATCCCACTTTCCACCCACTGTTTTAAAATATATATATATATATAGTACAAGTCATGTCTGAAGTTGCTTGAAAACCTCATTCCCACTTCCGCAGAAATAAAAGATTTCTGCTGGTCTAATGCTAACCCCTTTCAAGGACAGGATCATTAGAAATTTCTGAATGACAATAGGGAAAAATCATCTTGATATTCTGTAACTCAAAAATGCCTTAAAAGGATTTTGGACAAGTTTAAAAAACAAACAAAAAAGCCCCAATTTTTGTGGTACAAACCACCCATGGAGACTGTGATCTATAGGAGGAGTGCTGGCCGGCATTTGGTGACTAAAGGGTTAAACTCAAGTAGCTAGGGGGGTGTCGGCAGAGCGCCAAGAGAGCCAATGAGGAAAGGTGTTGAAATTTGAATGGGAAGACATACCTGCCTGCTGTTTTCTTTGTAAGAGTTTTAAGCCAGAAATTGGGGGAATAAGATGAATTGAACCAGGCAAAACTACCATGCCTTCAAGGAATATTGGGCATGGAAATGGACTGGACCTTGAAGCATGAATTTTAAGTAGATAGGAAAATGTCTTTTTAGTCACAATCAGGTTATTTTTCTTTGTTTTGTTGTTTGGTTAAACTTTTCCGTGCTAAGTCCATGTGCCCTTCCAAACATTGTATTTTAAGCTATATCCCAGAGATATAATTTCTCTGTTTTAATCTGTTTTTTTCTCAGTTGCTCTGTAACACCTAGCAATTAAGTATGCTTTATCGAGTATATCTTTTGGTTTTGTTAATAAAATCACCTTTTTAAAGGCGAGTATTTGATTCTTGTGTCCGGGAGGTAATAGGAGGTCTGTGTGTGCATGCCTAAGACTCAGAGATCAGCTACCAGAGACTGGAGTTCATTTTCTCTTTTTATTTCCAGTTCTCTTATGGCTAAAGAGCTTGGGTACCCCTCTGGAAGAAGTCCAAGTGCTTTCTTCCTGGGTTCAAGAAGAAAGGGGTTTTCTTTTATTTCACTTGGTGGTAGCAGCTCCCTCCCAAGGCCAAGGGAATCTGTGACCTTGGGGAGTTTTTTAAGCAGAAGCCTATAGAGGCAAGGTATTTAAGGCCTCTTGTGGGGCCCCACATTCTGCACTTGGAGTGCCAGAGCCTTGACATGGTGGCAGCACTGGTGGAATCATTTTGAACCAGGAACACAGACCTAAGGATTTTAAAAGGACACTTTTTTTCCCCCCTCTTTTGCTGTTTGGAAGTTTTGAGACTTTTTTTCTTTTTTTGCTGCCTGAGCGGGGAAAGGCACACAGAACGTTAAACTTGCAATGCCTTAGAGTCCAAACCAAACAGTTGTTTTGTTTTTTTCTAGCTGTCGGGGCAACTGGATGTCCTCTCTCCTCAGTCACATCCCTCCCCAGGACTCACTTCTTTAAAGAGGCTGTAGAGCGGGGTCAGCAATCTATGGCTCGCGAGTCAAATATGGCTCTTTTGGAGCTCCAGCTCAGGCACCCCTAGGTCCCCCTGCAGCAAGAGCCAGCACTGGCATTACAGTCTTATGGCCCCTGCAAGATTGGAACACCAGCGATGGCTTCCTACGTAGGGGTAGGGGAGAGAAATCCCCAAGCCTCCCTGCCAGATCCAGCATGTGGGGAACAAGCGGAGCCAAAAATGTCCCTACATGCTGCTGTTTTCCTGGTTGGGGGACAGCCTCATAGGGACACACTTCCTGGAGGCTTTCCCCTTTGTTCCCATTGACCAGAATCTGGCAAATGGGAGCAGCAGGAGGCTGCATTACATGGTGCCTGTCATGTGGCATGAAAGCAAGTAAGTGGCTCTCCCACCCCCTCGTGCCCAGATCCGACACTCCCACCCCCTTCACTCATCCCCGAGTCGAGACCCCACACCCACCGCCCACTCCTGCCCTGTCCCCCCAGCCTGCTCCTGTCCCCTGGCCAGACACCCTGCCTCCTCCCCCTAGCCAGACACCCTACTCCCAGCCTGATTCTGCACCCTACCTCCCACCCAGACCTTGCACCCTCACCTCCTCCTGCACCCCACCTCCTGCCCAGATCCTGTACCCCCATCCCTATATCAGTCACTGGCAGTCCTGTCCCGCACACTTATTTTTGGCCCCACCCCAGAGCCTGGGGGGCCCACAATATTCACTAACCCTGGAACCCCAGAAGAGTAAATCTGGCCTGAGGCCTTGAACCTCAGTGCTCCCTGTTCCTATCCCCAGCATGGGGCTAGCGCACCATGGGAGTGAGGTGTTTCAGTTGGTGGCCACATCATTGAAGGGTGGGGGGGCTTGGAGGGTTTTTGGTTTTTTTGTTTCTCACTTGTGTGGTCCCTAACTGATTTTTCTGTGGGTCAGTGAGCCCAGACCCAAAAAACGTTCCCCACTCCTGCCATAAATAAAACAATGTTGAAACCTTTTGTGTTGGACATAATATTTTACTTTAATTAAAAATTAAACCTGGTCAACAAGCTCCCAACTGGGGCCCATTCCTCATCTGGCTGCAGCGTCATAACACTCCTGAACACCCTCCTCCCATCCACACACCAACCCTGAGCCCATCAAACACCTGAATCCCTGCCCTGGCCCCCTCATACCCCCACATCCCCAGTCCCCTGCCATAACACTCCTGCACCCCCAACCCCGTACCTATCATACACCTGAACCCCTGCCCCGAGTCCCTCCCCAAACTCCTGCACCCCCACATCCCCAGCCCCCTGCCATAAGATTGACAGCCAGCCAGTTATGATGTAAACTTCAAAGAAATGTGTGAAGAGATACAGCAGCAGAAGTCCCATTAAATAAAGTTTGTGAGTACAATGTTTCATTTATGCTATTATTAATCATTATGTCAATTATCAATAATATTAAGTTGTATATTTTCAGCCATGCAAGTGGGCATTTTTATATGGCTCCTTGTTGACCACTTGTTCTGAATTTTGATGTAGTTTGGCTCTTAGGTTTGAAAAGGTTACCAACCCCTGCTGTGGAGACTCTCTCAAAGAATTAAAATTCAGTGCTATAAGTCTTTATGCCGTCTATCTCCCAGCTCACCCTATCTTGTCTTTTTGCCCTCAGGGCAAGTACCGTGCCTCTTTGGTATCAAGCCTATTCTTAGTCCCTAACTGTAAATAAATAGGAACAGATCATTGACCTTCTGTAACCTCTTCTTTCTCCAGTTTTCACGGTATCTTCTCCCATTTCTATCCTGCGTGTCTCTACCTTCCGTGCTGGCAATACATTATTTATTACCATTTTCTTCAGTTTATATTCTCCCTCTTCCTGTATCATCTTCCAAAGTGCTTAGTCATACAGTCGTACTGGTCTCTGGATGTTATCTCCGAGCCTAACACAAGCATTTTAATTTTTATAACTTGCCAGCAATTTGCTAACACAATTAAACATCCTGGGTAAGTTTTAAATAATTGTATCTTAACATGTCTCTTAAAACCATAGATCTTTGCATCACAGCAAGTAAATCTTTTAAGTTTGCAAATTTTCAAGCACTCTTCAAGAAATGTGATCTCAACAAGTGATTTGTGGGACAGGCAAAACCATTTCAGTTTCAAGAAATCAGGGCTTCTATCTCAGACCAGGTGTGAAAATGACCTGACTGCACATGAGATAGGTAGGGTCTTTTGTGCGGCTTGTCTGAAATGGTGTGTTTCTCTTCTATGAGATAGAAAGTTACCTGCTATGTGCAGGTAGCATCAGACTGGGGCAGCATGAGGTCCCACACCACTAGGGTGACTGGAAGAGAAGGGGGTACTTATATCTGTGCAGGAGAGGCCCTCTTTTCACCTAGACCAGACTGAGCAGCAACCATGCTCTCTCTCCTGGAAACAGCTGAAGTGCCAAGTATTGTAATGACCCACTGTAGGCATTAGGCTAGTCGCTCCTTTCTCAAAGGACTGGGGAGACATTTTTCCCTCACCACCTAACTGGCAAAGGTAAGACGGATTGTTCCATCTTTCTCACAGTGGGTTAGAGCTTGGGGGAGGGGGAGCAATAAATGAAAGGTGGAGTTAGGTTATGATTTTGCAACTCAGGATGTAAGCTGAGGGCAGATGTCCAGGGCAGGTTCTCCACAGGGAATGGATACAGTAATCTAATAAAATGGTTTGGTAAAGGATTTAAAGGAGATAGCTGGATCTCATTGCTGCAGGGTGAACAGGTAACCAGTGGTGGTGGTGCTAAGGCAGCCACCTGCCTGTCCTGGCATCTCAGACAGCGCTACACCCAAGAAGTGCCCAGAGACAGGCTCAGCTCCTAGGTGGGGAGGAGAGAGAGTGCACAGGGCTCTGCACACAGCCCCTGTCCTGAGCACTAGCTCTGCATTCCCACTGGCTGGGAACCTGCTGTTGGCTGCTTCTGGAGCACAGCATGGTCTGCAGTGTCAAAAGAGGCAAGAAGCTGCCTTAGCACTCCTGCTGCACTGCTGACCAGGAGGTGCTCAAGGTAAGCCTCTCTTGCCACAGCCCTGACACTCCCAAAGCCAGAGCTCCCTCTAACATGCCAAAGCTCTCATCCTGAGCCCCACCCCAGAGCTCACATTCTGTTCAAATTATGTTGGGTGTCGGGCATCAACAGTTTTCTTCAACTGGGTCATGAGGAAAAAAGTTTGAAAGCCACTGCTTTAAAGGGTTCTGGCTTATTATTACTGGCTCTATAGGGAGTCAAATCCCCCTCCTTTACTCTCATTTGAGGAAGGGGCTGAGGTCCCTGTACCAGACTGACTGGAGACCTAGGATGAAAAAGGAAAGGGCTTCCAGCAACCCCAGGGGTATATGTAAATGACTATGGAATTACCTGCACTGTATAAAGATAGCTGCAGAATACTCCCAGACATTTAGAATTAAAGTTACATCCAATTAAACCATATCCAGTATTCTCTGCCCTCCTCCTAGCATAGCTGGACACACAGTTGGGGTGTTTCAACAATTTTATCTATTAGATAGGAAAACTGTTGATTAACAGTTGAACAGTATTACAAGAATGGAATTTCTGAAAATACCCATTTCTAATCAATAGAGTTGCTTCAGTTTTATTTTTGTGTATTCTGTGTGTGCTCCTCTTTCTTCTTTAAGCATTTTATTAGACAGAATTCAATGCCGAAGTAGAATCCATTACATTATTCACATATTATTTGACCATTATGGCCATTCATATGAATTGAGGACACTGACCTTTTTATATCCGATTTCTACATGGTGTATAGCTATATTTTTATGCCATACTATGCTCATTACTTGTGCATTAGAGATCACTAGGATGTGAGGGAGATCCCCCACACTGGAGCTATTCTTTTCAGGTGAAAAATCCAAGGAACTGTATCATTAAGGGGAGGTTTGGGAACAAATTGATAAATTAAACAGCAATAAGTCACCCATGCCAAATGGCATTCATACGAGTTCTAAAGGAACTCAAATATGAAATTGGAGAATTAATTGTGGTTTGTAACCTATCCTTTAAATCAGATTCTATACCCAATAATTGGAAAATAGCAAATGTGACACCAATTTTTAAAAAGAGCTTCAGAGGTGATCCCAGCAATTACAGGCTGTTAAATCTGACTTCAGTAGTAGGCAAACTGGTTTAAACTATAGAAAAGAACAGAATTGTCAGACACTTGATGAACATGAATTGTTGGGGAAGAGTCAAAATGGTTTTTGAAAAGGAAAATAATTCTTCACTAATCTACTAGAATTCTTTGGAAGGGGATCAACAAGCATGTTGACAAGGGGGATCCAGTGGATATAGTGTACTTAGATTCCCAGAAAGCCTTGGACTAGGTCCCTCACCAAAGGCTCTGAAGCAAAGCAAGTTGTCATGGGATAAGAAGGAACATCAACACAACTGAAATTTGGAGAAAACTGAATTTTTGTTTTACGTTTTACGGCGCTTTATTATTTTTGTACTTTTTACACCCAAGAATTTCATCGCCCACCCAGCTACGATTAAGTTGTTTAAACAAATGTGTTGTAATGGTAGAAAAAAAATTGTGTGTCTGAAAACTGTAGATATTGGGGGTACTCATCATTTTTTTTTAAAGGGGCACTTTATTAAAAAAAAAGGTTGAAAAACACTGGTCTAAATTAGCTGTTGCCACTCAAAAAAGAGATCTTGGAGTCACTGTGGATAGTTCACTGAAAACATCCATTCAATGTGCAGTAGCAGTCAAAAAAGTTAACAGAATGTTGGGAATCATTAAGAAAGTGATAAATAAGAGAAAATATCATATTGCCTCTATAAAAATCCATGATATGCCCACATCTTGAATACTGTATGTGATGGGGTGCAGTCACAGGATACCTTTTGGGGCTGTGTGATGGGGCCGCTCCGCCATCCTGCACTGCTGCCGCACCGTCCCCGGCATACTGGGGAGAAGTGGCCGCTCTGAGCCGCCCCTGGCAGTGCTCCGCCTGTTCCGCCGCAGCTTGGAGGCCGGCAGAGGTGGCCCTGCGCTCCATGCTGGAGCCCGGTGGGACCCAACGGGCAGGGGAAGAAGCGGCAGGGGCGTCCTGGCCTCAGCCGAGGCCGCGCATGCCCGGGATTGCTGGCAATGCCGGCCCAGGCAAGAGTCAGCAGGGAACGGGAGAAGGGGAGGGGCCAAAGACGCCGACGTGGCCCCCCCTCCCCTTCACGTCGGACGCACCGGCGGTGGGATGTTTAAAAGGCCACCGCCGGGAGAGGAGGTTGCTGGGAGGAGAGCGGAGGGGTGACCTTGAGCCACAGCACGAGAGCAAGGGAGGTAGGAAGCGACCCAGGGCAGGGTAGAAACCCAGGGGGGTTGGTGCATTACGGGTTGGAACCCCCACCAACCGGAACTGGGACTCCGTCCCAGTCCTGAGGGCCCTCAGTGGGGGCTCGGAGTAAGGGCAGGCCCAAGCCCTCCACCTGAAGCTCCCCTACCTTCCCCTGCCGACTAGCCAAAAGTCAGACGGGAGGCGGAGGATTTCGGGACGACGGGTCGTCAGACTGTCGACGAGGTGGGTGACGGGGAGCACAAAGAGGGTACTTGGCCCGGTGGGGCTCCGGGTGGGGAGTGGACTGACGGACCCCAGGCGGGGCAGCCCCCCTGCCCCCTGACAGGCTGCTTCTCAGTGTGCTGACAAAGCCACTGACACTTGCCTCCTTGCTCCCTGGGGCTTCTCACCACCGTGTCCTGCTGGTCCAGATCTCCTGGTCTCCCCCAGCCCAGGCACAGAGTTGAGATCACCGCCCCTCACCCCAAAGAGCAATACAGACACTGAATCACCTCAGCTCTGAAGAGAAGACTGTTTCAGGCACAGCATCCAGGAAACAAACCCCCAAATGGGATCAGAACCCCAAACAAACCATTCAGGCAAGCCCCCTTTAACAATGAAAGGATGATGTACACACTGATGGCTCCCGCAGGTAACAATTATTTACACTGAGCTTGAGAGTAAAAAACAGTAATTTCATTATGTACAAACAGTAAGATTTAAGTGGTGGCAAGTGAAAACAGACAAAGCAAAATAAAATAAATTGTAAATAAAAGAAAATGCATAGCTAGTTCTAACACAGTAAAGCTTATTGCAAACTTACCCTAAAACTGTCCTTTTTTCAGGCAAAAAACCTTAAAGCCAGAGAAGATCTTTTTCTCCCTGGTGTCTCCAGCTCCCTTAGGGTTTGTCATGCCAGCCAAAGACAACGACTCAAAACTCTGCATCTTAAGTAGACTTCCTTTTGGGTGGGAATTCTTTGTTTCTACATTCCCCGCTTCCATGGAAAATTACCTGGTCAGACCCTACCAGTTGGGGTGGTCACATGTCTTCCTAGGACTAGGGATGTAAGCAACTACTCAACTAGTCGACTATCCGATAAGCAAAAGCTTATCAGATAGTCAACACACTAGTCAGCTAGTCGATTCCCCACCTTGCTGCCTCTATCACATAGAGGAGGGAGTTCTGGGGGAAGACGGCTTAAAAGCCAGTTTCCCCCAGCTCCAGCTCCATGGGAGGGGGCAGGGATGCAACAGCAGACAATTTTGAAGTACATTTCAAAGGCGGCATGTGCTAGTCCTTATCGACTATTGAATAGTCGATGGAAATCCTATCGACTATTCGATTAGTTAATTAATTGAAATTTAACATCCCTACCCAAGATCAATCACTGCTTAGACTTAAAGGACAAAGGAGGCTGTTTACAGGTCGTCAAGCTGGTCACCCAGACATTGAGGTATCCGAGCACTGGAAACACCCTTGATGACTTTCATCCACACATTTAAAACCATCATCCATTCCATACCCCATATTTCTAACTTTACATACAAGTGCAATACACACACCAAAGTAAGATATACAGATCTAGCAGATTGTAACATTAAATTGATAGGTTACATGAGGTATTTTGTCCAAGGCATCTTCAGGTTAAGCATATTTGTACCCATAAAACAATTTCTTAAAGCATGGGAGGGGGCACCATCATACTGAATTGAATGCAGACATGGTCTCCCCATCTCAAAAGATATATTGGAATTGAAAAAGTTCAGGAAAGGGCAACAAAAATGATTAGAGGTATGGAACAGCTTCCATACAGGGAGAGATTAGTAAGACTGGGACTTTTCAGCTTGCAAAACAGACAATTGGGGGCGGGAGGGATATGATTGAGGTCTATAAAATAATGATTGGTGTAGAGAAAGTAGATAAGGAAGTGGTATTTACTCCTTCTCATAACACAGGATCTAGGGATCAATAAGGGTGTATCTGCACAGTACAGTTATTTCAAAATAACTGACATTATTTCGAAATAACAAAGCGAGTGTCTATGCAGCAGCTCTGTTATTTCAAAATAATTTCAAAATAACAGATGGTTTATTAAAAAATTTGTAAACCTTATTCCATAAGGAATAACACGTATTCCGAAATAGCTATTTCAGAATAGCAGTAGTGTAGATAGATGTTCCACTGCTGCTATTTCAAAATAGCTCCTCCCCAAGGCCATTCAAAGTAATTATTCCCTAGTGCTTCCTGGGGCTCTAATTCAAGGTAGCACATCCACATTAGGGAAGCCTGCCTCAAACTAATTTTGAGGCTTCCCTGTAGTGTAGATGTGCTATTTCAAAATAAGCTATTTCAGAAAAACAATTCCGAAATAGCTTATTTTGAAATAGCGTGCTGTGTAGATGCACCCTAAATGAAATGAATAGGTAGCAGGTCTAACACCAATACAAGGAAGTATTTCTTCACAAAACACAAGGCCTATTTGTGGAATTCTTGGCCAGAGGATGTTGTGAAAACAAAGGCTATAACAGGTTTCAAAAGAGAACTAGACACGTTCATGGAGGAAAGATCCATCAATGGCTATTAGTCAGGATGGGCAGGGATGGTATCCCTATACTTTGTTTGTCAGCAGCTGGGAATGGTGACAGGGGATGGATCACTTGATGGTTGCCAGTGTTCCCTCTAAGCTGTGCGGTAGCACAGCTTCACAGGTGATTCACCAGCCCTGCCCAGTCAGAGGCTCAGGGCTCCATGCAGGGAGCTGACTGACTGGGCGGTGCTGATTAATCACCTGTGAAGCTGTGCTGCCCTGCAGCTTAAAAGGAACACTGATGGTTACCTGTTCTGTTCATTCCCTCTGGGGCATCTGGTATTGGCCACTGTCAGAAGACAAGATACTGGGCTAGATGGACCTTTGGTCTGACCCAGTATAGCCAGCCTTATGTTCACTGATGTTTAGCACCCAGGATGAAACAATCAATAGAATGGGTTAGGGATTCCCTGTGGTAATTTTGCCCCAAGAGTCATTAGGGATATTGCATGGCGTAAAGGATCCTTTTGAGGGCTATTAGATATTTCTCAGATTCCTGGGTGCTATGCAGCCACTATGCAAAAGAAATGCCAATAGTCTCATCAGCTTATCCAGATGAGAAGTGCAAGGGCAGAAAGGACTAAGTACACACAGTATAGTTAAGCAGTTGGTTGAGTTTTAGATTTGTATGACTCTTGCGGAGAGACAGGGGCCCAACCAGATGCTTTGGGAAAGGCAAACAGTTTCTGCAAAGCAGAGTAGATTGAGGGCCGTTTGTTCAAGAAAACAAGACTTGTGTACAACTGGGTATAAGTTACACCAAGAAACTGCCTGTTTCGGAGCCACAGCTTTCTGCTACAAGGAAAACCTTCTAAGTGCCAAATTCTGCTTCCACTCAGTGAAAGGGCAACAGTATTTGGTCCATTTTATCTAAAATAGGGATGTAAAAATCCATTTAATGAGTTACCTGGTTAAACATTATGTTTATGCTAACTGGCTAGTTGATTAAAGAAAAGGCAGCTCTGGTGGGCTGGTTGCAGCAGCCCCTGCCTATGAGCAGGGGTGGCGTGGGGAGGGACCACGCCAGGCCTGCCACAGAGAGGGCCTGCTCCAGCTGGCCGGTTGGAGCAGCACCTGCCTGTGGTGCACTGCCTTGTCCTGGAGCAGCTCCCTGCCCATAGTGGGCAGGGAGCTGCTCCAGCCCCACACCTTAACCAGAACAGATAAGCCTGGGTTAACCATTCACATCCCTAATCTAAAACTAAAACATCAAGGGTATGTCTACACTTCATTCCTCTCTCTCTCTCGAGAGAGAGAGGAATGCCAATGCAGACACTCGAAATTGCTAATGAAGCAGGGATTTAAATATCCCATGCTTCATTTGTATAATTGCGTTATGGAGCTATTGCGGAATAGCGCTATTTCAAGAGAAAAAACGGGGTTATTTCGAGATAAAACCCTTCCCTCGAAATAACCTTTACTCCTCAAAAAATGAGTAAAGAATGAAGCATAGACATACCCCAAATGAATAGGGAATAAACAAGAGAAGAAAATGCATCTCCAAAGAAACACTGCTCCTGAATGCAGCTCACTAGGATTTCACATTTTCAGCAGTTGCAGACAAGTAGAAAGGACTGTGTCAGAGTTCCTGTGAATGAGGAGACATATGAGACTTCTTTGTAGTTGCCACTCCCTTTTACCTCACGTTACATGAAGCAAGTTGACAGCCTGATCAAGGTACAATACATTCTAAGTAGGCAATTATTGATTTGCTCACCCCTGTGCACTGCTGGGACGCTGATCAGACTAGCACAGGCAGCTAATTTAAGTACAGAAAAAAAAACCACCAAATGGTCTGGTAGCACTTTATAGACTAACAAAACATGTGGATGGGATCATGAGCTTTCGTGGGCACAGCCCACTTCTTCAGATGACCGGAGTTCTGAGTTTAGGATGTGCTGACCCAAAATAAATAGGGGGGGGGGAGAGGAAAAAAAAGAATGGGGTGGGAGACAGGGAGCAGAGGGTATAGAAAATAGGGGGGTTAAGGGAATCAGTGAGTATCTGAAGATTGGGTAGTTAAAAACGAAGCAGATAAGAATCAGTCAATTGATAGTATCCTTCCTGACATGGGAATCTACACAAAGAGCTGTTTGCACCTCTATTGAAAGTTAAGTAGATAGTGCCCCAGCCAGCCTTCATCACGATTGAGTTCATTAGCATGCGAATTGAATTTGCAGATGAACTCTAATTCCAATGCTTCTCTGTATATCTGGCTAGTAGAATTAGTTTGTGACAAGACAGCCACTTGAAGATCTTTTAAACCGTGATTAGGAAGATTGAAATGTTTCCCAACAGGTTTCTGTATGTTACCTTTACGTATATCTGATTTGTGTCCTTTGATTCTTTCCCGCAGAGATTGTC
This sequence comes from Rafetus swinhoei, assembly GCA_019425775.1. NCBI lineage: Eukaryota > Metazoa > Chordata > Testudines > Trionychidae > Rafetus > Rafetus swinhoei. The sequence continues at coordinate 37,622,581 of CM033447.1, forward strand.
CAGTTTGTCCAATATATATAGCAGTGGGGAATTGCTGGCATTTGATGGCATAGATCAAATTACTGAATGTGCAGTCAAATGACCTTTTGATTTGGTAGCTTATGTTGTTGGCTCCAGTGATGAATTCACTAGTCTAGATATGTGGGCAGAGTAGGCATTGCATTTGGTTGCAGGGCTGGGTTCCTGGCTGCTTATGACATGGTTGTGTGGCATGATTACCAGAAAGAATTCGCTTCAGGTTGGGGGGTTGTTTGTAGGCGAGAATAGGCTTTTCTCCCAAAGCTTCTGAGAGTGAGGGATAATTTTCCAAGATGGGTTGCAGATTGTGTATAATGCGCTGGAGGGGTCTGAGTTGTGGACTATAGGTAATAACAAGAGGAGTTCTGTTATTTTTTCTTTGGGGCCTGTCTTGAAGTAGTTCATGTCTGAGTACTTTTTTGGCTCTGTCCATTTGTTTTTTCACTTCTCCAGGTGGGTATTTTAGTTTTAGGAATGCTCTACAAAGATCCTGTAGGTGATTGTCTCTGTCTGTGGGATCAGAGCAAACCCGGTTGTATCTTAGGGCTAGGCTGTATACAATAGTCTGGGATGGAAGCTGGAGGCATGAAGGTAAGTGTAGCGGTCGGTGGGTTTCCGGTATAGGTTGGTGGAAATTTGTCCATTATTTAACTGTACTGTAGTGTCCAGGAAGTGGATTCTCGTGTGGACTGGTCCAGGCTGAGGTTGATAGTGGGATGGAAGTTGTTGAAATCCTTGTGAAATTCTTCAAGAGTCTCTTTTCCGTGGGTCTATATGATGAAGAAGTCATCGATGTAGCGTAAGTAAAGTAGGGGTATTGGGGGCAAGAGCTGAGGAAACGTTGTTTAAGGTCAGCCATAAAGATGTCGGCATATTGTGGTGCCATGCGAGTGCCCATGGCCATGCCGCTGACTTGGAGATACAAATTGTCTCTGAATCAGAAGTAGTTGTGGGTGAGGACAAAGTCGCAGAGCTCTGTAATCAGGTATGCGGTGCTGTTATCGGGGATGGTGTTCCTGATGGCCTGTAATCCATCTTCATGTGGAATGTTGGTGTAAAGGGCCTCTACGTCCATGGTGGCCAGGATGGTATTTTCAGGAATATTACTAATGTTTTGAAGTTTCCTCAGGAAGTCAGTGGTGTCGCGGAGGTAGCTAGGAGTGCTGGTAGCATAGGGTCTGAGGAGGGAGTCGATATAGCCAGATATTCCTGTAGTAAGTGTGCCGATGCTTGAGATGATGGGTCGTCCGGGATTACCATGTTTGTGTATTTTGGGTAGCAGATAGAAAGTTCCTGGTTGGGGATTGGGGGGAGGGTGTTAGTGTAAATTTGTTCCTGAGCAGCATCAGGGAGCTTAATGAGCAGTTTTTTCATGTTTTTTTGGTATTCCTTAGTGGGGTCACAGGAGAAAGGCCTGTAGAATCTGGTATTGGTGAGTTGTCTGTTTGCCTCCTGTTCATAATCTGTCTTGTTGATGACTACAGCGCCTCCTTTGTCAGCCTCTTTGATTATGATGTTAGGGTTGTTTTTGAGGCTGTGTATAGCATTGTGTTCTGCATGACTGAGGTGGTATGTTATATGTTGTTGTTTGCTGCTGCTGTCAGCTTGAGCATGTTTGCAGAATCAGTCAATGTAGAAATCAAGACTTTCGTTACGTCCGTTGGTGGGGGTCCACAGAGAAGCCTTCCTCTTGTGGGATTGGCGGGGGGGAGCAGTGAGGTCAGTGTGTTGTATATCGGTGTGTTGGAAATATTCCTTCAGTAGGAGGCAGCGAAAATAGGATTCCAGATCTAGTTCCTTTGTGTTAAATGCATTGAGTTGAAGGTATTTTACTGACGTATTAGAACGGTTGGATCTTGCTTGTTTAGAAGTCTGGCTTTAAGGTAGCTTTTTGTAAGCTACTCCAAATAAAGATTGCATTTTAGCCAGTAAGGTCTGTCTTAGTTCTCTCTGTTGCTACAATGTATTTTCAATATATTTGTAAGAAAGTTTCTCTAGTAAAAATGTAAATGAATTGGAATTAAAACAATATGATGCCCTTTCTGTCCTGTGGGAATCATCCAAAAAGGCCATCTTTTTTTAAAGAGTAGTTTTATTGCTTTTTAACATACATTTTTATTTATCATTATTAAGTGAAAAGTCTTGCTACTGTCAGGAAGACTGTATTATTGAAGTAATTCTTTGGCTCATATAGACAGAATAAAGGGGAGGAGGAGAAGGGAAAGAATTATATAGTTTTTTTTAAAGGCAGCGTTGTTAAGTGTCACTCACCCATTTTGTTGTTACATTTAATCATTCTAAAATACAGTCTAAAATATTTAATTGGGTACTTTTCCTTGGTTTCTGGTAAAAAACTGAAGTTATTTTTATGGGAGAAAATCCTGTTGTCCTGATTTAGGCAAAGCTCTCACCAAAGTCAATAGGAGCATCACAAGCATCACTCCTTACTGGCAACCAAATAGCCCCTCTTTTCTTCCTCCCTACAAAATTAAATCCACATGGCTTTCTTTCTCTTCCCAGTTTATAAAAGGACCCAGATTAAAGTCTCCACATTTTCACAGTACATGCCAGGCTCAAATGGAATCACCCTCCTTCCCTGCCATCTCTGGCTTGAGTTCTGACATGCAAGCTTACCAAACCATCTGCCTTTTTTGGAGGTCAGCTGAGCCCTACAGTCCACCTGTAACTGCTCTCAAGGCACTGCTAGTATACCTCCACATACTGGACAGAAAACAAGTTGTGAGCCTCATGGCTCCTGAGACCCAGACAGGTAATGTAGTCAGTCACTGAGAAATTTTCTTAAGGACTGCAGGATTTAGCCATTTTCCATAAAAAGACCTTTTTAACCAGAGCCCCCAAAGCCTCAGTTATATCAATCATTGCTGTGCACAGCATTCTCAACTCTGCGTTTACAATATTGACATTCACGCTGCAGCAAACTTTACTGGCCTCCATTATACTATAAACCAGTTAAAGAAAACAATCTGAAACTACATGTTCTACTGGGAACAATTACTCATCTGCACTATTTCAGAGCCTGGAAACAGGAAAACACTTTTCATGACAGAAAACTTTATATTTAGTGTTCCCACCCACAAGCTGTGTTCGATGGCTTGAGCAAATAGGTCTGTGTCAAGTTATGAATTTCATTTGATTGTGAACTTGCACTGGGAATTAGAACCTCCGATCTGCGTATGATATTACATTGTGTCCTGTGCTGAAGTAGTGTGTGAAATGGCATAGCGTAGCCTGACGTGGTAGATAAACAAAGCTAGAGAAGGAGTTTCTCTCTTTCTGGACATACACAAAGAGTCTACTGGCTGGCTGCCAAGACTGGTGACTTGCTGATATTCTGAAACTGCCCTAATGCCCTCTGCTCCACAAGGGTGTTTGGGCATGTGAACTCGGCACGGCAGGTTTGGGCATCTTGTACTTGTGCAAAAGCACATGGGAGTCTCTAAACAGCCAGAATAAGGACAGAATAAGGACAGAGCTTGGACTCTGAGGGGGGCAATATCAATCTAAGGAGGGAGGAAGGATGTTCAGATGTTTGTTTTCCCAAACATCTGTATCTGATGCATTTTAAAGGTAAAGTGTGTTCAGAAAGTTCCTTTGCCAAGATTGTATATTCCTAGTTTTAAGGGCCATGCAGTCCCTGAAGAGATAGACTACAAAGTGGTATGCCCACAAGGGTAGAGCTCTGGGGAGAGCAAACATAAACTAGTGGAGAGCTAGTGAGGAGGATTCAACACTGGTCTGGATGCTGCTGGGACCCAGTTGGCTTGAAAGCACCCATGTCTCTATGCAGCAAGTCCTGCTTGTGCTTTTGCACAAGTACAAGATGCCCAAACCTGCTGTGCCGAGTTCACATGCCCAAACACCCTTGTGGAGCAGAGGGCACTAGGGCAGTTTCAGAACATCAGCAAGTCACCAGTCTTGGCAGCCAGCCAGTAGACTCTTTGTGTATGTCCAGAAAGAGAGAAACTCCTTCTCTAGCTTTGTCTATCTGCCACGTCAGGCTACGCTATGCCATTTCACACACTATGGGAGCCAAACACTGTGTCTAATAAAGCTGACTAGGGATCCCCAATTAGGGGAACTCATCCAGGACTGTAAGACTATCTGTGAATTGTACATGTGGGGTGCAAATATTTGCAGTATCTATTTAGAAAACATGGTGATGTTGTAGTTATACAAGGGCAGAGATACTGCGGCAGCCCCCATTCTCAACAATTCTCAGTAGCTCAAAGTTTAGCGAGTACTCTACCAATAGCAGTGCTTTCCCTGATTAACCTGCTGGAGGCAAGAGTCAACATACCAAGTGCATACAATACCACATAAGAGGCTTTCCCCAATAATTTTTCCTTACCTGCACAGGGCAAGGTGAGATTGGACTGATACACTGTCTTCCTGAATGGGTGAGAGCATATGATTAGCTTCACCTTAATAGAAACAGTGATGCTTCTCATGCAGAATTGAGAGAGACACTGCACCCATTTGGAACATTAAAAAAGCACAAAAACTGACAAGAGAGGATTAAAGTCATTCTCCTGCTCTTTCCTCAAAGTGTCTGTAATATATGTTTGTGGGAATGCAATCAAAATTTGTAGAGAAAATGTAGCTAGTTGTTTAAAGTTTGCTCCTGCCAACTACATCATCTCTAATAAGGGTCCAATCCATCTGTCATCAGGGCATATTTGCTAGCTCCTCTTGTTGCTTAGGGGCTGACTTTTTTAATCCCTTGTTCTCCCTGAATTAACCCCCCTCCCTCATCCTAAAGGGATTAAGGATACAAAAAAGAAAAAAAAGAAAAAAGAGGCCGGCTAAAGCCTCATTAGGAGGCTTTCAGTCTTGCCTAGCAGGCTGCTAGCCTCAGTGCATAGCCTGCCAACAGACCACATTATGAACTTTAAGCAAGCAAGTACATAAAAATTAACAAACTTACCCCCTGAGGGTCATGAACCTGCTCTTCTTATACCTAGAGAGCTCCCTTATAAAACTCCTGTTTGCTAGCTCCTCTGGTCACTAAGGAGCTGGCTTTTTAAACCCGTCTTCCCTAGATTGACTTCAACCCAAGGATCACAAACAGGTTTTGAAGGTGGAATGAAGTGACAATATCACTTTTTTTGGGTACAGATTGGAGGTAAGGATGCTGAAACATGTTTCAGGACTTCACATTATCAGTAAATGTCTTCATCCTTTACTTCAGGTTCACAGCTTTATAAAGTAAAATATTTAAGAACAAAGACCCCAGATTTCTCTTTTAAAACTCTAGAAAAATTGTCAGTTCCTTACTTTATTTCATTCAATGCTTTGCTATTTTAGCGTAATTTTAATTTTGGAAAAAAATAATCAGAGGAATTACATTTCACGAATCTCTTAAATTTACATTAACATCAAAGTAATTAAATAAACAAGTTTGTAGTAACAAATTCAGCCCAAAGAACTATGTATTATATTTGCACAGTTAATTGTAAAAGGATAGTATTGCAAGCTTGTTCTAGATTACTCTTGATCAAATACATTTTACAACACTATAGCGTGTGTGAAGTGATGAAACAAAATGAAGTTTACAAAGGGAGTCATTTTGGCACAGTGTTTATGAAATAAGAACTCTGATGAAGACCCAATCAGAAATAATCTGGCACTGTACGTTTGAATCATTGCTGCAAGTCACTCCCACAATGACATCTAATATTGACCCATTTAAAAGCGTGCTAAGTATGTCAAACACAGAACACATACGGGGGGGAGGAGGGGGACAAGCAGCAAAGACTATTCTCAAATAATTGCTGCAGAACATGGGCAGCTGCCACATAGGCGGGGGATGAAGGGCTCACACCAAGGGTGGGGCACCACCTGGCATCCTGTCCTTCATATAGGGCTTCAAGTCATGACCGATCTTGCAGCAGTCCCAGATAAGAGTCCCTCCCAGGCACTTCATAAATCTGGAGCATGGATCACTCACAGGAATGGATTTCCTATAGGAGGTCCATAGCTTGAAATCCAGGGATCAAGGCATGCCCTGGCACCGGGAGTGGACAATCCACTAACAGGGTGAGATGTGCCAAATAGATACTTTAAATTTTTCTAGAACAATCCAAACTGAGAAAAATAAGGAACTGGGATAGCATGGGGAAGGGACTAAGCTAAGGCCACTTAGTAAGAGTTTGTCAGAGCAAGAGGATCTGTTCCTGCAACTGTCGGAAGTAGAAAGGAGGCCAGAGGGTGCAGAGCCAGACAGGCTTCTCATCAGTGTTTCCTCTAACATTTTCCATTCTTGGGTGGGTTGAATTTTCTTATCTGCACCACCAATATTGAGGTTGTACGTGGATGAGCAGTGTGACAAAGCCCCTACACAAACTCGGTGGCTCCTGTGCTTCGTGGCAGATTTGCTTGCTCAGAGGCTCACAGAAGCCCACAGTTTTAGACACCATGCCCAGGGCTTTAGTTTGCTGAACTCTTATAATCAACCAGCATATGATAAAAGGGAGAATAAACTCCACAGTCCTTTTTCCTGAGTGGGGGAAGTTGGTGTTGGGTGGAACCCAGGCCCACCCTCTACTGTGGGTTCCAGCCCAGGGCCTCTTATAGTAGCTGCCTGTGTGAGTCCCCAACACCTGCTTCAAGACAGCTCCAAGACCCCTGGGCTACTTCCCCACAGCTTCCTTCTCTCGGTGTGTTCTCCTTGGGTGTGTCTAGACTACAGAGATTTTTGGAAAAAAAAATGCCTTTTTCCGAAAAAACTTCACCTGTGTCTAGACTGCCACTGCGTTCTTTCGAAAATAAAGTGAAAGAACGTGGTGGTTTTTCGACAGCGGCAAACCTCTTTTTACGAGGAATAACACCTTTTTTGAAAGAGAGCTTTTGAAAAAAGGCATGTGTGGACACGGAGGGAGCCTTCCCCCCCCCCAAAAAAAAGGCCTCCAGGAAAAAGCCCTGGTGGACACTCCTACAGTCCTTGCACCTGTATTGTTACTGTCTGCAGCCATGTTTTAAAGGCACAGGCAGCCAGGAGAAGCATTGTGGCAGGAAGTCAGCTCCCAGCAGGACCCTGACTACATGGCTCTTCCCGGTAGGCCAACACAGAGCCATGTCACAGGCACAAGCCCCCAGAGGTCCCCCCCCCCCGACCCTTCCAGGGACACATCCCAGGAGCAAGCAAGGAGCACCAAACGCTGGGTACCATCATGGTCTGGCCCAGAGATAAAGACCCTCTTGCAGCTGTGGTCCAAGGAGGAGTCTCTACAGGTCCTGCAGTCCAGGCAGAGGAATGTGGACATTTATGGCCAAATGGCTGATGGCCTTGCAAAGAAAGGCCACCATCCCTGCATCCTAGACCAAGTCAGAGCCAAGGTCAAGGAACTGAGGCAGGAGTATGTGAGGGCCTGTGAGCACAACTCCCGCTCTGGGGAAGCGCCACAGTACTGTGCGTACTATCAGGAGCTGGACAGAATCCTGGGGGATGGGGAACCCCATCTCCGGAGAAAGTTGTAGAGTCTGGGATGGAGAGACCTATGCAGCAGCGGCCGCAGCTCCAGGATGACAACCCTGATGACCAACAGCTCCTGGATGAGAAGGAGGCTGCCAGGAGAGTGGTGACCCTCACCCAGGAGCCGGTCCCCCAGATGCAGGAGGCCTCCCAGATATCTTTGGACGCTGGGGCGGGAACATCAGGTGAGTGCTGTGAGGTCACAACACACACAGGGCAGGGGAGGTGGGAGCACAGGGGATGGTGTGCTACCATGACGCGTCATGCTGATCACAGCCTGGGAGGGCCCCACACATGTCCAACCCCAGGGAGGGCCATCCTATCCCCGCATGGGTGCAAGGCACCACCTGCTCCTACAGACAGTGCTGCCAGGTGCAGGCATATGAGCTGGGGGCTCTGGGAGGGCCAGGCTGCTCCAGGCCCCTCTGCAACCTGTGCGAACCAACAGTGGCCAGACACTTCTCTGTGCTGCTTGGACATGGGGTGTGTGTGTGGGCAGGGGCAGGGAGGATGGTGGCCTGTATACCTCTGGGCTCCAGTGAGGTCGTGGTTGCTGGCCAGGTCACACCAGGGCTTGCTGTGAGATCATCAGAATCCCGTCCCTCGAACAGGTACTCACTTCTCTCAAGGAGGGCATGCCCTCAGGGATAGCATGAGCACTTGTCCCTCTTGTCCTCCACAGCTGGACCAGCCGTCCAGGAGTGGTGAGCCACACCTGTCCCACCACCCAGACGTCTGCATGGAAGCTGCCGGCACTGGCGCACATATCATGACCTTATGCGCCAGCACATCGGGGTCCTCCAAAGGATGCAGGACACATTGGCAGAGAGGATGCAGGCAGAGGCAGAGTGGCACAACCATTTGCTGGACGAGTTTGTCCAGCAGCGCACCACTATTTGTGCTGCTATCTGGGAGGTGATGGCCTTCCCAGGCCCTGTCCCAGCTCCTCCTGCTCAGTCTGCCCCCCCCCCCGCCCCCGCCCCCACCTCACCCACTGCCATCCCAGACCCAGGTGCAGCCCCACCTCTTGCCCAACCCCCTACTGTCTCAGGCCGCATGAAAGGCCGTCTCCGACTAAGCCCCCGTACCCGAGGTGGCAGGAGCTATTCATCCAGGCAGCACCCTCAGCCCTGAGCCTCCCTTCCCCCTTTCTAGGTTTACAGCCCCCTTCCCACCAGTGAGTGAAGCACTTTATTTTGTAATACAAAGTTTATTTTTCATTAAAAAAAAAAAGTGTTAATGTTTGTTACATACAACTTTGCATTCAACTGTAAGCATTTTGAAAACCACACCTGGTGTCTCTCTGTGAATGACCACAAAGTGGGGCAGGGACGGGTTTGCAAGGGAAGGTACTGGGGGCCAGGAGCAAGCCCCTATTGGGAGGGCCCTGGAGACAGTCATTGGCCTCCTTGGGAAAATCTCTCCTTCAGGGCCACCCGAATGCGCAATCCTCACTGGTGGGCCTGGAAGATGGCAGCTGTCCAGGGCTGCTCAAACTGCCTCCCCTCCACATCACCCCGTGTCCCCCATCCTGGGAGGAAGGACTTTCCTCTCCACCAGGTTGTGGAGCACACAACAGGCGGCAACCACCTCGGGGATGTTGCGTTCCCCCATGTCGAGGTGAGTAAGCAGGCACCTAAACCTCCCCTTCAGACGCCCGAAGGCACATTGCACCTGCAAGTGAGCCCGGTTCAGGTGCGAGTTAAATTGTTCCCTACTCGCATTCAGATGGCCAGTGTAGGGCTTCATGAGCCAGGGCATAATGGGGTAGGCCACGATGCACATAGGCATCTGCACATCCCTGACCGCAAAGTTGCACTGTGGAAAGAATGTACTGCAGGCTGGGACAGGTAGGAGTTACGGAAGATGCGGCCCGACCACCCAACACAAATGTCCGTAAACTGTCCCTGGTGGTCGACCAGGGCCTGCAGCACCATGGAGAAGTAGCCCTTTCTGTTTATGTACTGGGCTGCTCAATGGGGCAGCGTGCAGATTGAGATGCGAGTCCCATCGAGCATTTCACTGCAGTTCAGGAATCCCAGCCCCGCAAATTCGGCCTCGATAGTGTCCAGGTCTCTGAGGCAAACAGTCCTGTGCAGCAGCTCCGAATTGATGGCTCTCACCACCTGCAGAAAGGGACAATTAGAAACACACAAAACAGGAAATTAGAAGGGGTGCCCGAGTCCTTGAGAGGTGCTCCCTCACCCCTTCCCTCTAAGACCCCAGGAGCCCCCCTCAGCCGCCCCCCCGCACCAGGGCAGGGTGAGGTCAGGAGGGCTCCTGCCACTCCCACCCCATCCCCACTCCCTCTGCCCTTTCCTGACAGTCCCCCTTTTTCACACACACCCCCCCGGACTGTCCCCCGAGAGTGTCTTACTTCCATCAAGACGGCCTCAAAAGTAGACCTCCCCACGCCAAACTGGTGTCCCACCGAACGGTAGCTGTCGGGGATGTCCAGCTTCCACAGGGCAATAGCGACCCGCTTCTTCAGGAGGATGGTGGACCACAGGTGGGTGTCCTGTCATTGGAGCGCAGGGGTGAGCCAGACACACAGCTCCTGGAATGTGGCCTAGCACATATGGAAGTTGCGGAGCCACTGCTGGTCGTCCCACCACTCCATGACCAGCCGGTCCCACCACTCTGAACTGGTGTCCAGCCTCCAAAATCGCCTCTCCAGGAAGAAGTTCAGTGGCAAGGCCTGGGCAAGGGGCTCAAGGCTGCGTTCTGAGTCCAGATGGGGCACAAGCATCATGACGGTGTCATGGAGGTGCAGCAGAGTTTCCAGCATGACAGTTGCCTGTCCAGGGGCAACTCCGGCTCCATGGCAAAAAAAACCAAAAAACAAACAAACAAACAAAAAAAATCCACAAAAAACCAAACCAAAACAAAACACCAGGAAAACCAACAAAAAACCCAAAGTGCTGTGGCGTCCCAGAAAGCAGGGCAATCACAGCACACACTGCAGCAGCTTTGCTGTCCCTCTGAGAGGTAGGCAGGCTATCTGCAGCAGCAGAGAAACAGCAGTCTGGGGGGATCCCTTTAAGCACGCGTCTCTGCAAAGGGCATGGAGCAGCACCCGGAAGTAAATGCTGCCCCCATGCCCTGCCAGAAGTGGTTCCGGGTGCCCTTTTTTTGACAAAGCGTCCAGGCAGTCCGGACGCTCTTTTTCAATCCACTTTAAGGAGCCTGGACGCTCTCTTTCACAAGAAGCTTTTTTGCAAGAATCTTTCGAAAACGCTTCTTTCGAAAGAAGCATGTAGTCTAGACGTACCCCTAGTGTTCAGTTATTGTCTCCTTTCCTCCTCCTCTCAGTGGCACATACCTCTATCCGCTAAGCCAGGTATGTCAAAGTCAAAGCCTACTGAGGGCCACACAAACGAAAACGGATAGCTTTCAGGGCCACCAATGTACTTCTATCGGCAAGTCGTAATTATTTATTATAGATTATGTTTTAGATATATTGTATAATATTTTTTCTGGCCTTTTCTGAATATAATACAATAATTTGATGTGTAAAATTGTTATTTGCTCATATATAATAATTTTTAAATATAAATTTAAGGTACTTTTAAATTATTTTTATATGATACGTAACTTGTTTTGTTGAAATAAAAACAAGTATAGACCAAAACAATAAGGGAGAGATTCATATTTCAGAATAATTGCTTCAGCCTGGCAAACTATAGCCTTTGAATTTTCTTTAAAGAAACACAGCGTAAACCAGGTACGTGCTGATTCTTATTTTGCCCTGAAATTTAAATATGACATCTGTGTTGGCTGCCTTATTCTGCATCCATACCCTCCTCCCCTGCCTACTCTACATGTCTATTTGTCCCCAGAAAGATTACCAAAACTAATCAAGTTGCTTGCAAAACTGGCCTTTATGCTATCCTTAGGATTTCTTAACCTTTGCACTTTCAAAGGTACATGTAATATTCTTACACAGATAATCCATGCAAGACTAACCAGTTAATTGCCCTTTGGCTGACTGATGTAACAGTGCACATTTATTAGCAATATTGGTATGCCCCAGTTACCCTTGACTGGCTAGTGGTACTTAGATATAAAACTGGATAATTTCCTTTTCCTTTTTTATCTTTAAAGCAGATGTTATTTGAGCCAAATGGGTATTCTTCAGAAATTGGAAAACCATCCCAAATTAAATCTATAGAGCAGAAAATTAAATAAGGATAGGTAAAATGTAAGGCAGATATCAGGCATGCCAAGTAGGACTGATGAACAAACAGCCAAAACATGACCAAAAAAATTGATAAAAGGAAACTTGTTTTACCCAATTCATCTGTGGAACTCACGGCCATTAAGTAGCAGTGAGGTTAAAAGTTTGAAGGCTTATTGATAATGAAAACATTTAAATACTTTAGGTAGGATAAAAAACAGATTAAAACCCACTCCTGTTTCAGGTCATAACCAGCCACAAACCGATGGGAGTGAAGAAGAAACATTTCCTCTCTGGAGGTAACCGTCCACTGTAGTTTCTTGTGGACACGTGCAAGCACACTCACACCCCGTACTATGACGTGTCTTGTATTGGCCACTTTTGTAGCTACAATACTGGATTAGACTAGAGGGTCCCATTGGCTGATTTGGCAATGCCTACATTCCAACGAAATCATATGACAAACATTAACACAGTACAGTTAAGTACTTAAAACTCAGGACATATGAAGATTAAACTGGGAACCACAAAAGGGGCTGATTTGTGTGTATATATTGCAGTACTCTTGATTCCATTCCATTCGGTGGAAAAAAATATGTATGCTATCATATTATTTGAGAAACAGTGACACCATGCAATTAACACTGAATTGTATGCTTGTACAAGGGGAAGAGCTAAAGGGCTGTGGTCCAATGCCTCCCCCTTCCCCCAGAGCCAGGCACTCCGCAGGCACTCCCAACCTAATGCCTCTTCCTCCCCCAGAGCCACACACTCTCAGGCCCCCCAACCTAATGCCTCCCCCAGAGCCAGGCACTCCCGCCCCGCCCCAATGCCTGGGTCCCAGAGCCACCGTCGCTACCACACACTTCTTCCTCAGGCACTGGGGCAGCATGAGTACAGTGGCCAGCTGCAAGCAGGCACTTGATGCCTGTGCAGAGCAGCCCAGCTGGCTGTGAGCAGTCACTGCGGCACAGTGCGCAGAGCCGAATGCCGGCTGTGATCTGCACTTGGCCACATGCTCCCCCTCAAGTAAATAAGTACTTTATTCTTTTATAAAATGTAGTGGTGGGTGGCAAAACACTTCGATCGGGCAGCACGCAGCCTGTTTGACATGCCTATTCTAAGCCTCATGCATGTGCCTGAACTGCAGGCAAAGCTTGTATAGACAGTGTGAACTCATTTTCTTAATGACCCCCAGGTGTCCTAATTAGTCTAGGTTGGCCATACTCTGCATGCCTGGTCAATTAGCCCCAGGGGTTCCACTGTCCCTGATTGCCTCTGCTGGTTCTAAACCAGCCCCTCCTTGTTAGTCTAAGGCTAATGTTTCACTTTCCACTCCCTTTTCTCTCTTTCTGAGCTGACCCTGTGATATATTCCTCCCCCACTGCACCTCTCCTCTCTTCCTTTTTGGGAGGGGTGTGTAGGGAGCTACTTCTGTTGTGGCAGTCAAGCAAGGAAGCCTTGGCTACACCCTTATTCTGGGCCAGGCCTCTTCTCTCCATCGGCTTTGTTTGCAGGCAGCTTCCTCTCCCACCCTCTTTACCTCAGCTATAGCTATAGAAGCTGCTGGGTGGGTGGGGCTCTACTGCCCTGTCCTTGAGTGGGGAAGGGGAAGGACCCCCTTCCCGCCCCCATCTTCGGGGCACACGCTACCTGGCCACTTGAGCCTTTGGGCTTAAGTGTTTTTTTTCTCCCTCAGTTCCTCCTCAATGCCTTTCCTCTCCATCCTTGTGGCTCCAAGAAGAAGGTGGCTCTCACCCTTCAGCGCTGGGCACACTTCCATCTCATCCTCCAGACTGTAAGGGCCAATTTTGGGGAGGGCAAAGGGACCAGGCGCCGGGATGCTGTGGCCTATCAGCAGACCCACTGCTTCTATGGTGCCCTCACTTTTCGGGTCGCTCATGGTTTGCTGTGGGGCCCAATGGGGGCTGCCAGTGCTCCTGCCAGCAAGGATCTTCCCTAGCCCTCCCACTGTGCCATTCATCTTTGCCAGTCTAAATACCTGGGGCTGTAGGATGGGTCTCCACAGGTGTTGGGTGCTCTCCTTTGCGGAAGGAGGGGTACCCTGTCATATTCCTGCAAGAGACCCATTCTGCTTCAGCCGCCAAGACTAGCTGGTGGCTGAAGTGGGGGGAATAGGGTCTTTTTTTAGCCACCTGTTGGGTCATCAAGCTGAGGTGGTGACCCTGTGCTTCCCAAACCAACAGCCCAAGGTGCTGGGGACCGCTAAAGTCATGCGGAATCGCCTGCTGTACCTCCAGGTTTGGGTGGAGGGGCTAACATTACACCTTAACGTTTACACCCCAATGACCAGCTCGGAGAGACTGCGCTTCTTCCAGCAGGCGTTTGCCTTCCTCGGCTCTCTGGATCCTCGCGAGCGCCTAGTCCCGCGTGGGGATTTCAACTGCACTCTTGAGGAATGAGACTGTACGGGGACCGAACAACGCCACGCTGCCATGGATGTCCTCAGCAAGTGTGACGTAGTGTGGGTACCTTGCTGGTTGCTAGCCTTGGGTTGTGAGTGACCTCCACTGGCTGCTATCTGCAGCACGGCCCAGCAGGGCAGGGGATGAGTCATTATGCAAAGGGGCTGACCAGTTATCTCCCAGGAGCGGAACAATGGGAAGAAGGGGAGTGGAGCCCTGGCTGGGGGCAGGGCTGGAAGTGAGTTAGTTAGGTTTCTGGCTGGGATCATGGAGGAAGCAGCCTAGGCAACGGGCTGGGATTTAGGGGCCCAGGCTCCCCCCACCTTAAGGGGGGCTGAGGCACCCTAGGCCTGCCCTGTAACCAGATTACATCTGTGCTGTGCTATATCGTGTAGAAGCAATAAACTCCCTCTATTCTACTGGCTAGTGGAGTCTGTCCGTGCCATTACGGGGGTACAGGGGACGGGAAAACCCCAACGTGCCGTCACAGCGAGATTATAGATCAACACTCTGGTGGATGCCTGCTGCGACCATTACCCAGACGAGGACTCTGTGTTCATCTTTGTCCAAGTGGAGGGTCAATGGTCATTTCACAACCCGTTGGACTGCATTTACCTTTCTCGGGCCCACTCCTCTAGCATTGCTCTAGCAACCCTGTTCTCAGACCACCACTTGGTGGCCATGACAGCCTCTCTTTCTTCAGAGAGGTGGGGGGAAATCTACTGGCATTTCAACAGGTTACTGGAGGTCATGGGCTTCATAGCATCCTTCTGGGAGTTCTGGCTGGCCTGTGAGAGCAGCGGTATGCCTTTCCCTGGGCACAGCAGTGGTGGGATATGGGGAAGGTGCATGTGTAGTTCTTCTGCTGTGACTACACCTGGGGGCAGCGGGATGCAGCGATAGGGCAGCTGGAAAAGGAGGTTTTAGAGCTGGAGAGGTGTCTGGACACCAGCCCCGGAAATCTAGCACTCTGAAGGACCTCTGGGCCCCCAATGACCTTTGGGCCCAGGGTGCCTTTGTTCATTCTCATATCCATCTCCTCTGGGAGATGATCACAGCTCCTGCTTCTTCTATGTCCTGAAGAAAGAAAGGGGGGCTAAAAAGCATATCATCTGCCTTCTGGCAGAGGATGGCACCCCCCTCACAGATCTGGTAAGATGCATAAGGGGGATTGAGCCTTCTATAGCCTCCCTTTTCTCCCTGGATCCAATCGACACCAATGCCTGCAGAGTTCTCTGGGATGAACTCTCCACCGTCAGGGTGGGTGATTGGGACCGGCTAGAGCTGACTCTCACTCTGGCTGAGCTCTTGGAAGCTCTCCATCTCATGCCCACCACCAAGTCCCTAAGCATGGACAGGCTGACTGGAGTTCTACCGCGTGGTTCTGGGACATCCTCAGCCCAGACCTCATCACCGTCTGGGCCGAGTCCTTGGAGAGTGGGATTCTCCCTCTGTCGTGCAGGTGAGCAGTGCTCACCTTGCTGCCTAAAAAGGGGGACCTCCATGATCTGAGGAATTGTCATCTGGTCTTGCTCCTCAGTACAGAATATAAAGTCATCACCAAGGCCATCTCAATGAGGCTGCAGTCTGTGCTGGTGGACTTGGTCCATCCACACCAGACCTAAACTGTCCCGGGCCATACCATCTTCAATAATCTCTATCTGGTCCAGTATCGCATAGAGCTCAGGTGAAGGGATGGTCTGTTTGCCTTCCTGTCCATGGATCAGTAGAAGGTGTTTGACCAGATGGACCACAGGTATCTCCTGGGCACTCTGCAGGGCTTCTGGCCCTACTTTGTAGGGTTTCTCAAGGTGCTGTTCGCTTCCGCAGAGTGCTTGGTCAAGCTCAACTGGACTCTGATTGCATCAGTCAGCTTCGGGCGGGGAGTGCGTCAAGGCTGTCCGCAGTCAGGTCAGCGTTATACTCTGGCCATCAAGCCCTTCCTCCGTCTCCTTTGCAAGAGGTTGACAGGGTTGGTGCTCCAGAAGCTGGAGATGCAGCTGGTCCTGTCAGCGTACACCAACGATGTGCTCCTCGTGGTCCAGGACCTGAGCGACTTGGTGTTGGTGAAGGTCTGCCAAGCTGTCTACTCATTGGCCTCCTCTGCCCAGGTCAACTGGGTCAAGAGCTCTGGCTTGGTGGTTGGGTTGAGTGGCAGGCAAGCTCCCTCCCACCTGCACTTGAGGCCATCCAGTGGAATGTGGATCCGCTGCAAGAGCTTGGTGTTTTCCTTTCTGTCACGCCTTTCTCCTCGCCAGAGAACTGGCAAGGTTTAGGTTACGTCTATACTGCACAGTTATTTCGGAATAAACTATTCTGGAATAGTTATTCTGAAATGTGCTATTTCGAAATAGCACGTCTACATTGCAGGGAAGCCTTAAAATTAATCCGAGGCAGGCTTCCCTAATGTAGACATGCTATCTTAATTTAGAGCCTCAGGAGGAATAACTTAGAATGGCCCTGGAGAGGGGCCATTTCAAAATAGCAGAAGTGAAGCGTCTACACAGCCCCTATTCTGAAATAACTATTTTGGAATAGGCGTTATTCTTTGTAGAATGAAATTTACAGAAGTTGGAATAAAACGTGTGCTATTTAAAAATTATTTTGAAATAACAGAATTGCTGTGTATATGTTCGCAGTTATTTCAGAGTAACAGGCATTATTCGGAAATAACTTTGCTGTGTAGACACACCGAGTCCACGGTGGCCAAGCAATTATGGAGATGGACAGGACTGCTCCAGTGCCTCCCCCTGCTTGGGAGGGTGCTGATGCTTAACCAGCTGGTCCTGGCAATGCTCTAGCATCATCTCAACACCCTGATCTCAACCCTGGGTTTCCTGGCTTGGATCCAGCAGCTAATGCTACGGTTCTTCTGGCCAGGACCGCACTGGGTCTCTGCAGGGGTTCTCCATTTTCCCCTGGAAGAGGAAGGTCAGGGCCTGATGTGTTTGTGCACGCAGATCCATGTCCTCCACCTCCAAGCCCTGCAGAGGCTCCTTCCTATATGATGCAGGTAATCCATCATGGAGCACATTAGCACACAGTTTCCTTTGCTGCTGCTGAGGGCTCTGATATAACTGGCAGCTCCTTTACTTGAAAGGTCTTCTATGAGACCTCTCTGAGCTGCCAGTCTTCTATCGTGATCTCCTATGGACCTGGAAGCTGTTTTTGGCAACCAGGTCCTTGGGGACCACTATGGGGGCAGACCTCCTCACGGAGCCCCTGCTACACAATCCCCATCTCCATGTGCAGGTGACAGTCTCCCTTGCTGCACCATAGGTTGGTCCTGGCAGAAGTCATCAGGATAAGAGACCTCCTGAACTACAACTGGGGAGACTGGGTAGATCCTCAGTGCTCATCCAGAATGTAGGGCTCTCCACTCTTTGTATTCTCCGGCGAGTACTTCAGGAGGTGAGGAACCATTTGCTGACCACTGCTCGGGTCTACCTCGACCAGGTCCTGCGAGGGCGCACCCCACCCACCCCTGGCCCTTCGGATCCCTCCATCAGTCCCTGGTGCTGCGTGCCTTCCTGACCACCTCCCCCTCATCACCCGAGCTGGCTGATGCAGCCAGTCTCCTTTCCAACTGTGCCAAAAAGTCATCTGTATACACTCGTGCTTCATACTCTTCACTTGCCACCCTCATGTCCCAGCCAGATAACAAATGGCCAGACCTCTTCCCTCCATAGAGCTGGGGGAGGCCTGGTGGGCCAGTCTTTACCTTGGTTCCACAGCCTGCTGTGGATATCAGCAGGAGAATTCTCCAGGGTGCTGTGAGCACAGGTGTGTACTTAGAGCAGTTCACCCCTGTTCCCGACACTAGTGCCTTCTGTGGCATGAGGGAGACCCTGGCACACATCTATCTTGAGTGCGCCAGGTTACAGCCCTTCTTTCATTTCCTCCAGAACCTCTTATTGAGGTTCTGGCTGCACTTCTCCCCTCACCTATTAATTTACGCACACCCCATCTGTGACCTCACAAAGTCACGGGACCTCCTTGACAACCTCCTCCTGGCTATAGCCAAGATGGTCATTTACAAGACCAGGAAGCAGAGGTTGGCTGAAGGAGGGGCCTGCGCCTGTGGAGCCTATTTCCACTCCTATATCCATTTACACATCCAGGCACAGGGACAGCCCATGAGTACAGGCCGACTCGGCTGTCACCTAGGGCGCTGCCTTCAATGGGGCCCCCGGGGCTCCCAATGACGACGTCATGCCGTTGAGGGCCACGTAGGCGGGGGCGCCGATCTTGCATTCCGCCTGGGGCGCCAGCTGCCGCAGCCCGCCTCAGGCCGCCCCTGTCCAGGCAGAGTTCCACTGGGCATCTGATGCCTCCCTAGAGGCCTTCAAGGGACAGTGGGTTCTGTCTGGGGTTCTCTGCTCGGTGCCCCTGTCCGGTTCCCTCGTTTTAGCCCTTTAACCTCCACACCTGTCCTTGTTTTCTCTTCATTTGTCCCCCATAATTATTTGGTGTTTTGGGTTCTGAGGATTCTCCCCATAGACTAGGGGGAAGTCCTTTTAGATGTGGGCGGGCTTATGCCCACCCACCTCCCAGACTCCAATAGAACTACTTTTTTATAGCCTTCTGCTCTTACCCTGTCACACTAGGTATAAATATTTCTCATACCAGACCTCTCATATCATGGCTCCAGACTGTGCTAGAGTAAGCCTGATGGATACTACCAAAGGAAAAAATCTCCAGTGACTGCATGTGGTGTGCACACACTTAACATGAAATCAGCACAAGCAAGCTCTCAAAGAAGAAACCACTATCTGCCACCATATTCTGCTACTATATTCTAACCAGGAGAATAGGAAAAATCTTCATACATGTAGCACAGCTGAAAACAGCTTTTCCCTCTAATGCTGATTTGTGGGAATTAAATATATCATACCAGTAAGAGCTATGGCTCAAACGTTTCCACAAAACCTTGAAAGTTTTGTATGACATATTAAGTTACTACATGTGACAGGAGTATAGTTATCTACACTTTTATGCTATACTGAAAATTAAAAAAGGTTGATGACAATTGTCTCAGTCATCCATTTTTCTCCTGATGGAGCCATTCAGTAATTTAAGCAAAAATATTTCTCAGCTTGGTAAGTACTGGATTGGACTGAAAAAGCTTTAGGTATGGTTTAAGCTGTACACATAATCAGCATTTTCCATCTGGGGCCTGATAAGTTACAGTGCTTTATGCAGATGGATGTTGTGAAATCGCTCCAGCTTTAGGAGCCAGATTTTAATTTTGTAGCTACAAAATCAAAAAGATTCCTTGAGGAGCTATTTGTCACACAGGAAATGTAAAGCAAACTAAAGTAAAATTCTCAGCAACTGTGGTTTAACACAAATGGAAAATCGTCATCCAAAGGCAAAATAGCACTCTTTAAACAGACAACAACAATACAAAGGTACTGACTGTTGCTATGTAATCATTGTTGAGTTGATACATACGAGCTGCTACACTGATGCTGAAAACATGCTAGGAAATAAAACTTTAACGGAATAGTATGTTTATTTACAGTGAGAAGATACACATGTTGATTGTTGAAGTTTACCAAATCAAAATATTTCTCACTGCATTATTTATTATTTGTATTTCCATAGTGCCTAGAAGCCTTAGTCATGGACCAGGACTCCATCAGGCACTAAACAAAACTGACAGATGTACAAGTGCCAAGTTCTGGGGATACAAAAGCCAAAGATTAGAAAAAGTAATTTTCTTGCTCATGACAATTTAAGACTGGCTTCAGTCATGATGAGGGCCCTACCAAATTCATGACCACGAAAGACATCACAGACCATGAAATCAAACCTCCTGGATGAAATCTAGCTATTGGAGGGGAATAGCAGGGCTAGGAGTATGCCTACCAAGCCTATGCCTCCAGTTGCTAGTCACAGATGGGCTAGGAAGAAACTGGACTTGCTCTTCCCCTGCACAGCTGCTCTGGGGAGCAGTAGACAGATCTAACGCACCTCTGGGTACCTCCCTTAGGAGGTTGCTGGAGGGGAGTTAATCTTCCCCATGCAGTCAGGAGCACCTCAGCGAACAGCTTCTAGTTCCTGCTGGGCTGAGAAGGGACGGGACTTGTTCTTCCTTTGCTGTTGCCCAGTTATGGAGCTTTTTGCAGCAAGGGTAGGTTCCTGGAAATGAGTCTCATCTTCTCCCAAGAGTGGGTTTGCCGGGGAAGAGCAAGTCCTATCCCTCCCAGTCTGGCCAGAACTAGCAACAATGAGCCCCTAGCTGGGGTGCCCCCTGAAGCACAGTGGAAGATCAGACCCACCTCCATTAATGTCCTGCAGCTGTAGGAAGCTCTGCGGGCTTCAGAGCCCAGCTCCAAGGGTAGCTCAAAAGTGAAGGTGGCAATCCCGCAATCCCAGGTCAACAGCTTTGTAAGCTCCCCCCCCACTACTCCATTTGGGTTTGGACCATGTAATTTCAGATGTAAGCATCTGAAAACTAAAAAAAGGACTAATTTTCAAACCCTATGCCAGTAAAATTGAAGAGAATGGACCATGAATTTGAGAGAGTCCTAGTCATGATATTTATTCTAAGTTCTATAATTGCACTTCACTCCTTTAAGTTTCATATCAGAAGTATTCATGTAGTCCATTAAAAGTTTTGGAATACTATAATCCTTTCAAAGAAAATCCCCATAAAGATCAGTAAATTCAGCATGATACACTCCAAAATACAAAATGAAAAATAAGTAATTGGTTAGTATGTAGGTAATATATCAACTCCCATTTCAAGGCTTACATGAACCAGAGAAATAAAGCATCAATGTGATTATGCTAATATAAACTTTCAAATCAAGTAGTTACTAACTGCATTTGCAGGAGAATGCAGTGCTGTTGCCAGAGACCCTCATGCAATTCCTGTTGCTCATAGGCCTGTGTTACACTAAAATCTAGGACATTAAAACCAGATGGACAGTGTAAAATCAAAATGGAGGCTATGGACTGAGACAATTCAAAATGGAGTTGTGGTGCATGATGGGGGATTTCTAAAATGGAACCCAACAGACAGTTGCCGCCAAAACACCACCTTTGCACACCACACATGGCTGTGCACACAGCACTATGGCAATGCACATGGCACTAAAGTCTGTACCAGAGACTCTAGTTTTGCACCCAGCACTATGCCTCTGCACTAGAGACACTCCTGATGTTTTCCCGCTTTGGGACCTTTATAAGCACAGACCCCTTAAGGGATCAGGTTCGTTCGGTTGGTTCCTGTTCGTCGGCAGCTTACTGTTCTTGAAGACCGTGGCGAAGGCCAGGACCTACTTCGGGACAGGCCATCCATAGCCGTATACAGGGTGCTCCAGCTCACTACTGTAGCAATTGCCCAGTGTTGCTACATCACCGAACTGAGCCCACCACCTACTTCTACTCCGATCATTGTGGCGAAGGCCCTTTTCCCAGAGCCAAGAACCATTTCCACCGGGTGTGTGTGCAACTTACATGCTGTCACACCATCGACAGACCAACATCTATATTTGGACTCCTCAGTGCTCCTCCCCTGAGGCTACCCAAGCCAATGGGTTGAATGTCCTGAGCCTTGGGCAGCCATCTGACAGCAGACAGACTGAGTATTATACTCCCCTGTTTTACTTTGCTGTTCTATCTCCTTTTACATCTGGGGTGTGGGGTTGGTTTACACAGTGTTATCCTATGTTTTGCTGTTCTGTGTTGTGTTATGTTGTATTCACAATATATTCTTAAATTTGACATTCGTGTCTGTGTTTATTCGGACTTGAGCCTAGAAATCCACCAGTAACATATACAGTGGTTTCCAGGTCGGACCATCTTCTGGGACAAAGGCATTTAACATCATTTAAGATCAGGCCCATTAAATTTAGCTTACTAGTGCGCCTTTGCTGGTAACACCTGTTTACATATATATTTACCGAACAGGTTCACACTTTTCATCCAAGCACCTACAGTTCCTTGCAAATACATACCATGTACAACAACAATTGGACAATTTGATGCTAGCCAGAATTACAACATTGAGATTCACTCTTTATAATGAAAAATGAAGAGTTTGTCAGCTAAAAGATGTCAGAAAGATTGCTCTGTTTCAAACAATTCTTAGTAAAGAGTATTTCAACCTTCAATAAATAGCATTAAATGCAACAGACCCAATATGGTAGTTGGAATTTTGACTGCAGAACAATTGCAAATTCAGGTCTCATCTAACAAGTAAACCACCATACTTACGTTACTTTTCCAAGATTTTACCATAAAAAGAGTAAAAAAAATTATTTTTACTCATACCTCTACAGAAACAAGAAACATCTGCATCAGCACAAGTGAAGTCTCAATCGTATAACTCAGAAAGTGTGCCAAAGGAAAAAGACCATTCAAACCATAGTGAATACTGCAAATTAAAGTTATGATGGACATAACAGAAAAGATCACAAATACTGACAGAGTTAATTTCTTTGCTACATTTTCTTCAGTATGAATGCCCTTTTCTATACATCCTATCAATACCTGATAGACTTAAAAGATAACAGCAGTGATTTAGCTTTACTAACATCACTGATAATGTATAAAAGAGTTTTCAAATGTTTAGACATCTCCACCACTTTTTTGATAATTCCACTCAGTGACAAACCATTACCCCTTCAGTGAGATTGTCATATTTATAATACAGCATTGTACTTCCCAGCATAAAGCTATGTCTTCTAAAACACAGGTAGAGTTCTATTAGAAACATATTAAAATAAAATTTCAAAGTTATTTTATATTCAAGTTTTATAATCCTAAAAAGCTATTTTATCCTGATTTGACCCAACTGACTCACTTAACTAATATGGCAGAATCCACAAGTAAAATTTTAAAGAGCACCAATTGAAGCTCAGTGGGATTTAAGCACTTAAAATTTTACTCCTTGTAACTTTGCAACTGCTCAAGTTTCATGCGTTTCTAATGGGTTTGAATTGTCTCAATCTGATCTGCTTGTTTTCATTATCTGTATTCTATTTTAGACACTTACTATTTGTAATTATCTATATTTTTATATTCAATTAAAAATGTGACTATAAAGGTAATTTTAAGTAGCAAATAATCCTCCTTTAATACAGGTACAATCTTCTTTAAAATGAGTAATAGTGTACTCAAGGAGTAAGTAGTCCATTATTTTAGCATAGAAAGGACTGGCTAGCATGTAGCTTGGGGTATGTCTTCACTGCATTTAAAAGCATGCTTCCTAGCTCAATTAGACAGACACATATCAGCTGTGATTGAGCTCCATGGAAAAATATATCAGTATAGCTGGAGGCAGCACAGGCAGTGGCCTGGGCAGGGAGACTGACAGATTTCCCAGGCCTCTGGGCACAAAGAGCTGGGGGGATGGCTCTGCCCTCCTGAAGGGGCGGAATCTTGTGTGGAAGGGGTAGGGCCTCATGCGGAAGGGGCGGGTGTGGGGCAAGCCAACCATCAGTGTTGCCCAGAGCACACTGCACTGGGCTCGCCTTCCCCTTCCCCCAGCCAGCCCTCAGCACACTGTACTTCCCCCAGGTAGCTCTCAGTGCTGCCTGGAGAGCACCACTTCAGCAGCGATTTAAAGGGCCTGGGGCTCCAGGCAACATCACTGCCAGTCAGGAGTCCCAGGCCTTTTTGAATCACTGGGCCTCAGGACAATTGCCACCTTTGCCTCTCCTGCCACTCAGTGGGCCTGAGGTTCGGTTATCCAAATGAGTACATGTCCAGAGTGTCTGGTGGGTTAGTACTCATGTGTTAGATCAAGCTGCCCCCCATGCAACTCTTGGCTATCCTGCTGTCTTTAGCACACAAGCTCAGGTGGAGCTAACTCATGTCTGTCAACCCAAGCCGGGAAAGGCACTCCAGTTAAAGTGTAGACGTATACCCAAAAAAGGCCAACATGGTTTGTAAATCTGATTCTAGAGCTAAAAATCTGATCATTATTAAAACAGAAAATCACCACAACATGTCTAAGGATGAAGAAATCCAGTCTCAGTGCGGCGAAACACTCAATATATGTATGCCTTAACCTGAACTTCTAAACGAGAACAGTACAAAATAGAAGGAAACCTTTAGATTGGCAGAGGATTGGTAGATCTTACAGAGCAACAGTCATTGTACCACTGAGAAAAATCTGGATTTGCTTCCCTCTTGGTGGCCAATTACCTTTGGCAGGTAGTTAAGAAGGATGTATGCTAGAGAAATGTAACCCCCTGCAAACACACATAGGGGCACAGTCCAAGTAAGCTGCTATGCTCAGAAGAGTCCATAGTTGGCTCTTGCCTAGACAGTGGTTGGGGAGAAAGCACTTTGCAAATTTTACTTCTTGAATCATGAAAGGGCAGCCTACATCTGGCTGTAAAAATAAGCAAATAGGAAACAGACATTTTGTGTTTGAGACAAACACTAAGAAACAGATGAAAACAGTGAAGGGTAGAGAGGGAGACAGAATGAGAGGGAAATGCCATCAATTCAACTAACGGCCATTCTGGTAATCTGAAGTGTTTGGCCCACTAAACTGATCTACTGCGCAAGCTTACAAAATACAAATAAATATAAATAATTATATATCAATGCATATAAATGTATAAATATACTTTGCCTGGCAGCTTCATAATTGTAACAAATGCTTATCTCAACAGCCAGCCATTATTTTCTGCTCTTGCAAGAGGGACAATAAATGCTTAAGACATAATAAATCCTTGATTCAAGACACAGGAATAAACATCTGTTAGCAATCTGAAGATATAAGATAACAACCTGAATATATCAGCAGGAAATAGTAACACTGATGAGAAACACTTTTCCACCACACATACCAAACTGCACACCAGAGTTCAATTTCCATGATATTTACTCTATTCTACTCCCTCAAAGTTCATCAGTGGAAGTATTATTAGTTTTTGATAATTCACATTCTTCTTTGAAGTTGCAGTTTTGAAGGATGTCCTTATAATGGTTCTTCAGATCTGTGTACAGAGAGACAGTTTCCTCTGAGTGAAGAAATGGCAGCAACTTTTCATTCAACATTAACTGTACTTGGTATTCCTCCTCAGGGGTCTTAGCTTGGTCACAATGATAAAGCACAAATAGCAGGTTGGAGGCATAAGGCACAATGCGGCCGCTACGAAACTTCCGATGCATTTGTTTTTTGTAATTGTCAGCAGTCAGAGGCTCCTCATCCTTGAAGAAACCCATTAGCGCAAGCAGTGGCTGAAGGGTCTCTGCGTGTCCAAACTGCAGGATTACAGGTGAAGAAATGGGCATGGAACTAGAAAACAAGTGTAAAGAATAAACAAGATAGTAATTGTGTTTAAAAGCAATTGTGTTTAAAAGCAAACACTAGTACACTGTACAGTTGTTAGCAAAGAATAGATCACTTTAAATCATTTGTTTTACTTTGATGTTCGCTAACTTGTTTTGAAACAGGGGTGAAACGCATTTTCAAATTTATTTTGCAAAAATCCAAGAATATAATTGTACTTTATACAAAGTATTTGGCTCTATTTTACCTACTAACATTATTATTACTATCAATGAACTGCTAAGTAGTAACCCAAAGTCTTAGTGGAAAACCAAATCATGATGGATTTATCGTTTTTGAAATATTCACATGACTGAAATATTAGTTTAGATGGATACAGTGTTCAGAAAAGACAGGTATGGAAAACAGGGATAAAGGCTACATTACATACTAAGAAAGTAAACACTTGCTCTGATGTCTGGTGAAAAGTAAACCTGCTGAAACTCTTTTGGTGAAGATAAAAGGGGGGAAAAAAAGGCACAATGTCATGGTAGGATCTACTATTAAATCAGGAAGAAGAAATGGATGATGCATTTTAGAACAAACAACAGAAGTATCCAAAGCATGGGATCTACAGATAAAGGACGCTAGCTGCCCGAATATTTGTTGGAAAAAATACGGCAGGCAGGACACAGATTGTTCAAGTTTTTAGAATGCATTGCAGACAATATATTTGTTTCATAAAATAGAGGAAGCAAATAATTTATTTTAAATTTTGTTCTGGAAAATAGGCAGAACTGGTTGAGACTGGGAAGGAGGATGGCAACATGCAGAGTTGTAACTAACTAATTTGGTGCCTGAGGCAAGACCATCCTCGGTGTGGGTGGGGGTGCTGACGTGGCGCGAGGCACGAGTGAAGAGAGAGTAGTAGCTGTCTTTTCTGCACCCCCTCAGCTATGCGCCCGAGGCAAGTGCCTCACTTGCCTCGCCCGTGTTACAGCCCTGGCAACATGGGCGAAAGTGACCCACAAAAGAAAGAGTTTGTGATTCTGAAGAAAGAATAAGGGCAGCAGAGTAAAGGTAACTGACTTGAAGCAACTAGGGGAAATGGTAGGCATGGTCACATGGGACAGAAAGAGGCATCCCAGAGAGGCGGCATCCCTTTTATTATTTCTAAGGGAGATATAATAAAAGCACAACAGCAAATTATCATCTTAAGATCCCTTGAGGCCCCACATATCTACCATTCATTGCAATGCAATATAAATATGTAGAAAGAACAGGTTAAGAAGAGTTGAACTGGGTGTATCCATGTGATATATGAAGATTTCCCTCAGATCTTCTATGCAAATTGTCATGTTCAAACACTTCCTTCCCAAAATTAACTAACGTATCTAATCAAAAGCTAAGAACACGGAGATGGACTATAAGACAAATCTGGGGATCCCATTGCCTCCTCCCCCAGCAGAAACCATGGAGGAAGGAGGGTGAGCAGCAAATCTCTATAAAGTAAGCTTTATGGAGTTTTCTGTAAGTGGAATTCCCTTACAAAGAATGGATTTGGGGGATTATGAAGTGGGGACACAGAGAAGGCACCTCTCCATAGCTTTAGCACAGTGTTTTTCAAAGTGGTCCACAGACCCACTCTGAGAAAGCTGCTACCAGGTTGCCCTGGTTTGTTTACTTACCGTCTCTGCAGTCACAAAGCCTTGTGGCTCCCATAGCTGCAAATGGCAAACTGCAGCCAAAGAGGAGCCATGGGAAGCAGTGGCCCAGGCCACGCTACTGCCTGTAGCTCCCCTTGGCTGCAAACAGTGAAAGACCACTTTGAGAAACACTGCTTTAGCAAAATATAAACATCAAAACTGCTCTCCATGATGATACCTGTGTGTTGAAAAATGAAGTTAGATTTTTGCCAAGAATGTAACACATTATTATGAACCATATACAATTGAAAACATGATGCACACAAGAAATAAGGATGCAATGTTTTTGGATTGCCAATATTTCTTCGCCGTATTTTGTTATAATAAATGTGGACTTTAAAAGGATAAAGCTTGGTTCATCAGTACACCATGTGACTAAGATAATTCAGGGGAATGTGACCAGCATCTCATTTTTGGCCATTTTCTTATTTTACAGAAAAAAGCAAAGATTATTTAGCAAGGTAATACAACATGTGTTTAATCTAACTGTTCTTGAAATGCTCCAGGTGTATACTTGAAACAGATCAGTATTTTACATGACAGTGCCATTTTATACTATCTTTTGTGTTAGAGAGAATCCAAAGAATAGCACCTAGGATAATTAAATAAAGCCCACAAAATTGCAATCGTCTTGAAGCCAGCAAGCTTGAAGGTTTGAGAATAGCCATTCTGCAACTGTAAAGCCATGCAGAACCTCTCACTGCTATGATAAATATACAAGAGATAAAATGCAAATGAGTGCTAACGTATAAATTATGTTAAAACTAAACAAATTTATTAGTACCGCTAATTAATAACCAACATCAAACTGCCATAAACTTCAAGTATATGTTTGACATGTGAACTAAAAATCACATTGCAGCAAACAAATGAATAATTTAAAAGAGGAATGTGTCTCCTTTGGTGAAGTATAACCCATGATAGTATTGCCTACTATGCACAATGGAAAAAAAAAAAAAAAAAAAAAGATACATAACCACAGAATTTGATAATATGGGTATGTTATGTTAAAGAAGGGGAATTATGTTTAGCTCACTGCAGCCATTCACTATTAAGGAAACATTCTGTTTTCTTGCAGCTGCCACTGCCTTATTCTCTCTCTACCTTCACTATGCAGACACATCATGCACATTTTCAAACTGAAAGCTGGATTGTGATTAGGGGGTGTAAAGAAAGGATGCATGGAACTTTTCCATTTTAGCACATCTGTAATGGGGTCACGCAAAATAATACTGAGGAACATAGGTATGTTCTCTGATAAAACCCCCTCAGCGTACTTGCTAGCCAAGAAGAACGCACCCTGTCAGGAACAGGAAAATAAGAATGAATCATAAACAGATGAAAGGAAGATTAACAATGACAATTTACAATTGCATCTGCCAGTCTCTCTCAGACTTGCAGGACCACCAGCTAGAGGATGTTGTTGGGGGGGGGAGAAAAAAAAAAAAAAAAAAAAAAACCCCTGTAAATTACAGACAAAAAAATTGAACTCAAATGAAAGGAAGTAGTACAGCTCCTTCCTAGGCCCTGGACATAGGTGGCAGATGTTCATGCTGATATGAAATTTGAGAATGTTTCTTTGGGAGAACCTGAACTAACCCACTGGTGAGGGACAAAGAATTCATAGTCAATGCCAAAATTCACTTATTTTAATTTGTTACTTAAAAATAAAGATACTTCCTCAATTAGTTCTCTTTTGAGATATGAGAATCCCCTTATTTTCAAGGGCAAAGGCAGGTCTTAATTACAATCCCAAGTGCTGTATAGGGCCAATTTACATAACTGTTCTATCGTGGTGTACATCTATACACATACTACACTTGAAAATAGAACATCAGAGTGTCAATTTCACCACTATGAAGATTTCCACTATAGCAAAAAGACTCTAATAATGTCCTTACAGGAGTTCTGTATACTAGGCTGTATAAATATATGTACTATAAATGTAAATTAACCTTGTTCAAACAAATCTAACCATGGTTCAAAACTATACAAAACTATATCTGTATACCTTATGATCCAGTGTTTAATAAAGTTAGAACCAAAATGTCATTAGCAATTCCCTCTATGCACTGCAGCCCTGGCTCCAGTCCCAGCACATGGGGCTGTCGCCCGCCACACGGCCCCAGGAGCAGCTAGGGCCGGGACTGCATGGTGGCTGGGGCCAGGACTGTGGTACTAAAAATAGCACCACGGCCCAAGCTCGAGTCCCAGCACATGGGCAATTTTTAGTACCACAGTCCTGGCCCCAGCTACTCCTAGGTCTGGGCCGCATGGCTGGTGGCTGCCCCATATGCTGGGACTTGAGCCGGGACCACTGTACTATTCTTAGACCCCAGCAACCACCATGCAACCACAGCCCAGCAGTTTCCAGGGGGTGGGGAAGGAAGCTGGAAAGTTCCGACTGAGCCAGCTGCCTTCCGGGACCAAACCCCGCTGTGGCTCTGCAATTTAAAAGGTAGTAGGAGTTGGGCAGCCTCGCCCCACCCCGGCCCCAGCTCCTACGGCTTTTTTAAATTGCAGAGCGCAGCAGGATTTGGTCCTGGACCTGGTACAAGCAGTGACTGAGCTGGGCTGCCTGCCCCTGTCCATGAGGTCCCAGCTCCCTGCCGGGACCCCCTGCAGACAGGAGCAGCTGCAACAAAAGCAGCCCCTGTCCGCTAGGACCCCTGGAGGGGAGTTGGGACCCCCCACGGACAGAGGCTGCTGACGGAACAGCCTCCCCTGCCCCCCCCACATGCTGCTGCCTCTGACAGAGGTAGAAGCAAGGGAAGGGGGGGGGGGGGTGTAAGCAGCACCATGGAGATAGCGCTGGGGAACCAGCTTTTAAGTCAGCTCCCCTAGCACTGGCTCCTGCTCTGCCCTCCGCCTCTCCCCCCCAGCCTCTATATCAGGTAGTTGACTACTCTTTTACAGCCCTAGTTTATTGGTGTAATTAAAATTAAATAAAAATGACATCACCTATACCACCCTGAACAATTCTTCCTTCATGTTTATACCCTTTAAATACTAATTTTTTAGCATCTCCCTTCTACCTTCTAATCCAACTGCAAATCTTTTGCTCCTTTTTTCTCCTCCTACAGCAATATTGCCTTCATTCATTTATGCTGATCTTTCTGATTTAGTTTGTCAGCATCTTTCTAGTACTGAGATGCCTAG
Organism: Rafetus swinhoei; assembly: GCA_019425775.1. Classification (NCBI taxonomy): domain Eukaryota; kingdom Metazoa; phylum Chordata; order Testudines; family Trionychidae; genus Rafetus; species Rafetus swinhoei. The sequence goes on from CM033447.1 coordinate 37,652,798, forward strand.
AAAATAATACAACATACTAGGCCATCTCACCCAGGACAGAAAACAGAACTCATACAATACATGCTGGACCTCCCTTGTCTGGCACCTGACCTGTCCCAAAGAAGGGAATTTGCCCCACCAGGGGAGGTCCCTGCCACTGGCCTCCCAGGATGTTCCCCCTCGTGTCTGGCTCTGCTCCAGCCCCACTGCCACTGGGCTCCAGCCTGCAAGACTTGGGCTCTGACCCATGGAGGCTCCCTGGGGACAGAGTTTCCCAACTGTAGCAACCCTGCTTCTCCCCCCACCTAACTAGGAATCCCTGGGGACGGGGCTTGCCAGCTGCCCTACTTTTGCCACTGGCTGCTCTACTGCTGCCCCACCCAGCTGGGGATTCCTGGGGACGGGACTCGCTGATCCTGCTGCTACTCCACCCGGCTAGGGCTCACCAGTCCCAATGCTGTCCTGCCAGGCTCCCCAGGGACGGGACTTGCACTCCCAGCTGCTGAGGCTCTCTGATCCAGCAACACTTCAGAGGTTCAACCTATACCTACATAAAATCTGAAGGAAATACTCCATTGTCCAAATTAAGCTATATTAACCATCCTTCAACTCAAACAATGCTGACAACTTATTTAAAGTGCATCTTGGGCAAACAGTACTTGTAAGTCTATGTTAAACTGAATTCCAATTAGATAACATTTCCTGTGTTCCTTTCAACCACTTATTGTGTAATTCCATTCCCCTTTAAACAGCACATTCCAAATCAAACTTCTCTAGCCAAATCTGTTCTTTTAATAAAACCACACTGCTTACTGCTCATGATTTTATCCTGCAGATAGTTAAATCTGTCTCTGAATAGGGCAGGATAACTCCTTCCCTTTTCAAGATCGCAACATTTGTTTTTCTCCATTTTCCTAGTACTTTCCTAGCTCTTCTTGACTCCCCATGTTCTGGGATTGGATCGTGACCTACCTCTTACCTTTGTAAGGTGCAATACATAACTGTATCATCCAAAGAAGAATCCTGGTTGTTCATTTTGCTGGAAGGTATAAGTTACTGAAGACCTATATGGGCTGCTCCCTCCTCGCATAAGCTCGGCTTAGCTAGCCAATGTGTTGTGAAAAAAAGGGAATGACCTCTAAGTATTTGCCACTCCTCTATCACCAAGCTGAGGTGATGCAACATCACCTCAGAGTCTATGCCTCCCCACTTTGCCTCACACCCAAACTCATGCACCAACCAGGCAGCTCAAGTTTTCCAAGAATTCCCTCTCCTATTGTTAAATTCCTAAACAGTTAAAATGTTTTCTGTTAAAATGCTGCTAGATCCAGTCCCGTGCTCAGTCTTACCACCTAACAGCTCTGCTGCTGACACATCCTTTGGGACAATAGTCCTTCAAACAATACTGCTTCCTGCATTTTTGCACCATCCTCCTTCTTGAGTACAACTTGTCAGTCAACCACAGTAGAATACACATAGGGACAAGCACTCATGGAAGAAGAGGAAGTAACTTACATTACAGTAACTGGAGGTTCTTAAAAAACATGTGGTCTCTCTGTGTATTCTACTATCCACTTCCTCCTCATGTCTTGGGCCATACTTGGATTCATGATACAGACAGGAATGGAGAAACATTTGGCCCATTCCACCTTTATCTGCTCAGTGGAGGCACATGGAGAGTAAGGACACAGGGGAAGGTCAATGAACACTGCTTGCAAAATTCTCCAACTCTGGATGCATGGATGTGTGTCCCCACAGAGGAATACACAAAGTTCTGCACTCAAATTATGTTACAAGAAGAGTTAAGAAAACCCTGCCAGTAGCGAAAGTCCTCTCATGGTCTAATTTGTCTTGACATTTCCAGAAAAATTATTCCATGATATATTATATATTATATACAGGGCTCGACAAATTATACAATCTACTCGCCCATGGCAAGTAGATTGTAACCCGAAGAAACCGGGTTAGGCGATCTGCGCATGCGCAGATCGCCCGGACATGGCTGTGGCGGGGCTCGCCCGCTCGCCGATTGATTTTTATATATTTTTTATATATATATAAAAAAAAAAAATCACAAACAAAATTTCAGGTACATCAGAATATTTGTGGCAAAGATTTACGGGTGATTTAGGGAAAGAAAAAAATTTGACATCTTCAACTAGCATTTCTCCTTAATTGTATATAAAATTTTCAAATAGCATTTTAGAAAGCACAAAAGGCCTATAGTGCCTGCCACAGTACTCCCAACTGTTATAATATTCATCACAAAGCACATAGATTTAAAAATCTTAAAATCCTGAGTTATTTTCTATATAGCCCCACTATTGTTCTCCCACAAGATCAGAAGTCTCACTGTCATGAAAGTCATGAGATGCCCCCCTCCACCTGGACAGTGATTTCCAGTAGATAAGCTGCCATTGAGAAATATATTTCTTTAGAGTTGCATGTTTCCTCAAAAGTGAGCATAATCAGAATTAAGTTTACTCAGCACATAACTAACTAACACCGCCCGCTGTCTCCTTTTACTAGATCTGATATTTCATGCTCTGTGAATGTTTAAACATAATCTTACAGGACAGATCAGTTTACCTTTGACATGCCTCTGGGTGTTTTCTTCCCTGAAAACATTAACAAAACTCAAAAACAGATCTTTCCTTATAAACCATGTATTCATTGTTTGTAAATAATGGATCAAATGAAAAGCCTCTGCTTTTGAAATCATAAGCTTTTGTATGAGAATGATCATGTGACTATTTCCTTACATAAAGCTCAATGTTACCTAACACACTGATCAGTGTACCCCCATTTTTGCAAGCTTGTTAAATCCAATTATCTACTGTTTCTGTGACAAAGAAATAGTGCCTTTTCTTCAAAGCGTACTGGCAACAATTAAATGAGTTACCAGCATAATTCCTAAGGAAACAGGTGACATGGGATAGGAAGCTATAGATCAATTGAAACTGTAATATTTTGCACATCTAATTATTAGGGCTGTCAAGCAATTATAAAATTTAATCACAAGATTAAAAAACTGTAATTGCGATTAATCGCGTGCACTACTCCTTTGAAATGCTGCAGTGGCATTTCAGACTGGCAGCGCTGCGGAAGGCCGGGATCAGCTGAAGTCCTCAGCTGATCCCAGACTCAGTGCAGCTACCCCTTGGAAAGGCCAGCCCAGTGTTTCAAAGGAGCAGCACAGTGGGAGCCCCCGGTCAGCTTGAGTCCCCAGCTGACCCCAGGCTCCGTGCAGCGCTGCCCCTTTGAAGCGCCAAAGCGTCACTTCAAAGGGGCAGCGCAATGCGGAGCCCCTCTGAAGCACTGGAGCGGCACTTCAGAGGGGTAGTGCAACATGGAGCCGGGGATTAGCTGGAGTGGATGACAGAGGAAGAGTTAATTAACACATTTCAAGTAATGGAAATGTTTCATAAAGCAGAGGGAAAAATACTATTTCAAACCTACTTTTTTTTAAACCAAATATAAATCCCTAGTTTATCTAATCATGCCTGTTAAGTTTAACTAGCAGCTTCGCAGAGACCTGGATACATTTTTTCCCATCTCTCTGAAGATTTTCCAATACTGTTTTTTACTTTGACCTATTTCATGCTAGGTATGATAGATAACCCAATTTTCCCTATGCATGCTCATCTCTTGGCTAAAAGAAATACTCTCTAGGCTGCCTTAAAGCTCCCAAGAGAAATGGGAGCAGTCAGACTTTTCAACAAAAGGACCTCATGAGGTTGTGTACTCATAACCTGTATAACTTCCTTAGTAGTAATGAGGCAGTAAGGCATCCTCAACCACAGTGACTTTCAGCTGTCTGCTCTGACAAGGTCTTCCATGGCTCAGTTGAAAGTCCAACGTTCTGTCTAGGGAACGGAAGACCTTATCGAAAATTCTAATTACTACTTCTTCAGCAAGACTCCCCACATTGCATACCTCACTGAGGGGCTCTAGCGCTTGAATGGGCAGGTCACCCTCTTCCCAATTTTAAGTCCTGTCCCAAGAATTCTCCCATGAAAATGTAACCTGCCTCTTGCAGGTTTCTACTGTTCACTGTTGGCTTCAACTCACGGATTCCAATATAGAAATCTACTCTGCCCCCTGTGGGTTTCTTCTACCACATTTCTTTCCTTTTTTCCCCTTCCCAGGAGCCAGTTTTCACCTGTGGGGGCCTCCCTCAGCTCTCTTCACAGAGCCCCATCAGAGGAACTCCATTAATGTCTCTCTTCCCAAGGGACGTTGACATTCTCTTGGGTTTCTCATTCACCCCTGCAGAGGCCTACTCTACCTTCTGTGGACTATTTCCAGCATGCTGCAGAACTTCGCTGGAAAACTTTTACACTCCCCTTTCTTAGCATCTTTTCCTTTACAGTAGTCTATCAGCCTCTTTCCAGCTCAGCTGCTCCATGAGCTGACAGGGCACCACTTGGAATACCTGATTTATCCTAACGTTAGCCCCCAGAGTCGGCACAGGCTACTTAGCCCTAGGGATGTTAGGTAGCAGGTTACAGAATAGTCAAGTAACCAAATGAATTCATCAGTTACTCAACTATTCTATAGTCCCTGAGTGCAGGGCCAGCCGCCAGTGCGCTTCCAGCCCCACTCCTGGGGAGCCCTCTGCTATTTTGTGCTGCTGCCACCACGCAGGAGCAGGTCTGCAAGGGGAGCCAGTTTAAAGAACAAAACAAAACAGCTCCTTGCACAGACTGGCTGCCTGCCACCCCACCCTGCTATCTCTGATATAGATGCAGCAGGGCAGGGTGGCAGCAGCCCCTGTTCGTGAGGGGTCTCCAAGCTCGCCACAGACAGAGGCAGTTCCACCTGCCAAGGGACAACCTCTGTCCACGGCTAGGAATGTAAGCTACTAGTTGACTATCTAATAAGCAAAAGCTTATTGGATAGTCGACTAGTCCCTTGACTAATTGCTTGTACTCCCTTGCTGCCTCCATCAGAGGCAGCAAGGGGGGAGAGCTAGAGCTGGTGCTGGGGGGGAACCGGCAGGGAGCAGGGGAGGCAGAGGGGTAGTGGGGACTGGGCACAAGCTTGGAATCCGCTAATTCCCACCTCGTGCCCAGTCCTGTATGCTGTGCCTCTGCTTTTTAAACGTATTAAGAGCCTGCCGGCTCTTGATACATTTAAAAATCAGAAGCGCAGCGGGGGGGACCTGGCGCGAGCTGAGACAGCTGTCTCCTGGCTTGCGCTGGGTCCCCTCCCTCGCTGTACTATAGCCTTTTAAATGTATTAAAAGCCGACAGGCTCTTAATACATTTAAAAGTCAGAGCCACAGTGGGGTGAGCTCCCGGGCCAGGAGCAAATCCCGTTTATTGACTAGTTGGCTCGTTGATGGAAAATCCATTCACTAGTCAATTAGTTGATTAAACTAAATTTAATAAGGGTGAGCCTGGGCCCGCTGTGGACAGAAGCTGCTCTGGCAGCAGCCCCTGTCCATAGGTGGGGGGAACTGAGATCCCTGCAGACAGAGGCCAATCTCTGTCTGCAGGGAGCTCGGACCGCCCACAGACAGGGGCTGCTGTGCGAAGCAGCCTCTGCCTACATTGGAACCAGAATGCTGATAGAGGCAGCAAGAGGTGAAGAGAAGCAGGTTCCCCCCCAGCACCAGCTCTGTGATGCCACCTGCCCCTTCCCCCACTGCAGCCTCTGATACGGAGGCAGCAGGATGGGGAGTAGGGAAATGCGAGTAGTCGAGAAGATTAACCAATAAGTGTAGGCTTATCAGCTAATTGTATACTCAACAACATCCCTAGTTAACCCTAGTTCTCCTGAGGTGCCAGTCAGCCCATGACAGCTTACTGCTTGACTTTCATAGAACAGCCCTACTGAGTCAACTCTGGCACAACAGATATGGGGAGTTATCCAAGTCAAGAGATCAGAAACATGCATCTTCAAGCAGTAGTTACTGGTGTACAGTGACCACGGCTGACAAGAGACTTGGTTGAGCCCTGGGGGAAGCCAGTTCCAACCCTCCTGAAACATGGCCTCAGGTGGAAGGGACAGGGCGGGAGGCTAGCCTCCCCCAGCCAATCCTCCAGTGCCATCAATGTTGCAGGGAGCATGCTGCCAGGGGCTCTGGCAGCAATTTAGGTAGCGACGGATGTGGCTGGGAGCCCTGTGCCCTTTTAAATCTCTGGGCCCCAGGCAACTGCCCCTTTTGTACCCCCCCACCATTGGCAACTCTGACAGTGGCCCAGAACTAAGAACCAACAAACTGCTGAGGAAAAGAGCCCTTCATACATTTTTAGACTCAATATTTTATTAAATCTAGTCCTGGCATATAGGTGAACACCTAAAACTAGATTCCAGCAGAATAAAATAGGCAAGGTTATTAAACGCTATAGGAACCATTTTTCTAAATAGACACAAGAACTATGGCTTTAGTTATCAAAGCAGTGGAGTCCCACAAGATGTATCAATTTTGGTTGAAATTTACATTTAACCAAGCAGGAGAAGTCATTATTAATGGTATGGGTATCAGCAAAAGCACAAATACAAAAATTAACTGAGGCTTGATTTTCTAAAATGATTAGTGAAGTAATGCAATAACCAGAACTGCCTGATAGCCTTGACAAAGTCTGAAAGCATTTAATGCTCATCAGTCACTCAATGGAGGGCTCTGGCTCTAACCAGGGTACATCCAATAAGGCAGGGCTACGCGGCACGCAGCCTGTTTCTTTGTGGCCGGCAGTGCAGTTTGGGTTTATACGGGGCTCAACACGCAGCCCACGGGTGGGAACCAAAACAAAAAAGTGTCAATATAATGGTCTTCTGTTGATATGTGTTTTAGCAGTTAAATTCCTGGACTGTCATTGCTCAGTAAAAGTGCTGTCAGATGGGTTGAAATTGGGTAAATATTGCATTTTATTAATATCAGCAGAACTGACTTAAATGGGGCTTGTGTGTTGTATAGTCTTGCCTTAATCTTTGTATTCATGCCCATCAGTGTGAAAGAAGCTATTTGCATATATATGCAACGACATTTAAGTTGCAGCCCTCAGCAGTGCTGTGAGTATCATTGTGGCCCTCGGGGCTTCCAAAGTTGAGTAGCCCTGCAATAAGATACCCATTTGAAACATGCACTTTACCTAAAAATAAGGTCCTTCTTCCTGTTGACTTCAACAGGCTTTGGATCAGGCTGTAAGTCTCCCCATATCACTGACCAAAGAAAAAAGCCACCTTACCCCAACTAGCAAGTAACACAATCACTAGACTTTCAGACACACTGTGTATCATTTCATCAAAATTATTAGAGCACTTGTGTCATCCAAACAAAATATAAACACTAACATTCAGAATGGAAAGAGGTAACTAGTGGTGTCTCCCAAAGGTCTGTACTGGAACTAATCCTATTCAACTCATTTATAAATGATCTGGAGAAAGGGGTAAACAGTGAGGTGGCAAAATTTGCAGATGATACTAAACAGCTCAAGATAGTTAAGAACAAAGCAGACTGTGAAGTGCTTCAAAAGGAGCTCACAAAACTAGGTGATTGGGCAACAAAATAGCAAATGAATTTTAATGTTGATAAATGCAAAGTAATGTACATTGGAAAAAATAATCCCAACTACACATATAAAATGATGGGGATAATTTAGCTATAAACCTCTCAAAAGAAAGAACTTGGAGTCATTGTGGATAGGTCTCTGAAAACATCCACTCAATGTGCAGTGGCAGTCAAAAAAGCAAACAATGTTAGGAATAATTTAAAAAGAGAGAGAGAGAATAAGACAGAGAACATCTTATTGCCTCTATATAAAATCATGGTACGCCCACACCTTGAATACTGAATACAGACGTGGTCGCCTCATCTCAAAAAAGATATATGGGCATTGGAAAAGGTTCAGAAAAGGGTGACAAAATGATGAGGGGTTTGGAATGGCTCCTATTTGAAGAGATATTAAAAAGACTTGGACTTTTTAGCTTAGAAAAGAGGAGACTGGGGGGAGGGGAGATTGATAGAGGTCTATAAATCATGACAGGTATGGAGAAAGTGAATAACGTTATGTTCCCATAACATAAGAACTAGGGGTCACTAAAGGAAATAGGTAGCAGATTTAAAACTAACAAAAGGAAGTTTTTCTTCACACAGTGCAGAGTCAATTTGTGGAACTCCTTGCTAGGAGTTTAACAGGGTTCAAAGAAGAACTACATAAATTCATGGAGGTTAGATCCCTCAATACTTATTAGTCAAAATGGGTAGGAATGATATCCTTAGCTTCTGTTTGTCAGGGGCTGAAAACAGATGACAAGAGAGGGATTACTTGATAATTGATTACCTGTTTCTGTTCACTCCTTCTGGGGCATCTGGCATTGGCCACTTTTGGAAGACAGGATACTGGACTAGATGGATCTTTGGTCTGACCCAGTATGACTGTTCTTATGTTTGACATACACTCTTTGTTCTAGATCTTTTCTGAACTCCAAGTTTTCTGCAAGTTTTGGAACAAGAATACATGCTAATTTCTGTTACTTCAGCTTGTGCAAATCTTCTGAAGCCACTAGATTAAAATCTAACTCTTCAGCGCAAACAAACTAACCAGAATTCTGACTTCTGTGCACAGCAATTAAAAATAACAAAGCCCAAAAAAAACTGTAGAATTTGGATGCCATGTTTAAAATTGTTACATACATATTGATTCGGGAGTTTCAATATGTTTTATCAGGAAGTTTTATCAGGAAGACTTTGAAAGGATATTACATCTCACATTAAAAAAACCCCCGTAAAAGTACTTCACTTTTAAGATGTGCTAAGATTTAAGAAAGGGAACGAATTTTTAAACTAGACTTTTTTGCTCATTCTATTTCAAAATGGGAACAGTAGCATCCTTAATGGTTAAGACTGCACTCATTTAAGCCGGTTTGGTCACTTACCATTTTAGAAAAATGTTATACTATCTCCTAAGTCAGTGGTTCCCAAAATGTGGGGCATGACCCCATTTTGATCAGCAGGGCAGAATGTCCCAGCACAGAGCCTTGAGGGCAGCAGTGAACATAGTAAATTTCATACATATGGCCTTGTGATTTAAAATACTACCTATTCTGAGTAACAAGGCAAAGGAGTTGTGTAGTAATGTTTTTGTGAAAAGGGGTTTGCAGTGCAATGACACTGGAGAAGTACTGTCCCAAGTCCTCTCTTTTAGTACCAGAAAACTGTGTGTGTACAGGGATAGGTAGGGAAGAAATAAAAAATTCTTAAGGTCTGTTAGTGAATAGCTTTAGAGCCAAAACTAAATTATCACAAACAAAACCCATGTTGAGAAGAAATGGCTCTGATTTTTCTAATGCAAACTGGCTCTGAATTGATCAAATGATGATTCTTACAGGGAGAAGGGCAGGAGGTGGAGAAATTATTTCATGCTAACAAAAGGAGCTTAGCTCTTTACTATCAAGTTTTTAAAGTGTACAAACAAGTAAGATTGGATTACATGCCAAACTTAGCTAAGTACTGAAAAATTTAGTGAAGGTGTACAGAGACTAAAACAGATTACCAAAATCACTATTTGGTATATATTTTGTAATATGAGCAAGGAACAAGGCTCCTGTTACACCACGAGGTGAAAGCATTTTAGGCAGTTTTGTTTCAGCTACAGAAAGGAAAAAAAACCTGTCTTCACACAGCAAAGTTTTCAGCCCGAGTTTCAAATTTTGTATTTATTTCATGTTGTGCAAGTTATTTTTCATCTATAATCCCAAAGATCAAACTGTGACGTAGCTACGCTTTACAAACCTTCCAGATTCTTCTCCCACAGCAGTACAGTAAGACACTGAGGGGGCTGTTCCTAGAACATAAATGCAGATGCCAAAAATCCAATTTACCTACAGAATCCACAGCCAACATATGCAGATACATCCTGAAATGTGTCTGTTCCTGGTAATGTAGTATTCTGGTTAAAATCAGAGTTTTCATCCTGTTCTTAACAAGAAATATGAGACCTGGATACATTCCAAACTTACTCCCTAAGCTATTACTTAAAATATCACACCCATGCATTCAAATAAGGTTTCTCCTTAAGCTTAGTTTTTTCTTTGACCTTCCTCTCTCCATTCCTTAGTTTCCTTTGCCACAATGGAACATTTCAACTTGTGATATCTTGCTTAGAACAAAACATGCACCCAGTAAAAATTATTCTGCATGCATATGCAAGAGCCATACCTAACAACTTAAAACAAGAGCTCTGTGTAGCTGTATGATGCATCTTAGAATCTGCCACTTTCTTACATATAAGAAAGTATGACCAGACAGGGCTACCTGTAAACTGAAGGTTTTTTTCTGCATATACACAAACTATTTAAGTGATGTGTCACCAGAAAGTTTGAAACATTCAGTCTGAGTAAGTAGTTATTTGGCTCTCATAACCGACTCAGATTCTGCAGAAAGCTTATTTTTGTTAAACTGTAACCCTTATGATTCTGAAAAACCTTCCAAAAATGAACAGCATGTATTCTCAATTCTGTCAGCTTTTTAACTGCAATAAAAACTTATCTAAAAGTTCGTTAAACTATTATGTGTATCTTGTTTTGAGATAAGGAAACAATTTTCCAAAATCTAGGTTTCTTTATACTTTGCTATATAGTAAATTGTAGCTTTCAAGAATGACATTAGTTTAAAATAGATACCCCCATTATGATTTAGTGCTAAAAGATCTAAAACTTGTGTTTAAAACCTTTGATTGCATGATAAACATGAGAAAGGCCATGGGTCTTAATTTTCCATTGAGATACTGCTGATTGTTGAAGGATTTTAGTCAAGTTTATTTGAGAAGACAAAAGGTAAGATAATATTTCCTCAACTCACAAACTTAATAAAAAAAATGTAAGAACTAAGAACCTTGATGAAGCAACTACATATTTTTGACAAGCAGCTAAAAAAGTCGGTTATGCAACTATATTTACAAGGTCTATGAAAACGTAGTTGCACAAACCATTATGGTTACACAGAAGAAAAGATTCTCCTTCCATGTTCAATAGGTCCACAGAAAAAAAGCAAAACTACAAAATTTAAATGTAGCCTAAGGACAACACAGGCAAATGCGACAAACAGAAAGCATTTCTTTACCTCTGTCTTCACGGACAAGGTCAGCTCCCAGACAAATGCATTAAGCAACACAGTATGGGAAGGAGGTAGACAGCCCTTGGTGGGGAAAGAACAAGTTAGGAACTATTTAGAAAAGCTAAACATACACAAATCCATGGGCCCAGATTTAATGCATCCAAGGGTACTGAGGAAGTTGGCAAATGTCATCGCGGAGCCTTTGGCCATTATCTTTGAAAACTCATGGAGATCGGGAGAGATCCCGGATGACTGGAAAAAGGCAAATGTAGTGCCCATCTTTAAAAAAGGGAAGAAGGACAACCCAGGGAACTACAGACTGGTCAGCCTTACCTCAGTCCCCGGAAAAATCATGGAGGGGATCCTCAAGGAATCCATTTTGAAGCACTTGGAAGAGAGGAAGTGATCAGGAATAGGCAACATGGATTGACAAAAGGCAAGTCATGCCTGACCAATCTGATTAGCTTCTATGATGAGGTATCTGGCTTTGTGGATATGGGAAAGTCCGTGGATAGGATATACCTTGACTTTAGCAAAGCTTTTGATACGGTCTCCCACAATATTCTTGCCAGCAAGTTAAGGGAGTATGGATTGGATAAATGGACTGTAAGATGGACAGAAAGCTGGCTAGACTGTTGGGCCCAATGGGTAGTGATCAACGGCTCGATGTCAGGTTGGCGGTCGATTTCTTAGCAGAATGCCCCAAGGATCAGTTCTTAGACCAGTTTTGTTCAACGTCTTTATTAATGACCTGGATGAGGGGATGGATTGTACCCTCAGCAAGTTTGCAGATGATACTAAGCTAGGGGGGAGAGGTAGATATGCTGGAGGGCAGGGATAGGGTCCAGAGTGACCTGGACAGATTAGAGGATTGGGCCAAAAGAAATCTGATGAGGTTCAACAAGGACAAGTGCAGAGTCCTGCACTTGGGATGGAAGAATCCCAAGCATTGTTACAGGCTGGGAACTGAATGGCTAAGTAGCAGTTCGGCAGAAAAGGACCTGGGGATTACAGTGGATGAGAAGCTGGATAGGAGTCAACAGTGTGCCCTTGTAGCCAAGAAGGGTAACGGCATATTAGGGTGCATTAGGAGGAGCATTGCCAGCAGATCCAGAGAAGTGATTATTCCCCTTTATTCAGCTCTGGTGAGGCCACATCTGGAATATTGTGTCCAGTTCCTCTCCCTCTACCCCCCCACTATAGAAAGGATGTGGACGCATTGGAGAGGGTCCAGCGGAGGGCGACCAAAAAGATTAGGGGGCTGGAGCGCATGACCTATGAGGAGAGACTGAGGGATTTGGGTTTGTTTAGTCTGCAGAAGAGAAGAGTGAGGGGTGATTTGATAGCAGCCTCCAACTTCCTGAAGGGAGGTTCCGAAGAGGATGAAGAAAGGCTGTTCACAGTAGTGACGGATGGCAGAACAAGGAGCAGTGGTCTCAAGTTACAGTGGGGGAGGTCTAGGTTAGATATTAGGAAAAACTATTTCACTAGGAGGGTGGTGAAGCACTGGAATGGGTTACCTAGGGAGGTGGTGGAATCTCCATCCTTTGAGGTGTTTAAGTCTCGGCTTGAAAAAGCCCTGGCCAGGTTGATTTAGTTGGGATTGCTCCTGCCTTGGGCAGGGGGCTGGACTGGATGACCTCCTGAGGTCTCTTCCAGCTCTATGATTCATTCTGACAAATTAACTATAATTCAACAACAAGTTTTCCTTATTGTTGAAGCACAAATATGCCCCTACAAACTCTTTCATTTGGCTCTTCCACTTTTGGATACTCATTTACCCTCTCTCAAAATAAAGAAATGCTTAATGAAATAACAGTTCTTTACAAGAATTATTGTGGAAAACTGGTCTGGGGGTTACAATTCTGGATTGGGACTCAGAAGATATGGTTCTAGCCTCAGTTTTATTCTCTACGTCTTGTGGAACCTTAAGGAAGACACTTCTTTGTATTTCAGCTCCTTCTGTGTAAAATGGATACCATGAATACTTCCTTGACACACAGGGGTTAATATTTATCAACTGCTCAGATACAAAGGTGGTTGGAAATAGAGATCCAAGTACCTTTACGCATTATTTAGTGAACAAAGTAGCTAATTCAGTGCATTATACTAATTTCTTCACTGTTTTAATTCTGCCACCTTCTGCTTTGTGATGGAAGTACATGCTATTTTTAGTCAAAATTTAAAATCCATTATAATATCTAAATATATTTTAGAGCATCTCTGTATGTCTGGCGTCCATTTGTTCAAGAACTTGTCCTAAACAGTAAGAGCTAGGACCACCAAATTTGGTATGCAGCTTCCTCTTACCCCAACTTAAACTATGGTTAGGGTTTGTTTGTGCCTGGAAAATGGGAAGAGCAGGAATGGGGCAGTTTTCCATAACATGGAAAGGAAGGAGGCAGAGAGAGGAGGAACATGAAAGGGCGGGGCACAGAGAAGAGGGACGTGATAGTTAAAGTGGCCACTGGGGCAGCTGCAGCACCAAGAGCGGGGGAGTCAGAGGGAGCTTGGGTGAAGGAGGGGTTGTGAGCTGGGTAAGGAGACTGGGGTCCAGGAGGGGTAAGGAGTGGACTCTGGCCTGGGGGAGGGAATTGTGACCTGGAAGAGGAGCGTACAGAGATTTTGGGTGGTCGCCTGGGGCAGGTAGTTGGGGGAAAGAGTGAGTGGGGTGTTAGAGGCAGGCTGTGGCTGGAAGGCACTTACCTAAGCAGCTCCCAGCCAGCAGCTCTGCAGGAACCTGAGCAGGATCCCTGCCTCTCTGAAGTTTTACTCAGCTGGCTGCTCTACATGGCTCTGCTCCGGGCATGGGGGAGGGGAGAGGGACAAGAAAGCTTCACATGCTGTCCCTGTGCCCCCAGCAAAATTTCTCAGCTCCTATCAACCAAAAACTGGCCAATGGGAGCTGGGAGATTTTGCTAGTGGGCGGGGGCAACATATGACACCTCCCTCCCCAGCAGTCCAGAACAGAAAGCAGCTGGCTAGTTAAAGCATGAACTGCTCTCTGCCTAAGGGCTCTGGTGAGGCAGCCATGGGCTGGATCCCGTGGCTTTATGGGCTGCATCCAGCCTGCTGGCAACCTCTTGCCCACCCCTAACCAAGAGAGTGGCCAGAAAGGCTGAGGATCTGCCATGTTGCCTGCCAGTACTCCAGTAAGGAGCCCCATTTTCCAAACCTGGATTTGTCCCCACCATGAAGAGCCTGCAGGCCATGGGGGAGCCCCAGGAACTCATAACCCCCAACAGCCTTCAGGCTGCTCCGGCAGCCCCTCAAGCCTCACCTCCCCCCAGACAGCCTGCAGGCAGTTGGAGAGGCGCTGGGAAGGGGCAGTAGCCACCAGTGCACGGTCCTTCCCAGACAGCCTGCAGGCTGCTGGGGGCAGGAGCAGGGGGCCCACTAGCAGGGGAGTGCTGCCCCAGCACCACGAGAGGAGTTCCCACAAGAGCAGAGCCATCTTCACCACCATGGGAGGCCCTGGTAACCCCCCCCCCACACACACACTTTCAAGCCCCCTGCCCCGAGCCCCCTTACACCTCCCAACCCTTCTCCCTAAGACACCCACCTGCTTCCCCTTGTCACCCTTCAACTCTCACTCCAGCCTTTATTTTCAAAAAATACAATAATGGAAATAACCGATGTATATTTTTCATTTATTTCGCGCCCCCCCCCCCAAAAAAACCCCATACAACCAAAAAAAAAAAAAAAAACAGAACAAAAAAACCCCCAAACACCCACAACCTCCAGTTACAGACCCAAACAATGCCAAGTACATCTGCTAGTGTTTTATAATTTAATTACTTACACAGAAAATGTTCATGATTTAGGCATATGCAATCTGACTTATTTGCTGTATACTATTCATCTAGTATTAGGTATCTATAGACAAGAATACAGATAAAAGCCAGTGTGTTAAATAGTTAACAAAATTCTCAGTGAGTTCCTGCTGAGTGTGAAATCCAAATGCAATTGTTTTCCCTAGTGCATGAAACCAGACAGTCCAATTTCACTGTCCAAAGTGAGTAAAATATAAAAAGGACACAAATTAGAACAACATTATTCAAATTTAAAATATGAATAATCTAACACGTATTAACAAATGAAGAATCTGTCGAAGTCTCAGATTGAATGACTAAATTTTAGGACACTTTTAAATACATAACTTGACTATTTCTCCTCCCTCTTCTGTCACCTCCATATACCATACTATTGTTTTTTCTGATTTTTGTGTTCTTTTTTACAGGACTACAGGTTGCACCTCTAAACTGAGCAGGACCACAGCTATTGCAGGATCAGAGTGTCCCGGAGCACTGCAGAGAGTGTGTGTGTGTGTGTGTGGGGGGGGGGGGGACGACCGGGAGCCTGGCACAATGCAGGGGGGTGTGCACCCCAGAAGCCCAGCATTTGGCTCAGCTGAGTTGGGAAGCCTGGTGCACATGACACAGGCAGGCTGCATAGGGGACCTGGGAAGTCCAGCACACGCAACCCAGCTGGGCTGCCCAGGGGAGCCAGGGAGCCCAGCACACAGATCAACTGAGCTGTGGGGGCAGGGGGAAGAGTACAAATCAGTAACTGCTACCAGTAGCACATCACTATAGGGAGAAGTTCTGTACAAGCCACCAGCATACACGACCCAGCTAGGGGATTTGTGGAGGGAAGGGAGAGGTAGGAAGCCTGGTTCATGACCCAGCTGGGCTTCTAAGGGAGCCAGGAAGCCGAGTGGGACGGCAAGGTAGGAGGTGAGGCCAGCAGCAGGGGTGGGGTTGGGGGGCCAGAAATGGTCTGCCCTGGTCTGGCAAAAATCTCTTATATGGGACCAGTTAGGTCCAAAGGGTACTGGACCAGGGAGGCTCAACCTGTAGTATTAAATACTTACCAAGTATGGTCAGTGATAGCAATCTGACAAAATAAGAACTAGACAAAAATCCCAAATTTATCAACACTTGCAATGATATAAAAATATCAGAAGTCTTTATTAGCTTAAAAAGCCGATTTTATGTAACTTTCCTAGAAGGAAAATAGACAGTTAAAGGGATGTGGTCAATTCAAGCCAAATTTCATCAAAATTTTAAATCTTTCATTCCACTTGTGTCAGGATAAAATGACTGGCAGGCTATCAGATAACAAAGTATGTAGTCTTTGGGTAATTATCTAACATGATAAATAACATGGCAAGAATGAAAGCACTTTCTGGTCAGAGCTGTTTCTGGAAATAAAAGGAAGTATATATTGCATTACAAATCAATAAAAGTGGGTATGGATTGCAAAAGAACTTTACAATATTAGAAAATGTCTCCCCAACAAAAGGTGACCAACCCACAAGGAAAGCATGCTTCCTTTAAGTTTTCAGTGTTTCAGTTTACCTAGTGCCAATGATACCAGGTGAGAAGCATCCTGGAACAAAGAGTTAATAACAAGATGGAATAATTCTTGATTGTACTGGATTTGTCTGAGAAAAATTAATTAATTCTCAAACACTCAACCCTTTATTTGCCATTATAAAGCTACAATTCCAAGTAGGGCTCTGGTGGCAAACTGCAACTGGCAGACTCGCTCTCTACTTCCTTGCGGCTCCTGCTGCCATAGTGAGTGCAGGAGGCCCAACCCCTGCCACAGCCCCATGCAAGACCCCCAGCTCTCAGTAATCCCTGAGGCACTGTTCCTCCAGGGAGGCGGCTTGGGAGAAAAGGTGTAATGGGGGAAGGGGAAGGACAGGGCAAGAAGGGGCAGGGCTTGGAGGATAGGCTCAGACATGTTCCTCTTCCCGAGGCCGCAGGGACTCCCACGGCCAATTATGAAAATGCTCCAGGTGGCCTACTGGCTGTGAGTTTGAGACCCCTGGCATCAACACCACAGAAACTTTTTGGAAAATATTGGGGACAAGTTCCTGGGGAACGTGCTAAAGGAACCAACTATGAGTAATACTCCTCTTGACCTGCTGCTCACAAACAAGGAAGAATTGGTAAGACAAGTAGAAGCAGGTGGCAACCTGGGCAGCAGTGACCATGAGATCATCAAGTTCAGCATCCTGACAAAAAGGGAATCCTGGACTAAACAAAAGCAGACTGATTCCTTCAGGGGACTCATGAGTAGGATCCTCTGGGAGGCTAATATGAGAGGGGAAAGAGTCCTGGAGAGCTGGCTGTATTTCTAAAAAGTGACATTAATGGTACAAGAACAATAAAGTATCCAAAGTATCCAATGCATCCAATGAGCAGAGAGAAAAGTAAATATGTCATGTGACCAGCTTGGCTTAACTAAATTGCTATTGAGCTGAAACACAAAAAGGAAGCTTAGAAGAAGTGGAAACTTAGACAGATGACTAGGGAGGAGTATAAAAATATTACTTGAGCACGTACGGGTGTAATAAGGAAAGCCAAACCACAATTGGAGTCGCAGCTAGCAAAGCATGTGAAGGATAACAAGAAGGATTTCTACAGGTATGTTAACAAAAAAAACATTGTCAGGGAAAACATGGGACCCTTACTGAATGGGGGAAGCAACCTAGTGATACATGATGTGGAAAAGAGCTGAAATGCTCAAGGTTTTTTTTGGTCTTTGTCTTCACAAAGTCAGCTCCCAGACTGCTGTACTGGGCAGCATAGAATGGGAAGGAGATCAACAGCCCTCAGTGGTGAAAGAACAGGTTACAGGTAACTTAGCTGGACGTGCACCAGCCCATAGGGACAAACCTAATGCATCCAAGGATGCTGAGAGAGTTGGCTGATGTAATTGCAGAACCATTAGCCATTATCTTTGAAAACTCGCGGCAATTGTGGGA
The DNA here is from genome assembly GCA_019425775.1 of Rafetus swinhoei. Taxonomy (NCBI): domain Eukaryota; kingdom Metazoa; phylum Chordata; order Testudines; family Trionychidae; genus Rafetus; species Rafetus swinhoei. The sequence goes on from CM033447.1 coordinate 37,670,620, forward strand.
GGCCCTAGACAATTGGAAAGAGACAAATGTAGTGTCAATCTTTAAAAAAAGAGGAAGGAGAAGAATCTGTGGAGTTCACCTTAGTCCCCAGAAAAATCATGGAGCGAGTTCTCAAGGAAGCCATTTGGAAACACTTGGAGGAGAAGAAGGTGATCTGCAACATTCAACATGGATTCACCAAGGGCAAGTCATGTCTGACTAACCTAATTGCTTTTTATGAGGGGATAACTTGCTTTGTGGATATGCAGAAAGCAATGGATGTGATATACCTTGGTATTAGTATTCTTGTCAGCAAGTTAAAGAAGTGTGTCTCGGATGAATGAACTATAATGTGTATAAAAAGCTGGCTGGATTGTCAGGTTCAATGGGTAGTAATCAATGGCTTACTGTCCAGTTGTCAGCCAGTATAAAGCTGAGTTCCCCAGAGGTCAGTTCTGGGGCCGGTTTTGTTTGACATCTTCATTAACCATTTGGATGACAGGATGGACTGCACCCTCAGCAAGTTTGCGGATGCCACTGAGCTGGAGGGAGAAGTAGATATGCTGGAGAATAAGGACAGGGTCCAGAATAATGTAGGGTGAATTCCAGGCTGGCTTCTACATAGGACACAGACTTCTCATTCTGACTACTGAGCCTTACCTTAGAATCATAGAATACTAGGACCGGAAGGGCCCTCAAGAGGTCATAGAGTCTAGTCCATTGCCCTCATGGCAGGACCCAGTACTGTCTAGACCATCCCTGATAGACATTTCTCTAACCTTCTCTTAAATATCTCCAGAGATGGAGATTCCACAACCTCCCTGGGCAATTTATTCCAGTGTTTGACTACCCTGACAGTCAGGAATTTTTTCCTAATGTCCAACCTAAACCTCCCTTGCTGCAGTTTAAGCCCATTGCTTCTTGTTCTATCCTCAGAGGCCAGGAAGAACAAGTTTTCTCCCTCCTCCTTGCGACACCCTTTTAGATATCTGAAAACCGCTACTATGTCCCCCCTCAATCTTCTCTAAACAAGCCCAATTCTTTCAGTCTTCCTTCATAGATCATGTTCTCTAGACCTTTAATCAGTCTTGTTCTCTTCTCTGGACTTTCTCCACATCTTTCTTGAAATGTGGTGCCCAGAACTGGCCACATTACTCCAATTGAGGCCTAATCAGCACAGAGTAGAGCGGAAGAATGACTTCTCGTGTCTTGCTCACAACACACCTGTTAATGCACCCTAGAATCATGTTTGCTTTTTTTGCAACAGCATCACACTGTTGACTCATATTTAGTTTGTGGTCCACTATAACCCCTAGATCCCTTTCTGCCATACTCCTTCCAAGACAGTCTCTTCCCATTCTGTATGTGTGAAACTGATTGTTCTTTCCTAAGTGGAGCACTTCGCATTTGTCCTTGTTAAACTTCATCCTGTTTACCTCAGACCATTTCTCCAATTTGTCCAGATCATTTTGAATTATGACCCTATCCTCCAAAGCAGTCGCAACCCTTCCCAGCTTGGTATCATCTGCAAACTTAATAAGCATACTCTCTATGCCAATATCTAAATCGTTGATGAAGATATTGAACAGAACCGGTCCCAAAACAGACCCCAGCTGCGGAACCCCACTTGTTATACCTTTCCAGCAGGATTGTGAACCATTAATAACTACTCTCCGAGTACGGTTATCCAGCCAGTTATGCACCCACCTTATAGTAGCCCCATCTAAGTTGTATTTGCCTAGTTTATTGATAAGAATATCATGCGAGACCGTAACAAATGCCTTACTAAAGTCTAGGTATACCACGTCCACCGCTTCTCCCTTATCCACAAGGCTCGTTAGCCTATCAAAGAAAGCTATCAGATTGGTTTGACATGATTTGTTCTTTACAAATCCATGCTGGCTGTTCCCCATCACCTTGCCACCTTCCAAGTGTTTACAGATGATTTCCTTAATTACTTGCCCCATTATCTTTCCTGGCACAAGTTAAACCGAGTGGTCTGTAGTTTCCTGGGTTGTTATTTCCCTTTTTATAGATGGGCACTATATTTGCCCATTTCCAGTCTTCTGGAGTCCCTACTGTCTTCCATGGTTTTCCAAACATGATAGCTAGAGGCTCAGATACCTCCTCTATCAGCTCCTTGAGTATTCTAGGATGCATTTCATCAGGCCCTGGTGACTTGCAGACATATAACTTTTCTAAGTGATTTTTAACTTGTTCTTTTTATTTTACCTTCTAAAACTACCCCCTTCCCACTAGCATTCACTAGGTTAGGCATTCCTTCAGACGACTTATCGGTGAAGACCGAAACAAAGAAGTCATTAAGCATCTCTGCCATTTCCAAGTTTCCTGTTACTGTTTCTCCCTCCTCACTGAGCAATGGGCCTATCCTGTCCTTGGTCTTCCTCTTGCTTCTAATATATTTATAGAATGTCTTCTTGTTTCCCTTTATGCTTGTAGCTAGTTTGAGCTCGTTTTGTGCCTTTGCTTTTCTAATCTTGCCCCTGCATTCCTGTATTGTTTGCCTATATTCATCCTTTGTAATTTGTCCTAGTTTCCATTTTTTTATATGACTCCTTTTTTATTTTTAGATTATGCAACATCTCCTGGTTAAGCCAAGGTGGTCTTTTGCTGCATTTTCTATCTTTCCTACACAGCAGAATAGCTTACTTTTGGGACCTTAATAATGTCTCTTTGAAAAACGGCCGACTCTCTTCAGTTGTTTTTCCCCTCAGTCTCGCTTCCCATGGAACCCTGCCTTCTTGACCTGTGCCTGGTTTCCATTCCCCTGCCTTGCTTCTGGTTCTTGCCTTTCTGTCTTATTCCTGATCTCTGGTGTATGACTTGGCTGGTCAGACCCACTGGTCAGAGTTGGAAGTCAAGGTAATAAGCCAAGTCCTGGTTGTGACACTATTTTTTTTTCTGAATAGACAGTGGGTTCATTAGTCCCAAAGGTCTAGAAATATGGTTTCTCGTGTCACTTATTTTCATATTATGCTTTAGAAAACACATTGAAGTACATATTATGGTATAAAACAACTTAGTCTTACAAATTGCAGTTCTTTATTGTAATAAAAATGTATTTGCCAGTATGTTCCTCCTTGCAGATGATGTGAACAGTTACAATGTTACTTTAGAATAAAGTATTCTGCACTATTATTCCCAAGTAATTCGTATCAGATAGTTTAACATACATGTTGGCACTGAACAGTTGTATAACACTTTTTATATTAGAGTTTTCATTACATTAAAAGCAGTAATTTGCATGTATACAGTTAGCACCACCATAAGGCCACAGAGTTTTTGTATGTAGGTCCAAAAGTATGCAGGAGAGAAGTACAGGAACTTTTAAAGCATTAAGTCTACTGTAGCACAGCTTTAAAAAAAAAACAAACCAAAAAGACTTGCTATCACCACCAGACAAGCCAGAAAGACCCAGCAGAGGTTCTGCATAGGCTACATTAGACTCATAGAAGAGGAAAAAAAAAACCCCACAGCACACAACACCACCACCACAACCATTCTCCTCCTCCTCCTCATCGTATACCAGTCCAGACCCGCAAATCAATTATAATGCTTTAGGCTACGTTTAGCACCTTATAGGCTGCAGATGCAGCCTTCGGCCAAATACCATCTCAACTACAGCATCCCCTCCCCCCCGGCCATAGCATTCTGCATTTAACCCCAAGCCATTTCCCTGCAGATCTTTAACAAGGGTGCCTCTGCTCCTTGCATATGACAAAAAAGCACTGTCTGAAAAGCCTTTGAAGGAATTTGAAATTTCTGTTTCCACTACTATATAAAAAAGATTATTCACAAAGCTCTAATTAGAACAAGTGAACCAGATGCATTTCATCCCTGGAAGCCCCTTTCCTCCCTCTTGAGCACAAAATACTTTTTTGAATATCTGGTGCTACATGTTGCAGCTAGTCACTGAAATAGACATCTTAGTTCATAACCCCTTTAGCTGGGGAATGCATATAACTGTGGTCTTGTTCTACTCAACTAAATGCTTCACTCTAAAACCTCAACTACAAGAGTTAACTATAACTCTCTTCCAGATGGCTGACGGACATGAACGACCACTGCCCATAGCCTTTCCCACAAGAGCTCCCTACTTGGATAGCTGTGGTGGGCAACCTGGGGTCCATGGGCCACATACGGCCCATCAGGGTTGTACGCGTAGTCCATTAGGCATTTGTTTACCATTGCCCATGTGCAGGGTTGCCAATAGGGATGTAAACGAGTAGTCGAGCATGATTAACTGATAAGTCTAGGCTTATCGATTAATTTTCTCAACTACTCACATTTCCTGCTCCCTCCCTCACCTCACTGCCTCTGTATCAGCATGCACTTCAATACTAACAGAGTGATATGCATTCCCTCTGCCTCCAATCAAATGCTGCTAAGTTCAATGGGCACACGCCGCAAATTCTAGGTATGCAAGTGCAGTTAGCAAAACTACTTCATCCCAGGAAGCAGTCTTGGCTATAACCATCTTGTGGCCCAACAAGATGAAGGAGGGCCACTCATGCAGCCCACTCATTAGCCTCGGTTGCCCATCACTGTTGAGCAGGCTAGCATCCATGGTTACTGGCGGTCAAGGTCATCCAACTTTTGGGATGAGCAATTTCTTGAAGGAGATTCCAATTTGTGGTGATGGTACTCTCAGGAACACAGTTCTTTGACTTAATTTTCCAATAGATCATGTGCTGAAGAGGCCTAATGTGCATAGAAAAGTCAACCTCCAGGTTTGTGACTAGAGATCCCAGAGTCTGCAGTAATACCGCATGGGATCCCAAAAGTTGGGCAAGCTGTAGAGCCAGGTTCAGGGTGTGTACTCAGATCAGCCAAATTCTGGATTGACATTACATTGGGGGTTTTTCTTTATTAGTGATGTTACTTCACAAGATGGCACACTCACAATAATAGGTACCTTATATACTTGGCCAGCCAAGATGAACCTTTGAAGTTTTATGAAACTGCATTTCCTGAGAAGCATAAGCTGAATAAAGGTTTGGGATTTGAGAGTAAATCAAGTTGCAAGGCCTGATATTTTTATCCCAGGTCAGTGAAGCAACAGAAATAAGTGGTAGAAGAGTACAGATCTGAAAAGAGTCTTCCTGAAGGTCCCTGATACAGAGGCATTTTCCTATATTGACCATATGAACCACTGATTTGTCTGTATTCTAACTGCTAGCAACAAAGCTATAAATCTTACATGATACACCCTTTATACAAATCAGTGAGATTAAACCGCAACAACTCCAGTACTCTGACTTCACATGCTGGAAGGAACTATACTCAAGTTTCTAAACAGGTCTAGAATAGTGGTTTTCAACCTTTCATTTAGCAGCCCTTAAAAACATTTCTAACAGAGGTGTGGGCCCCTTGGAAATCTTAAACATTGTCTGCAGATCCCCAGGGGTCCACTGACCACAGGTTGAAAGCCACTGATCTAGAAAGATTAAAATAAGTCATCTCTCTCCAGTAGCAGGAGAATCAGAGTAAACACAACTAGGAAAACACATACATACCTAACTACCCTACTACCTTAATATTCAATCTCGCAGGGGAGTAAACAGTCGGGCTACCTAGGCAAGTTGTGTGGGAGGAGCCAGCTTTACACTCTAGGAAGGGATGGGGGCTCAGGCGGAAGGATGTGTCCAGGGCAGCCAGCACCGCTCAGTGCATGCCATGCCTCCCCACCCCCCAGCTCTTAGAGCCACCCAGAGCATGTCTCCCAGCGCTCCAGCCACAATTTAAAAGTCCAGGGGCTCCAGGCACTGCTATGGCTACACGAGCAGCAGTGGCTGGGAGCCCCGGCCCTTTAGAATCTCCAGGCCCTGGGGCAGTTGCCTCTTTGCCCTCACCCCCAAATCAGTGGGTCTGATTACTGGTAAGAAGCAAGTTAAATTCTACATTTTCAGTTTAAACAAGGACATTTGTTTTTTTTAAAGTTAATGGTTTTAACCTGACATCTCTTAAAATTATGGTGTTCTTAATGAGCTGGAACAGAACATCAACACTATTTAAATCAAAATGATTAATTTCTTTAAGACTTGGCTGCTGGCTAATCATTTAAGTCAAATGATCCAGTAACCTTTTTTTTTTTTTTTTTTTTAAATAGAACAAAGGCTTTTATTAATCTGACAAACAGGCATGGTTTTAAGACTAAGATCCTTGGGGCAAGGGCAGTCATTTTGCTCTGTATTTGTACAGTATCTAGCAAAACAGGGCTTAGTCCATAATTACAGCTCTTAGGGGCTGCAATAATAACAATAATGTGAAGAAGTACTTTTATCCTTTTCAGTGAAATCATTGTGACACAAAGAATCATGTGCTAAACACCACAACTTCCTGAAAAGTTTCCCATGGGCCACAACTTGCAAAGCTTTCCCTCAACTAAGAAAATAAAGCAAATTTTAAAAGTCTGAGTTACACACACACACACAGTTTAATGGCTTTAAGAGAACAAATCAAAAACACGGAGAAAAGCGTATGAATATTTTTCGATAAAACCTCATTCATATGGCTAACCAGGATGCAGCATGAAGAATTAATATTGTTTTAATATGCAAGTGAGAATCAATCCTTATAGGATCCTAACCAAGCCTAAATATTGTTTTAATTCTTGAACCATTATCCAAATTCCATGTATTAATCTCCTTCATATCTACCCCATTAGGGGCTGTATACAAGTAGACCAAAATGCAGAAGTCTGAAGCTAAAAGCAAGTTTAGGGGGAGGAAAAAAGTTTTTACCTTTTGCTCTCTGCAATGGCTCTGTCAAAGTGTTTGAAGATATCTTGAAATAAAATGCAGCTGGAACGGCTGTTGATATCATATCCATATCCTCTCTTCCAGTACTGCTTTAGGTCATTCAGGTATTCTAGTACCTAGAGTGATATTTTAAAAAGGTGTAACAAAAAATGCAATATTTATTTCCTTTAGAGGAAAAACACAAATACAAACAGTATGACACTGACAGCTCTCTTAGGAAAATGGGCAAGTTTGATTTAGTCTGCTTTAAAAAATGTACATGCCTACTTGTGTCTTGAGTTAAAAACACAAACAAAAATGGCCACTGATCTTCCAGCATGAGTTTACAACTCCTCCAAATGTCATATTTGTATCAGCCTTTTTATCGTGGCTTATTGTGACCTTCTATGGCTTTTATCACCTTGTTTTTATGTTATATGCATCATTAAATGATTAACTTTAAGATCTTAGTGCCAAGATCTGTCTTGCAGAAGTGAGTCTCACCAGACAACCTGAGTGCAGAGCCTGCCCAGCTTCCATACATATGGGGCAGCTGCACTGGACACTGAAATCCAAGGCATCTTCAAAAGACCCTCACTTGTTTTCCCCACAAACACCAACTTCCTGAGGCAGATGTCTGAAGACACTAACATTCACCAAAGCCAGAGCATCATGTCATTATGAAGCAATACTTCAGTTATTCTCATGTAGACACTATAATATTCCACCAAACCTACCTGAACCACCAGTTGATTTGATTGCCATGGGCTTTACTGTACCTCCTCTCAGGTTGCTAACAAGGCTATATGGCTTGCCTGCTCTACCCCTTCATGCCTGTGGGCCCTTTCTCAGACTCTCTTCACCCCTCTTGCTATTTATATGCCAGGTTCTACCATTCATAGATCCCTACTACACACTCATAGATCAGTACCACTCATGAGGGTACATCTACACTACAGAGGAAGATCAAAGCTGTTGCTGTCCATCTTCCAGGGTTTGAATTAGTGGGTCTAGTTAAGAGAGCTAATTCCAAGTGAGAGGGGCACTCCGGTCAATGCCAGTAACCCTACTTTCATGAGGAGTAAGGGAAGTCCAAGGAAGTGTGTTCTCCCTTTTGATTTCCTGCAGTGTAGAGTGCCAAAAGCCAAGTTAATCTACTTTGACTTCAGCTACACAATTAACATGGCTGAAATTATGTATCTTAATTTGACTTTGTCCTGTAGTGTAGATGAATCCCCAGAGACAGCCCTTTAAAATAAGATACCAATTTGGGAGCAAAAAAATTTGAAAAAAAGATCACTGGCCAAAACCATCACCAACCCAGTGAGGAGGACTTTAAAATAAGGTTAAAGTCAGATAGTGACAAATGCCCAGAAATAAATATAAAAACTGACCTTAAAAAGAGGACAAGATATTCATGGGGAGGGCATGGAAAATTATTATAGGGTCACAGGAATCTGTTCAACATCTTAGACATCTACATAAAAATGCAATGACTATGGGGGGAAAGAACCAGGAAGAACTAGAAGTATCCGTACATAAGCTGAATGATGACAACCGGTATCACAAAGACTTGGAATGATAAGCCTTGTAACTAGTATACAGGGGTACGGTTTGTTCAGGAAGGAGGGGCAAGGTAAAAAGAAGCATAGTGTTGCATTACACATCAAGATATATTAGTGCTATAAAATCCCTCAATGAGTGAGACTTGCCAGTTCTGGTTAACTGGCAGGGGCTGGAGCAGCTTCCCGTCCGCCCCAGGCAGGGGACTGCTCCAGCTTCATGGAGCCCACTGGAGCAACCACTGTGTGTTGCGGCCTAGCTGCCCTCCCCTTTCCCCGCAAGTTATACACTGGCTCCCCGGAAGCGGGCCGCAGAGGCCACAGCAAAGCCTCCTCCCTGGGAGCAAGGCTGGTAGGAGCCCCTGCCAGTCCTGCTCCCAGGGAGGCTTCGCTGCAGGCTCTGCAGTATAAAGCTTATAAATAAGCTTTGCACTGCAGTGCCCACAGCACAGTAACTGCTATGATTTTCAGCAGTTACATTTTTAACCACATTTTTACATCTCTGGAATATATACACTGAGGCTACGTCTACACTACAAGGTTTTTGCTCAAAACCCCGTGAAGCGTCCACACATCAAATGCGCCTTTGCACAAGTAAATCAACAGTAAAAACAGCAGAAGGGAGGGGTTTTTCCATCGTAGGTAAACCTCCATTTCTGAGGCATAACTCCTTTTTGCGCTACAGCTATTGCGCAAAAAGGCAAGTGTGGATGCTCCAGAGGGGTTTCTTGCGCAAGAAACCCCTATCAGAAAAAGCACAGGTGCTCGGATGGCCATTCTGTGAATGGCCATCAGAGCTTCCTTGTGCAAAAGCGTCCATGCAGTGTGGACACTCTCTTGAGCAAAAGCTTTGAGGTGTGGATGTGCTCTTGCGCAAGAAGTTTTTGCGCAAAAGGCTTCTTGCACAAAAACCATGTAGTGTAGACATAGCCTTATTCAGAAACAGGTAAGAGGAAGATCCGTTGCAAGGTTCTCTGGGTAAAGATAAAAGGGGTGAAAATAAAATCATCATCATGATGGGGTCTAATACAGACTACCAAATCAGGAAGAGAGGGTAGATGAGGTATTTCTAGAATAAATATCCCAAACACAAGAGTTGGTAGTAGTGGGGGATTCTAGCTAGCCAGAAATCCACTGTTCCAGAAAGTGGAGGAAGTAACCAGGGAAAGCAGCCATGTTAGGTTTAATTCTGACAAACAAAAAGGAACTGGTAGCAAACCCTGAAGGTGGAAAGTAATTTGGGTTCAAGTGATCATGAAATTATGCATTTCATGAATCTAAGGAGAGGAAGTAGTAAGAGCAACAGAATAAGGAAAACTGATTTTTTTAAAAATCAGACTCACTCAGAACTGCTAGGTAAGGTGCCAAGAGAAAAAGTTGAAGTGAGCTGAAAGGTGTCTCAAGACCATATTAAAGGGACAACTGAAAACGATCCCAATATGGAAAGAAAACAAGAATATTAAGAGGCCAATATGGCTGAATCAGGAGCTCTGTAATGACTAGAAATTCAGAAAAGAATCCTATAAAAAGCAGCAATATGGATAAACTGTTGAGGAGTACAAATAATAGCACAAGTATGTAGAAACAAAATCAGAAAAGCTAAGGCACAAAATGAGTTACACCCAGGACCAAAAAGGCAAGAAGAAGAAATTCTGTAAATGGATTAGAAGCAAGAGAAATATGAAGGAAAGCATATGTCCTCTACTTAAAGAAGGAGAACTAATAACTGATGACAAGAAAAAATAAGGGGTGTAATGTCTATTTTGTTTCAGTCTTCACTAAAAAGGTTAGTGGTGATCAGCTATTCAATGTAAGTAATATGAACAAGGGAGAAAGGAATGCAAACGTAAACAGGGAAAGAACAGGGCACAGAATAAGTTAGATGCATTCGAGTCAGCGGGGCCTGATGCAATTCATCCTAGCGTACTTAAGAATCTAGATGAAACAATCATCTCTGAGAACAGGTGAGGTCCTACAAACCTGGAGAAGAACAAACATAGTATGTATGTTTGGAAAGGGGAACAAAACGGGAATTGCAATCAGCCTAACTTCAATACAAACAAAGATACTAACACAAAATTCAGCAACCAATCTGTAAGCACCTAAAGGGCAACAGGGTTATAAGAAATAGCCAGGATCATCTGACATGTTAATTGAACCTAATTTCATTATTTGACAAGGTTACTGGCCTAATAGATAGGAAGCTTTAAATGAAGCTTGAAGATGAAATTATTTTAATGAAGGCACAAAATCGGTTGAAAGACTGTACTGAAAGCATAGCTATCAGTGGTTTCCTGTCAAACTAGGTGGGTGCATCTAGCGGAGTCCAACCTGAGTCAGTTCTGGGTCCAGAATTATACAATATTTGTATCCATTATTTAAATAATGGAGTGCAGAATGAAAGTCTGCAGATAGCAGCAAGCTTTGAGGATTGCAAGTGCTTGGGAGGGCAAGTTTACAAATCAAAATTACCTTGACAAATTGGAGAATTTGTCCAAATTCAACAAAACAAAATTCAATAAAGACAAATGCAAACACTTCTCTTAGGAAGGAACAATCAAACGTACAATTACAAAATGAGGAATAAGTGGTTCAAATGGTAGTACTGCTGGAAAGGATCTGTAGATTGCGGTGGATTACAAATTAATTATATGTCAACACTGTGATCCAGTTGCAAGCAAGGCTAACATTCTGGGATGCATTAACAGCAGTATCATTTGTATGATGTGGGAGGTAACTGTCCCACTCTACTCAGGAGTGGTGAGGTCTCAGTTGGAGTACTATGTCCAATGCTGGCCACCCCACTTTAGTGAAGATGAAAACTGGAGAGTCCACAGGAAAGAAAAAGTAGTGATACAAGGTTTAAAAATCCTGATCTGTGAGGAAAGGTTAAAACAACAACAGTTGTCAGTCTTATGGGAAAAAGACAGAGGGAGAACCTGTTAACACACTTCCAATATGTTAAGGGTTGTAATAGTGAGGGCAGCGATCAAGCAATTGCTTTCCACCTCCACTGAGGGCAGACTAACAGTAACAGGCTTCATCTGCAGCTAAAGTGGAAAAATTGCTACCTATAAGATCCAGAAAAGGCTTCTAAGGGAGGATGTGAAATTCCCAACATTGGAGGTTTTTAAGAAAAGACTGGATAAACACCTATGAGGGCGTTTACTTGATCCGGCACACTGCAGGGGACTGAATTTGAAGACTTCTTGAAGAGCATCATCTTATACTCAAACCCATGCTCTCTTCCTCTTAAGCCTCCCTTCCTTTGTTTGCTATTGCCACCTTATCAAAAGTTAGATTTTCAGAAGAGGACCACTGTTATACATTTAAACACAAAGTCACAATAAATACACATTATTCCTAAATAAATGTTGCTGCATGTGGAACAAGCTACAAGCAACTGAAGTCCTGTAATGGGTTCATCACAAGAGTGTGTGTACTAGTATGGTCATAATAAAATAAATAAAAGGACAAGTTGTGCCAACTGTGCAATGGAAAACAACACACTTGCACATGCCCATTTTTCCATGGAAAAGTCTGGGCCAAAAGTGGTAAAATCCTTAGTTTGGCATACTACTTCTGATTAAATCCATTTAACACAGGCCATAGGACTTCTTCAAGGATGAAGCATGGCAGATATTTCAATGATATCCCCACCATCTCTGACCAATTTATAGAAATGGCTGAGCCTATGAAAGACTATAGCCTTTTGTCCCAAATTTGGGCAGTCATAACAAAAGTTGCTCAGATACACAGCATAGTCTAAGAGGACAGCTGATCTTCCCATGAAATCTAAGCAAAAAGCAGATCATACATGACACTTACATGCATGATCTAACGCCAAAGGAATACATGGTTGTTATCATGGTTGTCTAAAAAAATTCCCCTATAACAATTGGGTGTGGTGGATGGCGCAGAGTCCATCATTTCAAACTATGGAGCCCTATGCAACTGAGGGCCCATCCCAACTTCTGCAGATGTTCAAGTGCTTCCCTCCCCCTTCCTCCAAGGGCCCAGGGCTGCCCCCATCCCCTGCACAACTCCAGCCAGGGTTTTCCCACTCCACCCTTCCACATGGAGCCTTCCAGGGGCCTTGGCTTTCCTCCTACATGGGCTACTGCCAAGGGACCTGGGGCTTGACTTCCAACACCCTTCACTGTGTGGATACTGCTGGGGGGCTTCCCTCTGTCAATCCCTTCCACTCCCCACACACAGCTCCTGCCGGGGCCGTGGGGCTTCCCTTCCTCCACTTCTTGGACAGCACCTCCCCCCCCCCCCCCATGGGTGACCCTAGTGAGTCCCCCCATACACCTCCCATCCCCTGTCCTGAGCTCTCTGCCCTAACTCCCATCCCCTTCCCTGAATCCTCCAACACCATCCAGCCTCCTTCCCACCACACCCAAAACCCCGCCCTGATTCCTGCACCCCCCCACCTTTGAGCCCCCCGCCCTGAGCCCCTAATTTCTGCCCAGACTCCTGCACCTCCACTCCCTGCTATGAGCTGCCCACACACCCAAGCTCCTGTCCTGATGCCTGCATCCCCCACCCCTTGTCCTGAGCCCACTATTTTCCTTTTAATAAAAAAACAAACAAACAAACAAACAAACAAAAAACCACCCACCAACCATTACTATAGTTCAGGACCCAAGCAATGTACATTTGCTAGTTCTTGCTATAACTGCTCAAACATCTTAGGGATATTAAAGTGAGTAACATGTGAAAAGGATAAAAAAAGTCTCTCATGGTTTTTTTTTCTTCTAAGGCATAGGTCTAAATTACCCTACAGTACTAAATTATAAGGAAGCAATGGTTGTAATGTGAGTTTCACTAGACCAGAATTCTTCTGGAAGCCTAAGTTACAAACAGGCTTTGCTGCATACATTCATGTAGCATGAAGAACTTAAATAGAGGAAATGGAAATACATGCATTCCTATTATATATGGAGTCCCACAAAGAAACATTGGGAGGTACAGTGATCACCCTGTACTCCACTCTTCTGATTCTAATCTAATATTTTTCTGTGGTGTGAATCATATACTTTAACATGTTCCATCAAAAGAGCTATGTATGTATTACAAACACTAGTTACTCTTAATCTTGTGAGCAAAGCAAGTACATTAATTCTAATTTATCAGTGAGGAAACTCAGGTGGAGGAAGACAAGTTGAAAGTTACAGGAAGTATGGAGTTGGGTCAAAAGTGCAACACCAATATCCTGACTTCAGATGCTATGCCTCAGCCACAAGCTTACAAATATTTACTCTGTTGGCTTGTTCTTTGTTTTTACTTTTTATTCCTTCCTTCTAAACACTAATTCCACAGGCTCTAGAGGGAGATAGAGAGAGAGAGAGAGAGACTGGGACAAGCTGAAGGGGACAGGCACAGAAGGGTCTAGCCACTAGAGAACCCTTCCCTGAGAACCTGGAACAGAATTCATGATTCCTGAGTCTCACCATTCTTCTACCAGCAAACAGCTGGGAAATCCATTAGTAAAACATGTCTCATCTCCCTCCAGCAGATGGCCTATGTAGTCAAGTACAACCTACTACTGCTATCAATGACTTCATTAGCTCAAGGAGCAGATGTCTGTGCTGTGACTCTAGAGCAGTGGTCTCCAACCTTTTTAAACACAAGATCACTTTTTCAATTTAACTGCAATATAAGATCTACCTCAAACCCAAACACCCTTGCCCCACTTCCTTCCTGCCCCTTCTTTGAGGCCCTGACTAGGCTCCACCCCTTCTCCGAGGCTTCACCCTGCTCACTCCATTCCCCTTCCTCCCCCATCCTCACTCACTTTCACCAGGTGGGGGTAAGAGTTGGGGTTCAGGCTCTGGTCTTGATCCAAGGAGTTTGGAGTGTGGAAGGGGCTCCAGGCTTATCCCAGGTGGGGGAATCGGGGTCAGGAGGTGTTTCAGGGTGCAAGCTCTGGGAAGGAGGACTCACATTGGGGACAGGAGATTGGGTGTAGGAGGTGGTTCAGGGCAAGGACAGTCAAAAACCAAAAACAACACACTTTGCAAGCAATAAAAAAAAAAAAAGTAACAACCCCCCACATATGTGTTGAGTCGGTAGATGAGAGTGAAGGACAGTGTGTGTGTGAGATGACACACACACACACACAGTGTGAGTGACAGATTTGCATTGCCAAGCTCCCTCCATCCCCTTCTCTCTGTGTGAAGATAGGGTACAGAAGCGGGAGAAGGAGGGACACCCTGACATCAGCACCCCTCCTTCTTCCTCCCACACTCTGCACAGCAAGCAAGAGGCTCCCAGGAGGTGCAGCATGACAGTGGGTGGAGGGGCAACTGAAGTGCCAGCACTTGATAGATTCCTGGCCAAACCAGTCAGGATCACCTGTCAAAGGCTCTAAAATCTATCAGTAGATCCCGATCTACTGGTTGGTGGCCTCAATCTTTTAATGCAGATCACCAATCACATGAAAGTCCATATGGTTCAACATGATGGAATTTGTTGGGTTTTTTCCTAATTTGCTTTTTTAACATGAATGATATTAAACTAATGTTAAGGTTACAAAGTCAAGCACACAACAGTAGGCAACTGTCAAAATTGCAGCTGCCCAGACTTAATTCTGTTGGCTTGTGTTTAGCTACAGTTTATAGTTACATGGCTTTACCTGCTTGATAGCATATGTTCTTCCAAATGACTCGTCTAATTCAGCGCACTGGACTTTTTTTTTTTTTTTTTTTAATTAAGAAGGCTGCTATAAGTTGCTGTCACTAATTTTCTTGGGTTATTGTTTCACAATTTCAAGGGTAAATGATAAGTTAAATGTGTTTCACCTTTTCTTTCCCACTTCATAGAAAAAAAAATAAAATAAAGAAGCATTTGAGTGTTCGTGTCAGTCAGGTACAGTGATGCCTGATTTTTTTTGGGGGGGGGGGAAGGGGGAGGAGAGAGAGAGGAAAAACATTTCTCTTTTGCAAGTCTAAATGACTTGCCACTCAGAGAAAAACTGGTATTTGTTACATTATGTTCTAATTGATGCTCAGATTTGCTTTTTCTTAAGTGTAGTAAGTCATATGTAATGCCTTTAATATTGCACAATTACATCTGACAAACAATAAACTAAAACCTCTCTTTGCTAAGAATATCTGTATACCAAACTGTTTACATCAAAATGCAAAACTGAACAGAACAATTTACACACAGTTAATGCCACCATTCTACATATATGCAACACCTACCTGAGCATCATCTTCATTGAAGAGTGAGCACCAAGGAGAGTTCACATTTTTAATAGCTAACTCAAATGAACAGGTAAAAAAAGCAACCTGGATCAAATCTGTAATAAATCCAAATAAGAGACAGATGACAAATGTATTTGTTCTCTACAGCCCCCTCCCAGCATCACCTCCTGTTATTAGGAAAAATATGGCCAAGAACATCCAACACAGAGCCAAACACAATGTACATTAAGGCTCCAATTCTGCACTATGGGTCTACTCAAATGTTTACATGATCAGGGACTTATATTGTAAGCCTTTCACAGGGCAAGGAAATGCCAGTTTAACCATCATATATTTAGTGATTTACATCTACTGGTGTGTATTATTATGCAGTAGATGATGATGATTACAAGATATAAAAGTAAAGCTCTGTTTACTCTTGGAGTATTAGATGACAAGAACAGATTCACCACTCTTCTGATTTAAGATAGCAAGTCCAACTCAATTCCTTGAAAGTTTCAGGTAGAACAAAAAAAAATTCCAGCTTACATTCTCTATGAATGATCCCGAAGGCTTGCACAAAACTCCCTAATGAACAGGCACAATGAATGCCAGCTACTCTAATCATTCCTATTTTAGCAATTATTTGTCCACTTCCATTGTAGTTGAAGGTACAAGGGTTATGAATGTTTCACTTATTTCAGTAGCACCATCCACAACTCATGTATTTTATTATGACATTCTAAAATAGGACTTTCTAGAAAACTTAGTGTAGACAACGGAATTTAATATCAGACATTTTCCATGTGGAAAAAACAAAACCATTTGCCACATTAAGTCAGTCTTAGTTTGGACTACGTGCTGTGCCTGTTTAAGAGAAAATTTCTGAGAAATATAGACACTTAATCTGGATCAAGTTAACACGATCTGTGGGATAAACAGGAATGGTTTTTCTACAACAGGTTCTATGCCTGTTCACGAACAATGAACATTCATGATCACAATACCATATTCATGAAATTTAAATTAACATGGGTAAAGTGGAATAAAATTAGAATATATACATGTTTGAGTAAAACTAAAATTATCTTACCAATTTTTCTAAACTATTTTTTTCCTTAGAAGGGATTTAAAAAATTGTGCTCCTTTGCATCTTTGGTGCTTATCTCAGAAGGGCTCCTCAATTAAACTGTTAAAACTGGTTCTCTGTAACTCTGTATTACAACATTTGTCACTGTACACTACCCACTATGGCTTCAGTAAACAAAGTAATTTTTATAAGCTGTTCTTTTCCATTAGTGATATAACATGCTGTCCTCACTTGTCTTTCCAAAAGCCTAAAAGGGCATTTTAAACTATTTGTTCTTCAAAACTATATGAAGATCCTAGAAAACAACATTTACGCATGTTAAAGAATCAAAAAACAAAGTATACTACCTGCATTTAAATCACGCACTGGTATACACAAAGTAGCTGCAATTTTTTCCAGAATCCTTTTCATCTCAAGACCCTGTTTGAAGGCATCCACTTGATACATAGCTGTATCATTCTCTTCCACAGAGGTTACAAACTTCTCACAATGATCAAAGAACCTCATTAATTTGTCATCAATCTCAGTCTTCTCATGAGCAATGTCTGAAAGGAAAACAATTCTTAATGGAAAAATCCTGCAATTCACACAAAAACCCATCAGATACTTCTAAAGAACCCCCCAACAGATTTTACAAAAGTTGGTCTGGGGCCTGACTGGGGAGGCAACCTGTCAGATACTCCAATTTATAAGAAAAACAAGAGGTTAATTATAATCTTTGTAACATCTTAACTCTGACATTATATTTAGGGATGTAAGATCCCCTTTAATCAGTTAACCAGTTAACTGCTTAAACTGGGGTAGGCAGGGGATCTGCTCCAGCCCAGTGGATTGGATGGGGGCTGCTCTGTCCAGGGCTGCCACAGAGGGGATGCTTCAGTCAGACTGGAGCCTACGGCATGCTGCTCCAGCCATGCCCGCCATAGACAGAGGCTGGAGCAGCCCCCTGCCCATGGCAGGACCTGCCAAGTTGGAGCAACCCCCATCAGTTACCAGGTGATGCTTATTGGTTATGGTTAAGATTGATGTTATTTGGTTAACCATTTACATCCCTAATTATATTAGGCATAAACCAAGGGCAGAGTTTTGGGAGGGCAGGGGGGCAGCAGCCATGGGCACTGAGATATGCCTTGCTTTTCATCCTGTTCCCCAGACTATCAGGGAGTGAAGGGAAAGTACTTGTATTCCGTGCATGCCTCTCACTCCTGGCTGGTGAAGGGAGGCGGCAGAGGAATAAATCACAGAATGCAAGTACTTTCCCCTCACTCTGATAGTTCAGGGAACAGGATGAAAAGCAAGCCGCGTCTCAGTGAGCACGGCTGCTGCCCTCCTAAAACTCCCCCCTTGACAAACTCTCGCCCACCTTAGCTTCAATTGTATGCATTTCAAGAAGGGCTCTAACATTTCTTTCCTGGATACGCTCAGATACTGTATTGAGAACCATGTTAACCAAACTATTCTTAAGATCATATCTACCCTATAACGGAAACATTTTCTTCTCTATCTTCTACTACAACATCATTAACAGGAGTGTGGTAAGCAAGATGCAAAGTAATTCTTCTGCTCTACTCTGCACTGAGTAGGCTACAACAGAGTATTGTGTCCAGTTCTGAGCACCACATTTCAGGAAAGATATAGAGTAATTGGAGAAGATCCAAAGAAGACTACTAGGAATGAATGACCTCTGAGGGAAGTCTGAAAGAATTGGGTTTGTTTAGTTTGAAGAAAAGAAAAAAAAAAAAAAAAAAGAAAAGAAGACAGAGAGGACATAACAGCTTTCAAGTTAAAAAAAGACTGTTACAAGATTATTTTCCTTAACCTCATGATAGGACAAGACAGAATGGGATTAAATTGCAGTAAAGGAGGTTTAGGTTGGACATTAGGAAAAGCTTCCTGTCAAGGTGGCTAAGCACTGAAATAAATTAGTTGGGGAGGTTGTGCAATCTCTATCATCAGAGGTATTTCAGAGCAGGTTAGATAAACATCTGTCAGGGATGATCTAGATCAGGTGTGGCCAACCTGTGCCTGAGAAGGAGCCACAGTTTTCCAAAGTACATTGCCAAAGAGCTACAGTGATTTGTCAGCAGTCCCCATCAGGTGCCTCATCTCCCATCTCCAGCATCTTTTGCCCACCAGCAGCCCCACTGATCAGTGCCTCCTCTTACTTCCCCATGCCACCTACCCACTGCAATCAGCTGTTTCACAGAACTCAGGAGACTGTGGGGGAGGGAAGGAGCAAGGGTGCAATAAGCTTGGAGGAGGAAGTGGAGCCAGGAGTTGAGCACTGGAAATTTGGCACCTGTAGCTGCAGTTCTGGAGTCAGTGCCTGAGCAAGGAACCACATATTAACTTCTGAAGAGCAACATGTGGCTCTACAGCCACAGGTTGGCCACCCCGATCTAGATGTTGCTTGATCCTGCCATGATTGCAGGCGACTGGACTGGATAACCTCTCTGAGTCCCTCCCAGTTCTAATTAAGAATTGTAAAATGTGTTTATGTAATTGTGTAACTGCTGAAAATTTCATGGTTACAGGAAAGGAAAGATGCAGGTGGCTCTGCAGGAACCAATGTGTGCCAGGAACTGGCTTTTAAGAGTGGATGGCTTGCCCCAGGCCTTAAATTCTCAGGGTTACATGGGGAGGGGGGGGAGCTGCATGTAACTGGTGAGCCCCACTTTCACATCCCTAGTTCTAGTATTCTATGACTTATTTTAAAATCAACTGTACAGGTTTTAGAGCTAGGGAAGGCAACTGGGAGACAATGGCACTGAGCCTGTAGAAAGCAGTTTCAAGGACAAGTGGCTTCCTGGTGGGTTCTCTGCTTCAGCCCGTGGGGGGGGGGGGGGGAATTGCGTCGCGTCTACATTCCACTCTCCATTTGTGTCTGGGGGCACCAAGTGAGTTCCAGACAGGGTCTCCCCTTACCTCACCGCCAGGCCAGGCCGGGCTGTGCTTTATGCCTCCCCCGCCCACGTGTGCCGAGGGCACCCTCCCAGGCCAGTCTTCCCCGCTCCCCTTACCGCTGGCCGACGGCTGCAGATGCAGGGCCAGCTGTAGGCCCTTGCGGAAAGCGGCGCTGCTTTCCACACACCGGTGCTTGGAGCTGCTGGCGAAGGCGAAGCGGCGCTGCGAGGACAGCAGGCCGGGGAAGCGGGCGACCAGGCGCCGGGCCAGCTGCTCCATGTCGAGGCGGCCCTTGGGCGCCAGCCTCCCGTCCATCTCTGGCTGGTACCACATGTCCCAGCGGGCGAGCTGCTGCGCGGCGGGGCAGGCCCGCTCCTGGCTGCGGAGCAGGCGGTGCAGCTGGCCCAGCTTGCGGATCTGCTTCTCGGTGGGGAAGCGGGTGCCGTGGCGGATGAGGGCGCGGAGCTGCAGCGGGACGCAGGCGGCGGAGGGCAGCAGGTGCCCCGGCTCCGGGAAGCCCAGGGAGAGCGGGTCCCGCAGCAGGTGCTGGTTCACCTCCTCGTACCGGGACTTGGTCCCGAAGTAGCCGCTCAGCAGGGACGTGGTGGCGGCCGACGCCTCACGCGCGAGGGAGACGCGGAGGAGCAGCAGGAGCAGCGGCAGCGAGCGGCGCCCCCGGGAGGGGCCGCGGCGAAAGCAGCTCGCCATGAGGAAAGCGCCGGCGGCTCTGCACGGACTGCGGGCCGGGAAACGGATCCTTCTCCTACGGCTCCGGACTGGCCTCTGCAGCCGGGCGAGCCTTGTACCCGGCCGGGAACCGGGGTTACGCTCCGCCCCGGCCCCGCCTCCCGGCCGCTGCCCGAGTTCCGGGGTTTGGCCAGGCTGAGGCGCGAGCTGCCTCGCGGCTCCCCAGTCTCCTTGGCCGCTGCAAAAATGGCTCCTGCCCCTGCTGCTCCCTAGAGCGCCGAAGCCAGGCTGCCCCCCGGGTACGTGCCCTCTTGCGCAATGCCCTTACAACTATTACTTTTCAGGAAGAACGGCATTGCGCAAGAGGGTTTTTCTTGCGCAAGAAGGGGCAGTGTAGACGTTCCTTCTAGCGCAAGAGCCTGTTCTGAAAAAAATGGCGGCTTATTAGGTATGCAAATGAGGCTCGGGTATATTCCACGCTTAGCCTCGTTTGCATATTACTCGTGCAAGAAGCCGCGAGTGTAGACATAGCCAAAATGTCTGAGCTGTCTGGCTGCTGTGTGGGACTTCTTTGGACCAAAAGCTACGCCAGATCCATAGCAGTCACCGAAGGGGAGAATTGCCTTGTAGAACCCCTACTACACAACCCACACCTTCATGTGTAGGTGGTCAATCCTCCCCCTTGAGACCAACAGACTCAGACCTCCTGAACTTTGGTATGACAGACTGAGTGGACCCCTGGCATTTGGACAGGACATGGGTTGTACATAGGTTGTACATTCGATGCTTCCCCTTTAGCGTGTTCCAGGAGATAAGGGAAGTCTTAACCCCCTACTTCTCTCCCTCTTTTCTCAAGCAGGCCCTGTACGAAAATGCTTCCTCCCACCCATCACCTTAGACCTCTGGAACTCATTGTCAGGCCGCTACCTCACAAGCCTTCCTGGCTACACCCAACCCAGTACCAGAATCAGCCAAATGCCATCCAGCCAGTTCATATGCAAACTGCACATGGACAACACCTGTACACATTTTTTCTGCATACCAGCTACTTCCTTGCCCTCTGTCCGAGACAGAACAACAAAAATGGCTGCTCGTCGCAGATGAGCCAGAGCCTGTTACACCTCAAAGGGCTGGTATAGGGGGCTCTGTCTGAGAGGTGGAGCGCTTTCCATATAAGGGCATACAGAACAATTACCTTCCCCTGCTCACTCCACCCACTACAGCAAAGAGCAGCCAATGGGTTGACTCGTGGTCAGGCCTGCTTACTCCACCCACTGCGGCAAAGAGCAGCCAATGAGGTGATAAGTGACCGGGCGATAAAACAGGCAGCCGAACCCCCGAGTGGGGAATCGCATCGTGTGAACGCCTGGCCTGATCACCCAGACGCCTTGCTCCCCCCGCTCTTGAGTTTTACTGAGCGTATTCCGAGTTGGTCGACCCGAGTGGAGACAGTTTATGAGCATGTGGCTGGTACTTGTGTTCCTGTTGTCTCCAGAACTGGTATAACACCTCTCCGCCGTCATTATCCCTATCCTGATTGATTTTAGTTACCCTTGTTCCCTATCAAGTGACAGTTGGTTAAAGAGTCGCTAACTTTATGAATAGTTGTTATTAAGGTTTTTGACTGTTCTCTTTTATAAATTAGTGTACATAGTTAACTCTATGAATAATATCAGTGTTAATTCAACTGTTCCTAACCCCTGGGCAATTATTGAGAACTATTGTGATTTAGAGAAGCCTCAGGGAATTGTTTTGTATTGTTTGGCAATTTGTTTATTTTTTATTCTGATGATTGTCTGGCGTCCACGTATGTGACCAAGTTTTCAGTCACAGGGTGTCAGAGTCACCACTAAAATAAAATCAGTTTTCTTTTTTGCAACCCCCAAGTCGTGGTCTAATCCTTTCCGGCATCCCTTTCGAACCTCGTGCATTGCGGGCACCGACACCCTCATGTCCTGTGCTGAGGTCACAAGGTGGTACTTGCTGCATCTGCAAAGGGCGGGCATCTCCAATGGGTCAGTTTTTACTCTATTCTGGATACATGGTCATTGGAAATATTAGCTAGCAGCTCCTTCATTGAGCCATAAGTACAGGTGCGTACCCTGAGCAGTTCAAGGAATCCCAACAGCTATCTCTTTTGCAGCGGAGAGGGAGACCCTGGCATACAAAAGTGCAGTGATGCACTTTTCCCATCACTTATTTATCCTTTCACACCCTCTCTGTGGTTTTACAAAGTCATGAAACCTCCTCCTCAAACTCTTCCTGGCACTAGCCAAGATAGCCATCTCTTAAAGTAGGAAGAGGAAGCTGGATGTGTGGGGAAAAAGGCTCTGCAACTGTGGGTCCTAGTTCTAGTCTCTTGTCCAGTCACACCTGCAGGTAGAGTTTCTCTGGGTAGTGTCCACTGATACCTTTGAGGTGAAGTCTAGGATTCTCTGCTCAATGTCTCCTTCTGGATCCATAATTTTTAATCTTTGATCCACCCTCTTGTCTCTGTTTTCTCATTTATTGTCCTAAGAAGGCATTTGGGCTCAGTGGTTCCTCCCCCCATAGTTGAAGGGATGAACATTTAATTTTGGGTAGGCTTAGGCCCATCACTTCCCAGATACCATATTAGGTACCTTCTCTCTATTCCCATTACCCCCCCCCCTTTTCTCCTCACAGTCTTCTGCCCCACCCATTCTGTGTCTTGGCAACTCCCTATTCTGGTGCATGAACTCAGTCACCCACCTGTCCTTCTTCAACCTCTTCCTGTACTTCACATTCCCCCTGCATGCCCCTCAGTATCCCTACTACCCTCCATAAGCCAAAATGCTTCAGAGATAAAGAAATTTCCCAGAATGCACATGACAGACTATACCCTTATATTTGCCCTCCACACACTTTTGTACTAATCTTTCTTCAAAAATTGCCTTGTAAGATATCATTTGAAAACTTATAATTTGCCAGTCAATACTGTCCTTATTCACTGTTGATATATTTCATGTGAAATTATAAGAGTTCCCTGTATGGCATTATTAACACATTACCCTGCCCAAACAGAAGATGGCAAATAGGTCTGTCCTTGACAAACGAATGTGTGCTCTGCTTAATTTGTACTTAAGCAGTAAGCAGAGTAATTAAGCAGTGAGGGCAACAAAGAAAGCTCAAATAGGTGTTGAAAAAGCTATCAGAAAATATAATTTCCCATAACTCTGTCTCCTAGGATACATCTACACTGCAACATTATTTTGAAATAACTAGCGTTATTCTGAAGTAACTTAGTCCACCTGTACACAGCAAGCAGTTATTTCGAAATAGTGTCAAAATACTGTTAAACTGGAGGACTTCTTACTCCAACTCCTGTAACCCTATTTGTATGAGAAATAGGAGAAGTTGGAGGAAGAGTGCTTTGTTTCTAAGTAAGTGCTATGTAGATGCTCCCTATTTCGAAATAGCTTATTTCAAAATAACATATGCAATTGACGTAGTTCAATTTGCATAGCTTATTTCAAGTTAAGCCCTGCAATATAGACACACCCTTTGTGTCCAGCTGGGAATGTTTTCCAAAAGAGAAACTGAAACTATAAAAGGAGAAGAAAACCTCCCCTCCTCTCCTCCCCAGCAATTGCATTCACTGCACCAGAAGACAAAAAAGAAGAAAGTAGTTGCTGGACTATGGGGAGGAAGTCTTGGTCTACAGACTTTGGACGGTAAGACTACCGAAAGCATGTAGTGAGAAACTTTGCTTGTATATAATAAAATTTAAGTGAGATATTGGGGAATGTTATTGTTATTTTCCTTGTTATCATATTTGATTTTTATGACATCACTTCGGATACACCCATTTGTACTTAGTAAACTTGTTCTATTGTTATATATCATCTAGTGTGCTTATATCAAAAGCTTCTGAGTAACTCTGAGATAATACATTGGCATATTATTCCTTTTAGGAAATAACTTGAGATATTTTTACCTTCTAGGATAGTGCTAGGCAGTACAAGCCAGGGCTTAAATTCAGCTGAAGCTCTCCAGAGTAGAGCTCTGGGAAATATTTTCAAATTTGTGGGGCAGAAGCCTCAAACCCTGGTGCCTTCCCTCGCGTGAAGCCCCCAGCCCTGGAGCTCAGTGAAATACTATGAGAATTTAAGCCCTGGTACAGGCCAGTCATGTAACTGCTAAGATTTCATGCAGTTACACAACAATTCAGTTACATGATATCAAACATCCCTAATCCCTAGTACAGGCCTGTAGGTTCCTTCTGTTAGTACTAAATAAAATAAAAGCTAAGGCTAGCTCTATGGTACAAATGACTCACCAAATGACTCACCAAGCAATGAAAGACTCTGGTTAGAAGAGACTTACAGATTACAGGTGCCCCATGACACAGCCAAGCTAACATGGCACAAAGCCATATTACAGTAAGCAGTGCTGCTGTATAGACAACTCTGGGAAATAGCCCCTGGCAAGCCCTGTTTACAGAACTAATGCTGCTCATTGATTACAAGGCAGAAATAAAGCTGTTGGGGGGGGGGGAGACAAACTACAACAAAAAGCTGAACACTGATGAGCGAAGATGAATTGGGGAAATCCTCTCATTGATGAACAGAACTCCTGATCTGCTACCTGTTATGTCAACACAACAAAAACAAATCAGAGGCATGGTCAATTTAATAAAATCATTTCTACATTTCATTTCTACATTTTAGAGCGCGCAATCCATCCAGCCACTTAAGCACTTGATTAATTCTAATTACACAAGTACTCCCCATGATGACCTGGATTTGCACGTGCAGAGTAATCTTGCAGTTTATCTCTTATTCCCATTATGAACATCACCAGAAAAAAATCCTGTTGATTTCATCTCCCGTTTTCCATTGCAAGCCACAAAGGATCTCACCCTACTCTCCTATGTATAGAAGTGATTGAAGTGTCCACTCTAACACTAACCCTAAAAAGGGATAGAGAATATCTTATTGCTTCTATATAAATCCATGGTAAGCGCAGATCTTAAATACTGCATACAAATGTGCTCGCCTCATCTCAGAAAAGATATGTTGGCTTTGGAAAAGGGCAACAAAAATTATAAGGGGTTTGGAATGGGTCTCAGATGAAGAGAGATTAAAAAGATGGAACATTTAAGCACTACAATAATAATGATGCTAAGGCACCAGTTCAGGCACAGCGCTTGAAGGGAACACAATAGATAAGCACCTGCAACATTTACTTGTTGACCTGGCAATGAATAGCACAATTGTTTGGAAGGGTTTCCTCGGCAATATCTTGCAGCACATTAATTAAGAGCATGAGAAGGAGAAAAGGAACACCGTTCTTACTCTTCTTGTTCTTGCATCTTTGGAGCTGTCTATATACATTTGGCAGTAGCCTCCCCACTTATCACAGATGTATTTTGATTTGTTATATCTTGCACATTTAACACCCCCCCCCTTTTAATTTCATGATACAATCCCATATCTACCTCAGAAAGTCTAACCTTTCAATTATAAACCATTTCCTCCAGAGCTATAGATTTTAATCGCTCTTAAGTATTTATGTTTGCAAAGATCCTTAGTCCATGCTTTATCCCAACTTTCATGAGGCATTTTGAGTCTTTGCCCTACACCCACTTAATTCCCAGCATTCATCATATATTAGTTTAGTGTTTTCATGGTCAGTTTCCAGTGACTTTAGCCAAAAAAGTTAATTTTTGCTTATTCCTTTCGTTAATTGCCATTTCACACTCCTTATTCCACCACAGTACAGATTGTCTAACTTTAGGATCCTATGTATGACTAGACTTTCTGCCTTTATATTTCTCTTTGTTTTTGACACATCTGTCAAGGTAAAGGAAATTCTGAAGACAATAATTGTCTCCCTACCTGAAATCTTTTTTTAAAAAGTGCTAATTGAATATGTAAATAAGCAGTGTATAAGTGAGGAAGTTGAGGAATTCAGTAGTAATATCACAATCACTTCCCATTCCCTCCTGTTACACTTGCTTGTTATATTGATTTGTGCAATTCCCAGGTCTAGACAGGACAAAATAGCCATCAGTTGTATTAAACTCAGTAGGTGCTCCATCATAATTATCATTTCTCCTACTTCCCCGCAATCTGTTAAGGCTTTTCAAATCTCCACATATATATATGTAGGCTTGTGGCATCTGTTTCTTGGCCATTAGTTTTCTTCATGGGTTGTACATGCTATATATTCTTAATGATGTAGAATTATGTTGCACTGGAATCTCAGTAGTACTGTACTCAGTATTATTTTCACCTTAGTTTGAAATAATTTAGATTTTCTTTAATGAAGAAAAAGATACCACCACCCTTTCTGACCTCTCTATTCCACTATATACCATATCCCAGCAGTCTAGATTTTCTATTTGCCATATCCTTTGAATGCATAACATATCAGATTTAGTTTTCATATCAACAGTATTTTTTTAATTCCTGCCCATGCACTATGAACCTTTGTGCATTCTAATGAAAAATTATCATCACCACCCACTCTTAACCAACAACATTACCTTTGCTTAGGAAAGCGATGAGTCATTCTACTGCTTCTAATATGTAATGCTTTTCAACTGTTTTAACCAAAATTTTCATGTTCTGTTTTTTTTCTTGTGTGAGATTTATTACTTCAATCATTAATGCAGTGAACCTTTCTATATAAATAGTAAGTTCTGTTACCCCAGTATCATTCATAACATCTTTTCCATTATTTTGTTTCCCTTATGGGACTTACTTTCTCCCTCCCTTTTTTAATTTGATGTCTCCTAACAGCTTCCACATGTGTTATGAATGATCTTAGTTTTTTGTGTTTTCCTAGCTTGCTTTCCTACAGTACATTCCCCCCTCCACCCCCGGGCTCAACTGCTCCCATAATTGCTTCATTTCTGCTCCTTTCACAATTTTTGTATGAAATGCTCTCTTCCACACTTGCTGCCTCTCATTTTTCCTTTGGATATGTGATGAAAAATTATAAGTCTTTGGCATTTGTAGCATCTCAAAGTGGGAAGGATATATGGCTTAGTTCTGAAAAATCTATATTCTATCATTACTTTTTCTGGCAATGACCTTCCTTTAAAGGAGACTCGAAAATCTGTTGAGGGCTTGCTTTTACCCCCCCTCCTGTTGATTCACAGCTTAGCATAAGTCACTTTATCACCTATGCCTTGCTTTATTTCACTTTCACCCATTCATTAGGAACACCGTAAATTATCTCTCTTGTTTCTGTCAGAATTTTGGGCAGCTGACAACTTACTATCAGTTTTCCTTGAAGTTCTCAAACCTTAGTTTTAAGAAGTTTCCCCACTTATTTTGTTTTTAAATTTGGCTAATAAACCATCACCCTGCAGATTCCTAGCTCTTGCTATGTCATCAGTGCAATTTGTGAGCTACTGCACTACATTCAGAAGGTTAATATCCCCTAGCTTGATATCCTTTACCACTGACTTCAAATTATAAATAAATCTTTCCCTGCTGCTCATTGCAGATCTACCCTGCCTCTGCCTTATTTCTAACCTATAACCACTCTTTCCTACTACCCCTTTCAACGTTTTCTAAACTAGCCTCAGTATCAATAATTAATTACATTTTCCATCTGTACTTGTCCTCCTTTGTAATTGTGTGGTCCAACTGAAGCCTGGGCCTGCAAATCATCTTAACACACTTTCTCCACACAACATAGAGGGATATGCAGCAAAACCAGCTAACAGACATGAAAGAGTGAGATGGGAAGTATATTGACACTGAAAGAGTTAACTGGAGTTGGAATGCTCAATTAGAGAACCCGGTTGCAGCTGAAGGGTGGGCCAGACCCAATTAAAGATGAGTCAGGGAAGCAGTTGAGTGGTTAATGTAGGGATTACCTCTGGTAGGTGTTGCAAGAGAAGTAATAGTAGTATGGGCTTGTAGTAGTAAGGCTAAAGCATTGCAGGGGATGTTCAGGCCTTGAAATTCTCTGAGGTAGAGAATCCTGGCAAAATATGAAGAAGATGTAAGTGCCAATGGTGAGCCTTGATGAAAGGGTAGACTGCTGGCTGATAGGAAGATGCTCTGTTGATGGAAAGCAGAGTGAGATGAAAGTTTGTTCCTGAGGCAGGCAGAGGTGATTAGAATTTGTTTTTATTTGAGACTTAAGAGACTTTAAGGGGGAGTCCTGGAAGCCCCTGCCCTCAGGAAAAGGAGTGACCCTTAAGCGGTCTAAGAAGATAAATATAAATCCAGGAAGGGGCAGAAGGAAAGGCCTGCAGACAGGTGGAAGGGTTAGATCCTAGAGGAAAAGTAGAGTTTGGGTTTCCCTATAGCTGCCCTGACAAAAGTGGTACAGACACCTGGGAGAACATGAGTGGAATGAACAGGAGTGAGTCTGGATTTGGATAAAAGACTGACTGTGAGGCTGCTGGAGTTTTGTTTATTGGACTCTCACCTATGGGGGTGAGACTCTGACATGTCCTGGCTGGAGGGCTGAGTAATGAAGAGAAGCCAACCATCGGAGTGTTGGAGAGAGTGTTGACAGGCGGCACAAGATGAAGAGAGCTTCCTGTGCTAATACCAACTGTACAGGGATGTGCTGATTGGTGAGAAGCTCTGACAGAGAAATTTTCAGTCACTTGTTTTGTCTAGCAAGCGTTTTTCTGGCTCTGACTCATGCCAGTTCTCCAGTAATGTGCTGTGGTATCCTTTTAAAAATAATAAATGGACCCTACAAAATGACTTGTGTTTTTTCCCAATTTAAAGGGACTGGAGCAGAGGAAAAAATATTTCAATAAGGTAATTTAGATGTCAGTTTGGAGGTGTAGAGATGCAAAAGCTATGTGGTCTACTCAGATTCTTGTTTGTATCTGTTCTGCAAACTGCACAAATTAAGTTATATAAGTTATTTTTCTTTGTCCAGTTTTTTCTTGTCACAAAGCATTGTTGATATTAATGGACTTCAAGAAAATGTCATCTTGAGCTTTTGTAAATTGCACAGGGAAAAGGAAAACAAAAAGCTGTGGATACCTTAAAATGACAATGTAAATTTCATCTCTCTCAAACAATCTCTATCTTAGCATTTAACAGCGTTAAACATGCAATAAGCTGTAACTGATTGTGTAGATATGTGTCTGAGACACATTAAGAGCTTGTTTTTGCAGTTTTCCTATAGTGAAACAAGTCTTCATTTTGAGAATACCTATCGGGTAGAAAATTAAACTGTGATTGCATTTAAACTTGATGTGTGATGACTTCAGTTATATGTATGGGTAGAAAATGCTACTGAAACAGTTGCTGATTATGGCAATTGGTCCCTATCGCCACACCCTTAGCATCAGGTTGCATCACTCAGAATATCCTGTTGAGTGTTTAACTTGTAATTTGGATGGCATTTTAAAAAAATGCTTGTCTGGCATGGGAGAATTCTTATTGATGAATGGGAGTTATTTCTTTGAAGATTTTTATAGCTATTCCTTTGCCTCAGAATCCCAAAAAACAGGGCTTGAGAAGCCTGTTTTTACTACATGTGCCATAGTTATAGAATTCTATGCTTTTAGGGCCTTTGGTCTTCTAACAAATGGCTTAGGGGGTGTGTGTGTGTGTGTGTGTGTGAGAGAGAGTTACTTAAACCTGGCTGTGAAATGAGAGCTGCTCCTTTCAGCTCCCTTATTTAGATACCTAATGGGTGAAGAGCTATTTCGAAAATCTGGATGAGTGAGTGCTGAGCACTTGAAAAACTGATCTTATATCCATTCCTGTGTAGTGTTAACTCTTATGAGACCACCTCATTTAAAGATCGGGTACAGTGGTGTTTGTGAACAAAGATGCAATAAGTACTTGTCATTTTTCATCCAGTAATATAGCAGCAGAAGAAGACTGTAGAAAACCAGTTCTGCTTGATTCTAATATGTCTGTACCACCTTGGACCTCCCTGGTCCGGCACCCTGAGGACCTGACTGGTACTGAACAAGAGAGTTTGCCAGACCAGGGATGGTCCAGGAGGGGTGGCACCAGCGTCCCCACTGCGCTACTTCCACACCACCACGTGGCACCACTGCCCCTAACACCCTGGCTGTTGCAGCCCTGCAGGTTCCGCAGCCCCATGAGCTCCCATGGCCCCTCCAGCTTTGCTGCCTTATATGCTCCAGAAGCCCTCCCAGACTTGAAGCTCCAATTACTCTGGCGGCCCTGCAGGTGCTCATGGCCCCACGAGTGTAATGTCAAAAGCTCCTACTTGAGAGAGTGTGCTACTTCCTGCTATTTTCTGAGCATGCCCAGACACATTGAGCATGCTCAGCTGTTCACTTGCAGCCACTGCCCTTCTCTTTGCCCACACTAGCTGTAAGTTTTGGCTTAGTCATGTTAAAAGCATTTAAAAAGGGAGAAAAGTGGCTCAACAGAGAAGGTGGCTTAAAATTGACTTGGCAAGGGCGTGCAGCAGATGCAGGCAGGGTTAGGATCGGTTCTGTGCCAAACTCAGCTGTGATGGGGGCGGGGTGCCTGGTAAACTTGTCAACACAGAGTGCAAAGCCCCAGCACAGGCAGAGCAGGAGGCCTCCCCAGTGGGAATGAGGCACAAGTCAAAGGGTGGCCATGGCAAAGGGCCTTTTTTATGTGCATAAATGTTTTTGTTTATCATTTACTCACCTTGGAGGCACTGAGCATGTTCAGTAGTGCTGCAGATGCCCCTGCACTTTGCCCTGCCCTCTCTCTTACTGCATTTTAAAGGAGGTTCAAAATGTAAAAAGGGTGCTAAAGACAGGACATGAAATTTCATAACATCTCACATTTCTCTTACCTTATTTCTGGGACTCACTGAATTGCACTCCCATCTCTGCAACCCATTTTCATTATTTTGCTACTTGCAAATGTAATGTCTTATACTGTAATTACTCTGTGCAATGCACAGTGTTGGAGGAAAAGATACTTAAGTCAAAGTACTGCTACTTTGGCTTTTACTTTTTGTTTCAAAGTAAACTTCTTTAAAACTACTTGAGTAAAAGTACAAAAGTATCAATCTTAATTGTACAGCAGACTTCTGATAATCCGGCACCTTTGGGATCCAGGGGGTGCTGGATTATCAGATATGCCGGAGTATCAGGAGGTACTCCGGCAGGGGGGCTGTGATGGGTCTGGGGGAGGAGGGGTTGAGTGGGGAACGGCGCTGCATGGGGCGAACTGGGTGCTGGTGAGGGGCGGCGCTGCGAGACCAACCCGGCAGCACCCCAGCTGTTCTGCCCCACGGCTTCCCCAAGTCCGCCGCTGCTGAAACTGACCAGTGGCGGACTCGGGGAAGGGCGGGCAGCAGGGGCAGCGCTGCGGGATCAAGTCTGCCGTTGGTCAGTTTCAGCAGCAGCGGACTTGGGGATGCCGTGGGGCAGAGCAGCTGGGGTGCTGCTGGGTGCCGAGCAGGGGGATGAGGGGCGGTGCTGCGGGACCAACCTGGCAGTACCCCAGCTGCTCTGCTCCAGCTGCAGACCTGGGGAAGCGGTGCGGTCAGTTTCAGCAGCGGCAGCAGCAGACTTGGGGAAGCGGCGCAGAGCAGCTCCAATTGTCCGGCTGGCTGGAGCACTTCTGGCACCAACTGGAACCCGGACTATCGGGAGTGCTGGACCACTGGATGCCGGACAATTAGTTTTACTGTACTTGGATCTGCAAAAGTAAAAATTAGCTGTCCTATGCTTAACCACCCAAGTTTTTGCTGGTAACCATTATTTTTCTCTCTCTCTCTCTCAAAATATATAAACACTTATCATATAACTCTCTATATTATTATATACACACATATACTATACATTTTTCAGTGATGGAATTTAACTGTAGTCACTGCCTTCATTTATAAAGATGAAAAGTGACCAAATTAAATACGAGTCAGATTACAGAAACTTATTTATTTTGTCCACATTCAGTGTGTGCATTTTTAGTGTTTTTCCATTGTAATGATTAACTTCCAAAATGTTTGTTCAACAGTAGGAGCATTTTTTTTTAAATGATCATAGTCAATCCTTGCTCCTTCTATGGAAAAAGAGTCCATCACCACGGAAGAATCTCTCACAGGCAGCTGATGCAGGCAGAGGTCTGTTGGCCTTGATGCACAGCTCCCTAAATCTAGGAAAAGACTGCAGCAGATCCATGGTCCCTCCTGAAGCGGCCAAATACCCATCAAGCTTCTTAGCAATTTCATTTGTCTAAAATGACACAGTCTTTTATCTCTTCTAATCCCACTTCCATGCTTGTTCTAAGTGGTCCTAACATTTGGCATCAAGACATCAGCAACTATTAGCTCCGGGTCCTCAAATATTTCACCAAAACACTTCTGAATGCCACACTGGAGTCCATCTACCAGTGGCCTTAAGAGGACATCTTGTTCCTTTGTAGTTTTGAAACCATCTACAGTAAAACCTGTGTTATCTGGTATGATCAGGGATTAGGTCATTCATGTTATCTAAACACTCCGGTTATCTGAGGGTCCCATCAAGCTAGGAAAAACCAATGGACAATAATAGTAAAACTCAGGTTTTTAATATTGGTAATTTTGTAGCGTGAGGCAGTTGGTCTCACATTTCTATTTTGACTTAAAGATGATTAGTACTTCTTAAATAATAAATTAAGCCAATCATGGTAAACTAAGCCAGGCTTGTGCGCCTGAAGATGACAGTATTGTGGCTGGGGGCAATGCTGATTAACAGAGTGCCAGATAACAAAGGTTTCACTGTAGTATAATTTAAACTTTAAACAACAAATGGTCTGGTAGCGCTTTATAGACTAACAAAACACATAGATGGTATCATGAGCTTTTGTGGGCATAGCCCACTTCAGATGACCGGAGTTTTGTGTTTAGGATGTGCAGACCCAAAATAAATAGGTCTGCACATCCTAAACGTAAAACTCCGGTCATCTGAAGAAGTGAGCTGTGCCCACGAAAGCTCATGATTCCATCTATATGTTTTGTTAGTCTATAAAGCGCTACCAGACTGTTAGTCGGTACAAGATAAACTTAAACAACAAACTCGGCTACCCCCTGAAGCTGGTATAATTTAGGCAGCATTTATTCCATTAGTGTGCTTGTCTTCGCTTGGAGAATATTTAGTGCCTTCAACACTGGGTCCATGACCATGGCATATTCTGCCACTAAAACCAGCTCTGCTGGATTCAACCTGTAGAATAGTCAATACATAATGTTAATTAAAATACAGAATGATCCTTTTTGTTTTAAAAAAAAAAAGTATAAAGCAAAGAACTGCTTCTTACATATTTATTTTGAGTTCTGGAAACGCATTTCTCATGGACCCTTCTCCTTGTTCATTCAGTATGCACTGAATTCTCTCCAGTCATGAATACAGAGTTCCATCTTTTCTCACTTGGCCAAATGAACTGTGGCTTGCATTCTGCTTCCACCATTTTTGCTCCAATTGCTGAGTGCTCAGTTTTATTTCATAGTGCTTGGCATCTGGCAAAAGCAGCCCTGTCCATCTCTTTTTTTTTTTTTTTTAAAGGTATCTTTGATTCTTCCTGTACCGCATCTATAGATGAAACTAGGTTCCGCAAGTGGCAGGCTCAAT
The DNA here is from genome assembly GCA_019425775.1 of Rafetus swinhoei. NCBI lineage: Eukaryota > Metazoa > Chordata > Testudines > Trionychidae > Rafetus > Rafetus swinhoei. The sequence goes on from CM033447.1 coordinate 37,704,318, forward strand.
GGTAGTGTTTTGGCACAATTTATTCATGGCTGTTATCTGTGTCCGGGACATCTTCAGTTTTGTGAAATTCAGCTTATCAACAAGAAAACCTGTAGTTGAAAACACAATTGAGACCCCAAAAAAACCCCCAAGCCACACTGATGTGTCCCCCAACTGATATATCTTTTCCCCCTGGTGCTCCAGTCGCACAGCGGAGGAGGGAGGGGAGAGGAAGCATGGATTACCAAGCTTCTGTGTTTCCCATAGGCCAAATTGACTTATCACTGCACGACAATCACATGCTTTGCTCATGTGCAGTGGAGCAATTTCAGATTTTCCTGGGGGTGCAACCTGTGCATACCCTGATGTGGGGGAAAGTGAGAGCATGCAGTGGGGCCTATCAGCACAGCGGCATACTCAGTGCAAGTCAAGCAGCAAATGTGGGGAGCAGATTCAATTTGCCTTCCCCACAAACACTTATCTCTTTCTCGAGATATGAATGCACTTAAATTCAATTTTTTAAAATTTTTTGTGTAATTATGTATTTAATTTTTGCCAGACAGTTTAGCAATTAGGTGACAGGAGCCCTGTATTGGATTCCTATATATCCACTCTCTCTAACATGTTCTCACATGTTGTGGAAAGTCACATAAGGGACACGTCAGAATTCCAAACATATAATTTTAGATGGTTTGAACATATCTGCGTTCATTCTTCAACATGTGGGCATAGCATGACTTTATATACAGGCAATATGGTATTCTCTGTCTCGTCTATTCCTTTCCTAAGGAGTACCAATAATCTGTAAGACTTTTATTTTTTTATACTGCACTGCACATTGAGCAGATGTTTTCAGGGAACTATCCACAATGATTCTAAGATCTTTCTGGAGTGGTAACAGATATTTAAGATGCCATCATTTCCTCGAGCATATCTGGGATGATACTTTACACTTATCAACAATGGATTACCTCTGCCATTGTGTTGCCCAGTTACCTACTTTTGTAAGATCCTTTTGTGACTTTCAGTGAGCTTTTCAATTTCATATTTTGATTAATTTTCTATTATCTGCAACAGTTGCCACCCCACTGTTTACCAACTTTTCAAGATCATTTAAAAGTTTAACTTTACTGGCCCAACTGCAAATTCCTGCATCATAACTGTAATTGCTATTCCTCCCTCCATCTGTCCCCAGCTTTTTTTTTTTTTTTTATAACAAAGTCACTGCTAACTAAGGTCTTTCAGATAGTGTAGTGAAAACATTTATTTTTCTTTCTAAAATACTACTTTAGTAACAGTCACAGTATCACAAAAATAATTTAGTTGAGTCAAGTTCAAATTTCCAACAATGGGACTTGAGAATTCTAAGGCAGTATCTATCTGTACCTAGCAATTCCTTCTGTGATTATCATATAGCACGTGCTAGCCTTTATTTTTAGTGTTCTAGTACTGCATTCTGGAGGCCATAATATCCAGCCTGGAAGCCTAATAAAAAAGCATCCCACTGCCCTCCCACTAGTCTCTGCTTCAATCATGTGGATCATCAGATGGTTGTGGTGGGATGCCAGACACACCTAAACCACCTTGACAGCTCCCCTATCCTCATCACTCCATTCATATATTGAATGGAGAACAGAAAGTCCTACAGCAGAACTGCGATGAAATCATTGACACACAAAGCATGGAAGCACTTCCTGGTGGCAAATCCCTGCTCCTGGTGCTAGTGACCCCTTGTCTACCTACACCCAGGTCTTTATCAGGCCAATTCTAGGAAAAAGTCCTATAACTATGGTTTTCAAAAATACTGAACATGGCAAATTGAGTTAAGAGGTCCCTCTAAGGCAGGGATCGAGAAACAATTGCCTGTAGACTGTGTGATGCTTTGGACTCCCTCTTTTCCCCTGTAACAAGGCAACTTGGCACTGGTGCTCTTGCCACGTGGTGGAGTGTCTACAAGGTTTCTTGCCTCCTCTTCTACACATCACTGGAGCAGGTGGGAGAGGTCTAGGGTGGCCATTAGGAAAAACTATTTCACTGGGGGGCGGAGGGAGGAAGCACTGGGATGGGTTCCCTAGGGAGGTGGAGGAATCTCCATCCTTAGAAGTTTTTAAGTCTTAGCTTGACAAAGCCCTGGCTCGGTTGATTTAGTTGGGATTGGTCCTGCCTTGGGCAGGGGGCTGGACTTGACCTCCTGAGGTCTCTTCCAGCTCTGTGATTCTATGACCAGCCCATTTTGTCCTGCTGCTCCTGGACTCTGCCTTGGAGCTGCCCTCCCTGGCAGCCTCCTGCTTGCTGTACAAAGTGTGGGAGGTACAAGAGGGGGATGCTGATGTGAGGAGGGACACCCTGACCACACTCCTGTACCCTATCACAGTGCTATTCCCAGAAACAATAACTATTAAGGTGGAGATGAGGTTGAGAATACTTAGTGATGATTTGTGGATCACAAATAGAACAATATTGTAATTATCTTAACAACAAGCACTGCAAACCCAGGCAACTCAAGGCTTCACTTAGCACGGTTTATATTCCTTTTAAGTTAAGGAAATAATATGGTTAAGGCACGCAAGTAACCCTAATTCTGATCCACATGATAGTGGTGCCATGAGAAAAAGCGAGGGGAAAAAATACAGACGTTCCTCGACGTATGACCACGTCTACTTATGACCATCCACACTTACGACCAACCTCGCAGCAGCATGTTGTGTTTGCGTGTCTGCGGTCAGGCAGCGTGTTTACGTTTCATTCCCTCAGTGTTTTCGGTGTTTGCTTGTGGCCATCATGTCAAGTAAAAGAAAAAGGGCTAGTGATAAGGGTGGTGAGAAAAGAAAGGGAAAAACTTCTGATTTGGAACAGAAAATAGCGATAGTGAGACAATACAAAGGGGGTCAAACAGTGTCCTTCATGTCACGTAAGTTAGGGCTATCGAAATCCACAGTCAGCACCACTATAAAGGATAGCGATCGCATTCGTGAAGCAGTGAAAGGGTCTGCTCCTATGAAATCAAAAATTCCAACAAAGCAAAGAGCAGGTCCCATTCTGGAAATGGAAAAACTGAGTGCTTTGGATGGAAGACCAAATTGAAAAACGCACGCCATTAAGTCTCATGACGATACAAGCTAAGGCTCGTAGTCTTTTTGAAGACTTAAAGAAAAAGGAGGGGTATGACTATGACCAAACTTTCACTGCCAGTCACGGTTGGTTCAACCGTTTCAAGATGCATGCAAACCTTCATAATGTGAAATTAAGTGGGGAGGCAGCCAGTGCTGATTCGAAAGCAGCAGAAAACTTTCATAGAAGAATTGGATAAGCTGATAAGAGGGAAATTATTTTCCAGAACAGATCTTTAATGTTGATGAGACAGGTCTCTTTTGGAAGAAAATGCCCGAATGTACCTACATACGTAAGGAAGCAAAAACTATGCCTGGTTATAAGGCTTTCAAAGATCGTCTAATGGTCTTGGTCTTGTTAGGAGGCAATGTTTCTGGGTATAAATTGAAACCCCTCTTGATTGATCGCTCTGAAAACCCTAGAACCTTCAAGAATATTAGCAAGGCTACTTTACCAGTCCATTATCGTGCTAATAAGAGAGCCTGGATGACACTTGCACTTTTTGAAGATTGGTTCATGAACTGCTTCATCCCTGAAGTCTAGTCATATTTTATGGAGAAAGGAATTCCTTTCCAAATGTTGCTTATTTTGGATAATGCTCCAGGTCACCCTCAATACCTAAATGACTTGCATTCTGATGTTAAAGTGGTGTTTCTGCCTCCCAACACCACATCTATTCTCCAACCCATGGACCAGGGGGCCATAGCTGCTTTCAAAGCATATTATGTTCGCAACACATTTGCAAAGGCAGTAGCTGCCACAGAATGTGAAAACGGCAAAACATTACATGAATTTTGGAAGGACTACAACATTCTGCATTGCATAAGGAACATTGCTGCAGGGTGGGAAGAAGTCACTCCACAATATATGAATGGCATATGGAAGAAAATCCTAAAAAGATTTGTGAACTGTTTCAAAGGCTTTGAAAAAGAAAAGGCACTGGAAGACCTTTCTAATAACATTGTACAGCTTGCGTGAGAAGTGGCTCTGGAAATTGATAATGAAGACCTACACCAACTGGTTGAGGATGTTGGGGAGGAGCTGAGCAATGAAGATTTAATGTAGCTCGAGGTGGAGAGGGTAGCAGAGGAAGAGAGACAAACAGCCCAAGAAGAAGAAGAAGCCCCCAAAAACTTTGTGATGAAAGAAATGGCTGCAGCTTTCAGCAAAATAAATGAAGGAATGCAAATATTTGAAAAAATGGACCCTAATGTTGTGAGATTCTCAAAGGTGGATCATTTAATTCAGGATGTCCTGGCTTGCTATAAGGAAATTTATAACAAGAAGCAAACAAGTTGTCCAATACAAAATGGTGTGGGTTTTTTTTTCCTTTTTTCTTTTTTTCTTTTAAAAGAAAGCCCCCGGGAGTGCTGCCTTCCACACTGAACCAATGCCTTCTACAAGCAAAGGAGCTGCTGAAGTAGAAGATGAATCTGATGTTGTTACTGTAGGATTTTTTTTTTTTTTTACTCCTCCGATTCCTCATCCAATTAATTCAATTCACATTACTGTACTGTATTTAAATTACTGCATTGTGTTTTTATATTTCATGTTCATGTGGGTTAAATACAGTTTGCTGCTGCAGTAGTGTTTTTTTCCCGTGTTTCTATTTTTCGTTGATTGCTGTGGTGTTGGTGCTTGCTTACGCTTCGAGTGCTTCGTATGGGGTATTTCCGACTTACGAACAAATCGAGTTGTTATGACCAGCTATTCGGAACTTAACCCATTCGTAAGTCAGGGACCGGCTGTAGTCCAGCCTTAAAAAGTCCAGTTTATTGGGGGCTGCAAATACTAACCTTCTCCTGGCTAATGGTTATGTGCATATGATGCCCTTGATGGAAACCTTCCTTGGGGATAAAGTACTGAGATTTGGTAGTAACTGTGGAGCAGCTCTTCTGCCTACCCACTGCCTGGGAGAGAAGATCATATTCCCCCCTGCTGCCGTGTGTAACTTGTCTTTAAATGATTAGCCTGTGTGAAGTCAAGCATTTCTCTTAATACCTCTGTGGCTCAGTTGCTTTATTTGTAAATTAGAGATAACCAAAAGGCAGGTAGATTAACTTCATCAAAGTCTTTAGAATGCTAGACAATGCTGAGCAGAGGACGCTCTATAAATGCAACACTATTTTCAATTTGGAAAAGGATCTTAAGTTGCTAGAGACATTTTAAAAATTGTGCTCTTCCCGTACATCTGCTAGAGACATTTTAAAAACTGTGCTCTTCCTGTACATCTCCTAAGGCCAATCAAGTTATGTCAAACTTTTTTTTTTTAAACTGTCTTCTGGAGACCCCTTTATGTTCCAGCCCAAGGTACAATATTATAAACTAGTCATAGGCCCGGAACAATAAGTGTTACATAATGAAAGTTAGATCTCATTAAAATTCTACAGAAGGAAGTATTCAGTGGCCATAACTTGTCAATCTACTTGATAGATGTATAGTCTGGGATAACCTTCAACTGACACAACCAAATTTTAGAATAAGACATACTTTATGCTCAAATCACCTATTTGGCAATAGTCCAGCAAATCAAGTATTTATATTAGACAACATCTGCTACAGTCCTAAAATTTGGATGTGATGGTAACAGTTTTCAAAATAACTAGATAAATTCGTGGAGGTTAGGTCCATCAATGGCTATTATCCAGGATAGGCAGGAATACTGTCTCTGATTGCCTCTTCTGTTCATTCCCCCTGGGGCACCTGGTATTGTCCACTATCAGCAGACAGGCTGCTGGAGATGGACTTGAGGTCTGACCTAGTATAGCCATTTTTGTCCTGTTGGTGTTTTTTTTTTTTTTTTTTTTTTAAGGCTGCTTGGACATGGATCTGACTACTGCATTCTTCTGGGCATTTGTTAGTTGGCCTTTTGGAAGAAGCAGGACCATGGGTCTCTTCAGGGTCTGGTGTCTCCCATTAAATTTCACTTGCCCAGAGGGAGAAGGGTGTGTTACATAGACCATGTCAGACATTCTTCAAAGCATCTGGGCAATGGTACTAATTCCATCTACAAAGATGACCGTTCACACATTTCAGACGGGTGGTACCAGAGCACCTTGATACTAGCACATCCCCTATAGCAGTGGTGCGCAACCTTTTTTCAACTGATCTGCGACCCCCACAGCTGTGCCTGGCTGTTGGTGGCTGCGCTGCGCGGCGCTTAGATCGGGGTGGCTGGGGGCTGGGCCCAGCCATTGGTGGCCGTGTGGCATGGCGACCCCCATCCCCAGGAAGACATCCACAACCCCCTTGGGGGTCACGACCCACGGGTTGCGCACAACTGCCCTATAGTATAAATAACAAGAATATAGTGACCCAGGATAGCATCAGGATGACAGCATGAAGGCTAAACATATTCAAGTAGTACCAGAACACCCAATATCAGAACATGCCCTAGAGGTAAGTAGAACAATGTGGAAGATAGGGTCAGGATGACAGTATGATGGAGGATACCTTGATGAAACCTGCATGTGCTAGGTATTGGGAGGCACCCAGGTACATCAGAATGGAACTTCGATACGTCAGGAATGATATGTATCTTGTTGGTATCTGTATATGAAGATGCGTCTCAGAAATAGTTTGTCCAGCTTGCAGAACAGTGACTGAACTGGTCTCTTGTCAGGGGACACACACGTAAAGTGCTTCAATAAAGTCTGCTGACAACTATTATTAGGCTTGATTTGATGATAAACCTGGCCTGGTGTTTTCGTCCCGTCTCTGATTTTTGTGGTCTTTGGGGGTTCTCTAAGCTAGCAAAGCACATGCCATCTGTGCCGAGCCAGTGTAACACGCAGGGAGGACACGCATGCAGCTGAATGTTTAGAATCATTGCACAGAGCCAGATGTGTCAGGAGACTTTTATGACGACACGTTCTGCATACTAATATCTATTAAGGGCCAGATTTCAGTAGATCTTTGTTCAGTAGAACCTCATCACCAGCTAGCACATATATTGTTCGTCTTTATCAATTTGTGGAGCTAGATTGATTATTTTTAGTCAGGCACGTGGTTTTACAGAAGTAACAATCTGTGGCCATATAATAAACTTGTTTTGTAAAATGGCTTAGTTTAAATGTCATCTTGATACTTAACATATATCCAAAGAAGTAAATCATGGAAAATACAGTTTATTGCAATGGCTGTTCAGTAATTTGAATGTGCCAGTTGCATCCCTTTTAGCACAAAAATGTCTATTCTCACAGTAGAGACCTTTTTATGATCACATGGTATGATAAGATTAATTGTCCTATCCTGCTGTCTGACGAAGAGCAAAAATATCATTAGCTGAATCAGGCTAAGCGTGACACTTCCCTACAAAATGTTCTTTCAGAGTATCTATTTTTGGGGAAAATCATGAGGTTGGAACCAGATGGAAATAAAGATGAGAACCTTTGGTATAACTACAAAATATTGCCATTCTGTTGCTGTTATTGCAATGAGTTTCAACTGCAAAGTTCTATTTTTAGCTTTCCTATAACTTTGGCCTGAAAGTTTCCAGATGTTCTCCAAAAGCAAAGGAAAATGTTTATGCAATATGTATGAAGATAATTTGTCAAACAGTTTGAGTTACAAATCACTAGCGCTAGGGTAACTTGAAATTTTGATGCACGTCTAATATTCATCACCCTCTAATTCAAAAATGACTTTCAAACTTTCCATATAATTAAATCCCATTGGAAGATCATGCATGGGTTATTTAAAAGTCAATTGGTTGTATGTAAGCAAAGATATTGATTCTCTTATTGAAGCCAATAATACTCCCTTCTTTATTTCAAGTGGTGAATTTTTGCTGTTGACTTCAAGTGGAAGCAGGACTGAGGACTCAGAACATGTGAGCATGTTGCCTTCTATTGGCTAGCTGGCAAATTTAGAAATAATATAAAGGTCTTTCTGTTAGGGATGTGAATGACTAGTCGACTAGTTGCCTTACCCCCCCCCCCCTTCCTGCCTCACAGGCAGGGAGGGGGGGGGAGAGCGAGAAGAGGGGGTGCTTCAAAGCAGCAGCGTCACGTGGCACCCATGGCCAGACCCAGGGTGCCATGCAGCGCTGCCACTTTGAAACGCTGTGTGCAGGCTGGGTCCAGCTGGGGAGTCCGGGGGTCTGCCACTTTGAAATGCCATGTGGAGCCTGGGTCCCCAGCTGGCCCCAGGTTCCATGTGGCATTTCAAAGTGGCAGTGCCACGTGGAGCTGGAGATTAGCTAGCGACTCCTCAGTTGACCCTGGGCTCTATGCGGTGCTGCTGCTTTGAAACGCTGCAGGGCGCACAGGGGAAGCAGGGGACTGCTTGAGTTCCCCCTTTGAAGTGTAGCAACTTCACCTTTGAAGTGTCACAACAGTTCCAGGGCTGTTGTGACACTTCAAAGGCAGAGGCGCCCTTATCGACTAATCGAATAGTTGATGTAAATTGCATCAACTATTCGATTAGCCCATTAATCTAAATTTAAGTTCCCTACTTTCTGTGGCTGACAATTAAGAGAAATCTAAGGGCGTATCTAGACTACGCTATCCTTTCAAAAGATCTTTTGAGCTCATTTTCGAAAGTGGCACTTTCGAAAGTGAAGTAATTAAGACGCAGTTTTGTCGGCAAACCCTCCCATTGGTTGACAAGCCGCGTAAACCTAATTTTTTAAGGAAAAGCAGCTTGTCGACAAACGGGAGGGTTCGCGGACAAAACTGCGTCTTAATTACTTTCACTTTCAAAAGTGCTGCTTTTGAAACTGACCTCAAAGAAACTGACCTCTTTCGAAAGTCTAGCGTAGTGTGGATACACCCTAATAGACTAATGCATCAATGTTCCCTCTACAGCTATTGTTTTTATATTGGGTTTAACAGGTGGATTATGATCCACTTTGCAGTTCTAAAAATGAAGAAAATACAGTGTTTAAAATGTGCTCTGAAAGCTTTGAATACCTTGATTAGAGGTATGAAATTAATCTCCCTTGATAACATATGAGGTGGCCACTGTTTTTCTTTGCCCTAATAAAATTACTCTACAGCACAGCATTTGAAACAATGTAGATATTGACACTGGTTCATGGATGATGTAGCATGTTGCAGGGCAGGCAGAAGCAAGATGCTTGCGGAGATGGCTAGGTGCTTTATTAAAGCTATTCAGCACTACTTCCAGGTTTAGTGAGACGTACTGTTAGCTCTTTCAGTGCTTCTCAGCTCAAGAGTTAGTTTTCAAAGGCAGGAATGAAAATACATTTCAGAAATTGTCGTCAATTGGTTCTGACATGATAGAATATTTTAATTATCATCTTCTCCCCAAGTGAGAAGGGAACTTTAGGTTGTATTAAAACAACTTCATCTTAAACTGTCATTGCTCAATCTGGAAACTAAACCTACATGTATTCACCCTTGATCATGGAACAATGAAGAACAGTTTAAAATACAGGGTTTTGTAGCAGAGCATGGAATGTTACTAGGACATCCTGTGCACTAGAATACCATGGCTTATATGAAATTTTCAGGTCTTGGTACTTGGTTATGGCAACTATAAAATGAACTAATAAGTTTAACCAACTTCAGAGTGCTTGGAGATTAACAGATGAAACTTTCCCATTTATCAGATGAGTTAAGGCACAGAGGAATTCAGTGACTCAGTGCTAGGAGCTGTGACCTCCATAGTTAGGTAGTGACTCCAGGAGTATTAGACCTGATTAGTGGTATTTTGTTTGATAATTACTATGCTAGGCATGTCAGCAAGTTTTCCAGTTCTTTAGCTAAAGATAGGTTGTGCTTTAATGCATGTCTCATTACCTATGTCATGAGCCATGTCTGGTGTACAATGAATGGGGCAGGGCTTGGTGGAAAACACGGTTGACCAGCTCTGATTATTACTTTAGAGATTTTTTTTTCTAATCCATTTATCTAAAAACAAAAGCCCAAAACCTATTTCTTCGCTTATCTAGACAGTGACACATGAAATATTCTTAAAATAAGAGATTCTAAAACCAAAAACCTCATTTAAACAACTTTGCCAAATCACAAATGCATCATTTTACAAAACCCAATCACTCTAAAAGCAAGGAAGTACAACACTGAACATATAGCAAGCGCTTTGTTATTGAGTATAGACGGCACAACCTTAACTCGGACCCAAAATAAATCCTATTTCATCAAACTCAAAATAATACCCCCACAGAACTTTGGGTTTATGGTGTGGAGGGTCATGTGACTCAGGGTGGTGACAGCTTGACAAGCATGTGCTTCTTAACTAGATGTGACGTGCCGGGCCGGGTCTGGGCACGGCTGAGGGCGTCCGTTCAGGGCAAATTGCTCAGACTTGGGGCTCTTTACAGCCCCAGACCGAATAGGACACAAACCAGTCACACCGAGTGCTTCAGCTGCCAATCTGGCCAGCCAGAAGCCTCATGAGCAAAACCCCTCTGACACCCCAGCTCTTCCTGTGCCCCAATCAGCCCTGGGCCTAACACACAGGTATGGGGTGTTAGAACCCAATCTCACCTACCCCGAACGGGTTCTTCCGGTCCCAAGAAACCAGCCACAGTTCCCAGGTCAATTTACACTCTGGATCTTACCCACAAGACCACGCTGAGCCAATCCTTTAGTAATAAACCTTTAGATTGTAGATTCTAAAGGAAAGAAAAGCATGATAGTAAGGCTGTTAAGGAGAATACATTACATGCGTTGAATCATCCACTTCTCAATACAGGCTCTTAGCAGAGATGTTATAAGCTGCTATCTTAAAAGTCTCTGATGTACATCCTATGTCAGGATGGGTCCACGGTTCTTTCTGGCTTGTTGTTCCCTTCAAGGCTGCATCTGGGATCAGGAGCTAAATTGAAGACAAGATGGAGGGTGTCATGTGGCACTTACATACCTCCCCTGGCATCTTCCTGGCCAGAGCAGGTCACATGGTCCATTGACCTATCCTTGTGTCCCAAGTCAGCAACCATTATTCTAGCTCGCTTGCAGGTATCCAGACGTTCCTCAGGTGTGTCTCTGGCACTTAGGGTACGTCTAAGGGTATGCCTCATCCTGGGAGGTCGACAAATGCCTTTGATGTCGACCGCGGAGCGTCCAGACTACCGCGCTGAGCCGACAAACAGCTGATCGGCTCAGCGCGGCAGCCATGTAAATTTAAATGAAGCGGCGATTATTTAAATTGCCGCTTCATTTTCCTATGCCAGGTAGTCTAATCTACATGCCTCTGTCACCAGAGGCATGTAGTCTAGACGTACTCTTAGAGATCTATTGTCTCTGGAGCCTTGCTAATTAGCATAGCCACTGGCTGAACATTCTTTGCCCATTGTTCTGCCTCACAGAGAATCTTCTAGCATCAGCACAGAGCGCACATTTATAACTCCACACACAGATATCATACAAATACATGAATAGCATATACAGAATCAGAACATAATCTCTCATTCGACACCTCACATGCCCCCTTTGTACCAACTTTTGGGGAAAACATCCCCCCACAGGTGCAGCAGTGACCTGTCATCCCCTTAAAATCCAGTAACGTGACACTAGAGCAGAGGTTTTTTCACCAACATAGCTTTAAACCCTGTTGTTCTTCTTCAATTGACAAATTGGCAGCTTCTTAGAACCTGGGTGGTTGGAGGGTATTTTTTTTTTTTTAAACCAAGGTTTCCCAGGCTTTTCCTATAGAGAACCAGCTCCTCATAACCTGCCCTGGACCCAGTCAGAGAGCAGAGGCTAGCCTGGGAAAATTCAGAAGCTACGATGTAGAAAATCCTTCCAGAAATACAAAAGAGTACAAGCATTCTTTCAGAGTAGTTGACTTCTGTGCATAGAACAGCACAAAATTAAGTGGTCCCAGAGGACTTCCAAAAGACTGAGACAGAATGCTGGGATCGAGAAGCTATACATGTGGCTCAAGTTGGCAAAAAATGAGCTTGAAAAAACGGGAAGATCTGGAACAGAGCAACAAGCTGAAATTTGAGCCTAGTACAATTTCCTGGAAGGAAGGTGATTGTCACAGGATGATTGTCCCCTCTGAGCTCTGATCTACACTATGAAGTTTTTCAAAATAATTCCCCTTATTTCAAAAGAACAAGTGGAGTGTCCACACTACCAAGCCTGTTATTTCAAAATGAGAGGCTGGTTATTTTGGAATAACAACTGCTGCTTACCACAAGGAATAACTCTTATTTCAAAATAACTGTTTCAAAATAGCGGTAGTGTGGATACTTCACTGCTGCTATTTTGAAATAACTATTCCCCAGAATCCTTCAAAGTAATTACTCCCCAGTGCTTCCTGGGGCTCTAAGTTGAGGTAGCGCATCCACATTAAGGGAGCCTGCCTTGGACTAATTTCAAGGCTTGCCTGACATCTGGACACAAAATTTCGAAAGTTATTTCAAAATTTCCTAGTGTAGACATGCCCTGAGTGGGGGTCAGTGTACCAGGGATGACTCCCTTAGCTTTACTGGGCAGCAAGTAAAGCACCTGGACCTTTGACAAGCAGCATGTGTAAATGTTTTCATTACAGCCCATTACAGTCGCTTACCATAGACCCTTGCTGATGAGCTACCATAATTAAGGATAAGAAAATGACTGAAATTTCAAAACAAGATGTTTTAACACTTAACTAGGGAAGTGTCTCTTACTTACAGAGAGCAAAAGTCTTGTTCTTGCTTGCGATCTGTGGCCACTTGGAGGAGAGAGATGAAGTTTATTCCATTAGAATGACTGAGACAAAGGGTTGGCTTTTGCCTTAAGGCTTTCTGAAAGACTGTTGTTTTCTTATATACATAATTCAAATTAAAGTTAATCAGAATACTATAACAAGCTAAACTTTCTTGAATCATGTATAAAAAGAGTGGATGTGCATACATTTATCTCTGAAGCCAGTGGATTTATGCACAAAGAACCCAGGAGGGATTGAGACTGTGCTTTTGCACATCCTAAGTCCTTCTTAAAACAATTGTAGGAAAACGGTTGTGTTAACATGTTACAAATTTATAACAGATTTTTTTGGTATGACAGGGTATATTCATGAGAATCAGAGGGTTGGAAGAGACCTTACGAGGCAATTGAATCCAACCCCCTGCTAAAACGATGAGGACAAATTTGTTTCACTGCCTTTAATTGCTATACAGATGCAATACCTTGCAATAAGATCTTGATAAAGCTGATCCTGTATGGGTAGTATTAACACTTTAAACTAAGATGTATTAATTTAAACATAAAGCATTTTGAGGAAGGAGGAAATGTACAGCTATTTCCTCTGCTGATATTCTCCATTATTGGTCTCTCTTGAGAAACTAAAAGCAATGACTTGTCAAACCTCTCTACTCTGGTACCCTTAGGACCTGACCAGTGCTGAACCTGAGAATTTGCCAAACCACAGAAGGTCAATACAGAGTGCCAGCAAGTCTCCACAGGCATGGGAGATGGAGATGCTGAAACACCCCCTGCATCTCTCAGGCTTTGTACTGAGTTTGGCCCATGGAGTCCTGGCCCATTGGCCTCTGTTACCTGGGGTCCCAGCCTGGGGCAGTGAAGGGTGTGGACAGAGCCCCCACCATTATCCCTTTCCTTCTTCCTCAAGTATGCCTTGTCCCTGCTCCCCACTTCCCAGCTTAAATGCTGTACGCAGCTGATTTGCAGTGTTCTGAACCACTAGGAGGAGTAAGTAAGTAGGGGGAGCTTGGCAGAGTCGCACCCACTAATTTTCCTGGTGGGTGCTCCTGCTCCAGAGTGGGTGCCTATGTGCCAGACCACTGATGTTGCTGGGTCTGGGAGTAAGATTAGAGAGGTTCAACCTCCAGAAGTTAATGACATCGTTACCTTAAGTGTCCAAATCCCAACTGTCTGAAAAGTGAGAGTCCAGAGATTTCTTTTTGAAATGGCTCCAGTATAGCAGTTGGCTGTTAGTCTGGTTCCATCTTTAACCCACAACTGTACACTTTTAGTGGGAATTAGGTGTCCTTGAATTGCCTGTTACTGCGAAGTGTAATTACATATGCTAGAAGTTTATTAGAATGAAAAAGTAGAGCTAATAGATACATTTTCAGTTATAAATAGAAACTTTATTGGCCCCAAGTGCAGCAGTGTAACAGCCACTTTTTTATTTCCCATTTACATGATTCAAAATAGAAAACTGACTTAGCAACATGCTTGGGTTCTGGCAATATAATCACAACCCTTATCAGACTCCTGAGATGTGTGATGGGTTTGGTTATAGAGATCCCCTTGAGACTGCCAGTTGATACGCTGAAATACCATTGAGCCTGCCTACCTGCCCTTTAGGGTCCCCTCCATCCTATCCTGCTGAACCAGATCCTCCAATCTTCAGTGATAGCACAGATTGGGGGTCATAGCCCACAGCAGAGCAATACAGAGAATGGGAGAATCTCAGCTCTGGGAAGGATTAGTCAAAGAAATCTGACACAACACTCAGGTGCACAGCCACAATGGGACTAGAACCCCAGATAAATCTTACTCGGTGTATAAAATCTTATACAGAGCAAGCTCATGAATTGTTTGCCCCTTTTATCAATGAAAGAGCTGTGCACTGCAGTTGCCCGCTGCCCCAAGTAACAATTATTTACACTGGGTTTATTAAACCAGTGATTTTTATTAAATATAAATACTGTAGTAGGATTTAAGTGGTTGCAAGTGATAACACCAGCTATGCCTATTACTCAAACTTGTTGTACACAATTTCTTATCCTAGTAGTATTTTTCTCCCAAGCTGGAAGCCTCCCAACTTGGACCTGATCCTTTCCCCTATTCAGAGTGTTTCCAGCATTCATCTGGTTGGTAAATGGGGGTCTCCTGGCATTTGGCAGTAACCATTTTGTTTGGTTTCCCACCCTTATATCTCTATTGCAAAAGGCGGGCATCCTTTGTGTTCAGTCTAAACTTTTCACACTTCCAGTTGGAAAGTACAGCATCCAAAATGTGTTCCCACATCAGGTGGCCTGGCCACTTACCTTGGTAGGACCAACCATAGTCCAGGCTTACAGGAACAACCTAACTGATCAGAGATCATTGTCCCAATGGCCTTCAGTTAGCATGTCTAGATCAGCAAAAAGGTTTATATATCCTATTTCTAGCTTCCAATACAGGAATGATACATGCACATACAGGAGAGCATAACTTTAAGTACCTTACAAAATGTATTTTGCACAAAGCATTTTCCAGTTACACATTCATATTTTCATAAAGAATATGCAGTGCAATGTTACAGGATGTTCTTCTGATTTGACCAACACAGACAATGGAGTTTTGTTAGTTCATTTTAACAACCATATAACGTTATTGTGTTCTCTGTTATACAACTCTTGTTTTTAACAGGATTTGTTAGACTTTTTTAATGTCTCTCATACCTTTTCCTCTATTCATGACCGCAGGGAACATCACACAGGCCCAGCCTTGTTAGTGGTTTTCCTATAACATCCCTTTGGCTACTACAACCATTTTTACATAGCTAAAATTGAGTTTCTAGGTATCCGTTTTTTCTCTTTAATGTGGAAAAAGGACTAACTTTTCCCAAAAGGTCAATTACACTTTCTTCCTTTGCTCTTTTCATCTCCCATTGCCCTCCCCATATCAATTCTGCTCCTTGCAGATGAAGTAAGTGCCAGACTCATGGCACCAGCTCACAACCCATGTGCTGTGCCCGGGAAGCTATTGTACTAGAAGACATTAAAACTACTACAGGCTCTTTCCCGTCACTGTAGTAGATTTACTCCCCTGTGAAATGGTAGCTAGGTTGAGGGAAGAATTCTCCTGTTGATCTTACTGCTTTTGTGGGGGGGGGACTAGGTTGACCTAACTACATTGCAGATTTTGATGTTGTTCACAGCTCTGAGAGATGAGAGAGCAAGCCTTAGATTCGCAGTCTAGTAACAGAAGACATTGACATACTATTAATTTCCTCTGATTTGTCTGGGAGCTGTTCCATCCATGAGAACAGTCCTATGGGGTGTTTTGACTTACCGGGCTAAGCTGTTAAGGGCTGAGCTTCCCAGAAGAATCTGGACCAGGCACTGTAAAGGTCTTATGTGTCATGGTTTCAGGATAAACCATATCTTTGACGACTTTCGCCACCTTGAATCTTCTCTACGTCCACTCAAGGTAGCCAGCTGTCAGCTCTCTTGGATAGATACGTATCTGTCTCTCCCTCTAGACTGAGGCTTTGTCTACACTGCCGAGTTTTTGTGCAAGAAACTTATTGCGGAAGAGATCTTTTGCAAAAACGTCTTGCGCAGAAGCGCGTCCACACCTCAAAAGTGCATTGCAAAAGCTATGTGCTTTTGCCCAAGAGTGTCCACGCTGCAGGGACACTCTTGCGCAAGAAAGCTCTGATGGCCATTCCCAGAATGGCCATCAGAGCACCTGTGCTTTTTCTGATAGGCTCTTTTTGCGCAAGAAACCCCTGTGGAGTGTCCACACATGCCTTTTTGCGCAAGAGCTGTAGCGTAAAAAGGAGTTATTCCTCTCCCCATGACTAATAACTCTACTGGCAAAAGCCCTCTGTTCTGTCAATTTCCTGTAACTTTTTTGCACAAAAATGTGCGTGAGGTTTGGACGCTCCACTAGCTTCTGCGCAAAAACAGATGGTTTTGCACAAAAACCTTGTAGTGTAGACATAGCCTGAGGGTTTAGGCTTGTAGTCCTTGTTTCTCTGCATGTCGCCGTGACTTCCCCAGCAGATCTGATCAGCAGCTATGGTTAACCTTTCTCCAGAGCTAGAACATTATACCGTATCACAGGTGCTGGAATTAGAGGTGCTACTGCACTCCTGGCTCAAGGTTGTAATAACCCAATACATGGCTTGTGCCTTCAGCACCCCCACTATAAAGGTCAACCAATAGTCTCATGGGGCTAAAGTAACCCAAAATATTTCCCCACCCTGAATATAGGGCCCTGACAATTTGCTGGACCAGAGAAAAAAGGCTGTCAGCTGAATTCAGTCCTCTTATGCCAAAAGCCCTTGTGTTACCTGTTGGCCTCTTTTAAACCCGGTTTGACCCAGTAGAGGGCAACTTCCCTTGAGCCTGGTACTTCTCCAGGGTGTTTGTAGCTGGAGTAATGCACATTAATCACACCCTGGTTTTAGTTATGGAAGGAGCTGTGGTAACCCTCCCACCCTGGACTTGCATATAATACCTGGCCTATAGGATTGCCAGGTGTCCGGTATTCACCCGGACAGTCTGGTATTTTTGCCTCCTGTCCAGTAAAAAAAATTCAGAGAATACCGGACACCTAAAATGTCTGGTATTTTCTGATTTTTCTCTTCTTCTCCTTCCCCCCCCCCCCCGGGCCAGGAGGCAAAAGGCCAGGCACCTGGCAACCCTACGAACCTTCTGCACCCAGCCTCTCCCCAACCCCGAGCCCCCCAGCTCCCAACACCCCCTGACCCCAGACCCCATGCTTACCTGGTTCCACAAGGCTGCTGGCACAAAATGGCTGCAGACCAAGTAATGCTTCCCCTGGGTCTTAGTGCTCAACCGCTCCCCTGCTGCTATCCCTGCACTCACTCTTAAAGAGGACATGGTGTTTTAATGTGGTTTTATTTAAAAAAAAATTTTTTTTTTAAGTCTTGGAGTCCTTTTGTTAAACAACTTTGGTCTCTTCTTCTCCCCCCCCCCCCTTCAACAATTTTTTCCCGGTGGGTTTTTTTTGGGGGGGGGGGGAGGGGAAGAGGGGTTTGGTATTTTTGTTTCAACCATCCAGCAACCCTACGGGCCTACCATGATTCATAAACTTGGTATGCAAAGACAATAAACCAGAGCTCTTGAAAGCACCTTGAGCATAGGGGAGGAGGAGAGGGTTCTAAACAGTGAGCAACACAGCCTTGGAGATGCATGGGTCAGTGGAGCTGTGCAAATAGCTGGAACACAAAGTTTTTGTTGTCTGTTACACTAAATAGCTTCCCTGTAGGGGGCACTCTAATATGACCATATATAGGAACTTAGAAATCTCTACTTTTGGTTTATGCTTGGAGTATGTGGAGAAATACCTGAGCACACTATGGGCGTGTCTACACAGCAGGGCTTAACTTGAAATAAGCTACGCAATTTGAGCTATGTTAATTGTGTAGTTTATTTTGAAATACCTTATTTCAAGTTTTGGTGCTGTTTACACAGCACTTATTTTGAAATAGAGCACTCTTCCTCCGACTTCCCTTACCTCTCATGAAATGAGGGTTACAGGAGTTGGAGTAAGAAGTCGTCCAGCTTGATGTTGTCAAAATAACTGCTGGTTGTATAGATGTAAACTGTTTCAAAGTAACACTGCTGTTTAGACATAAACTTTGTGTTGAGGAAGGAATAAAGCTGTAGTAATGAAGTGATTTGGCTTTGTTTTCTAAGGCACGAAGATCTAACAGCTGTCAGAAGTGAACTGACTCATAAAACCAGAGCAAATCATGCCAGAATAAAACATTCCAGTCCCTGAGCAGCTGGCCATGAGGATATGTTGAGCCATTGCATGTTCCTAAGATGAGAATGGGAAAACTTCACAAGGGCAAAGGGTCAGGATTAAAAGCATGTTTTGTTATACTGCTCAGTCTGTCCCTTCTAGGGCCAATGGGCTGGTGCCAGCCAACCCTGTTCAGAGACAGAACCTATTTCAAACAAGCATCTGAACCTGCAAGAGAGGATTGTTAGATATACATTAGGATGGGGTCAGGTGCTTCCTGTAAAAATCTCAGCTGCATGAAGTTTTGTGCGTTCTATGGCAGACCTTGGAGTGCAGGCAAAGGAAAGGCCTCCGCTGAAGATCATGGGGTGGAGGGAAAAGCCTGGTTTATGTGAAACAAACTGGAATGTGCCTGGAAGGAAGAACCTGAATAAACTTTGGAGGTGGTATTAGTCCTTTCTGGCTGGAAGAGACTGGATAGCAAACAAGCAGCTACATAAGAAGCTGTAGTGGGCAAAGGCTGCCACATGATCCAGTCACATCTGGGTATGTTAGTAGCAGAGTGGGAGAACTGATATAAAAGCCCACCCAACATGTCATGCAAAATGTATCTCTTTAACTGTTGAAATCAAGAATTTGGAGAAACAATAGATCAATATATTGCCAACTACCAAAAAAGGTTAACTTATGTGATTATCAAATCTTAAAAGATGAACTAATTGGTGACTAATGAGCAACAAACAAACAAGAGAAATGCAGAATTTTGGATGAGAATGAACAGTCTATACTATCTCTACCAAGAGTTAAACCTATACTAATCTAATGAACAAGATCCCACCTTAATGCAAACTAAGTGGATCAGACAGCAATAAAGCCCTAGGGAGCATGGAGAAAGTATAAAACTACCAAAAATTGTGTAAGGTAGATAGAGCGTTTAGAATATTGTTTGGGATAAAATCTGGAGCAGAAGAATATCGTTGCCACCAGCAAGATGAACTAACAGGCATTGCAGAATCTGCCTCATAGCTGATGACAACCGTGAATATGGAGATTGCATAGTGGCAGCTGTAACAGATCAAATGCTAACCTAATCTGTCTACTAAGGCTTTCCCAGTTTTTTCCTATCTAAAAAAAATAAAAACAAAGCAAAGTTTCAGTTGACTGCACTCCTATACATGACCCCAAAATATTCAGGATATAGCAGATGCCCACATGTAAAGATCAATTCAGGAATTGCAGAACTGGTGACCTAAATCTTGACCTAAAATATAATGCAACTAAAGAGACAACCACACAATGTGGTGCCAGTCCGACTGGGCTTACGGTATCAACCCTACAAAAGGGATCAGTCACTGATGCTAACCAAACACAGGCATGTCTAAATGGAAAAAAAAGTCTTGGTGTTTGCATGTGAAAAAGTCAACCAGGATTTTCATGGACTGGAAACCATTAAAATAGAAAGTGATTGTTCTCCTCTAGAGCCTTTTTAAAAAAGCCACTGCCAGTGGCCCCCAAATGCCTTTCAAGCATACTACTGAAACTTAAATGCTACAGCTTAGATGTATGCTACAAGAAAGAGGCTGAGATGTGCGTAGCTGAAGACTTAACCAGAATAGCCTTACAGCATGAAAATAGGGCAACTGAACAAGAACAAGATCCCCCAACTGTGGAATAAAGTGAAAGGTTCGGAAGGCTAGTCCCAAGGAGGCGCAGAAACAGGCAAACTATTACTAAATATATTTTAAACTTTTATTAAAGGACCTCTACATAGAAATTATTTTATTAATTTTACATACGTAGGCACCAAATAATAATTAGAATGACTAATAAGCAAAATGCAATACAGTAAAGAAGATTCCCTGAGGTTTTTCTAAATCCCAATAGTTAACAAGGGACCAGGGATTATTAACAGTTACATTTACATCAGTCTTACTTATAAGACTAGTCATTTATCTAAAACTCTTACCACTACTACTTGACAATACCTCTAAACAATTTCAGATAACTTACATTTAACAGACACACAGACTACAACAATAACTTTTTGGTATACATTATGTTTGGTATACATTACGCTCTACAGGAACTCGTTTGGTTCGGTGAGCAGGAGGTGGCCCTCAGGTAATCAGTCCTCGACCTGGCTCATATTCTGCCTTCCAATGCTTATTTGGGATTCCTCAATTTGATACAGGAGGGGAAGCTGTTTTATAGAGAGCTTTCGTGTGCTTTTTGTGATAGGCTAGCAGACCCTGTCTGTTAAGTGACAGGAATAACGGGGGTGAGATGGTTTCCTGTTTTTCCCTTTCTGCCTTATCAGGCATGGCACAACCAGCATGAACTTTTCATATCTGGCTTTGGTTCCTGTTCTTTGCTGATCTTTAAGTTACATAGTGTGGCAAGGGCCCCTCTTCCCCAAGCCACTACTGGGGAGGCCTCCTCCCCTTAGCCCCTAAGTTAGGGGTTTTGCAGCAGGTCTCAATGGTAGGAAGCCCGGGCCAGGTGCCCACAGGCTCCCTCCTTAGCTGCCTTTACCTAATGCTGGTCAAAATTGTTCTCTCCAGTTTCTTCCTCTCTACCTCTCCACCACCGTCCTCTCCCTCTCCTCTCCAGCCTCCAACTGCTGAGGCTTTTAAAGGCCCTCAGACAGACAGCAGAGAAGTCAGCTGGCCCCAATTTGCCTGAGCCAGCTCCCTCCCAGCTGCATCTGATTGGGCTGCAGTTCTCTGGTTCTCTAACAGGGGTTTTTCCCTTTTGGGCTGCCTTTTCCCCTCTCTGCAGCAGCTCCCTGGCCTGACCCTGTCACAGTAGTGCAAGGGTTTTCCATCAAGGGGAAGTTGACCTGTTGCTCGGATGGCAATACGCGCAAAAGAGCCTGCTTTCACACCAACCTGACAAAGAAAACACTGAAAGACAACGCATCAACCCAGCCAGCTATGTGATGAACGTGCTCACTCCAAACAGGACTGAAAGGGTTAAGCTAACCAGGTAGACCAATTAACTCCACTGCCTGTAACCGGAGAAGTCAGGGAATGTGCTAGTAATTAGAAGTAGGCTCTGTGGGGCAGCATACAGCCTAGAGAGCAGCCAGGACATTGCTGCTGGAAAGCAGGCAGCACCCACCAGGGATTTCCCTACACCCCTGCTATGAGGGTGCATACCCCCCTGAATTTCCCCAACACTCCCCTCCCCCCCAGTTTTGTGAACTAGTTACATGCCAATTTAGTGATTGTTTGGAAATTTTAACTGAAATTGAAACATTAATACACACTTTAAAAGCATATGCTTTTAATCTGAAAAAGCATAATAGACTAGCTTCCTTATACAGCTGTTTTTTATGACCATGTCAGTGCATTCATTTTGGTGATGTTGGCCAACCTAATGATTTCAAATTAAGCAAAGTCAAAATGAGCTCTCCCTGACAGCTAGTGATGAGCTGGGGGGAAAGGCTTTAGGACCAGATTGTATTTACATTCACACCTAATTTACCTAGGTATCCAGCAAACAGAGCTGTGTTGCCCAAGTGATAGATTTTTGGCTGAGACTGGGTTACAAATCACTTGAATGCGGGGGGGGGGGGGATGAAATGTTGTTGTTCTTATTGTATGAGTAAAGGGCAGTAGAACTGTACTTAACCTGTACTGATTGAGGGCATCGAGAGAGGGTGGGGACAGGTGTTTTGCTTGATGGTCTGTCTGAGTCACAAGTACTATTTGACCTGCCCCTCTCCGCTGTTTAAAGACAGAGCTGATTAGGCTCCATATATAGTCTTTTGTTTTGTTTTGTTAAGTGACCACTACAGCTGAAATCACTGATAATCAGGTCTAAGTCCTGCTGTGGGGACAGTGTTTTTGTGTAAGAGACAGCCCAGACTGCACTAGCTGGGAGGTTCCCCCACTGAGAGCTCAGCTGAAATCACTAAGAGCTGGGTGGAACCTCAAGAGACCAACTTGCAGAGGTCACAGTGGCAGGTGGCAGCAGAAGGTGACAGTGCAGGGCCATTGGCAACAGAGTGATGGAGTGAATGGTGGCACAATGAACAACAGTGGCCAGAACAAACAGTGAGCAGCTGGAGGAACAAGCAAGGTGCCTTCTTGCCCCACACCTGAGAGGTGTACTCGTGTGAAAGCACCTTGAACTCTGAGCCTCCACTGACCAAGGACAGCACCAGTGAGTGGGGTGAGGTGGAGGGAAAAATGAGGGGCACGTTAAATAAACATTTGTTTGTTGGACTATATTTTAGTGACTTTGCTTCAGAATGCTAGATTTGTGACTGGGAATGAAAACTTATAAAATGTTTCCTAGTAGGCCAAGATTTTTAAAATGCATTATTTGCCAAGGTTATCTCACATCGTTGCTATCTTGAGAGGTCATTATGTTGGGGAGTTTCTGTACTAAACATTTTTATTATAATTAATTTTTACGTAAGAATGGTCATACTGGGTCAGACCAGTGGTCCATATAGCCCGGAATCCTGTCTTCCAACAGTGGTCAAGGCCAAGTGCTTCAGAGGGAATTAATGGAACAGGTAATCAAGTGATCCATCCCCTCTTGCCCATTTCCAGCTTCTGGCAACAGGCTAGGGACACTCAGAGCATGGTATTGCATTCTTCCCCATCCTGGCTAATAGCCACTGATGGACCTATTCTCCATGAATTTATCCAGTTCTTTTTTTAATCCTGTTATAGTTTTGGTCTTCACAGCATCCCCTGGCAAAGAGTTCCACGGGTTGACTTTATGTTGTGTGAAGAAGTACTTCCTTTTTTTTTTCTTTTTAAACCTGCTGCCTATTAATTTCATTGGGTGACTGCTAGTTCTTGTGTTATGTGAAGGATTAAATAACATTTCCTTATTCACTTTCTTTTTGGTGGAGCTGCAAACTTCTCTGGAAGACATGGTGGAGTACAAGCTTTGCTCAGAGGAAAGTGTAACCCTAATCTCTCCTGCACACGCTGCAGAGGCCCTCTACTCCAACTAGCCCTAGTACGAACTGCAGAATCTTCAAAAGACATTTAAAAAGCTATAAATCTAATGTCTTCATTATATTCTTTTTTTCAGCAAGAGTCCAAAGAGACTGAATATCTTGGAAAATATAGAAGATATACTAGGACTGAAGTTCAAATTGGTCCAACCTGGGAAAACCTGCTGGCTTTCTTATGAGTGATCCTTGGCTGTTATCTTAAAATTACTCCAGCCGTTATTACTGGCTTTGGAAACTATCTACTAAGATGAGATGGATCTAAGTAGTGAGGCTGGTAGATTACTTTTGCTACTATGTTCAGAGAAGACTATTGCCATTCTCTCTCTCGTAAATCTACTGTTGAAACCACTTGGGTCATTAAACAATGCCATCCAGGCATCTGCTACAACAGTAGTAGATCTTTGTCCAGCAATAGAAGCTACATTTGGATCAATCGGAGAGCTATCCATTGAAAGTACTGGAAGAAACAAAGATTTCAGTTCAGAAGTGGGCTAATTAAGGCATTTATATTGAATCCTTAAGTGAAGAGGACAAGAAGTGTTTAAGACAACTGAAAAAGTACACAGACTTGATTCTTAAAAATCTACAACAGCGACTTTTAGATTCTACTCAACCTCTACATAGCTCTTACAGATGCCTGTCCTATAAAACACCGACAGTTGAGTGGAGTGAGGCACTACCAGCAATGGGGCTGCCATGTGCTCAGGACAGAATAGAGAATTTGAACACCGAGTGGAATATCATATGACGAATGAATGAAGATTTGACTTCAACTTTATTTTTTATCATCACTAGTGGCTCGACCGGATCTTTGTGCTATGTTTCCTGGGATGAAAGAAGTAGGAATTCATCTCTTGCTATTCCCAGTCACAACAGCTACAGTTGAGCACTCTTTTCATCATTGAATAGAATTTTGTGTTCTGAAAAGTCGCCTTCTGCCTGATCATGTGAATGAACTAATGAGCATATCAATTGAAGGAATGGAAGTACCGGACAGACGAGAAGCCACCAAAGATGAATGCATTGCATTCGAAAAGTTCATTAACAGAGTTGTGCAAAATTATAACAAGAAACCAAGAAGGATTAGACATAGTGCTTCATAGAAGGCTTGAGTAGCCAACTTTAATTTGTGTGATTTTTAAAACATGAGTTAAATCTAATAAAATAGTCCCGAAACATTTTTTAGTTTTTACTATGGTGCTATACAGCTCACCTTCACCCTCACGGTCTCACCCCCTCATCGGCCCTGACACCCCTCTCTGTAAATTTGAACTGTCTACTTCTCAGACTTCTGTGAATTAGATGAACTGTCAAGACTGTATTGCAGCAACCAACATAGAGAAAGCAACAAAGCATTTCAGTTTGGAGTATTATATCTGCTGCAGTGTTAGCAATCTGTCCCCAGTTTACTTGCAAAGGAACTGTCATTTCATGGTCTGTGGCAAGATTGAGTTCTTAGTCCTGAGTAATTGCACAAAGTTGAATCAGCGGTTAAAACTGCCAGGACTCTACTAAAGGAAGCTGCAGAAAGCTAAGAAAATATATAGTATGTCTGTCTTGGCTAGAGAAAAGCTCCCACAAGGCTTTAATAAGACCCTAAATCAATGTGTGCATCCTGATATCAAACATAATTTGGTGTCTCTAATCCAAGCATTGTTCCTACTGGCAGTGGTGGGAAAGAGTAGCAAACAAAGGGAGAGAGATACAAGGGCCAAAGTTTACAATGGCAACTGTAAAGCTAGAGATCTCCCAGAACTACAAAGGGGAGACTTTGTCAAAATCAAACTACTTGGGAAGTTGAGATAAACAATGGATTTGGCAGCAAGTTACATAAGAACAAGGGTTTATCTGTTCATATAACATACCAGTGGGTAGGCAAGTTCACCTCCTACAAATTGAAACAAGAACATTCAGGGTGGTGAAATAGACACTTTTGAGACGTGACTTGCAAGACATGGAAAGCATGCAGGCCAAATGAGTGACTGATAGTGGAACAAAATTAAGTACAAGGCAGTCTCGTCGCCATCAGTCTCTCATTTGCTCAATATCCAACTACTTTGTGTTTAAGGTATTGTATTTGTGGTCTGGCCCACGAAAGCTCATCATCTAATAAACCATCTTGTTAGTCTTTAAAGTGCTACATAGTCCTGTATTTTGTATTGCATAAACAGTGAAAGGAGAAACTCTCAATGCAGAGGGAAAACACCTTAAGTTACCAAGCAAGTGAAGAGTTAATGAGGGGAAAAAATGCTGGTGGTATAAAATAGACTTTATACTAAATGTACAGGCAATTTTTCATTTTTTAATGTTGTGCTCTCAAATGTGACAAAAGGAGTACTAGCAATAGAGCAGGATGATTAGCTGATGCTTTGTTTTATTTACTGGGCTTTTGGAAAAAGCCAGCAGGGAGGGAACTTGTTTCAGGTTAGACCAAAACAAACGTTACTTTTTACTGTGACTCAAAGTGAAACTAATTTGTCAATGTGAAGCAGTTTCGGAGTGTTTAACACTTCTAAAATCGAAGTAAGCCTCTAAATGAAAAAGTAAGATAAACAAAATTGAAATGTTTTTGGATTTTTTTTTTTTTTTTTTCCATCTGGCATGTCTATTTGAAATCATGTGATATTGCTGAATCTTCATTCTTCTGCAGAAAATGTCAGTGGGCAAATAGACCTATTTTGAGTAGGGGAGCACTACATTATGATCACTGGTAGATACGTGCTTCAAGAACTCTATTTTTAGGAAGTGCTGGATGACCGTGCACTCTGCATGGAGGAAGATGTAAAGCCAGAATGCACCGTCCTGACTCTGTTTTACTATTTGAACACTGCACAACACTTGCTGCCCTCCTTCAGAATTCTTTGCAATGGAACATGCCTTACAACTGCGCTACATTCGTATTAATTATGAAGAGATGTGTGATTTTTCTAACTCCTTTGATCCTCTGAATGGGCAGAATACCTACTCATCTTGAACAGAGCACACAGACTCCAAATTCGTGTCCTCCTTGGAGATTGGGTTTCTTTTGGAGTTTGTACCTCAGTAAGAACAACACTGAATAAACCACAGTGTGAACTACTTGTCCCTACCTGAGTTTTCCCCTTCACAACCCTAGCTCCCTCTGCAAAAAACAAGATTGCTCCCATCTTTGTATCCTGTTAAGAGGTAATCGGGTCTACCTAGCAATGTAACCTGGGATAACTCAATGGAAGAGCCCTGCATTCTTATGGGGGAAGGGACTTAAAGGCCTGCCACCCTGCAAGAGTATAACATTCAACATTTTACATGATTGTTCAAGTATAGCAGTATGCTTAAGTTTATGAAAACAAACATGAAAATAACTTTCATTTGTTTTCATTTATTTTAACAAACTCTGGAAAAGTATTACAAAAAAAGATTTACCTTTGATTTTTTTAATAGCATGGAAGTAGTTACAGTTTTTCTGATAATCTTACTATAATGACCAGTTTTCCGGCCTATGCTGTTTTGTGGTCAGCAAGAGCCCAGTGCTATACACTTCTCTGTATGGATGGAAACATGCACTGGGGCATAGTCTGTAAATTATAGGCCCAATTGGGCAAAGAACTAGAGCCCACATTCTCAAAGGGGTTTAATTCTCTTTAATTTCAATGGCAATTAGATACCCAAATACCTTTTCAGTATCTGGGCCCAATCCTCTTATTCTTCTATTGTGCTCTTTGGGAATTGAGGGTACGTAAACAGACAGGACTCAGCCCTTAGACATCTACATAAAGTAATGAGGAAGTCTTGGATGGGAAAATGCTTTTGGTCAGTGTTTGTATTAGCATAAGAGTTCGAATTACAGAGTCAGCCTTACTGATTTAAAAACCACACCTAGTTTACCTCTAATGATGCTGACTCACTCAGTCAGTATGAGACTTGTATTCCTAAGTGCTTTGTTCATCCTAGTCGTTTAAGTCTATATTTATGTACACATAGAAGATGCATGATTCCATTAGCCTTTTGAAAATTAGATCTACAGCAAGGTTTTTTTTAACTCATAAATAAATGATAGGTCGGAGTGCTTACATCCTTGTATAAGACAATTGAACAGCTAATAAACTAGAAGAAGCTAAAAGAAAAGAGAAGCAGGACATTTTCAGGCTGTTTTAAATAAACCAAAATCCACTGAACTATTAGAAATACATGAAGACCAACCATCAGGGCTTGATATTCGCTTAGGAGACGTTGCAATGGAACAGTTTAGAAAAGCCATCAGTAAACTTAAAAATCAGAAAGCAACTGGATAGGATAACATTAGTGGAGGGATGAATAAAGCAAATGCCAAAACAGCACTCCACACTGACATTCCACAGAGTTTTGTATAGAATGTAGAGTGAAGAAAAGAACACAACCCAGGCTATGTCTACACTGCAGATTTTTGGTGGGTTTTTTTGTTTGTTTGTTTTTTGCAGAAGAGGCTGTGCAAATGGTGTGCTCATTTGCATATCTTGCATGCTCATTTGCATGTCTTCCAATCCTTTTTGCAGAAGAGCTTTTGCTGCTAAAGAGCCCCGTGTAGATGGGGCCATATGTCAGAAAAAACCCTTTTGTGCAAAATCCCATAAACCTCAATTTTTGAGGAATAAAGGATCTTGTGCAAAAGGGTGTGTTTTTTTGTTTGGGGTTTTTTTTTTGTTTTGTTTTTGGTTTTTTTTTCAAATGGCCCCACCTGCAGGGGACTTTTTAATGGCAAAACCTCTTCCGCAAAAAGGATTGGAAGATATGCAAATGAGCACACCATTTGCATATCCTTTTCCACAAAAAACCTGGCATGTAGACATAGCCCCAGTGAATGAAGCCTTGCTGACAGTAAAAACTGGAGAGAAATCCTATTTGTCTCAGTGCCTGGGAAAATCACATGTAACTTCAGCCTGGAATATACCAAGAAACAAATGATGCTCTTGCTCAGAGAGGAACAAACAGGTTTTAGGACACTGAGATAATTCACACCATATTGTTTTGTCAGGCATATTATAAACCCAGGCCTATTAAGAGGGGAGGCAAAGGCAGCAGTTGCCCCAGGGCCTGGTGATTCCCAGCTGCCACGATTGTGGCTACTGTGGCAGTGGCACTAACCAGAACCCTGGGCCCTTTAAATCATTGCTGGAGCCCCAGGTGGCACATTGCAGAGCCCCGAGAGGCACGCTCTGGATGCCGCTGGGGCAGGTCCAGGCAGCGCTGAGGGCCAGATGTCTCGGTCATGCTCCTCCTGCCTGGAGGCCCTACTCCTTCCTGGATTGTGGAGCCACCCCCCACACCTTGCCTGGGGCTCTGTGAGTCTATCTGCCCCCAGTATAAACCAAAGCATGAAAAGGCAAACGTCTTTTGTGATACATTTAATAATTTCCAGAAGGCTATTGACAGCACACACAAGGACCAATTTTGGAAAATGAGGAAATACCAGCAAAAATGAGTCGTCAAGGATCTATATGAGAAGTTATCAACATCAGTGAATGATTGTCCATGATAACTGGAGTAAGGAAAGGGTGTGTTAAAGCCCCATTGTTGTTTGTCTTGATTTGACCATTGACTGTCATGAGGAAAGTAACCAAAGAATGCAACCAAGAAATGTTATGGACAAATGGTAAAGCCCAGCTGGATGACTCTGGTTTTTGCTGATGATATTTGCCTGCTTAGTTCATCATATTACTTAGTGGAAGAAAAGACTCAGTTTTTGGCAGACACCTCAAAACAATCAACATGGGGGGGAAATGATGGCTGTATGTCAGATGTCAAGCAATACAGATCAATAGTAGCAAACAACTTGCATAAATTTGAAGACTTTTGGAAAAGTTGCATGATTAGCACTGACACAAATATGAATGATAAACACCACCTGCAAGTCTGCCCTTCATAGAGCAGCTTAATGGCAATGTACAACAGAATTTGATTAAATGAATTCATCGGAATGAGTTTCTTTCAACATCAGATATTCTAAGTACATCAAACCAAGCTGAAGCATCAAACGGGTAAAAAGACAATAGTTGTCATATTTAGGATATGCTTTGAGGGTGCTTCTACATTGTGATAATATGAATACGACTTGGAAAGAGAGAGAGGGTGACTTAAAGGAACATTAATGGATTTAGCTTCTTTTTTTGTATTCTTCTGTGTAATCTGCCACTCAGAAGCTTGAATAGATTATCCAAAAGCTGAAATAGTGGACACTGGTGGATGCCATATGCATTTTAGGGTACCAGTAGATAAAGAATAAAGAGAGTGAGAGATGCTAGGTCATACTTGATAGTTGTGTGGCTGTGCAATATTTATACATTTAGGTTAGTTATCTCACTATTTACATAGGCACCATGGGTTTTCCAGATCATTATGGATGTATAAGAACAAGGACTCTACTTTACTTTAAAAAGCTTTACAAATTTGGAATGTGGATAAATCCCTGTAATATTATCATTTCTCCTATAACTTTGTATTGAGAGAAACTTTCCTTTAGATAGATAGATAGTAAGAAAAAATGTCTTTTGAGCTCTCCCCTTTCCTTGATTGCCCTGTTGAAATGAATGAAGTGTGAATGGAGAATGAAAGGTGAGCACCTCCAGCAGCAATTGCAAGGGTGGAGAAGGTCTGGGAGCCAGATTCAAGACAATACCTGGAAAGTGAGCTCATTAAGAAGACTGGACATACAGATGGCTTGGGAGTCAAGCAGCAAGTGCCTGCCCTTGGAAGAATTCTCTTTGAAGCAGCATTAAGAAAGGCAAGGTGATGACTAATTGGCTGCATGAGAGGGATAAATGAGGCATCTTGCAGAGGGACCCCGGGTTTTCGTCTTGTCAACATGGGAGCAGCGATCCGGATCGGCAGAAGCCCGACTCCACCCTTCCCCCATCTAACTCACCTGGCCAGTGCAGTTAGAGGGGGCAACTTTTGGTAACAACAAGACGGTGTGTGTGTGTGTGTGTGTGTGTGTGTGTGTGTGTATATAAAATGTATCATATGCATATGATAAATATTGATTGATCTATGTACGTTCAATAAATGTGGTGTGTTGCCTTATCCCTCTGAAAAAGATCCTGGGTGCTTCTTTTAAGTACAACAGGAAGTAGATGTTTATAACGCTTGAAAAGTGGATCATATTATTCAGTGCGAGTAATAGTCATGAATTTAGCCTGTTCTTAATCTAATTGTTCACAATTTATCCTAACTTCTCTAAATGCATTTGTTGTGTGTGCGTAAGTATCCACCAAATACTTTGGGGATGGAACTCAACAAAGTCTATACACTTCTGAAGTTCCACAAACAGTTTTGTTAGCTATTCTGCCCAAAGGTTTCACATAGGGTGAATTTTGCCTCGATTAATCTTTATCCTTTACTGTTCACCAACTGGTCTCAATGACTATTCACAATTAGTTATTGATGTTATCATAAGTCACATGTTATTGGATCTGGTCCCGGATGGAATGACTGAACTCTTTTAAATTGGAGAATAACAAAGACTAGCTAATGAGTGATGGACTTCTGGTACAAAGTATTGGGCACACAATCATTTGTGCAAGCTTCTCAGAACTGATGAATGCCTGCTCTGAATAATAAAACAAAAAGCAAGGGATTGAACTCTAACTGGGCTGGGCTCAGATTTGCAAATACAATTAATGAATCAGGATTTTTTTCCCTTCTGTCAACTCTGCTAATGTATTTTTATCTTGAATAAAGTAAATATGACTAGTTTTGGATTTGAGCACTGTTTGTAGGCTACATACCCAGACATCCAATAGAAGGGAAATGATTTATTGAAAATAAAGGTGCATCTACACTGCACCCAGAGCTTGAAATTGTGTAGCTTATTTTGAGTTAATTTTGAAATAGTGCCAAATTTCGAAATAGAGAGCTGTTCCAAAACGTCCCTTACTCCTTGTGGAATGAAGTTTACAGGGCTGTCAGAGTAGCAAGCCCATTATTTTCAAAATCACGAGCTTGCTCAGAAGATGCAGAATAGCTATTTTGGGATACTGGAAGTATCCTGAAATAGCACCGCAGTGATGCACCCTAAAAGGTCTAGTTTGAGACAGATGCTGAAGAGGAGGAACCCACATCTTAGCCACATTCTATAATCTTGGTTGTTGTTTTTTTATTTTTGTTGTTGTTGTTGTTGTTGTTTTGTTTATAGTGATTCCAACTGTATTGAGTTGGCTTGGTTAGAAACTGCCCTAGAGTCACAGTTTGTTCAACAACTATGTGCTTTTTCTATTCAGACTTCTTGTTCCTTACAGGTACACACAGCTGACACAAGGTTCAACCTCTCCTTCCTGCTCTGTGTTTCAACATCAGTTAGGGTTGCCAGGTGTCCGGTATTCCACCAGGCAGTCTGGTATTTTCACCTCCTGTCTGGTTTTTAAAAAAAAAAAAAAAATCAGAAAATACCGGACACCTGAAATATCTGGTACTTTCTGTTTTTTTTTTTTTTTTTCCTGGCGAAAATACTGGACACCTGGCATCCCTACACACTTGGCAACTGGGCCTGGCCGCCCCCCCGGCTGCCCTGCGGCTGGACCAAAAGATGGCCGCCAGCAAAAAACTCAAGACCTGAGCAAGGGGAAGCAATGCTCAACCTCTCCTCTTTGTATCCCTATACTGACTCTGCATGCAATTAAAGGGTCCTTTTTTTGTTGTTTTTTTGTTCAACTTTGGTCTTTCCCCCCCTCAACAGAATTTTTTCCCTGGTGGTTTTTTTTTTGGGGGGGTGGGGGTGTTTGGTATTTTTGTTGAAACCATCTGGCAACCCTAACATCAGTGGTAGAACAAAAGATGGAATTTCTACTTGAATACCTTGCTTGGTGGTTGTCTGATAGGCATAGGGTATGCCTGCCCTATGCAGCTTTTAGCAACAAGTCTGCGTGGATACAGCCACGTACCTAAAAGTCAGCGTGTGTGAATGCTTTTTGTCTGTACCTCTTCCCATTTTTGCACTTTCACCCCCAAAAACTGGATTTCACTTTTGTTGGCAGGAGGGTGTTCCTGCCAACAAAGCAGCATTCACACGTGCACTTGCCATGGCAAAACCTGGTCATTCACAAGTGGGAGGGTGTTAAGCACCCATGAACAACAAAAGTTTCATTAAGCAAGTGCAGACATAGGCACAGTCTCAGCATGAGAAACTTTTGTTGAGACAGCACAGCTCGTCCTTTGATAAGAATCCCCACAGAAAGAGGACCTACAAACTGAATTTTCAGGCCATTGTGTTTTCAATGGCACCATCACATTAATGTCAATCGTCACTAGAAATGGTCCTCCTTAAAACTTAGCTTGCTTTTTTTGTAATTCTGTGTCTTGACAGTAGAAGTACAATTGTATAGTGGCATTAATGAAGCATTTTTGTAGGATTGGCACACCACTTGCAGTGACTTATGAAGCTGAATTATTATTGCAAATTAATTATGATATACCCTGACTGCAAGATAACTTATATTGTGACATCATTGTCACTGCAATGACTGTCAGGCAACAAAATGATTAATTGAGTGTCATGAGATCTGATAGTACAGGTTGTACATTTAATAGAAATTGTTACAGCTATACAATGGACTGCCAATTAAAATTTACTCCAAACTTAATATGATTGTGACAACAATATTATTTGCAAGGCAAATAAGCTCCACCACTTTTTCAGTGGCTGATGTTTTCAGTCTATGTAACAAGATATGTGAAGTCACTGGACACTTATTTTCAGATTAGGTTTATCTATGATCTTGAAATTTAGAATGTGTCAGTCATCTCATCTTTTTACTCTTTGACAGTTTTTCTAAACTTTGACAAAATTCAGTTCACCCATATTACATCAGCTGTATTTTCTGTTAGAATTTGTGTTTAATTTTATTACCACTTTGGTCATCCCACGCTCTATTCAGGAACACAACCAGGATCCCTTTGGATGCAGGTGATGTACACTGTATGTACTTCTATGGTATGGTGCTTGCAATGCCTAGTTGGGAGTTAAGTGAAAATGCCCTCTTGGGCATCAGGATTTCTGACATGGGGCTCTAAAAAGAAGTTATGCTGCTAGCAATTTGAAAGGTTCCTTTTCTTGTGCGTTACTGTAAAATTAAAGTGTGGCTACACTGCCATAGCCTAGGGAAATGTGACAGTATGGCAGAAGAAAGAAATAGGCTAACCATCGTCTTTTATGGGCATCACAACATTAGCCCAGTTATCAGAATCAATCCTCCCAAATTCAGTCCCTGTGCCATGAACAAGAGAAGTGATAGCAGGATAGGCCCATGCCTGTTCTCACTCCTGTTAAGTCCAAGACAAAGCTCCTATTCTGTGGGAGCTGGATTAGGTCTGTTGTATTAATTTTAAATGGAATATATAGAATCAAAAAATCAAAGGTCGAAAAGTAAAACAGTTATACACAAGGTTTGGGATTTGATATACACAGATCCCAGTCTGCATGGCAAAAACACTGCTTAAAAAAAAAGTTTTAAACCTCTTATTAAAGATGAGGATTGTCAATTGTCTCATAACACAAATCCAAACAAGCTAGCACTGACACAGTCCCAAGCC
The DNA here is from genome assembly GCA_019425775.1 of Rafetus swinhoei. NCBI lineage: Eukaryota > Metazoa > Chordata > Testudines > Trionychidae > Rafetus > Rafetus swinhoei. The sequence continues at coordinate 37,738,293 of CM033447.1, forward strand.
CCTGCCCCTGTCATGCCCCTTGTCTGAGGCCCTTTCCCCATTGACTTGAGCCCCCCTCTTTCTGTCGCTCAATCTTCCCCACCCTCACTCACTTTCACCAGCATGGCCTGAGGCAAAGTATTGGGGTGCAGAAGAGGGTGTGGGAGTGGTACTAACCTTGGGCAGCTCCTGAAAGTGACCAACACATCCTTTTGGCAACAGTTTATAGGTGGGGGGCCAGGGAGCTCTGCACACTGCCCTGTTAGCAGGCATTGCCTTCTGCAGTTGCCGTTAGCTGCAGTTCCCAGCCAGTGGTGGTGGGGACAGTGAGTGGAGAACCCCTGTCCTCTCCCAATAGCCATGTCCCATGCTGGCTGTTTTTGGGAGCAGTGTGGAGTGAGGGTAGGCAGGAAGCCTGCCTTAGCTCTGCTGCGCTGCCAGAGTGTTAGTGCCCAAAATCTCCAGTTTGGTGGTAGAATAGATCCTGACTTGAGGAAACTCCCAGTGAAACCTAGAGGCTTGGTAACCCTATTAAAGTAATAGAAAAATGGGGAAACACTTAAAGCATTTGAAATGCAAAGTTTTAAGGGTTTCATTTTAACCATATCCCTGGTTTCCTTTCCCTGTAGCTAGAGGGTTTTGGGAAGGCATTAATAAAAAGACACTTCTCTATCTTTTGTAGGGGAAAAGGACAATATTAATTGAGATGGGCTGGAGCAGTTGTGACCATAGTTGTTTAAGATCAGCCTTGTTTATTAATGGAGAAAACAAGAAGCAAACACACAAATGAGAGAAAGGAAAGAACAGCAAAGATAAACTAGGCAGCTTCTGTCTCCAGTGTTGATGCACGTAATACACTGTCTTATCTGCTACTCTCATGACTTGTGCAAACTTGTATCAGTGTTAAGGATCTTGTTTTTAGCTGCCTTGATATTTGAAATGCTGCAAAATATGTGTTCTTGGCAAGCTAAGTTAAACTCTCATGAGAGGGAAGGAAAAAGGAAGAGTAGGAAAGGGAAGACATGAGAAAGCGAAGGAAAAGAAAACATGGGTGGAGAGAAGGAAGAGAATCATAGGGCTGGAAGAGACTTCAGGAGGTCATCAAGTCCAGCCCCCTGCCCAAAGCAGGACCAATCCAATTAAATCATCCCAGCCAGGGCCTTGTGAAGCCAAGACTAAAAACATCTTAGAATGGAGATTCCACCACCTCCCTAGGTAACCCATTCCAGTACTTCACCACCCTCCTAGTGAAATAGTTTTTTTTCTAATATCCAACCTAGACCTCCCCCACTGTAACTTGAGACCATTGCTCCTTGTTCTCAGTAGTGACGGATGGCAGAACAACCTCTCTCTCCATCCTTTTTGGAACCTCCCTTCAGGAAATTGAAAGCTGCTGTCAAATCCCCCCTCACTCTTCTCTTCTGCAGACGAAATAAGCCCAAATCCCTCAGCCTCTCCTCATAGGTCATGTGCTCCAGCATATAAAACAAAGAGGAAAAGTTTAATGATATCCCAGATGATATTTGGGCTCTAGTTGGAGGTAGTGATGTTACCTAGGTCCTTCTCTTTGGCCCTTTCTGGTCAGAATCTGTCTCAGATTTAGGACAATAGAGGGCCAGTGGTTTCACAGTGTTCCAAAGTCCCAGAAGACTTGTTGTGATAGCCATGTTGGTAAAGTCTCCTCCTTTCCGTTCTCCTGTTTTTCTGTTTGCATCTGCAAATCTTTTTCTCCCAACATCTTTATTTTAATACCTCAAAAGTCAGTGATGAGTGTGAAAGCCAAATTCTGCTGTTGTTTTGTTCACCAATTAGTCCCAACTTGTGACATGCTACCTTTGGTTCACTGATTTTTGTTCCCACAGTTGTCTTGTTTACCAGGCATGATCTTAACACAGTCCTTTATATCAGTAGGTCTTTTTGTTTAAAATAAAGTAGTCTTTCTGTATCTTGCATTTCTTCCCATCAACATTTATTGGTATATTTGATTGGAACATTTCATAATGTTTATCTACTCTCCCATAGTTAACTTCATAATTAAAAGCATTGAAACAAAGCCTAAATTTCTTCAGTAAAATTTCATCACTCTAATAGTAGTCCTTTGAAGATGTTCAGAGGTCTGTATAGAGAAATGTCAAGTGCAATAATGCTTTAATGATTTAATTGACAATTTTTTGTTTCTTGTAAGCATTTTATTTACATAGTAGAGGTCCAAAACATCTATTCTATGCACTTTCAAAGGGATGAAGGGGTAATTCCATGCTTGGCGGTAGCTAGTACATTTTGTGTGAATCAGTGAGACTTTGCCTAATTTGTTTTGTTTTGGACTCTTGGTCTATTCTGTGTTATCATATTTTAAGTTTTTTGGTTTCAGATTCTGCAAGTTAGCCAAGATTTATCATAATAATTGGAATGTGAGCTCTGGCTGAGACTCCGGCCCTTACATCATACAGTTCAGTGGCAGGTCAGAGTACTGTAAGGATGTTGTGATTAGAAAAAGTCTGTGCAATTAAAACTGTACTAATGTTCATTTTTGGACTCCAGAGTTCAGGGGTGAACTGCTGAGAATTTGTGTCTGGGGAACAAGATCTCCCCATGAATAGCCCTGACTTTCTATAGATTGTTTAGAATCAATTAAGTTTGTGTGGGATCCCATTGCCAGCTCCATAAACATGTGTGGTTGGCAGGACAGGATGGATAAATCTTACCTGTCCCCAAGAGAATGAAAGGAGAGGAATTTCATGAAGGGTGCCTTGCAGAGATTCAATTCTAAGGGAGCTAAGGACTTTCCAATTAGAGAGGGTGTTTCAGCACATAGAATTTAAATTCTTGGGTGTAGACATTTTCATCTTACTGAAAATTCTTTGTGCAGTCTGTTAGGGAAAGTTCCGTGCCACAGGATAGATTAATACAAACCTGATTTTCACAGAACATAGGCACTTTTTGAACATTGTGAATTCTGTCTTCTGTCTATATTGCCACAAAATAATCCTGAAAATGAATCCTGGGCCAAACTGCATGTAAGCTATTTGAAAGATCTTGGCAGTGACACACAGCGACAGCTCTAGAATTCCTGTTCATTTATTGTCTGGGTTTCTAATCCTGTTGACTTTTTCTGGTTTTGCTCTCTATTCATTCTTCCGTTTGCAGAATTTTTGGCAGCTGCTTTCAGAATGTTCACAAGTCTACTAAAAACATGAAAAAAAGAAATCCTGAAAATGTTTCAAAAGTAGGTCCCAGTTAATAGGGAAGCCAAACAGCCCTATTTCATGCAGACTGAGTCACACATGCAATAAATTATCAGCAAATCTGAAACTGAGACACATTCATTCGTGGAGATTGAACTAGGCAGGGAATTGGTGAGAGAGCCAAAAGATGGCATTATAGCAAAGCTATTCATCTGTTAATACTTGAGAATAAAACCAGCTTTCAATTTAAAGCTTAACTCTTCTAAGTGCTTCAGTTAGGTAGGCTAAGGGTCTACTGCCTAATAGATTACCTGAACATGTGTGGCTAGAGGAGTCACCAGGATTTTTAGACTTCAAAGTTTCATACCAGTTGGATAGTTCAAGGAAGAGAGAAGTGGTCCTTTGCTTCTGGTCCACCCAATCAGTGTCAATTGTCTTATTTGGGGTGAAAAGTTGGAAGATACGTTGCAAAAATCTGTCAGGTTTTGGTTGTTTTTTTTGTTTTTGTTTTACAATTAAATAATATCTTTTTTAATGAAAAATAGACGTGAATGCTCACGGCTAGGGAAGGGGCATTTCAGTGGTTGGAGGAATAGGGGTCTGAGGGGTTTGGGAGTGAGATGAATGAGCCATTTCACACCTCTCAATGCCATCTAGGTATATAGACCTGTGTGGTGCATCTACCCAGAATAAGTGCTATTGACTTATTGGGTGACTTATTGGGTGACATGAGAGCTAAGCCAGACCGGCCAGGTAGGGCACAGAACACAGCTCCTATTCAGAAAATTGATGTGGGTCTGAAAAGAGCTTTTGGGTTCTGTCGTCATTCCTGTCAGAAAATCACATTTAGGAAACTACAGTTAGGAACCTGGATATACTGGTCACATAAACACATCAGGGACACATCCCCACACTTAGAGTGAGGGAAACCTGAATAAAATAGTGTGCAGGGTAGGAGGAGGGAAGGGGGGAGCGGCAGCTGGGAGTAGGGATGTAGAATCCCATTTATTTAGTTAACATTTAACCAGTTAAGTCAGGGGCTGGAAGCTGGTGGTCCCGCACACAGAGGGCTGGAGCAGCCCGCGGGCCAGTGGTGGGCTATTCTCCAGGTACCCGTTAACCATTACTGGGTAAGCAGTTAACTGGTTACCCATTAACATCCCTAGCTAAGAGCATGGCTTGGATAGAAGAGGCAAGGTTGGCTGGTGACACAAATGCAGACGCAAGTGCTTTGGAGCACAGGGTTATAATTCAAAATGATACTATAGACAAACTGGAGCAGTGGTCTGAGGTAAATTGGATGAAATTCAATAAGGACCAATGCAAAGTCATCAATTTAGGAAGGAACAATTAATTACACATGTACAAAATGGGAAGTGACTACTTAGGAAAGAGTACTAGGGAAAGGAATCTGACGGTGATAGTGGACCACAAGCTAAATAAGAGTCAACAGTGTGATACTGTTGCAAAAGTGAGCATCATTCTGAGATGTATTATTAGCAGGAGTGTTTTAAGTAAGAAATGAGAAGTCATTCTTCCACTCTACTTTGCACTGATTAGGCCTCAACTGGAGTCTTGTGTCCAATTCTGGGTACCACATTTCAGGAAAGATGTGGACAAATTGGGAAAAGTCCAGAAAAATACAACAAAAAATGATTAAAGGTCTAAACAACATGGTATATGATGAAAGATTTGAAAAAAACGGGTTTGTTTAGTCTGGAAAAGAAAAGACTGAGAGGGGACATAAAAGCAGTTAAAAGGAGGAGGGAGAAAAAATTGTTCTTTTTAACCTCAGAGGTTGTTAAGACAAGAAACAATGGGCTTAAATTGCAGCAGCTAGAGAGATTTAGGTTGGATATGAACTGCCCTGACAACTAGAAAGGTTTTCCTAATCACTGGAATAAATTGCCTAGGGAGATGGTAGAATCTCTTTTACTGGAGATTTTTTAAGAGCAGATTAGACAAGTATCTGTCGGGGCTGGTTTTAGATCAGTGGTGGACAAACACTGGCCTGCAGGCTGGATCCAGTTTACCAGGGTTAGCCCCTGGTGGGCTGCCACTGTTATATTTTACCTGCACTTCCACAGGTATGGGCAATTGCAGCTCCCATTGGTTGTGGAGTGTCCCAGTCCAAAACAGGCATAAGTAAAGATAGCAGTGGCAGGCTGCCAGGGGCTAATCCTAGCGAAGTGTCACCATCTTTTTGCCCACCTCTGTTTTAGCTAATACCAGGTCTTGCCATGAGTGCAGCCAGGGGACTGAACTAGATGACCTCGAGTGGTACCTTCCAGTCATAAGAGCATAAGAATGGACATACTACCCAAAGGTCCATCTAGCCCAGTACCTTTCTTCCGATAGTGGCAATGCCAGATGCCCCAAGGAAGTGAATAGACCAGGTAATCATCAAGTGATTCCTCTCCTGTCATCCATTTCCAGCCCCTGACAAACAGAGGCTAGGGACACCATTCCTACCCATCCTGGCTAATAAGTATTGATGGACCTAACTTCTGTGACCTCCACGATGGACCTAAAGTCCTATGATTCTATAGCAGAAACATCAGTTAACACAGAGTTAAGGTTTCACAGGGGCAGGTCATGCCCCTCAAGAACACTGAGTTCAGCAAATCTCCAGCTTCAGAAAATAGAGTTCAGTAGATGGCCCCATAACTTTACTCTGGCCTCTTTGAGCAAAGCCCCATAACACCTACCTGGACATTCCATTTTTTTCCACTGTAAATGAAAGGAACTTTCTGCACCTTTTTATACTCACATGCTTAGCCTACTCTCTTGCCAGAATAGCACTCGCTCCTGTGAAGTTTAACAACCACTTCACACTTACACGAACCCATCTAATCTGTACTTTCTCTTACCCATCTCATTAAACTAACAGACTGCTGTCCTATCCAGCCTTACTACTGACAATTCCCATGGCAAGACCTCTTGCACTGCACATATCCCCCAACAATACTTCTCAAAGAGCACATGCTCCCCATCCCTTTACTTGTGAATGTGAGATACTGTAAAAGCTGGTCTCCTTGTATCACAATCCTCATATCACAATCCCAGCTTGGAGATGCTCCCCAAACTAATCCCTATCTCCTTCACTCACAAATACACCTTAACTAATCTGCCTACTGCTGCCTCAATCATTCAAACAAAGGAATGCAGTTAAAGCTAAGGCCATGCATGCAGTTGGAGTGCATGTAGATAATTCCCAGTAGCTATTGACAGCTCCATTGGGGATCAGTTAAGCTATCTGGATGTGTACCTTACCGTTGTATTTCCTGGTGTTTTGAAGTTTGCGTTTGGCCGAACTCAATGCTCTGGAAGACCCTGAGCTATCACAGCAAACACTTAATTCTGCATTAATGACTTTTTTTTGCCATTAATTAGAATAAATGTGGGAGGGGTGGGCACATTGGTGTATGTGCCTTTTGACAATCCTTAATATTTCTTGGGATAAATTCATACTTAGTGTAACTGCCCAGAATTCAGTAGAGTTAGTTATATCAGCAATTAAATTTGGATCTGAATTTTTTTATGGTTTGGATTAAGAGAGGAAGTAGAGAATTGTGATGGGTTTTTTGGATCAATGAGTCATTTCCAGTAGGTGGCGCAAGAGGGCATAAAACTAAATTACCAATTTGTGCAGACTTGTCAGAAATCCATGGCTGATGAAAACATTACAGATGTGCACATGCATAAGCCAAATGCCAACCACAATTATTTTGCTCTTTTCTATCAGTTAAAACACCAGTCACCTATGTATTCCTTTTTAGTGACTATTACAGTTAGCTTGTTCAAGGTTTATCACTTTTCTTCTGTCACTACTTCTATGAACTACCATGTTTTAGATGCAATATCAGCTATTTGCATAATTGTTTTGTAGTTGCTTCCTTTTCTGTATATATGTGCTTTCAATTCATGATCCAGATGGTAGTGGGAAGGATTCAACCTAAAATCCTGTAATAGCCCAGGTTAACTCTGCAGTGAAGACAATATTGGGTAGTGGGTAGCATGCTCTGTATTCCAATAACTTAGAGGCAAGCACTATCATGTTCCAGGCAGAGGCTGGTGTAATTTTTAAAACAAAGAAGTTTTTGGTTTTTTCCTTAAAGTAGCCTTTTAAAAAAAACTGAATTTTTCTGATGAACTGCTGACTTTTAACGTTTTCTGTTTTTAGTGAAAACTGGGTAAAGAAATAGTGGAAAAAATTCAGTAACTGTGATTGTAAATTATTTTAATCTTTTGATGAGCTCCAGCTTTAAGCACTATGCTCAACATTCCCAGCTGTTGGTAGGTCCCTATAAACACATATTTCAGATAAGTAACCAGAGATTCATTAAAGCTGCCAGAAATTTAAAGGTTCAAATACCATAGGAATAATTACTTCAACAATTTCAGATAAAATCAAACCAACAGTTGCTAAATCAGCCCTGAAATGAAGTTATATACAGAGCTGTGCAAATAACTGACTTTTTTATCCTGACAGAAGTAGGATGGCTTGCATTTTGGACATGTAATAGAGAACCTGTTTTACCTAAAACCCTGTATTACTGGTTCTTTTCCTAGCAAGAGCAGTTAATTTGCCACAATCTTGGTGTGCATTAATAGGAAAAAATAATCTGAGATGAGAGAATAATGTCCTTTTACTTCAGGCTGTTTTTCTTTCCCTTGTATTGAGGATGACTAAGGTTCCACCCATGTGTATTATAATCCTAGCAAACACTACTGAGCCCCAGAAAACCAGAGAGGCATCAGGAAAAGATTCATGGACATAGGTAAACCATACATTAGCCAGTTAGCTCACATTCCTGCTCCTTTGGCTACTCCTCATGTGATGCAGACACGATGGATATGTTTTACAAGAGGGTGTTGGCAGAGCAGAGAGGTCTGATTAAATCAGGTAGATATTTCTATATCCAAATAGAAACAGTTTGTAGAAGCCTTCCTGGAAATGCTTTGTGTGAATGCAACAGATCTATAAAAGTCCTTAGGGTCTTACGTTCTCCAAGATGTGACTACTTGTGTGCATGTGAAAACTGGGGATTGGATCCAGCATAGCCTCCCTGTATCCACTCCATATGCCCAGTGCACTGGACATACATGCTTTGGAAAATGGACTTCTGACAAATTGGCTCACGATTTACCACATTGGGTTAGTTCATATTCCATGCAGTTAGTTAATCCATCAAGTCTTGTAACTTGCCTCCCACACCTTCAAAGGATGGCAACTCTCACTTCTACTGTACTTGGCCACTTGTACAACTTCGTACATGGAGTAAAAAAATCCTTCTTTTTTCTTTTGAAACCTTGGGGTGGGCAATGCAGAAAATGTTATGACCCAGCCCAGAAATCTAAGGACTTGTCCTAACACAGAAATGAAGATGGGCTGGGACACAACAAAAGCAGGTGATGGACTTGGTACAGCGAGCAACTTCTAGAGCTAGGTATTTTTACTTTGTTTTTTCTGTCATCTGTTTATCAGCTTGGCTGTGAGGGGAAACAATGGGACATAGGTCTCTGGGAAGGAATGTGTTTTACTTTTAAGGATAAATGTAAAGGAAGAGATAATGAAGACTTCATTTATACTCCATATGCTTTCTCTCACATGCTTTTCAAATGTACGTGAATTATTTACCTTGTAATATATCTTAAGCCAAACCGCTCCCTTTGGCCCAGAACTTCATATTAATTCTCATATATACCATGAGAAACTCCTCCTCACTGCACTCTTGGCATTGTGCAGAAGGCCCTTCAACTTGGCTACACGGGTAGGGGATTTGCTCAGCCTTGAGCACTGCTGCCATCTGCTCCTCTGAACTCTAGGGGGCACCTGAGTCTAATGAATCAGTGTGAGCAGCAGCTGAACTCTTGTCCCACCAGTATTATTATTTCACCCAATAATCATTCCCATCTGACCACCACTTTCACAAAGGAACTGGCACAGAAATATTAAAAACAAGTAAGTGCTATGCCTTCTTGACAGGTGACACCATTATTCCTTTTATCGTTAGCCACTAAACTGCGTTTAGCCCCAGATGAAAGACTTGGATTTAAAATGTCTCGTGTTAGTCTGAAATTTACAGTGAGTAGTTCTTTGGCACTTAAAGACTAACAAATATATAGGAGCATGAATGTTCATTTTTAGTTGATTTATTACTTTTGGCACTGAAAATGCTCAGAACGAGTCCAACTCTAGGTGGTCACAAGAGATCCCAGGGAGCAGTGTGACTTCCTCTAATTTTCTGTAGAAATGACATACTTTCCAGTTGATGCATAATTACAAACAGTAGCACTACCATCTTATTATATATTTTAAATACATTGCCTAGCCTAGAACATTTGGGGATTCTACCAGAATACAAATATTAAATAAATTTATATCTGATTATTTTAAAGCTTTTCATATCATGTCACTTCTTTCATTCTCCTTTGAATTGTTTCTCTTTTTTTCTCTAATTCCATGATTCCTTTCTAATTTTTCTGTCTTTTTTTCTTTTACGTGGTGATACATTATCGTATTGCCATGATCCTGTCTGTAATATATGTATTCACACTTAACAGAGTTTCCCCAAGAAGACATCATCGTTTTTCCTAATAATTTAAGGAGTATATCCCAACAAATTATAAAAACAAATTTTATTTACAGAAATACAATTTATATTTTTTTCTAATTGAGCAAAGAATGGAGTAAAGAAATCTAATCTGTGGTATTCAGAAATTATTTTTTCAAGAAAGGTTCAGTGAGCCTTGTCACTGATCAGTGAAAATGACGGCATCTACAACATGAATTACTTAATATAACAGCAACAAAGTAACTGGATTAGAAAAAATTCTTGAAAATCCACATTTTTGCTGTGGCTCAGAATATATTTAGCAGTAGGACATTGTTATCCTATGCCAATATTTTGTTCCATTGGCATTCTCTTTTAATCATGACATCTCAATGACAGTAGGCCTTGTGATAAGCTCAGTTATTTATCATCTGTTGAGTTCTCATTTGTTGTGAGAATAATTTCATATGTGCTGTCCTCTATATTATTATTTATATTACAATAGCACTTGAAAGCCCTAATCGTGGGCCAGAAACCCATTCTGCTAGGTGCTGTGCAGAGAACAAAAAAGGAGTCTCTGCCCTTGTGATGGTATCTGATTGAAATATTAGTCATCTGATTAAAATGTGGCACATGGCCAGAAAGGGTTAACCAGCTCACTTACTGACTCAGGGTAGACCTTTGAAGACTTGTTGGGAAGATTGTAAAGGAGAGTGGGCTGTTACATTAGGTCAGGGCAATACTTTGAAATGCAAATGTGCATTGTTAGAGCAGTAGAATGGTAGGTGTTTACTCAGGTTTTATGATGTGAACAAATAATCTTGTTGGTTACTACGCTTTGATTCAAAATCAGAAGGGAATATTAACATTTATGATGAAATTTGATTGAAGTAGTGTTTTTGTTTGCATGTCTCTTTGAAGGTTGTGGTAAACTGTATGTTAACTGTTCAATGAATAAATTACCTTGTGCTAATTGCCACAATGTTTGGGAGACAGAAGGTAACCTCAAAAAGCCTATTGTGTTCTCCCAGGGCAAGGGGCTGCTTTGGGGATTGGCTATCCCATTTCTTGAAGTGCACCCTAATTGAGTCATCTCAGCAGGCTCCCAGGAGCCTGCTTATCACAGCCCCATAAATATTTAAGAATTTGAAGATTGCTGAAGTGCACAGAACAGTGCAGTGCTGGTCTGTCTAATCTCAGGTTTAGAATACAGATCTAAAAGTAAACAATGACTGTGGAAAATTAGGTGAAGTATTCTGGAAATACTAGAAAATGTAGTTTGAATTGTGAAAATTCCTGGGCTATCAGTGAAGAATAAGCTTAGCTTTTCATTTAGTAAGCTAAAGCCAACTGCCAATTAATATGAGATTTTTTTCCCTTTTGGTGTGATGCATATATTATAGGAAACTTGAGGGAGAATGTCTAGAATTAACACAAACCAAGTTTATACTAATCTGATAGTACATAGGAGCAAAAAGTCATATCTTCATTTTTGAAAACATGAAATCTGTCCCCAGTGCTGTTTTTGCTCCCTTCATGCCTTCTCTCTTCAGTAGGCAGCACCTTCATTCTAGATGGGACGGCACTTGGCAACTTCCCATGAGGCTGGCTGTTTGTGAATGGGAACATAGATTATAGCACAAACACTAAAAGCAGATCGGCAGTTATTCTTTTCCTAAGAGGCCTGATTCAGAACCCATTCAAGTCAATATGAGACTCTACATGAGGTTTTGGATCATACTCAGAGAAAGGACATCTGCAAACTCTACTTCTATGCTGGAATCAGTGTCATCTGCTATATTATAGGCTTGTGTCTTTCAGTTGATAGAAGAATATGTCATAGTAGAAAGACCTCAATATTAATGCAAAAACAATATTAATACAGTTATTATAATGTATCCTCATAATTGGTAGACCTTTACATACTGGTCCACTTCTTTGCTAAATATTAAGATAGCTACAAGTATGTATTATAAGGATGCTTGATAATACAAAACTATCCATGTATGTTTTAGTTAGTTATATTATAAAATGTTTAAGTCAAATCAGAAGTGAAAGTAAGCAGGTGCATGGTGCACAAGTCTGGGAAGAGCTGGCTGAACTGCAGTAAAAGCCAGCAGAGAGGTATTGAAAGAGACGGCAGGGAAGTTGGTTACAACAGGACAGTACCAGTAAAAAAAATTTAAGTTACTTTCGCTGCTGAGTTAAGCAAAAGAAATTGCAGGCTTCTGCTTTCTGTCACGCCGAAGATAAACCAAATTTTAGAAAAACAACCTTTCCTTAACCATAAAACCATGTTTATTATCCTTAAGAGAATTTTATACGAACTCCAGAATGCATTCTTTTTTTCATTCCTATTTTGCTTTAATTTTCACAGCAATTTTATTATGCTATGTTTTTGAAAATGGATGTGTGACTGGTGCTTTGTACAGAATATTTTAAAAGAGTTTTAACTGAAAATTGTATATTGTAAGTGATAAATACCATTTAGCCTAAAAGATAACTAAACCAGAACATCTTCTCAAGCAAGACACCTCTCTTGGTGTAAATTATTTGTAGCTACAAACGTAATCCTTATCTCATGAAAACAAACTATGTAAAATATTTGTGTGTGTCAGGAAAAAACACAAAAAGACTGCTTGTGTTTTTTCTAAAAAAGAATATAGGGATGTATTGCCAGAGCAATAAATCTAGCTTATGAAGTGGGCTTTTCCACACTCCCAAGAAAAATCTGTAAGTTCACACAAAGAATTCCAAAAATGTGCTTGTTGAAATGAATTTTTTTATAATCACTCTAAAAACTTCATTCAAAAAAATCCTTTTGGAAAGACATGTAGTTGGAAAGTTTTAAACCTTTTATCTGTTCCTTAAATGTTGAAATGGGAAACACCTTTTGAGAAATGTATACTTGCCAGTATCTTAGCTAAATGCAAAGCCCCTAATGCAATTTCCTGTAGCTGTATATGTAAATGTTAAATTGTTTAATATGCCAACATGGAATCTAATGATCTAAACTAATTCTAATGTAAGAAGCCATTTGAGTATAGAATATTTATATTAATGGGGAATTGATTTACTATTTGGCACAAACTGGCATTTCCCCCACCCAACTCAGGAAGACAACCAGTTTTAGAGAGATGAATTATTTTTATCAATCAACAACTTATTTAATAACTATACAAGATAAAGGCTCTTTTAAATAATTACAGAATACTTAAAAGGCTCTTCTGAGAACTAAAAACTTTATAGAAAAAACAGGAGTATTTGGACTTAGTGAAATAGTTTTCAAGAATTATTGAACTCTAATAACTGCAACAGTATCTTAGAAAATGAGCTAAACTCAGAGTTAAAATTCTAAGAATTCTGAGAATTTCCTGCCATGAAGATGGGAAAGGAAATGCAACTGTCAAGAAAGAATGACAGCCCTAATGCATATATGTACTAACAAACTACATGTTGATAAGACTAAAAAGTGCCTAAAACAACCCATGATGGTACTGTGCCAATGAAAGGATGATAGCAACTAATTTTAAATCTAAGCAAACCTGGAAAAGGATTTATATTGGTATGCTTCCATGAAAATAGAAAGAAAAGCATACAAAATGAAATGAACACCTGTCTTACACCCACTCTGCTACCCTACTGAAACACATAATAAATCAACTTATCCTGACCATTCCTGAAAACAAGCTAAAGCTGCCATACATAGACAGCTAAAGGAAGCTACTCTCAGGGAAACCTCAAAACAACCAACCCAAGGAGAATCTCCTCAAGACTTCAAAAAGCATTGGTGAGCAGCCATGAACTACGATGCTGTCAAGGGGTTAGATTTTTATTAAAACCGTTGTAATGATTTTAGTCATCTATGGAAATGCTGCTGTAACTTAAACTGTTAACAGTATCTCTTGTTAATCAGTTAACAGTTTCTAATAAAGCATATATTCCTGGATAGGCACCAAAAGCTCAACAGAGAAAAGGGTGAGATTCATCTGAATTTAAGATTCTCGCTATTTAGTAATGGGCCTGTCTCAAGACAGCTCCTTAAATGGAATCTTCTAAGTGACTGATTTCAATATTATCTTTGATTTCATAGGATTTAGTAAAATTATTTATCTTGCTGTTCTACAAACTGTTCAGTTATTAAGAATAATCAATAGGATCCTATTCTTAAGCACATTTTTTGCTTATTTATAAACTGTTTTCTTTTGATACACTAAGACTGCACTCACAATAATTTGGGGAAATTAAGATTTTGGTCCCAATTTTCAAGAAGAAATGTCCCCCACCAATGATGTGGGGACACCTCAGCGGTCTAATCTCTGAGGTGTAATCTCTAAGAGGTACCCAGGGAAAAGAGATAGCAAATGATTCATCATTTATGTTTTGTCTCTTTGTGTTTTCTTTTCTTTCTTTAATATTTAAATAGCCCTGGTTATTTACTGAGTACTTTGCTTTGTTTTAATCATGATGCTCCTTAAGATATGTAAAAGAACTTGTGTAACAGTTGTCAGTAAGATAATTAATTAACTAAGAGTTGACCTACCACTTCTTCTTGCTTTTCTAGACTAATAATTTTAGTAATTTTGAGGATAAAATTACTTTGTTGTCCTAAACAATTTAAAATTACCACTTTCTTCCCAACAATACATGTCATCTCCTTTTGGGCACATTTTTGTAGATCTATTTTGAAAAAAAAAAATGCATTTGTAACGTAAATACTGCATTTAATTAAGGACCTTAAGGCCCCAACTGAAGAACAACTGTTAACTTATGCAAAACATTCAGAGGGGTAGCCGAGTTAGCCTGTAACAGGAAAAACTTAAAAAACAACAAATAGACTACTAGCACCTTAAAGACTAACAAAACATGTAGATTGTATTATGAGCTTTCGTGGGCACAGCCCACTTCTTCAGATGACAGGAGTGTTATGCAAAACAGTCTACTGAGAGACAAATCGGCCTGCATTTTTATATTTCGTGTTTTTCTCATTTTTTACTTGGGCATATTTGCAGGACAACAAGAGAGTTGTTTTTTAAAGGGTTGTCTGCTCCTGCTGCTTCTTTCCTGCCTGAAATATTAATCTTCTATTTGTAACTTAATTTTCACAACAATCAATGGTGAGGTCATCACAACGGAAAAATGATTAGATGGGATGCTAAAAAAAGCGGCTGCAGATGGACTCTTAAACCCAGGAGCCTAAATTCCTTTAAATCTCCTTTATAAACAAGGCCGAGAGGAATGTATTTACTTTAATTATTTCTATGTGTATACCTCACAATACATTAAAAATAAACATATGAAATATCAAGAAATACAGAAAAGAACAAGAATGTATAATATGCCAATTTCTCTCAAAATAAAGGACTAATTCTGTGCTGGACTATATACCCTGTGCTATCCCACTGACTGCAATGGGATATTGCACAATGTATACATTAGTATAGAATCTGATGGAGAATATTTTTCAGTATTATCCAGTAGACATCCCAAACCGAGTTCTGGCCTTCCAATTCTGTTGTAAAAACATGTTCTTATTTGGCATGCAATAGACCTGTGCATTCTCAAAACTGAGGCAAAATATTACTAATCTAGGGTCCTTTGGGTCCCCAGTAATGTGGTATGTACGCACATCTGAATATTGTAAAGTTGAACAATTAACATTTATTTTTCTTCTGTACAGTGGATATTGTTTGTTTTGCAGGGGAATTTGGTTTGGTTTGTGTTTTCTTTCCATGTTACAGTGATGTGGGAAGGGTACCAAAGACAGATTTACATTTTGATCTGTATGCTCCAAAATTTATCATCATCGAGATCTCTTTTTGGGAATGAGGCCCAGTTGCTGAAAAAGCTGTTGAATGTATGCATGAGTTTCAAAGTTGATAGACTAGAAGAATACAGGCACCATATAATAACTTGTTCAGGCAGGATTAAACTGCCCCCCCCCCTCCCCCTCCCTAGCTCAGGTTGAGCTAGTCAAGGAGAGGACTTTGAACATGTGGACCTCACAATTAATTTGACCTAATACTGAAGAGAGCCAGTGAAAAGAGGTGATGTGGTTTTGATAAGCAAATAAATTGCTATATACTGAATCAACAGGAAGTTTCTTAAATGTGATAGTTTCATTCCTACTACAGTTTATTACTGTAATCAGTCATGGCAGTCACAAATGCACCAATCACCATGGTTAAGTCTGAATTTGACAGGCATGAGAACAGTTTTCTTGAGCGCTGTGGATTGGAAAAAGGTGGTTTTTGCAGCCATAGCTATTAGAAGCAGTGAGGGGCTGGGGCTGCAGACTCCAGAGAAGGGCCAGAAATGATGGGTTCAGGGTATGGGAGGTGGCTTCAGGCTGGGGCCAAGGGCTTTGGAGTGTGGATGAGGAGGTGAGGGCTCTGGCTGGTAGTGTGGGCTTCAGAGTAGGTCTGGAAATGAGGGGTTTACTATGTGCAAGAGGGCTCTGACCTAGGGCAGGGGGTTGAGGTGCAGGAAGGGGTGCAGGCTCCAGGAGAGAGTTTGGGTGTAAGAGGGGGCTGACTGATGCAGGGTGCAGATTCTGAGAGAGTTTGGGTGTGAGAAGAGGTTCAAGGCTGGGCCAAGGTTTTGGGACATGGGAGGGGAAAATGGTGGGGGGCTCCAAGTGGGACTTGCCTCTGGTGACTCCTGGGAAGTGGCCGGCATGTCCCTCTGGCTTCTAGATGCAGGGGTGGCTACCAGGGCTTTTCATGCTGCTGCCAGCTGGAAGCACTGCCCCCACAGCTCTCATTGGCTGTGGTTTCCTACACTGAAAAATTGCTGTGAAAATATTTGGGCTCGGAATGGAGCCAGAGCTCTGGGGTCCTCGTGGGGTGGATGGTCCCAGAGTCCAGATGCCAGCATCATCCCAAATGTTTATGCAACAGTTTTTAGCCCCACAAACCCAAGTCAGCAGGCCTGGGCCAATTGCAGCTGGGCTCCAGGTCTTTTATCCCTGTGTAGATGTACCCACAGGGAGCGGGTTAGGCGGAGGCAGAGCTGATGAGTGGCAGAAAGAGCCTCGAGGTGAACTGCAGCTTGTCCTTAGAAAAGGAAGTCAATATGAGGAATCTTGATGGAGAGAAGCAATCTAGGAGGACTTCGGAGTGACCTGCGAGTGACACAATAAAGCACTTTATTTAGAGATTTATTCAGACTTACAGTTCAATATTTGTTACTATGAAGGAGATGGAATTTAAAAGGTATCTGACCAACGGACTAGGCCACAGAAGACCAAGATAGTGGCAGGCTGTTGTAGGGTCCCTGAAGTGGCCACCCAGCAGTGTTAGAGATGAGGACCCCTGCAACACCATCAACAGATGTGAGGAGGTGCCCAGGAGCTGAGGGTGCATGATAACATAGTCTTCTTCATAATCTAAGGAAGTGGCTTAGCATGAGTTAACTAGCGTGGGAAGACCCTCTAGCTTTTCCTAACTTTTTGAATAGCACTCTTATTGTCAATGTTAACTAGCTCAGGCACTGTCTCCTCCAGGTTCTATTTTCTCTGAAAGCTGTTAACTTTTCTGTCGACCATGTTCACTCCCAAACACACCCTCACTGTCCAATACACTTCAAAGGAGATTAATTATTAGGATTTTGTTACACTATTATTTTTGAGGACTTTCTTGTTCAGTGGAAGTTGTCACTGTTTCTGTAGTAGCGCCAGCACAGTATTTGTAGGAAAAACGTAAAAAACAACAAACAGGCCTGCAGCACCTTAGAGACTAGCAAAAAATGCAGATGGTATCATGAGCTTTTGTGGGCACAACCCACTTCTTCAGATGAATGGAGTTTAAGGGGTCAGTCCAGTTTTCAAATATATAGCACAGAGAGGGGATGGCAGGGGCGGGGGGGAAGAGGAGGAAAATGGAGGAAGGGGGAAAGAAAGGGGGAAAGAAATTGTCACTTATTGTCCATGCTAAATGAAGCTGACAAGAATACTTAGTACCTTTTGTTTGGCTTTTATGTCATTAGTGTGTGGAATGTAGCGGGACATCCAGCCCATGTCTTTGTTTAGACTTCTTTTGTACAAATCAAACTTAAATGAAATTAAGTTCTCTAGTTTCCCTGTCAAGCTGGTTGAATCTCATAAATCTGGCAGGATTATGGATGTTGGTGGACCAGAGAGTCCTGGCACCCAGGAGTGCAAGACAGTCAGGAATCCAGCGGCGAGGAGCCTCACCGTTGGGACTGGTAAGCCCCATCCTAGGGAGCCTCAGCTAGGCACAGCACAGCAGGGCAGCTATATGGAGCCCCACTCCTGGAAAGCCCCAGCCAGGTGGGACAGAGGCGGGGCAGTTGCAGGGCTGCTGTGGAGCCCAGGTCCTGGAAAGTCCCAGCCATATGCGGGACAGAAGTAGGACTGTGGTAGTTGGGGAGCTCCGTCCCCATAGACTCCCAGTGAACTGGTAGAAGCAAGCCAGAGCCAAGCCCAAGTACTGTAGCAGCAGGGCTGGAGTGGAGCCAAGCGGCGGCGGGAGGGGAGCAGTGTCCTGGGAGGCTGGTGGCAAGGGAGCTTCCCCTGATCCGGCAAATACCCTCATTCGGAACTGGTCAGGTCACAAGGGTGCTAGACCAGCGAAGTCCAACCTGTACATGGAGAAGGCAGAGGCTAAAGGAAAAGGTAATACCACAAGCTACCTACAAGATAATCTTGAGGATATTCTGACTATAGAAGCTTTCTTGGACCCAAGATCCTACTCCTAAACAACTGAGAAGTCTTTCAGCTTTGGAATCCTCCCAACCACTTGTTTCATCTGTATTCAAGATGAAAAATATGTACTGAGGAAGCAATAATAAACTACACTTTTTGCAGAGATGAAAATAGAGTAGCCAGTTATGGATATGATTCATCCAGTTTTGAAGTTCTGCTAATAGGGAACAAGACCCTGATTTAACAAGATAATTAGTTATGTGCCTAACCTTAATGACATTGATGTAAATAGAGTCCTATTGATAATCTTTAGATCCCATTGATATAAATGTAGCTACTCACATATGTAAATTTAGATACATGCTTAAGTACCTTATGAAATCAGAGCCTAAATTATTAATGAGTTTATACAAGATCTTGGACTACCCTCCCAAATGGGTCCATGTAAGAAAACCTATGTCTTTTAAGAAAACCTGGGGGAAAAGACAGAGAGATGGATCAGTGTGATATGTGCTAATTGGAAAACTCCAGAACAGACAAGCAAAGGGAGGGTATATGAGAGTTAAAAATCTAACATAAAATTTCCAGAATTCATCTTTCTACCACCATTTGAATTACAACAGACGATATGGCAACCTGCCCAGAAAATGATCTAGTCATGTGTCTGACAGATGCCATGGAAACCATTTCCTGTTAACTATCACACTTAATTTTGCAAACTAACTGTGCAGAGTCTCAGTAAAATCAGGCTATAATATAGTCAATTTGGAAAACTACAAGGTACTTAGGAAAAATAATTCCTCAGTAATAAGAATATTTAATCATGTGAAGCCCAGAATTTTTTGTTAGCTCTGGTAACTAAAACCAGGTAGGACTGAGCTACCAGTTTTAAAGTATACGACTCTGTGCTTTGGAGGTTCAAATAGGATATCCAAAAAAATTTGTACAGAAGTTTCATGATTCAGTCAGGCACTTGTTTTGGCCAAAAATGAGAAATGTGTCTATGGCCAACATTCCAAACATTGTAGAAATAATATCAGGATAAACCATCTTTCATATGCCTGCCAATAATGTTGCACAAGCATACAAGAAAATTACCTTCACATTTGCTCGTGCTACAAAATAATTGAATAGGAGCCCCCACTTCACATATGTATAGGAAGGGGAAGAAACCATAGAATACTAGAATTGGAAGGGAGCTCGAGAGATCAAGTCCAGTCCCCTCACGGCAGGACCAAGTACTGTCTAGATCATCCCTCTTAGATGTCTGTCTAACCTGCTCTTAAGTATCTTCAGTGATGGATGGGGCACAGATTATCCA
Organism: Rafetus swinhoei; assembly: GCA_019425775.1. Lineage (NCBI taxonomy): Eukaryota > Metazoa > Chordata > Testudines > Trionychidae > Rafetus > Rafetus swinhoei. The sequence continues at coordinate 37,758,000 of CM033447.1, forward strand.
ATAAGTTCTTGAACTGCCTTGGAGACATTTTTTTATTTCAGAAGGTTGAGAAAGCTACTGGGAGGGGGGTGGGGAAGCTGTCCTAGATGTGATTTTAACAAATAGGGAGGAACTGGTTGAGAATTTGAAAGTGGAAGGCAGCTTGGGGGAAAGTGATCATGAAATCATAGAGTTCATGAATGGTAGAAGGGAGAACAGTAAAATAGAGACAATGGATTTCAGGAAGGCAGATTTTAGAAAACTCACAGAGCTGGTAGGCAAGATCCCATGGGAAGCAAGACTGAGAGGAAAAACAACTGAAGAGAGTTGGCAGTTTTTCAATGGGACATTATTAAGGGCCCAAAAGAAAACTATTTAACTGTATAGGAAAGATAGAAAGTATATCAAAAGATCACCTTGGCTTTACCAGGAGCTCTCGCATGATCTAAAAATAAAAAAGAAGTCATATAAAAAGTGGAAACTAGGTCAAATTACTAAGGATGAATATAAGCAAACAATACAGGTATGCAGAGGCAAGATTAGAAAGGCAAAGGCACAAAACAAGCTCAAACTAGCTAGAGACATAAAGGGTAACAAGAAGAAATTCTATAAATATATTAGAAGCAAGAGGAAGACCAAGGACAGGGTAGGCCCATTGCTCAGTGAAGAGGGAGAAACACTAACAGGAAATTTGGAAATGGTAGAGCTGCTTAATGATGTCTTTGTTTCAGTCTTCACCAAGAAGTCTGATGATGAAGGAATGCCTAACATAGTGAATGCTAGAGGGAAGGGGGTAGGTTTAGAAGATTAAAATAAAAAAAAAAGTTAAAAATTACTAAAAAAGTTAGGTGTCTGCAAGTCACCAGGGCCTGATGAAATGCATCCTAGACTACTCAAGGAGCTGATAGAGGAGGTGTCTAAGCCTTTAGCTATCATCTTCGAAAAATCACCAAAGACAGGAGAAATTCCAGAAGACTGGAAAAGGGCAAATATAGTGCCTATCTATAAAAAGGGAAATAAGAACAACCCAGGATACTACAAACCACTCAGTTTAACTTCTGTGCCAGGAAGGATAATGGAGCAAGTAATTAAGGAATTCATCTGCAAATATCTGGAAGAAAATATGGTGATAGATAAGTCAGCATGGATTTGTAAAGAAGAAATCATGTCATACCAATCTGATAGCTTTCTTTGATAGGCTAACAAGTCTTGTGCATAAGGGAGAAGTGGTGGATGTGGTATACTTAGCTTTTAGTAAGGCATTTGATACAGTCTTGCATGACCTTCTTATCAATAAACTAGGCAAACACAACTTAAATGGGTCTACTATAAGGTGCGTACATAACTGGCTGGATAACTGTTCTCAGGCTATGCCTACACTACAGAGTTTTTTTTCGGAAAAAACAGCCTTATTAAACTTCATCCTATTTACCTCAGACCATTTCTCCAGTTTATCCAGATCATTTTGAATTATGACCCTATCCTCCAAAGCACTTGCAACTCCTTCCAGCTTGGTATCATTTGCAAGTGTTAGATCAGAGGCTTCAGGAAGAGTTATTTATCTGGGAGGATTAGGTGAATAGGTTTATCCTGTAGGTTCCAATAGGCTTTGGTACTTGGCTGAGTCATGCTGGGGACACACAGGCACTTGTCACAATTATCTGCTTAATATACTTCATCTAGCCTAAAGTTGAAAACAGTAATTTATATATTCTTGGTGTTTCAAAGGGGGCCCGGTCACAATGTTGAAAATAAATATGAGCTACGTCCCTTTGGGCGACAATTTAGGGGGAGTAAGGAAATTAGAATGGTGATTGGAAATTGCTAAAAAAAATTTCCGAATGTCCCAAATGCCACAATGATTTAAAAGCCATCATTACTTGCAGGGATATGAAGGTAGCTATAAAAATAAACCAATGAAAGAAAGGTAAAGTTGATAGCATTAAGTATAAATCGGAAGCTAGGAATTATAGAAAATTGCTGAGGGAAGCAAAAGGACACAAGGAAAAAGCTCTGCTGGCCATAGATAAAGGAAAATAAGAATGAGCTTTTAAGTATATTAGGAACAAAAGAAATCCTAACAATGATATTGTTTCATTCGTAGATGGAAATGGGAGATCTTTAAATACTAATGAAGAAAAGGTAAAAGTGCTCCATAAATATTATCTGTAGTAGGGGGGGGAACACATTATGTAGTCATATAGTGTGATGATATATTTTTCATTCCAAATGTAACTCAGGACATGTTAAATAGCAGGTACCAAAGACAGACATTTTAAAATCCAGTAGTTCCCAAGAGTTTTAAAAGAACTGGCCAAGCAGATCTCTGTATAATTAGTGTTTATCTTTCTTCCAGTGAAATGGCTAACACAGGACTCAGTAAAGAGTTAAAAGAGGGTAATATAGTTAATACTAATTAACATAGGTTTATGGTATCTATCATATAAAATAATTATTTTTGACAATTATAAGTTTTATTGATGAAATTAACAGTGTTGTTACAATATTTTCAGACTTTTGTAAAATATTTGACTTGATGTTACATGAACTTTTGACTAAGAAACTAGATCAATATAAAATCAACATGGTACCTATTACATCGGTGTTTCTCAAAGTGGTCCGTGAAACCACTCTGAGAGACCTGCTAATTGGCCACTCCAGTGTGTTTATTTACAGGGCTCTGCAGCCATGGAACCTCAAGCCTATCATTGGCTCTAGTTCACTGTTTGCAGCTGAAGGGAGCTGCGGAAAGCTATTTCTGCGGTGGACATCTGTCTTTATGACCGGTTAAAGAGTACATCCTCCATCAACCTTGTCTCCTTTCTGCAGATGCTTGCTCAGGCTTTACTTGGCTACGTTCTGTCCTGCAGCCTTTTGCAGGCTTTAGATATGCTGAGAGCTGTTAGAGAACAATTGATTACAGTCCTTGTTCTATCTCCACTGAAGGGGAGAGAAGAAGTTATGCGAACAAGGGAAATTTAGGTTAGATATGTGGAAAAAATGTTCTAACTATAAGGGTAGTTATCCTCAGGGATAGGATAAGAAGGAAGGTTGTGGAATTCCCATAATTGGAGGTTTTAAGAACAGGTTGGACCTGTCAGAGATTATTTAGATTTACTTATTCCTACCTCAGCACAGGAGGCTGGATTTGACTTCTTGAGGTCTCTTTCAGCCCTATGTTTCTGTGATTCTATATTTTAATTTTCACCATCTTAAATCTAGACGTGGGATTTATTTCAGTGTATCAGGAGAGGGCTTTGGATGGATTTGACCATGCCCAGCCTTTTTAAAACATTGGGAACATTTCAGGTTTGGGCCAAATAGTTCATGTATTATTTTGATTGTACCATAACATTTTAATGTTATAAAGATTAATGGGGGTTTTAGCTGCTGCTACCCAGTACATACAAGCACTCATCGGGGTGCCTTCTGTCTGGGATGTTATCTGCTCTGAGCCTGGAGCCATTCTTGCACCCCTTAAAAAAACAACTGACTGGCCTGCCTCTGTCCAGAGGGCCGAACGCATTCCTGGCTTGTCAAATAGGCAAAGAAAAAATGTATCTTACTGGGATCGTGGCAGTGCCCAATTACTGCTCCAGCAATTGCAAAGGTGCACCTCTGGGATTAAAAAGGTTTTTTTAAAATTTCTGTTCTGCACAATGTACGTTAAAGAGTAGGGTGTAAGGCAACCTGCAGAAATGGTACTGGTTCCTTACTGGTTTCTTACTGGACTTTTTGGGGATGGGCTTTGGTTGCAAACAATTTAATGACTTCCATGTTTTAGCACCCAATGCTGTCTCATCCCTCAAAAGCTATCTCCTCCAGGACCCACCTTCTGCTTTTAAGCTTATACCACCTGACTGCTCCTGGTTGGTTGAGCTGAAGTTGGTGGCACCCACCATTGCTATTCAGATTGGACTCTGATTTGTGTGTGTTTAGTAAGAGCCTCTCTGATTTAGTCTCAACAAAAATACCCAGTAGTGCTCAGTATCTGCAGAGGGTTTTTGCAGTGCTTGTTCTTGCATTCCCTTCACAGGTTATCTTCCCGTCTATGACCAAAATTTGGTTACAGCTCTTGTCCTGGAAGCTTCTTTTCCACTTATGAACATGGCTGTTCAAAATCCACAGCCATGGAAAACTCATCATGGACTATGGAATCTGATCTCCCGGGTGCCCAGTTTGGGGCTCCTACTCTGTGCAGGACTCTAGCTTCTTCTGCTAGCATGGGGATAGAGTGGTAAAAGATTTTCTTTTCCCTTGAAAGGACATCTCCTGGGTCCGGTCAGATCCACCTCTGGGAATCTTTCCCCATCTGCAGAAAGATGCATGGCTTGAGCTGTCATTTCTCCACATGGAGAGACTATGGTTCAATGTGTCAGATACATGGCTGCATCTTTCTCTCTTTGCAGGGAACATCTGCGGCTCCAGCTGTTAGCGCACCAATTGGCTGGGAAAACTAGACATATGGTAACCCCCTCACCCATCCTATCCTGCAGCCCTCACTGCTGTTGGCTGTGGCACTGGCTTTAGAGAGAGAGGCAGCAGACAACTGTGAAGGCAGAACCTTTGCAGCAGCATGATAGAAGTAAGAGTGAAAATCCTGTGATCCTCCTGCACTGGCCTTGTGATCCCCTTCACCCAACTGCCTTTTGGATTGGGACCTCCATGGTTACAGCAGTGTGAAATTTCAGATGTAAACATCTAAAAATGCAAAATTGACTAATTTATTCCACCCCAGCTGTGATGTTGACCCCTCCCCCCCCAACCTTGAAGTTGGTAGGGCTCTCCTTATGAACGAGCAGCAGTTTGATGGTTTCGGTGTCAGGATGCAGCATTATGCTACCCAATCTGATCTTCCTGGCTTTTTCTGGAGGAGGTATCAGTCCCTGAATGACTTCATATCTCTGCCCTGGAGAATGAATTGCAAGTCTCATCTCCCTTAGCACTTGAGCGACTTGCAGTGGTGGGTCTTGCATAGGGGTTGCCAGCTGGTTTCAAAAAAATACCAGACACACTTGACATTACATCACAATCGAGATTACATCTTATTTAGAAAATACTGGACATTTATATTTTCTCAATTTGTTTCCTGAACAGAAAGCTCAAATACTGGACTGTCGGGACACCTGGCAACTCTAGTCTTGTGGCACTACAGTGACCAATCCCTGGGTGAGGCACATCACCCTCTTAGGAGTGTATGCAGCACCCCTTTTGTTTGCTCTCACATATGGTCTTACATTTTCTACTAACGTTTCCTCAGATCCCGTCCCCTTTTACCCCTTCTCTACTTACGCTACATCGATGACATCTTTATGATCTGGACCCACGGCCAAGAAACACTGGAGACATTCCACAGAGATTTTAACAACCTACACCCCACCATCAATCTCAGCCTGGACCATTCTACGTGAGAGATCCGTTTCCTGGATACCACAGTACAAATCACCAATGGTAAATTAGACACCACTCTCTACAGAAAACCCACTGACTCATACAGTTACCTTCATGCCTCCAGCTCCCATCCAGAACACACCATACGATCCATCATCTATAGCCAAGCCCTTTGATACAACCGCATCTGCTCTAATCCCATGGACAGAGACCAGAAAGTTCAGGATCTCTACCAAGCATTTATAAACCTCAATTACCCACCCGGAGAAATAAAAAAACAAATTGAAAGAGCCAGACGAATACCCAGAAACCATCTACTTCAAGACAGACCCAAGAAAACCAACAATAGAATACCACTTGTCATCACCTATAGCCCCCAACTTAAACCCGTCCAACACATTATCAATAAACTACAACCTATACTAGAACAGGATACTACACTCCGAGAGGCTCTGGGAGACAGACCCATAGTCTCCTACAGACAACCACCTAACCTCAGGATGATTCTTACCAACAACCACAAGACATACCACACTAATACCAACCCTGGAACTTTTCTTTGCAACAAACCCCATTGCCAGCTTTGTCCGCATATTTACTCTGCTGACACCATTATTGGACCTAACCAATTCAGTTATAAGATCAAGAACACATATTCTTGCTCATCCAGAAATATAATTTATGTCATCATGTGCCGACAGTGTCCGTCTGCTATGTACATTGAACAAACGTCTTAGACGCTTCGCCAAAGAATCAATGCACACAAAATGGATATCAGACAGTATCACAAAGAAAAAACAGTTTCTTGCCATTTCAACCAGAAAGGGCATTGTCTCAATGACTTGATTACCTGCATACTGCTTCAAAGGTATTTTCACACCAGACTTGAAAGAGAAACCTCTGAACTGTCATTCATGCTTAAATTTGACACTTTATGCCTGGGTCTTAACAAAGATGCTAATTACCTTACCCATTACAAAGATAGCTTCCCCAATTATCACCTCTAATATCATTAACTCACAGACATTTACCTTCCCCTTCCATCCCCCTTCTGTTCTGAAATTTGATTTGTCCTTTTTATATGTGTTCACTTTTTTTGATTGTATCCCTTTGGTATATATGGTCATGCCTATTTTCTTCCACAATTTGATCTGAGGAAGTGGGTCTGGCCCACGAAAGCTCATCACCTAATAAACCATCTTGTTAGTCTTTAAAGTGCTGCATCGTCCTGTTTTCTGTTCATTAACGGTTTAGTGAGAGGTTTGGCAGGTATCTGTTAATTTGGGGAGTGAGATACAGCGTTCGCACGTGGCCTGTTTCCTGCTGGGCAATTTTTTTTACTGGGTCAGGCCAAACTGGCCTATGGGGCAGCGGGGTGCGATGCGTTAGCGGGGGGGTCTGTGCATTGACTGCCCCTTTTGTAACGTGTGGCCTGGCCCCCTTGTGGTTGAGCGGGGGGTCCGCAGCGAAGGGGGTGGCGCTGGGCTGCTGGTCTTTGGTTACAGCTAGCTACGCTCGCACTGCAACACATGAGCTCGAATAACACTGGGTACGTTTCCTATGCGTCCTGCTGGTGTTTACACGTCATGTCTCTCCTAGGCACACAGAGGCGCCCGCTCTCTCCCCAGTTCGCTCGGGCTCCAGTCTCCGCCCCGTGCAGGGCCCAGTCTGTGCGGGGCCGGGCCGCGGGGCTCCCCCTTCAGCGTGCGGGGCGCTACCGGTCCCGCCTGGGGGCGCGGAGCCGGCCGGACCGATGGCAGCTGCGCAGGATGACACGGGCCCGTCACGTGGGTGAGCCCTCCCGGCCCCTCGCCGTACGGGACCCAAGGGCCGCCGCCGCCTAGGGGAGTCCGCCAGCGGCCGCGGCGTGCGCCACAGCGCGGAGGGTCCTGCAACCGCGCCACGCCTCGGCCACCCGCACCCCGAGGCCCACCCGCGCCAGGCTGCCGCTGGAGGAGGCAGCTCGGCCCGGCCCGGCGCCCGGTGAGTGTGAGGAGCCAGCCGGCCTGATCCTGCCTCGGGCACCGTGCCCGGGGGCTGCCCCGTTCCTGGAACCCGGCTGCGCCCTGGAGAGCCCAGAACAGCGAGCGCCCGGCGAGCTCCGGGGCGGGAGGCGGGTAGCGCATCGGGGCTCGTAGTTAGTGAGCGGGGGCTGGTGGTTAGTGAGCTGGGGAGGGCAGGGGTAGCGAGCCAGGACTGTGGGTGAGATAGTTGTGGTGCTGGGGGATTGCCTTGCCGGGCTGGGGGAGGAGGGGTTAGAGGCCAGGGTGGGAGGTGAGGTAAAGGTGTTGGGACTGGTTCGTGGGCCAGGGAGACTGGCTGGGGAGGGTGTCAGTGCTCCAGGACGGTGGGAAGCTGTGCTGCCGGTGGATGGGGTGGTCCGTGTGTGGGATTATTGCCTGGATGATAGTGTTGTGATGTGGCATGTCTAGGAGCTTGGAGGGTTAGTGTGCCAGATCAGAAAGGTAGGTGGAGGTGAAGGAGTTCTGGTGCTGGAAGAGGTTAGTGATCCAGGGAAGAGCTAGTTTTCCATTGCGATGGGGCAGAGCACCTGGGTGCAGAGGAAGCTACTAAGGGGAAGGGTTAGTGTGCCAGGTTGGATGAGGTCGCAGAGGTGATGGATGAAGGAGCAGTTAAGTGCCTAGGTGAAGGTTGCTGCTGTAGTTGTGGGGAATGTGTGAGAGAGAATTAAATGCTGTTGTAGCTGAAACTTCAAACTGCAAGAGGTATGTGTGTGTAAAAAGGTCACTGACCTTTCTGTTGTTAAGAGGTAGTTTTTTGATGGACATTATCTTTTGTGATGGAAGTGGCCCAGAGGTGTGTTACAACCTGGTCCTGGGGCAGACAAACAGCTGCAGTTAACAAATTCTGAATTCTTGAGGAAGGGAGAGAGCAGTGGAGAATGGCACCTCTTAACACCAAACCAGTGGTTACATCTCTGCTTTCACCAGGCAGCAGTGAAATGGGACTAGTCAATCTAAATGTTTGTTGGATGAAATTCCTGACTGAGTTGGGAATTCAGCAATAGGTAAGAAATTCTCTCTTGTGAATGGTTACAGGCTTTCTGTTCCTCGCACACCCCAGTGCTATGAGAAGTGAAGGAGGCAGCAGAAATGAACAGATTCCTCCCTGGCACTTGCATGCTGCTGGTTAGTAGGGATGTTAAGAAGTGTGTAACTTGTTAATCATAGTCGTCAAAAATTGTGTCAACTGTATGATTAATCCATCAGGATTAGCATTGCAAGCACTCAGTCCTGGCTTGAGCTAGGGCCTGGCAACTACCCCTGCTGTGGTCCTGCACTATTAGGGAACTGGGGAGCTGGCATGCAAGCAAGCTGGCTCAGTCCCTTAATAATGCAGAGCCACAGCAAGGGTAGTTGCCGGGACCAAGCCAGCCTGCCTGCACAGTGGCTCCCCAGTCCCACAATAACGCAGTGCCTCAATGGAGGTTGCTGTCAGGAGCTGGCATGAGTCGGGACTGAGCCAGCCTGTCTGCCAGCCCACTAAAAAATTTAGTTGCAGAGCTGTGTGGCAGGGTGGGGTGAGGGGAACATTGCATGTAGCTGATAGCATTATCCGATAAGCACCCTACAGGATTACATCTTTACTGGTTGGTTAGATAGATTGATGATTGTTGGAGGCACAGTTCCAGGGAGGCTGTCCATTTATGTAGGGGCGGCCTGGACTGAAAAGTCCTGATGTTGCTTCCTCTGACTCAGCAGTCTAGCTCAAACATTCATGGATTGTAGCCCAGACAGCCAAGAACTCCCCAGGATGAGTGATCTGTGTACATAGCTCTTTTAAGGGCTATATTAGAGTGAAATTGTAAAGACCTCATCTGAATTCCTATCTTTTGTACACAAAAAAACCTGATTTTGGTTATTTTTTGGGGGGGGAAGGGGACCTGTGCTAAAGAGCCTTGTTGTTGCTTCCACTGACCTAGCAGACTTAGCTCAAGGCTCATATATTTGTGGGGGCTGTTACAGGGCTGGGAATGGTTAATGTGCTTTGTGGTAGGGGATAGTATTCTAGGGTGGGTGACGGCTTAGTGAGCCAGGTATGAGGTGAAGTTAGTGCTAGGGTGTGTTATTCGGCCATAGACACAGGTTAGTATGTCTGTAAACTTCAGGTTTCCAGTTTTTGTTGTTAGGAGTAGAAATGTATGGAGACACAGACTTTCCCCCTCCCCCCCCGACCCCCAAAAGTCTGGTTAACATCAACTTAGAATATTCATAGAATCATAGAACAATAGAACTGGAAGGGACCTCGAGAGTTCATCGAGTCGAGTCCCTTGTTCTCATGGCAGGACCCAGTACCTATCCCTGATAGATTCTACCGTATGTACATTTTAAAATTATAAATGGAAGTATGGCCCTGAAATAACAGGGCTTTCTGGTGTGTACGGTTTCTAAATAAGGACAACAGCTATTTAACTGTTGTAAAGGATGACAGATGTATATTTTCTTTTCTGTAGAATTTTCTAGTCTGAGCTCGGATTGGGCTTTTTGATGAGAGATTTGTAAATCCGTACTTCTATTGCTTTTAGAATTATGTCTTCCTGTAACCTGGATTGAAAAATAGAGTTTTCAAACAAATAAGCATTGCTTTGTAGGATTCATAATTCCAAAGTTGAGCTAAGCCTAGATTATGCATTGACCGTGGTAGATGTTGGTAGCTCTCTCAGCACCCTGCAGGATCAGAGGGCATTGTTTTAGAAGCAGAAACTGAAATTGACTTGTCTATATGTTTAGGTGGAAAGATATTCAAAAAGTGTACAGAAGTCTTGCAATTCAAAGGTGGTACTGTATCAAATAAAGGCACTAAAACAGTTTGAAACTGGCATTATGCCTCTTAACTTTTTTGGGTGTTGCTTATAAAGCTAATGATCTAAGAGAAGAAATACTGCCCAGAAACTAGTCTTTCAAATTTATCATTGTGACCTGATGGGTGTGCATTCTCCGGCTGGCCCATAAAATTTAGCTTAGTGAATGAAGGGCCAAGTTCTGATTATTTTTAAGCTGTTTTTATAACTTATTTACGGTATATTACAGTAGCTTTTAGAGAATACAACCAAGATGGATGTCTGCAGGTTTCTGGGTGTTGTAATAGTGACCGACAATGCCTACCTCAAAGAGTTTACAATGTAAATGAACAAGACAATCAAGGAATGGAGGGTAACGGGGTGGTATTGTTGCAATTTTAGTAATGGAGAACTGCCATGCTGGTGAGATGCCAAAGAGTTACCTGGAGATTGTGACTTGCATGGAATCACATCTGGAAATTTGACCTCCACGTTCTGAGCCCCAGTGCAGAGCTTTGATCCCAGGATCATGAACATCCTTTCTCTCTGACTAGAATCAATGTATCAGTCTGCATCAACAGATTTCACAGAGTTTACATCAAATCTGTTTAGGCATGTGAGTGCCGACTAGGTGAAAATGACATGATTATTAGTTTTCTTTATAATCATTTGGAAGTTACAAAAAAACCTTTGATGCTTACAATTCAAGTCAGTGAGAGTTTTGGCATTCATAGAATTGGATCCTGTGTTTAAGGTTGCCAACTGTCCGATTTCTCAGAACCGTCCCTGCTCACAACCAAAGACACAACTCACCATAAAGAGAAGAGGGAGGTAAAAGGGAACCGTGCCTCTCCTGTCTGTCTATCAGCGGTTCTGAGTCAAAGAGTTTGCAGGGAGTAATAGGCAGTAAGAAGCGGGGGAAGGGGTGCTTCCTGTAGCCATGGGAAGTTGTCCCTTAGGAGCACATGGTTCTCCAGATGGGCTGAGATTAGAACTTGAGGCACCTCCAGTTCTGCCCCTCTCTGACTCTGGGCCAGCACCTTGGGCTGGGGCAAGAATGGAGTTGAGATAACTGGATTTTTGGTGACCAGTCAAAATTTCTGACTGGAGACTGTATAGGTCACTTTAAAATTGGACACCTGGCAACTGTACCTATGTTAGATTTAGTTTGATTTTTATCTTTCTAGATGGAAATTGTGTATGATTTTCACTTTAGCTTCTGTAGGGTTTTTTTTGGCAGATGAGGTAGATGCATATTATACTTCTGTGAATTTAGTAATTGGAAACTGGAAAGAACATACAAAAAATCTTATTTGGTTAAAAGTAGAAGATAAAAACTTAATCTGGAGTGATTCCATTGATGTCTTACGGTTTATTGCAGGTTCGTGTGTGTAATACAATTAAATTTGGCCCAGACCTTTTCAAACTGGATTTATAATGTTGATAACAAATTATGGTTACAAGCTGTTACTATGATTTGCTTTCTTTTTGTTTTTCTCTTCATTGCTCTAGAAACAGGGTAGAATTGTGTACATTTTCATTAGTTTTTATTTTCAATTATTACCTGTTGTATGTAAGGAAATGGCGTGTATATATAACCTAAATTTAAAATAGTGTGGAAATTAAATACTTACTTTAGATGCTTAACTATAAAGTAAATATTAAACATAACTAAGGTTAACACTTTATTTTCAGAAGACGGTTGGGAACTTTATAATTGTCCCATTAGTTATTTTTTGTATTTTTTCTTTTACAATGTATATATAACTCATTGTCTGTGGGTACATTACAAATTTTCTCTGTAGATTCCACTTTTTCTGTTTGGTAAATACTGAGATTTTCTTTCTGAATACACTGGAAAAAGTCTTGACTTAACAGTTATTCCCGATAGGAGGTATGACAACTATTTTGCATTGTATGTATGACTTTGTTGGGACTTTTGACTGACCTGTTTTGGGCTAGAAGATACATCACATTATCAATATGTGGTATCTATTCTAAGTATATATTAATATATGTTGCATAAACATTATTAATATAATATTAGGTGTTACATAGCCTAAATTGGCCTATGTCTTTTTCTGATTTTGTTCACGTCTCCTAAGTATGCCATAACACATTGCCTTAGCTGAAATAAGTTCTGGCTTAGGTAGCTAGGAAAACTGTTAGGATCAGGACATATGAGTGTTTACCTACCCTAGTAAGGAGTTAAACTCTCACAAACTAGTACTGGAATGTCCCAAAGGACAAGATATGACTATTCTGTGCTACTACAAACCAAGGAGATGCCTTCATGTTCCTTGGTACTTGGAATGTGTGTATGTTCAGAGTAAAGAGATTAAGGTTGCACCATGGTACCAGGAAAAACAAATGAGAAAACTGATTGTAGCTGGTTAAATGTAGCTTCAGATATAGAATCAGAGGGTTAGAAGAGACCTCGGGAGGTCATAGAGTCCAACCGCCTGCCCAAAGCAGGACCAACCCCAACTAAATCACCTCAGCCAGGGCTTTGTCAAGCTGGGACTTAAAAACCTCTAGGGAGGGAGAATCCACCATCTCCTTAGGCAGCCTATTCCAGTGCTTCATTACCCTCCTAGCCTAGTAAAGTAGATTTTCCTAATATCCAATGTAGATGTCCCCCACTGCAGCTTCAGACCATTGTTCCAAATTCTGTCATCTGTCACCACTAAGAACAGCTTCTCTCCATCCTCTTTGGAACCCCCTTCAGGTAGTTAAAGGCTGCTATCAAATCTTCCTCCCCTCAGTCTTCTCCCCTCAGTCTTCTCTTCTGTAGACTAAATAAGCCCAAATACCTTAGTCGCTCCTCGAAGGTCATGTGCTCCAGCCCCCTAATCATGTTTGTTGCCCTCTGCTGGACCTTCTCCAATGTGTCCACGTCCTTTCTATTATGGGGGACACAGAATTGGACGCAATACTCCAGATGTGGCCTCACCAGAGCCAAATAATGGGGAATAATCACTTCTCTAGATCTGCTGGCAGTGCTTCTCCTAATGCACTCTAATATCCCATTAGCTTTCTTGGCTACAAGGGCACACTGTTGACTCATATCCAGCTGCTTATCCACCATAATCCCCAGGTCTTTTTCTGCCGAACTGCTTAACCAATCAGTCCCCAGCCTGTAACGGTGCTTGGGATTCTTTTGTTCCAAGTGCAGGCCTCTTTGTTGAACCTCATCAGATTTCTTTTGGCCCAATCCTCCAATTTGTCTAGGTCACTCTAGACCCTGTCCCTACCTTCCAATGTATCTACCTCTCTCCCTAGCTTAGTGTCATCTGCAAACTTGCTGAGGGTGCAATCCATCCCCTCATCCAAGTCATTAATAAAGATGCTAAACAAAACCAGTCCTAGAACTGACCCCTGGCGCATTCTGGTTGACATCGACTGCCAACCAGACATCAAGCCATTGATCGCTACCCGTTGAGCCTGAAAATCTAGCCAGCTTTCAATCCACCTTGCACTCCATTTATCTAATCCATACTTCCTTAACTTAATGGCAAGAATACTGTGGGAGACTACATCAAAAGCTTTGCTAAAGTCAAGATATAGTACGTCTACCACCACCTCCATATTCAGAGAGCCGGTTACCTTGTCATAGAAGCTAATCAGGTTGGTCAGGCATGACTTGCCCTTGGTGAATCCATGTTAACTGTTCCTGATCACTTTCCCCTCTTCCAAGTGCTCCAAAATGGATTCTTTGAGGATACCCTCCATGATTTTCCTGGCAACTGAGTGAGGCTGACATCAGACCAGAATTTTCATTTTCACAATGAAAAGAGACCTGCAGAGCAGGGGCAGAGCTAGCGCCATCGCGCGCAGCTTCCTTGGGCTGTTTAATGCAGAGCGGCAGGGTGTGTGTGTGTGTGATGAATAAAAAGAGACGCGCGGAGAAGGGACTGAGCTAGTGCCTTCGCGCGTGGCTTCCCTGGGCTGTTTAATGCAGAGCGGCAGTTGGGAGTTTGTGGGGGAGAGTCTGATGAACAAAAAGAGAGCCACGGAGTAGGGACCGAGCTAGTGCCTTCGTGCGGCTTGCCTGGGCTGTTTAATGCAGAGCGGTAGCTGGGGCGGTTGTGCTGTGAATCGTGTGAGCCAGACTGAGCACCTTAACTGCCTTCCCTTGTCGACTAATCTAATAGTCGACAGAAAATCTATCAGAGAACCAGGGCCTGTGATCTAGTGGCTTCTGTTAGTTATCTGAAGAAAGCCTCGTCTACCTCATCCACCTGATCTGGTGGTCTCTAACAGACACCAACCACAACATCACCTGTTGCTCCCACCTCTAAACTTAACCCAGAGACTCTCAACAGGTTTTTCTCCCACTTTATACTGGAGCTCTGAGCAACATACTCCTCTCTTACATACAGTGCAACTCCTCCTCCTTTTCTCCCCTGCCTGTCCTTCCATGACAGTGCTCCAGTCATGTGAGTCATCCTACCAACTCTCCGTTATTCCAATCAAATCATAATTCTTTGACTGTGCCAGGACTTCCAGTTCTTCCTGCTTGTTTCCCAATCTTCTAGAGTTCGTGTACAGACACCTTGGATAACTAGCTAATTGCTCTACCTTCTCCATACAAATCGGGTCCTCGTCTCTTGCACCTTTCCCCTTGTGTTTCTTCTCAGTGTCCCACTTACCTCAAGGCTTAGGTCACTGTCCCCCAACAAACCTAGTTTAAAGCCCTCCTCACTAGGTTTGCAAGCCTACCCAAAAAGATGCTCTTCCCTTTCTTCGATAGATGGATCCCATCTCTTCCTAGCAACCCTTGTACCCTGAACAGCATCCCATGGTCAAAGAATCCAAAGCCGTCTCTCCAACACCACCTGCGCAACCACACATTTACTTTGAAAATTCAATTATCCCTGCCTGGACCTTTTCCTTCAACATATAGGATGGATGACAACACCCACTTGCACCTCAAGCTCCATGATCCTTCTTCCCAGCACTCCATAATCTGCTGTGACCTGCTGAAGGTCATCCTTGGCAGTATCATTGGTTCATACATGGAGAAGTAGGAAGGGGTAGCAGTCCAAAGCTTTGATCAGTCTCGGAAGACTCTCGGTCACATTCTGAGTTCTACCTCCAGGTTAGGGATGTAAGCAACTAGTCGCTTATTGGATAGTCTGGGTAGTCGACTAGTGACTCAACTAGTCGCTTCCCCCGCCTTGCCGCCTCTATCAGAGAGAGGCAGCAAGGGGTGGAAGCAGGATCCGGTTCTGGGAGAGCAATCTTAAAACCTGGTTCCCCCCCCAGCACCATCTCCACAGGAGTCTGGGGAGGCAGAGGCATAGCTGGAGACTGGGCACATGCTGGGAATCAACTGATTCTGGGCTTGTGCCCGGTCCCTGCCACTGTGCTTTAGCCTTTTAAATGTATTAAGAGCCTGAAGTCTCTTAATACATTTAAAAGGCAGAACCACAGTGGTGTTAGCTCCTAGGGCCAGGAGCTAAACTCGCTGCGGCTCTGCTTTTTTCCCCCTTTAACAACTAATCGACTAGTTGATTAACTGATTAAACATCCATTTACCTCCCTACTCCAGGTAAGCAGCACATTTCTCGAGATTCCTGGTCTGGAAAGCAGATGGATGACTCTGAGGAGGGAGTCAATTATCACCACTACCCAGCTCCTTCTTTTAGGAGTGGTGGTCGTAGAACCCCCATCCCTAGGACTGTGCATCTCATGCCTTCTGGTCAGTGGGGTCTCCATCAGATCCCTTCCTTCAGAGGTCTCTGCCAAAGTGTTTTCCACTGTAGTACCTGTGCAGAGAGCTTGCAAGTGGTTACTTACCTCTGTCGGGATTGGAAATACCTGAGTTGTCTGTCTTCTGGAGGTCACATGCTGCCTATTTTCTTCCCTGTTCTGTTCTACCCTCTCTGATTCTTCAGCATGAGGTGCCTGCAGTATCAAATGCTACCTTCTCTCCAGAAAGTCTTCATCTTCTTTGATGGAACATGGGGTTGATGCTTGGGCCTCTAGTCTTTCAACCTTCTCTTCCAATATGGAGACCAGCTTGCACAGTTCTTTGCTTGTAGACAGGTAGGATATAAAATGATGGCTTTAGGAGTGTAACTTTAGGAACACACCTTCCCCGTATGGTGGAAGGTGAAAATGCAAGACAAGGTATCATATTGAACCTTTTTCTTGTACTATTTTTTTTATTGGCTTTTGGCAATAAGCCTGTCTGATACTGGTTATTTGAACCAATGGGAGGCTAAGTAACTGGCTATATGATTTAACAGGGGCTACCTATGGAGTCTGGTCCTAAGGCAGTGGTCACCAACCAGTAGATCGGGATTTACTGGTAGCTCTTGGAGCTTCTGACAGGTGATCATGACTGGTTTGGCCAAGAGGCTATCAAGGGCAGCACTTCAGTTGCCCCTTCACCCTACTGCTGCGCGCATCTCCTGCCCTTTGCCTTAGAGCTGCCCCCCCCCACCCGCCCCCAGAGCCTCCTGCTTGCTGTGAAGAGCAGGGGAGGGAGTGCTGATGTCAGGATGCCCCCCCTCCCACCCTGTATTTTATCTCCACAGAACGGGGAGAGGGGGTCAACAGGGCTTCGGATGGAGGGAGTTTGCTGGTTGCTTTTGAGAGTGGTGCAGGGCCAGGGCAGGGGTGATCCTGCCTTACCTC
The DNA here is from genome assembly GCA_019425775.1 of Rafetus swinhoei. Taxonomy (NCBI): domain Eukaryota; kingdom Metazoa; phylum Chordata; order Testudines; family Trionychidae; genus Rafetus; species Rafetus swinhoei. Next base: position 37,774,816 of record CM033447.1, read on the forward strand.
ATGTGGCTCCTGGGTGGTGGGGCTAAGCAGTGTCCAGCTGGAGCCAGCTCTGAACCCCTGCTCCAGTCATGTACCTCCCTCTACACCCCAAGCCCCTGCCCTAGCCGTGAGCCCCCTGGACCCAAACTGCCTTACGGAGCCTGTACCCTGAGCCCCCTCCTGCACCCCAGTTCCCTGCCCCAGGCTTAGCTCAGAGCCCTTCTCACACTCTAAATCCCTTAGCCCAAGACCAGAGCCTGTGCCCCAACCCTCTGCCCCTGCCTGGAGGAAGAGAAGGAAGATGGCAGAAGGAGGGAGGATGAAATGAACAGAGGCAGGGTCTTGAAGAAGAGGCACTAAGGAGGTGGGGCAAGGGTATTTGGGTTTGAGGTAGTTCTTGGATTGCACTTAAATTCAAAAAGTGATCTTGTGCTTAAACAGGTTGGAGACCACTGTCCTAAGGAATCTTGGAAACATCATGTGGGAGCAATTGGAAATGAAGACTTTGAATGGGAGCTACGGGGCTGCGCCCCCTGTTCGCTATGCTCGCCAATCCCCTCTCACCTCCCCAGAGCACCGGAGAGGGGGGAGGTTGTGTGGTTCCAGTCGCTCAGGAGCACCCGGGAGAGGGAAGAGGGGAGGCCACGCAGCTCCTGCCCTTCCCACAGAGCACCAGGGAGGGGGGAGGCTGCACCACTCCCACCACCCCAGCTCTGGGGAGGGGGGAGGTGGCACTGCCCCCACTGGGGAGGGGAGGCTGTGCCGCTCTGCCTCCCCAGAGCACAAGGGAGACTTTTAACTCTCTGGCCTCCATCCTCCTTTCCTTTCATTCCCACATTTGCCATGCATTTGACACCAGGAGAGGGGATCAATATGGAGGCCAGCCTGAGGCACAGTTGTCCTACCCAGGCACTCATAGGATCTGGTTGCATGGGCCACCCAGCTATGGAGTTCTCCAAACTATTTCTGGACTACAGCACAGGGTACCCTGGATGGGACTTGGGCAATGGCTCAGACAGTTCTTTTGCTAAGCTCTGTTAGCCTCTGCTCCTGGTCCAGGAACTGCAGAGCAAGTGTCTGCTCTCACAGCAGCCTTGTCCTGTGCTCTTGGCCTGAACCTTGCCTCTCCCCATGTCTTTCCACTAGCTAGAAGACCCTCTGTCTTTGGTGCTGGACCTGCTTCTTGGTCCTGACCAGAACATTCTGGAAATGCTCTTTGTTGGAATGGTTTGTGAAGGTACATTGGCCCAGGCTTTTGCTGCAGTGTGGGTGAATTGGGGAGGTACTGCAATCTGAAGAGTGGAGGGACCTGCGGAAGGACAAGACTTAGCTCACGTAGCTCAGTGCAGGAGCACAGAAAAAATCCTTGTAGAATTAGAAAGATATAAAATGTTACTTTGCCAAACTGACAGTCAGTATTTTGACACACGCACACACACACGCAGAGCTGGGTTATCTGCAAGAAAAAAAAATGGAGAGAGAAGACTTAAGGTACGTCTAAACGACATCCCTCTTTCGAAAGAGGGATGTAAATTAGACGTATCAAAATTGCAAATGAAGCCAGGATTTGAATTTCCTGTGCTTTGTTTGCATAATCGCGACATAGCGTTCTTTCGAAAAACGCTATTTTGAACGTGAAACTGCGGTCTAGACGTGGTTCTTTGGAAAAGAAAAGCCTTTTTTGAAAGATCATGAAACTGGTCTAGACGCGGTTCTTTTGAAATATTGTTTTTCGAAAGAACGCCGAGACTCGATTATGCAAATGAAATTCAAATCCCGGCTTCATTTGCAATTTCAATATGTCTAATTTACATCCCTCTTTCGAAAGAGGGATGTAGTCTAGACATTGCTTTGTTTTCGTTTTTATTTTTAACTTAAGCTGCTACAATTTTTACCTAAAAATTTAAGAGCAACTTGGGTTGGAGGCATTTGGTGGCTATCCTATAAAAGGTGTCTCTGTCATTTCACATGAGGTTTCATTTACACAGTTTGGAGGGCAGAATAGTTCTTATGGTGCCTGGCTGGCAAATGGAGATGTTATTCTGGGAAACTAGCAGTGATGCAGCTAAAATAGTCAAACATCTAGTGACTGAACAGCACATCTATGAGTGGAGTGGGCTGGTCAACTATTAAGGTGGTCCTGGAAAATACACCGCCAAAATGTGACTCCCTATCTGGAGTGCCTGGTAGGAGAAAAATTAGTGCTATCAGTATTTGGAATGGGGTCAGAATTAGGAAATTGGGATGCTGTATTACCTTCCTGTGACAGGGTCAGAGCAGAAAGTTACAAAAAAGTAGTGGAGGGGAAGTATATTAGCCTCAGACTAAGGAGATCTCTGTTCCCAAGGTAACAAGGAGGGTCTGGTCTAGAATCAGAAGGGGCAGTTGAATACCTGGGGCTAAATTTACCAGGCCTGCAGAGTCAGGCCAGCCTGGGTTGATTAGGATACTTGGGGTTAATTAAGGAAAACTTCCACACAGCATCACTTGTTATGACTGTATGCAAAACCACAATCCTCCTTGCTCTAAAACACATTTCTGGATAAAATTTCAAACCCCAAGTATATTTGAGACAAATGATTTTGTCATCTGTAGACTACATGTAACTGATATGGACTAGATCTGTAAACAGAACACATTTCTGCCTTCTCCCATGATTCACTATTTCCAGGTGACTAATTACAGCCATTAAAAGGTTACAGAGCAGCATACTGACAGGAAGGTGATGCAAGGTTGTTGGTTTTTAAGAAACAGGAATGCCTTAATAAAATCTATGCTTCTTCAGTAAAATTCTAATTTTCAAAGCGTTTTTGCACTTTCTGGTTGCAGAACTCCAGAACTGGAAGTGGGGAAGTTGGAGGAGACAGGGGCATGCCAAGTTGCTGGCATCCAATCTGTAGAGCCCTACTTATCCACAGCTCATTTTTGTGGGAATGGATGTGGATACAAATTTTGCATCTGGAACCTTGCAAATTTGTGGATATCCACTTTATATCCATGGGTATCCGCATCTGTGGATCGTTTTTGTAGATGCACATTCGGATACCAGTTTTGTTCAGGGCTCTACCAATTTGCCATCAGTGGATACATGTTGCTTGCTGAGCCTTGTAATAACTTTTGCATTGGTTCATAGAATGGAAGTCCTCCCATTTCTGTATTAATAAACATGAATATGGAGCCAACCTCCTTGTTTGCTTCTGTCCATTTTGTTTCAGTTCCTGGTTACAAGGTGGGCTGTTCCTCAAAGGAGCATGGAAAAGCTCCTCTCAGTAGGGCCACAGAATATGCTGCAGCTGCTCCTGTAGGAAAGCCGCTCTGGGACTGGTGTCAGCAGCAGAGTCACTTCACTGGCCTCATTAGGTGCTTGCTTCTGTCTCCCATTCTTTCCATGCTGGATTCTGGGGCCAGCGCGTCCTCATTCATGCTGACCAAGTCACCATGCTTGTCTCTAGTTTCATGAAATCTTTCTGTATCACTTGGGCCTTTTTTCTGCTGATTTGATATTTTATATAATAGTCTGGCATGAGTATAATTTTCAAGTAAAACTTGTTAAACAGTTAACAAAAATTCAAGCCTGTATTTTCAGTAATTTGCCAAACTGTAAAAGGTCTGTTTGTGTACAAAATAGGCTGTAATTTGCTACGAAGTGCGCTGTAATACTTGTACCTGTATATGAATGATGCTGTAAAAACAATTGTGTTGAGTTGAAATACTAATAATTACTCATTAGAAAAGAACAGTTACAAATAAATGTTGTTTGGTTTTTTATAAAAATTAACCTATTGTTTGTTTGAAGTTTACAACTACAGGTTGAACCTCTCTAGTCCATCACCTTCAGTAACTGACTGGTGCCAAACCCCATGGGAGGTCAGTATTGTCTAGTAGCATTACCAACGCTTTCACTGCTTACTGGACTCTTAAAAGATATTTGGGATAAATTAGAGTTAAATAACAGCACAGAACACTGAGAGCCAAGACTGGAAGCTGTAAACAAACATTATGAGATCATGGGAAACTTGGCCACGCTCATGATAAATGGACATCCGACTAATTAAAATCATGCTGGAACACAGATGTTTCCGGACCAGAGAGTGCTGGATTAGAGAGGTTCAATTTGTAGTTTTTATTGCAAAACCAATTCTGAGTTTTCCTTTTTTCCTCTTTCAACACTGCTCTTGCTACCCAAACTGGATTGGTTTGATAGCTGAAAATCTTTTCTTCAAAGTTTTCAGAAAACTATTTCTGGGATGTATTAACGAGGGATATAAAATCCCGGTTAATCAGTTAACTGGATAAACATTGGGACTGGGGCTGGGTCTGCAGCTTCCTAGCCCCCACAAGAGCATCTCCTTTTTGCGGTGGGCCCCAGTTCCCCGTAGACAGAGGCTGTTTTGGGTGCAGCAGGCGGGGAGCTGCTCCAGCTCTGACTAGTTATCAGTTAACTGGAATGGGTAAGGGTAATGCTCACTGGGGATGTTAGTGTTTACTCAAGCACATGGTTAACTGATGACCCTGGGCTAATTGGTTAACTCTCTTGGTTATACGGAGCACCCCCCGGCCAATGCTCAGGGGGAGACTTAAACCCCTTAAAAAATTGATAAGAGCAATCTTTCCTAAGTGTGGGGTATTGCTTCCAGTTCCTTCCCTTTCTCAGAGGTACTCTAAATAGGTGTGTACAGACTTATTAATCTTTCTCTTAGTTTCATCTTTCATTTTTTATAATGTGATTCTTGTGTCTAGCTGCTATGGTTGCAAAGAAAACCTTGAAAACATGACTTGAGCGCAATCAGTGCAACAAAGCCTGCTTGAGTCTTCTAAGAGTCTTAAGTGATCCAGATGAGTGGCATGGTGCTGTTATTCTCTTTGGCTCTCATCACTAGTGCCCCACACAGTTACAAAATTTTGTATCCATATCCACATCCACAAAAATGAGCTGTGGATATCTGCATCTAGTTTCGCAGATGTGGGTACCCGCAGATACAAAGCAGATATCTGTTGATTTGAAGAGTTCTACTCATCACCCCCTTCAGACTGCATGGGGCTTAGCCCTCCGGCTGGATCACACAGTCCAAACTAAGAATGTTTGAATGTAAGTGACTAATTGTTTTAATTGATAGCGGATGCTTATAAGTTAATGGTGTCGGTTACACTCAGCAAAGCCTGCCTCCTCAGGAGCTGGGCAGGCAACGGGAGGTGATTTTGTTGCTGGCTCTGTTCCTGTAGAGGGGAGCTGCTCCAGCCCTCACTGGTTAACGGTTAACTGAAAACCTTAAGCTGACTAACCAGTTAACCTTTCACATCCTTTGTAATGGATTAATATAAGCTGAGTACCTGCTGACTACTGGTTTTTTTTTTTTTTTCAAAACCATTGAACAGACTGCAGTTTATTCTACAAATTCTCATTTTCTTTCTTTTCCCCCCTTCTGTGTATATCTGTTTAAATTTATCCAAGGATTCATATTCTCATCAACCTGAAGTGGAGGGTACAAACTGTCAAAAGTAGGTTGAACAACAAACTATCAGAATACATGTATGTACGGAGTAAGGATGTTAAGGACTAGTCGACTATCCACTAAGCAATGCTTATCAGCTAGTCGAGTTGACTAGTTGATTCCTCTCTCCCACTGCCTCTATCTGATAGAGGCAGCAAAGAGGCAGGGGGAAGAGCGGGAACTTAAAAGTGGCAGTGCTGCACAGAGCCTGTACTGGGCTCTGTGCGGCTCTGCTCCTTTGAAACGCTGCCTCGTCGTTTCAGTGTGGCAGTGCTGCACAGAGCTGACCCAGGGCTCCATGCGGCACTGCCCTTTTGAAATGCTGCGGCAACATTTCAAAGGGGCAGCGCTACACAGAGCCCAGTATCACCTATGCAGTGCTGTCCCTTTGAAACACTGCCGTGCCAGTGACTCCGGGCTCCCTCCCAGCTGACTCCGGGCTTCTTGCGGCATTTCTTTTCTGGGAAAAGCTGCACGGAGCCCGGGGTCAGCTGGGACTCCCCAGCTGATCCTGGGCTCCAGCATGTCTTTTCAAAGCATGCAGAGCCCGGGTTCAGTTGGGGACTCCCCAGCTGATCCTGGGTTCCGTGCAAATGCCACGTGGAGCCCGGGTTCAATCCGGAAATGCCGCGCAGAGTCCTGGGTCAGCTGGGGAGTCCCCAGCTGGTCCTGGGGTTAGGGGAATACTGTGCGGAGCCCGGGGTCAGATGGGGAGTCCCCAGATGACCCTGGGCTCCAGAGTGGCATTTCAAAGCGGCAGCGAGTTGCTGGCCCTGGGCTGCACGCAGAGTTCCTCATTTCAAAGGAAGAATGCGGAAGTGCCCATCGACTAGTCGAATACTCGAGGGAAATTCCATCGACTATTCAACTAGTAAATTACTCATTAGTTAACATCCTTAGTTTATCATGAACATTCATTCTGTTTTGTCCGCTGTTCACCTGTTTATCAATATTCTGTTTTATTAGGAAATCAGTCATTTTTCTGTGCAAATAAAATGCCGTAATATATTGGTAGGAAAGTATTTACAAATAATTTTGGAATGATGTTGTCCATTCTTGATCACAGTTCAGAAGATGAAAAAGTTGCGTAAACATTTGAAAGAATTGGGTGTCAAACCTAGCATAGAAAATAAAACAGCATACTGCTGGATGTTTCCAGATTAGGCACTATTAAGAACCTAAGACAGGGTAGCTAGTGGTAGAGATGGAAAATCCTTTTTCAGTAGTTAACTGGTTAAACAACATGTTTGACCAGTTGACCAGTTAAATAGTAAGGCCAACTGGTTAATCGATTAAAGGGGTCTGGTGTCCAGGCTGGAGCGGCCCCTCCTGGAACTATCTTTCTACAGAACGTCTGGGCCAGGCCTGCCATTGACAGGTGCCACTCTGCCCAGGCTGGAGCGTCCCTCCTTGGCTAGACCCTCCACAGGCGAGGGTTGCTCTAGCTGGGCTGGAGTCCCATTCCCACAACCTGCCCCGGACCTGTTGTAGACAGCCCTACAGGGCTTTAGCAGCCTTCTGCCCTTATTGGTTAACTGTAACCCATAAGCCCTCACCCATTAAGGGTCAGGCTTACTGATAAACATGTCTAGTCAGTGGCCAGGTAATTGGGGTTTCTACCCTAACTTTTGCAAAATGTCTAATTTGAGTAATTAGGTTTGCCTGCCTAAAGATTATCCTCATAGCTAATTGGCTTTCTGTCCTAACTTGATGTATATCATGGCTGTGAACTGTAATTCTGTTTTATGAAGTTCTCCAGGAACATTCTGAATTAGAAGTTCCATCAAACTGCATCATTCATGTTTTGTTCTGCCCATTACACAAGCACACATGTTTGTCATGATGTTGCTTATATATACTTGGGCTTTCAGGCTGTTTTAATAAAATGAGAAAGAGTACATTGGAAAAAACAGTTGAAAGAATCAGTGTTGCAGGACAAAAATAATTACAGGGCCTTTGAAAACAACAAAGTACAACTTTTAGAATAGAAGTAGGCGGGGTGCTGGAACAATTTGTATATAGCAGGATGCAGAGAGCCATTGAACCAAACTGTAAGCCCTGTATATGATGGAAACCATTTCATGCCAGAGGGTGAGGCAGCAACACTAATTGCAGTAACTGTGGAAGCAGGCAAACATTTTTGAACTGTCAGACATGATGACATCACAAATTAAAAACAAACACAATTTGATTAGTTATAATTTAATGCATAGAGATTACAACTAATACTTGTTTTATTAACATAATGAAAAATTAACTTGATAGCTTGAGTTTGCCGATAGTATAGCATAACAAGATAGTAGAGTTTAAATTGTCCACCTAAATAAGCTAAAGCACAAATAAAATTATAGATCCCATCTCCGTTGAGTTCACTTCAAAATAGTATACAGTACGCTGAAATGAAGGCTTAGGTTTTTATGGCATCTGCATTTAACTGAAACCCTTGATGCATTTGTCATCCTGTTATATTTAACATAGAGGGTTTTGCATATTCTGTTTGTGTACACACTTGAAAATGGTTCGGTTGTCTTAAGTTTAGTGACTTGTGTTTAATGGCATAGGAAGCTTACAGGATTGTATAAAGAAAGTGGTTTCAAAAACAGGGAGATACAAATAATCAGATTTTTATTTAAATTAGATTAGATTATTTTATTTAAAGTAGATTTTTCTTTTTAAAAATCTGTTTAAAATAAAATCTGAAATTTTTACAAAACATGGTAATAAACTAAATTTATTATAATCTCTTAAAACATTTAAATAAAAATATGTTGAATCCATGAGCGCAAAAACTTTGCATTAAAGGCTGCTTTTTCCAAGTAAGGAAAAAATCAGGAAAGAGACCTAATTTTTGAGGTCAAGCTTTGTCAGTGTGCTCCAGTAGGTCAGTCTATCGTTTCAAAAAGATTTAGGTGAAAGTAGGCATTTACGCTTCAGTCACTTTCACGAAGGCATATTTGAAATTTTTCCCAAGCTACCCTGGATAATTAGTTCAAGTCACTGACTACAGTTAATTCCTCTCTTTAGCTTATAATTGAGTTGTGAATGTGAAACATATTTTGGATGCATAAACTTCTCATATCAAAACATTTTAAGGTCGTTTTTTCTTTTTAAAAATACACTTTATTTATATTTTTGATAATTACTTGACTACACTTTGGTTTGTTATGAAATATACTTGAGGCCAAATAACAAATGTCAGTCAGTTTTATTAATATAGTGCAGGAAAAAAGTTCTATATCATACCTCAGTCTCCGAAGAGCAGTCAATATGATACCCCAGTCTTTGAAGAGCAGTCCCATGCAGCAATGTAACATTCACCTTACAAGGTGTGTGTTCTCTGTAGTTACATTTTTAAAGCCATCTTTTTATACTCTACTTGTTTACCAGTAAACATCACCTGAAACTGGAATTAATTAGTTTTTTAGCTTTGTTTCCAATATCCTGGTGTAGCCCTTTATCCTTTTTTGAATCCATTCATTACAGGTCACAAAGCACCCTTATCTTTGTTCTGAGCACATACACTCCAGATATTATGGGGCATGAGGACACCTTTTATACGTGTATCAGGATAGAATCATAGGACACTAGAACTGGAAGGGACCTAAGAGGTCACCGAGTCCAGTCCCCTGCCCTCATGACAGGACCCAGTATTGTCTAGACCAGGGCTACTCAACTTTGGAAGCCCTGGGGGCCACAATGGTACTCACAGCACATGCCGAGGGCCACACCTTAAGTGTGGTTGCATATACATTATATATGCAAATATACACAAATAGCTTCTTTCACACTGATGGGCATAGATACAAAGATTAAAGCAAGACTACAGAACACACAGGCCCCATTTAAGTCAGTTCTGCTGATATTAATAAAATGCAATATTCAGGGCTTGACAAACGGTGGCGAAATCTACTTGCCAGCCCCCGCACTGTGCATGCGCAAGACCCGCATTGCGCTTGTGCGCGCCACCGGTGAACGGGGCGACCGGTTGAAATCTGCTCGCCATGGGGCGAGTAGATTCACTGATTTGTCGAGCCCTGGCAATATTTACCCGATTTCCACCCATATGGCAGCACTTTTAATGAGCAATGACAGTCGAGGAATTTAACTACTAAAGCACAAATCAACAGAAAACCATTATATTGACTACTCTTGTTTTGGCTCCCACCCGTGGGCTACATGTTGAGCCCTGCGTAAACCCAAACTGCACTGTGGGCTGTAAACAAACTGGCTGCGGGCTGCATGTGGCCCATGGGCCACATGTTGAGTAGCCTTGGTCTAGAGCAGTGTTTCCCAATTGGTGCTCCACGGAACCCTGGGGTTCTGCGAAGCGAAAGTAGGGGTTCTGTGAGGAACCGGCACTTCCCCACCCCCTTTGAAAGAGAGAGCGCCAGCTAGCTAGCTTCTTAAAGAAGCATCACACTTGTTTCCCCTTCCTCCCTGGCGATGCAGAGACATAGCGAGGCGGGGGCAGAGGGGAACAGTTGCTCCCAGCTGGCACATTAGGGGGGTGCCAGACAGGGGAGACCCCACGTGACCCACAGCGGGAAGGGAAGCACTTCCCCTCTCCAAAGGAGTCGGCACGCGCTGCCTAAACAGCTGGGGCTGTGGCACCCAGTAACTTAGTTCCGCGGCCTTTCTGCGCAGTGTGTGGGGGGGAGGGGAAAGGTCAGGAGACCTGGGTATGCGTAGCTCCGACTGTGCAGGCAGTGCTCTCTACCCTGGGACTCCTCACACGCCTTCCCCCCCCAGCAGGATGGCATCGTGGAAATAAGTTGCTGGAGTGCAACAGCCCCTGCTCTTCAGGCAGTGCACATGCCAGCTGTTTGGGGAGGGGAAGTGCAGTCGCACACTTCCTGGAACCCAGAGGTGCTGCAGGATTGCCAGGTACTGGTCCCAGCTGCCCCTGTCCCTTGCCCAGACCCCCCCATGAGTACCCTGCCCCCACCAGCACTGTCCCCAGCACCCAGCAGCACCCTGTCCCCATCCCCAGCACCCTGCCACCCACCTCAGCACCACCATGTCCCCAGCCCAAGACCCTGTCCCTGGCCCCAGCATCCTGCCACTCGCCCCAGCACCCAGAAGCACCCTGTCCCCAGCACCCTGCCACCCACCCCAGCAGTCCCTGGCCCCAGCACCCTGCCACCCACCCCAGCACCACCTTGTCTCCAGCCCCAGCACCCTGCCACCCACCCTAGCCCCAGCACTCTGCCACTCACCCAGGACCCTGTCCCTGGCCCCAGCACCATGCTGTCCCTGGCCCCAGCACCCTGCCACCCACTGCAGCACCCAGCACCACCCTGTCCCTGGCCCCAGCACCCTGCCATCCATCCTAGCACCCAGCAGCACCCTGTTCCTTGTCTCAGCACGGTGCACCCACCCCAGTGCCCAGCAGGACCATGTTCCTGATCCCAGCATCCTGCCCCAGCACCCCGCCACCTGTGCCAGCATCCTGCCACCCAGAAGCACCCTCTCCCCGGCCCCTGCTCCCACCAGCACAGTTGGGACCACATTAGTGAGGCTTGGGGATTTTGGAGGGGTTTTTTTGTATCTCACTTGTGTGGCCCCAACTGACTTTTTGGTGGGTCAGTGACCTTGACTCAAAACAGGTTCCCCGCCCCTCTCATAAATAAAGACAATGCTAAAACCTTTTGAGTTTGACATAATATTTTATTTCAAAATGAAGCCTGGCCAACAAGCCCCCAATTGGGGCCAAATCCCCATCTCACTGCAGCATCATAACTCTCCTGCACCACCTGACCCCAAATCTGAGCCTATTTGGAACCCCCTGGTTCCCCCTGGAACTCCCTGTCCTGAGCCTCTTACATCCCCAAACTCCTGCATCCCCACATCCTCAGTCTTCTGCCACAACACTCCTGCACCATCCACACATGACAAATCTGTGTCCTGAGCCCATCATACTCACAGCCTCCTTGCCCTGAGCCCCTCACATATCCAACCCAAACTCCTGCACCCTCACATCCACAAGCCTGTGACTTGCTCGGCACCCCAACCTTCCACCTGAGCCCAACACTCCCCAGCCTGGAGCCCCCTTCCCGAGCCAGCATCCCCTTCTCCTGCATCCAAATTCCTTCCCAGAGCTTGCACTTCTCACCCCTTCCCACACCCAAATCCCTCATTGCCACCCCAGAGCCCACACCTCCTGTCTCAACCCAGTGAGAGTGTATAAGGGCTGGGGATAGCAAGTGATGGAGAGGAGGGGAACAGAGAGGATGAGGCCTCAAGGAAGGGGGGGGGGGGAGTCGTGGGGAAGGATTCATGCATTGGTGGGTTCTTTTTTTTTTTTTTTTTTTTTTTTTAAAGCTTGACAAACCTAGGGGCCTAGGGGTTCCTTGAAATTCTGAAAAGCTGAAAAGGGTTCCATGGCCAAATAAAATTGGGAAATATTGGTCTAGACCATCCCTGAGAGATGTCTGTCTAACCTGCTCTTAAATGTCTCCAGAGATGGAGATTCCACAGCCTCCCTAGGCAACTTATTCCAGTGTTTAACCACCCTGACAATTAGGAAGTTTTTCCTAATGTTCAACTTAAACCTCCCTTGCTTCAGTTTAAATAGATAAATAAATAGATTTGTGAATGTAACTCTGTTTCTGTTGCTATGAGAAAATAGTTATATGTCCTGATACAGTTTTCCTGTCTACTTAAACCAAAATTTACTTGAGTTTATGCAAGACATTATAGGATACTTAGCATAAATTAACAGGATTATAATAAAATCTGAGCTATAAAAATGCCATATTGGTACTTGATGATATGCATACTTAAAGGTTTGGAATATTTGTTGGGAGTAGCATTATCTGCATAATATATATTGTATATTAGCCATTTTATGTTAGTCAACAGGTGTCCACTTGTTGCCTAGGTGATAATTATAGTCAAGGAGAAACTTTTGCCAGATTGATATGTGAAGCAGTGGTGAGGGCCTTTATATGTAATTTACAGCATCTTAACAAACTGCGTGAGTGACAAAGTACAATGGGTACAAGTAAAACTAATATTCCTTGTAAAACAAGCAGTGCTTTCAAAGTCACCTCTAGCCAGGTGTTCGAAATCTTTGTTTCAAGATCCCCTCATGAATAAGGTTATTCAAGGCTAGTTCTGCTTTCTGCATGTCACTGGTAATCTGAACAACGTGTGTCTTTTTTCTGTTTAGTAATACAGTAATTTTCAAACTGTGGGTTGAAACGCTCAAATGAGTCACAAGCCCATTTTAGTGGGTTGCCACGGCTGGCTTAGACTTGCTGGGGTCCAGGGGCGAAGCCTGAGCCCCATCACGTGGCCATCAGGGCTAGAGCTCGAGGGCATATGCCTTGGATGTGAGGCTCAAGTTACAGGCCCTTGCCTGGGGCTGAAGCTCTTGGACTTTGGCCCCTCCTGCCCAGGCCAGTGAGTCTTGGGTTTTGGCTTTAAATGTCCCTCCCACCTTGTTCTCCAGGGTGCCAAAACTTGGATGTGTTCAGGCTTAGGGATGTTAAGTAGCGATTAATTTGCTAGTCAAGTAGTCGCTGGAATTTCCGCCTTTGAAATGTACAAAAGCCCCAATGGGGGGCTCTTGTGCATTTCTTAAGTGGAAGTGCCGCATGGAGCCTGGGGTTAGTGAGGGACTCAGTCCCATGCTGGCCCCAGGCTCCATGCTGCTCTTCCTCTTTGAAATTCACAAGAGCCTCCTCTGGGAGCTCTTGTACATTTCGAAGAGGAAGAGCAGCATGGAGCCCGGGGGCCAGCGGGCGAGTTCCAGGTGATCCCGGGCTCCAAGCGGCACTTGCGGTCAGCTGGAGAGTCCCCAGCTGATCCCGGGTTCCATGCGGTGCTGCTGCTTTGAAATGCCATGAGGAGACTGACGCTGGGCTCCCTGCAGCATTCAGAGCAGCAGCGCCACACGGAGCAGCCGACACCGGGCTCCATGTGGCGCTTCCGCTTTTAAGTACCTCCCTCTTCCCGGCCCCCTTGCTGCCTCTGTGTGATAGAGGCAGCAAGGTGGTGGTGGGTGGGGAGACGGGGAGCAACTGGTCAGCTATCCTGTCGACTATGCGACTAGTCAGTTACATCCCGACTCAGTCTTCGGTTCCACCCCCTGAGGCCATGTAGTAATTTTGTAGTCGGAAGGGGGTTGTGGTGCAGTGAAGTTTGAGAACCCCTGTAGTACTGGTTTTAAATTTAAAGTAAGCGGATTAATATGTACATTTAAAACTTATGAATGCGTTTCATTTTCATTCTGGTATTCGGATTCTCTGTAGGTAACAGTTGTTTTGAGAAATTAGGGTAGGCGTTGTTATAGTGTGTCCCAAAGTTTTGCATAAATGAGGGGTAAAACAGGAAGTTGGTCTAATGACATTACAAGTGGGCTCTCCATATAATTAGTTACTACACAATACTGCCTATTCATGTTATAGGTTACTTTGCTGCTGATTGTTGCTGTTTGGTACGCTTTACTGGGTAGGAGGCAGGACTGCTAGCTTCTGAGCTCCATTGTGAGCACACACTGGAGTTATGATGTCAAAACCATCTGTGGCTTAACAAGCTGTGTGCAGTGCTCTTGAAGTTTACATTACCAGTAGTTACTGTAGGCCCAGTTATTAGTTGTGGATGCAGTCTTCTAGATAACCTACTGAATGGATGGTAACCAATTTATCAGATATTGCTGTGTTAGGATCCAATTTGGTATTTAAGTTACTATCTAAATGCATCTTGTCATAAATAAGCAACATTCCATTTTCTAACATACTAAAAAGTACAATTAATTCAAATCTGAAAATACTAGGCTGTATAATTGCTTAAATGAATATTAATAGTTATAGTGTACACTCTTAGGGTATGTCTGCACTACAACATTAATTCGAAATAAGTTATTTCGAAATAATGTGCCTACCCACAAAATGCATTTTGAAATAGCGTTTTGCTATTTCAAAATAGCGCGTCCACACTGAGTGGATTGTGAATCGCATTTAAGGCTGGCCGGAACCAGTTCCGGCAGGGCACCAGGTCAGGACTTACCTTGTATGGCTGCTGCCTGAGGCTAACTGAAGTCTGTGCTTAAAGGCCTCCCCCCACCCCCCCCAGACAGCCGGTTCTCCGGTTTCCCTGCTTGCTTGTCTACCTCGATGATGTCAAATAAAATACACGTTTATTCATAAACACGAACTGTCTTTATTTAACAAAACTGGGGGGATGAAACTCTGGAGAGACTGGGGAAAGGAGGCGGGAGGGGGGAGCAAAGAGGGTGGGAGAAGGGAGGGGGGAACCTGGAAGGAGGGAGCTGGAATGGGGAAGCAAGGGGGAGAAGGGGAAGGGGAGGTTCAGGGGTGGGAGTCTCGCTGGGACAACTGTCTCCTAGCACCGCAGATGCGGGGGCCTCGGCGTCCCCGGGGGGTTGGGGAGGGGATGGAGGGTGTGGAGGAGGTGGAGGGAGAAGTGGGAGGGGGAGAAGGAATGGGAGGAGGAGCGGTATCTGAGGAGGTAGCAGGCACTGGAGCGGCAGGAGGCAGCACAATCTGCACCAGGCCCTGCAGGTGTTGGCAGATGGCATGGCCCTGGGCAAGCTGCTCCCGCCGGAGCTCCAGGTCTTCTTGCACCCAGTTCTAGAGGGTGCGGTGCAGAGCTTGCAGGGCTCCCAGGTGCTGCTGTCGGTACCCCTGCACTGCACGGGTGGTCCTGCGGAGCCCTCGGGTGCGGGAGCATGTCCCAGGTGGGGTGGTGCGCCCTGCACGCGCAGCTGGTGCGGCTGTGGAGAAACAAGAGAAGTGGTCAGTTATCCCTGGGGACACAGTGGGTGAAGCCCAGCCCCACTGTGGAAGGTGAGGATGACCGTTCCCTGCACCATCAGAGCTGATGTGCTTGCACTCAGTCCATGTTTGGAATGCCCTGCTCTCCCCGGGAGTGGGAGCTGCCCCGAGAGCGCACCCATGCCCCTGTGCTGTGTATAGTGTGGGTGAGGTGGGGGGGGGAGATGTCCCTTGCCTCTGTGTAGAATGGCCTTGTGGAGAGAGGGCGCCCTGCTGTGTCCCACCCCGGGGTCAGGAGCATGTCATGTCTCTTCACACATGCATGTGGCTAACAGGCCAAGGCCCCGGTGTGGCAGCCAGCTGGGACCATGTGCCCAGGGGTGGCATGGCACATGCTCGCATGTGCACAGGTTGCTGCGTGATCTGTGGTAAGCAAGGCCCATGCGTGCGGTCCCTGATCTCCCTCCTCGCCCTCCAATAAGGGGACAGTGATGGCACTCACATGTTGTTGCCTCCTCAGATGACACTGGTGACGGGTCTGCTGGGACAGCTCGGGGGTCCTGGCTGCATGGCACGCTCCCTCTGGGCTGCTGGCACTCCTGCTCCATGCCCTGGTCAGGGCCCTCTGCTTCAGGACTGATGACCCCCGGGGTGGCACGGACCATCCCGCCCCTCAGGATGCGGTCCAGGGTGTCAAAATAGGGGCAGGTGTCTGCCCCTGTTTGGGAGCTGCCCCCTGTGGCCCTGGCATAGGCCTGCCGCAGCTCCTTTATTTTAATACGCACCTGCTTCTGGGTGCGCATGTGGCCTTTGGTGGCCAGGCTGGCAGCCATCTGTCTGTAGACGGCCGTGTTCCTCCATCTAGTGCGGAGACTGTGGACATTGGAGGCCTCCCCCCAAACCTCAATGAGGTCCATGATCTCCACACTAGACCAGGAAGGCGCCCGCCTTCTCCGGCTCCTGGGAGCTGCGGGACTGGGCCCGGGGAGCAGTGGAGGGCTGGCTGGCACTGGCTGCCTGGCTCATGGTGGGGCCACTGGGTCAGGGGCAGCGACTGCTGGCTCTGTGCTGGCAGGCCTGGAGCTGGCACAGGCACTGTGGCCAGAGTCTACCCCTTTAAGGGCTCCCGGGCTGGTGGAGAGAAGAGGAATTTTTCCTGGTTGTGCCCAGAGTGGCACAGCGCTTATTTCAAATTAGCTATTTCGAATTTGGCGTTATTCCTTGTAGAATGAGGTTAACCAAATTCAAAATAAGCACTCTGCTATTTCGATTTAATTTCGAAATAGCGGTTTGGCTGTGTAGACACTAGGAAAGTTATTTCAAAATAAGGGCCATTATTTCAAAATAACTTTGCTGTGTAGACAGACCCTTAGGTAGTAAAAGGCTGTAGCAAATCTCATATTAAGGCTCTGGTTAGTTGTAAATCAACAAGTTTTAATGGTTAAGGGACTGCACCTTTCTTTAGAAACTAACTGAAGTACCAATAGAAAGCTTGATTTAAATTGATGCTCTCCACTTGGTGATTTAAACTGGTGCCTTAAATTGCCTTGATTTAAATCAATACATCCTGTTCAAAACCAAAGTAGTGCAACTGGCCTGTTTTGGACATCGGAAAATTATTCCTTCTCCCCTCTCCTTTTCTTAGATACTATATGCAGTCGTAGGTGAAAGTAGGCCAGTGCACTCTTGGGAGCCATAACAGTAAGAAAGTTGCTGGCTGGGGGGACAGTGCAGGTAGAGGCGCGCAGGCTCCCTGTTGGGCTCCCGCCAGCAGTGTGGATCTCCCAGCCTATCCTGCTTGCCCTACGCTGGCTGGAAGCAGCACAAGCACATGTCTTCCCTTTGGCCTACTGCCAATGAGGGGGGATGGGGAAGGGAGCCGCAGGAGGTCTTCGCTCATTGCCTGCAGGCGTGGCCTCTCAGCCACAGATCCTATTTGGCCAGGAATAGGAGCTGTGAGGGGCAGAGTAACTGACAGGGTCTGCCCCACTCCTGATCCATCCCCTGCCACTCCCAAAATTGTTTACCCTGACCCCTGCACATCTCAGTCCCCTGACCTGAGACCTTCCGCATCTTTCAGTCCCCTGCCCTTAGCCCCACGATGCAATATGACAGTACCTGTAAGAAATTTAAGTTACTTTCATCCCTGGATAGGCATACAGTTTAGTGCTGCAAACCTTCACACATTCATTTAATTTCAAGTATGTGAATAGTACTTTGAATTGAAGCATGTGCATAAGGTTCTGTAGGACTGGGGCCTTAGCTTGTTAATAAAATGTTCCATGAGGTAGCGCCACCATAGCTAAATTTGCTCCCAGATTTTTATTTTTAACAGGGATTAAAACATTTTATAAAACCTGTGTTTTGAGACAGAGAATTAATTTCAAAGGTTTCTTGTAGTTCAGGAACTGCTCAGATTTTCTAGGGCATTTGAAGGGGGGAAATCCAACACTTGTCTAGGACGTTGGAAGATGCCATTCAAACCCACCATAACGGTTTGGCTCTTTATTCTCTTGTAGGGGCTTGGTCAGGAGAGCTATCGGATGTGGTCCTTCAGTTTTAGCACTAGGTCCATGCTTTTGTAGCCAGAGATTGCAGTGCAGTCTTTACAGATGTAGATAGGAATTTGAATTATTGTCACCTTCTGGTTCTTTGGGGTAAGCTTCTGTGGTGGACACTTAGTAACTAATACTAGTATAATATGTGTCTGTCTGTCATCACAAACCAGTGTGACACACATACCATGTGTGAGAATATCCATAGCTGGGTCATTTGCAATAAAACCTGGGTTTAACAGCCTGTGCTTCCACTGCAGGAGCTGAAGGACATTAGGGCCTCAATAGGTAGGGTAGCTAGACTTTCAATTTCATTGCCAAAACTTTCCAAAAAACATTAAGTACGCTGTTTGTTCAACTCCTTTTGATGCAAAACTTTAATAGTGAGCTCAGCTGTATGAAATTAGAATAGCTTTGCAAATGAACGGACTGTGACAATCAGAAGTGCTGATCTTTTGATATGAGAATATGAGGCTTTTGCATGAGAGAGTGAGTAGGATTAAGATGGGTTATGGATTGCTTTATCAAAGGAGTGGGCAATAATTTTTGAAGGAGGGGTGACTTCACAAATTTCGGAAGTAGTTACAGGCTGCCTGGAAGGGCCAGGGCAGGGCCAGGAGACTTCACGTGTTCCCCCCGCCCACACACCCTGATTGGCCTGAGGGTGGGGGAGCATGTGAAGTTTTTGCTCCCTGTGCCAGCACTGTCAGGGGTGTGTGGTGCCTAGAGAGAACTGCCAGCTGTTTTGAACAGCTGGGGGTTCTCTCTAGGTGTTGCGCAAGCCCCTGGCGGCAGGAGGAGACTTTGCATTCTGTCCTGTCCCCAGGTCTCAGTTGGCCTGGGTGTGGGCAGGGTGGCTGCGAGCCAGATCCAATGGCTTGGTAGACTGGATCTGGCCTGCGGATGCTGTCTTGCCCGCCCCTGCTTTATCAGATGGAAGTGAATCCTTTCCTCAGCATAGCATGTTATCAGTGGCATTGTGAAAGTGGCAAGGAATGCTGCATGCTTGTCTCTTAATGTGTTTCATGCCTTCAAGCAGTTAAATAGAAGGGGTTGGGTCCTGATGCAACCTTAATTATCACTAAACATAGTTTTTGTTTATTATATGATGAATCATATTCTGTTCCCAATTACATTAGTGTGAATCTATAGCAGTTCCATTGTCTTCTATTGAATTGTTCCAGAATTTATGGACTTGGAGCAGGATTAGCTCCCTTATAGATTTGGCTAAGTCAGTTTGTCATAGCCCTCTTTTATTATTTATTGTTAGTTTTCAGTACAGTTGCCTCTGGTAATAGTAATCACCTAAGAGAAGGTAGGTAAATGTTTAAAATTTCTATTCAGCTTTATTTTTACTGTGAATTAGAAAGCTTAAAAATATATGTACTGACAAAAATAAATTAGTGCCTTCATATTTTTGTATTAGGGACCTGATACTACAGTTACTGAATGGGAAGGATAGAGGCTTGCATCCCAAGCCAAATCTGTCAGGGCCCAACTACAAGTATCAGGCTCTACCTCAGGTCTGAAAATGCCTTGGTACGCTTGGTTAGGGTCAGCTGTGCTCAGGTCAGGTTTGGGTCTGGATTGGACTTCAAAATTAAGCTCAAGTAGACCTCTAGGACATGGCCCTATTGACTTTAGGACCATGTGTGGGTGTAATTGTCAGTACAGTTTGAATTGCAGGATCTGAACCTAGGAATGCAATTTTTTGATTTGTAAATGCAAGTGCAGATTTTTGTGGCTGTTAGGGGTGTTAAGTAGCGGTTAATTAACTAATAGAGTAGTCGATTGAATTTCCATTAACTACTTGATTAGTCGATAAGGGGGGGGCGGTCGCTACCCCTGCTGTGGCTCTGCAGTTTAAATGTAGTAGGAGCTGCGCATGCAGGCGGCCTGGCTCTTACTACATTTAAAATGCAGAGCCGCAGTGGAGTTAGCTCCTGGAGGCAGTGAGAGATGGGACTAAGGGTCTACCTCCCCTGCCCTCCCTGCACTCATACAGAAGCAGCGGGGCATGGGGAAGTGAGTAGTCGAGTAGTGATTCGAGTACCCGATAAACCTAAGGTAGTGATCTACTTGAGTAGTTGCTTACATCCCTAGTTCGTGTATGTGCATTTTTATGGATAGACATATTACCACCAAACAGTGATTCTTGCTTCACCACAGCGGTCTTACCAGCTTTGGTTTGTATGGATTCTCCATGTAGCTTTAATCAATCAACTCCTCCACTGAAATTATTATAATTATCCTAATAATAAAATTGAGATGTACAGTGAAGAAAAAGAGCTGGCATGACCTAAGCATGTCTTCTGGTGGTTTTAAGAATGGGGTCTTTAGACATGTATTCTGCTAGTTTTTATTCTCCTTTAGACAGGAAATCATCATATGCCAAGTAAGGTTTTCACAAGGTGGATTATTTTATATATGGGAACATTTTATTGCTAAAGCCACATTTTTAAAACTCATTGCTATATTTTGTGTTTTCAGGGTGAGGGCAGCACTGTTCCTTCTTGGATGGCTGTCTGTTGAAGTGAGATCTCTTTGGACACCTCTCAGTGTTAATTTTTCAGTAAGAGAAAAGAGCAAAGCTCTTCAAGGAGCTGAGGTAATTCTTGCCTTTCTTCTAAGCTTGAAAACGACTAATGATTATGTTGTGTATGTTATATTGCATATCAATGACCAGTTTTAAAATAAGGAAATAAATATAAATGTAGCTTTTCATATTGTTGTACCTTCCTTAACTGGGACACTCTGGTCTGACAACATCCGGACCATGGATGTTCCTGGACCACAGAGCCCAAGGTACAGGGAGGTTGGGCTGCGGAGCAAGAGCCGTGGGGGGTGGAGGACATGGAGACTCAGCTGGGAGCCTGGTGGTGAAGGGGCGGGCAGCACAGCAGGGAGTTCTGGCCCCTGTGGCCAGGTGCTAGCTGGGGTCTAGCAACAGCAGCTGCAGAACTCTGGCCCTGGCCATGGAGCTTGGGGGCCAGAAGTGGGGCAGGCAGCAGTGGGGCTAACTGGAGCCCTAGCGGGGGCAGCAGAACAGCACGGGGCATGTTGAGGAGGATCTCCCCTGGTCCATCAAATCCCCTCATTTGGGTCCGGTTAGGTTCTGAGGGTGCCGAACAAGGGAGGTCCAACCTGTATTGCAAATGTCCCCATGTTATATGGAGGTCAGATCCTGCTAATTAAAGTCAGTGAAGATTTGACATTGACTTCACTGCGAGAGGGTTGGATCCAGTATGCCCGAAGGCTTCGTACTCTGCAAAGAATCAGAAAATTCATAAATAAGTCTATGATATTAGTTACCTCCTCAGGCAAGATGTGGCAATTGGTAAATTAAGATGTGCTAGGTTTTACAATGAACTTTTAGAGCAGTGGTTCTCAAACCTTGCGTCAGGACCCCAGAGTGGGTCACAACCCCATTTTAATGGGGTCACGAGGACTGGCTTGGGTTTGCTGGTGTCTAGGGCCAGAGCCCGAGCTTGAGCCCCACCATCTGGATCCAAAGCTGAAGCCCAAGGTCTCAAGCCTGGGACGTTGGGGATCAGGTTACAGCCCCTGATTTGGGATGAAGGTTTGGGCCCCCCACCTTGGGTTGGTGAGGTTGAGACAGACTCAGGCTTAGGTTCCCCCCTAAGTTACTTTTGTCACGAGGAAGTAGCAGTGCAGTGAAGTTTCAGAGCAATATTCTGGTAACCCTGATGTAAGGGGAAAGTGTGTCTATATTACATACTCACTGGTTGTCAGTTAAATTAATATTTTCCAACAATCATGTTATAGTGATGACCCACTATAAATACAGAAATATCTGTGTGTGGAAACTTATTGCAAATGTTGACTTGTTAATGGCAACCTTTGTATATTAAAGCTCTCCATTATAAGTTTCTGGGCCTCAGGTGGCCTTTTGGGTTGTTTAGGAACAATTTATAATTCTTGATAGAGCTCACGAAAAGGGGGAACTATTTTTTGGACTTAATAAGAAGGTAGCAAGAGAACTTCTGAATGGCTGTGTCTACATTGGCACCCTTTTCCGGAAAAGGGATGCTAATGAGACAAGTCGGAATTGCAAATGAAGCAGGGATTTAAATTTTCCCCGCTTCATTTGTATAAACATAACTGCCGCTTTTTTCGGCTCGGGGCTTTGTGGAAAAAGCGCCAGTCTAAACAGCGGCTCTTGCGGAAAATAAAGCCTTTTCGGAAGATCCCTTATTCCTCTTAAAATCAGGAATAAGGGATCTTCCGAAAAGGCTTTATTTTCCACAAGAGCAGCGTCTAGACTGGCGCTTTTTCCGTCAAAGCCCCGAGCCGGAAAAAAGGGGCAGCCATGTTCATGCAAATGCCGCGGGGAAAATTTAAATCCCCGCGGCATTTGCAATTCCGACTTGTCTCATTAGCATCCCTTTTCCGGAAAAGGGTGCCAGTGTAGACACAGCCAATGTGTTTAAGTGCTGGAACAAATGTATATAATCTTGAAGACACATCTATTTTTGTGTACAGATGAATATGTTCTCAAGATTCCATACATTTGTAATTTTATACTTCCATCTCGAAGTATTTTAATGGGATATCTGAAAATCTGATTTGGGTTGGATACTTTTCAGGGTTGTCCTTTCTTACTGGTATGTGAACATTGTGCTTCACAGTGCAATATCTCTTACCGGGATACGGGTTGCCTTGAAAGTTGTCTATTGCTGAGGGGATGTTGCATAGCTTTATTATTATTGTAATAAAACAAACTTTATGGCACAGTGATTTTAGTGAAGTAATTTGTTTTGCAATTAAGTTACAGATCATCTGGACTCTGTTGTGCATATCCCATTTATGGCAAATTCATGGAGATAACTGTCAAAAGACAGTTGCCGACAAATGACTAAGTAAATGCAGATAGTTGATACTTAGTCTCTTTTTAAATAATGTATGTTTCTTTTTCATACTTTGCATACCCTTTGACATCTTAAATTTTGATGGAAGCGTATGCTTGCCACCTTTGCTGAATGGGGAGCCAAGTTCTTTGGATATATAAGACTTCTCCTTGGAGGAAACATTTGTGCCATTTGCCAAGTTGCTTTTTTTGTCTCTTAAGAAAAGTACGTGATCTGTTCTATCACAGTAACAAAGAGATGGTTGTAAATATTTGTATTTTTATAAAAAAAAAGCATCTGTCAAAATTATATTTCAGCAGTTTAGTTTACTGAGTCGGAAAAAGAATAAAAAGAGGCACATGCAGTAGTAAGCATATACAGCTATTTTTGTATACTTTAATACATTAGTATCCTATGTTCTTTGATGGTATACTGTGAACATTGCCATTTAATTTGGTTTCTGGAGTTAACTTCTTGGACCTGTTTTCTCCTGCAATAATTCTCCAAGTGAGAAGGCAGTTAGTTGCTCAGCTTCCTCTTGTTAAAGGTTCACTGCAGGTTACTACAAAGGAGGAAGCATCTTCCTCTCAGTCATCTGCAGGCAAACTGCTTATTCAATTCTGTATTTCTTACACTGAGACTATTTTGGTAAATTAGTCCACTTCAGCAGGGATTGCGGAATCAGACTCTGTATTAACTTTCTTGCTAGTCTTAGCATGCATCTCTGTAGACATTAAGTCAATTTCAATTGAAATGTAATAATTACAGTTTCAGTAGAACTTAAAAGAAATGGTATATTTTGATGATGGGAAAAATCAAAGTCTGTGTGTTCACAACTTCTGAGAAGTATGATGATACGTCAACTAAATACAATTGACAAATGCTTACGTACCAAATGTTTTTATTTGTGCTTACAATCCGTAGTTATGGTTATAAAATTGTTTGCATTTATGGCCCCAATGTACAACAGATAACTGTTTCATGGGCTTTGTACAGTAACTGAACATTTGTTAGTTCTGTGCATATGGTCTGAAGCCAGAAGCAAATTTGTTCATGTTATTAAAATAATGTTAATGTGTACTGAAGTTATGCAGTTAAAATTATCAAAAAGGGTACATAATAACGGCCATACTGAATCAGACCAAAGGTCCATTTAGCCCAGTATCCTCTCTTCTGACAGTGGCCAGTACCAGCTGCCCCCGAGGAAATGAACAGAAAAGGTAATCATAAGTGATCCATTCCCTGTAGTTCATTACCAGTTCTAACAAGCAGACAGTAGGGACATCATCCCTGCCCATCCTAGTTAATGGTCATTGGTAGACCATCCTCCATGAATTTATTTAACTCTTTTTTTGAACTCTGTTATAGTCCTGGCCTTCATAACATCCTCTGGCAGGGAATTCCACAGATTGACTTGGCATTATATGAAGAAATACTTCCTTTTGTTTGTTTAAAACCTGCTGCCTATTAATTTCGTTTGGTGCCCTTAGTTCATTTGGTAACCCTACTGTTATGGGAAATAGGGATGTAAGTGACTAGTCGAATAGTTGACTACTCACTTCCTTCCGCCCCGCTGCCTTTGTATCAGAGGCAGCAAGGGGGAGGGGGTAAGTGGGAGCCAGCTTAAAAGCCGGTTTCCCCCAGCGTCATCTCCGCGGTGCATGGGGGCAGGTCAGGGGACAGTGCTGTGAAGCAGCCTGTGCCTGCGGTGGGCTCAGGCTCCCCATGAGCAGAGGCTGCTCAGCATCCTGCAGAGCAGCCCCTGTCTGTAGGGAGTCCCATTGGGAGCTGGGACCCCTGCGGACAGGGGCTGCTAGACCTGGCGCGAGCTGGGACTGAGCAGTCCCAGCTTGTGCCACATCTGGGACCACTGTGGCTCTGCATTTTAAATGTAGTAGCAGCCAGGCTGCCTGTATGCCTGGTGTGACGGCGCGTTGGGGTTTCCCGTCTCCTGCACCCCCGTAGTGGCACGAACAGACTCCGCCAGCCAATAGGATTGAGAGAGTTTATTGCTTCTCCCAGATACAGCACAGCACAGCACAGCACAGCACAGCACAGCACAGATGTAATCTGGTTATAGGAACTGGAGCCAGGAGACCACAGGCCCCCCCTTGAGATGGGGGTGGCTGGGCCCTACAGTCCCAGCCTCCCTCCTTAGCTCCTTCTCCCTTGCTTCCCAGACAGAAACTCCAACTCTCTTCTAGCCCTGCCCCCCAGCCAGGTGTTGGTCTCCGCCTTCCTCCCTTTGTCTCTCTCCCTGGGAGGCTGAGCCTGGGTGTCTGGGTTAATACACATTTGGGAGAGTCAGTGAGAATCTCACATCACAGCGCAGGGGGACCCTGGGTCTCAGAGCAGACAGCACCCCCACTACGCCACACCCGGCTCTTACTGTATTTCATCTATAGAGCCAAAGTGGGGGTAGCTCTTGCACCTGGTTTGAGCTGGGACAGAGCGCCTTCCCTTATCAATTAATTGTGAAGTTAATACAATTTGTATTAACTGCACAATTAACCAAATACCTGCCTCTTAATATCCTTAATGGGAAGGAGTAAATAACTTGTCCTTACTTTCTTTTTCCATATTAGCCATGGTTTTATAGACCTCTATCATATCCCTCCTTAGTCATCTCTTTTCCAACCTGAAAAGTCCAGGTCGTCTTTATCTCTCCTCATATATTTGCCATTCCATATGCCCAGGGCTCGACAAATTATACAATCTACTCGCCCATGGCGAGTAGATTGTAACCCGGAAGAGCTGGGTTCGGGCGATCTGCGCATGCTCAGATCGCCGGACAGCGTGGCTGGCGAGCCCTGCATATGCCTAATGATTTTTGTTGTCCCTTTCTGAACCTTTTCCAATTCCAATATATCTTTTTTGATATGGGGTGACCACATCTGCACACAGTGTTCAAGATATGTGGGCTTACCATGGATTTATAGAGGCAATATGATATTTTCTGTCTTATTATGTATCACTTTCTTAATGATTCCTAACATTCTATTTGGTTTTTTGACTGCTGCTGCACATTGAGTGGATATTTTCAGAGATAGGTTTATTTGTTTGAATCAGGAAGTCAAAAGACTGTTCTATCTTGGAAAAATGTTTAAAACAGTGGGGGCCAGTACAATTGTGTACGTAAGGAGATGGAAGAAGTCACTGAGGGTATGTCTACACATCAAAGTTAATTCGAAATAACAGCCGTTATTTTGAATTAACTTTAATAGCAGTTTGCCTGTGTAGACGCTATTTCAAAATAAATTCGAAATAGCGGCGTGCTTATTTCAAATTTGATAAACCTCATTCTATGAGGAATAACGCCAAATTTGAAATAGCTAAATCGAAATAAGCGCTGTGTAGACGCTTATTTTGAAATAGGGGGCCTCCAGCCCTTCTCAGGGTGTCCTGGTGGCCACTCTGGGCCGAACCAGGAAAACTCCTCTGCTCCCCCCGCCCAACCCTGGAGCCCTTAAAGGGGTAGACTCAGTTTGGCCACAGGGCCTGTGCCAGCTCCAGGCCTGCCAGCCCAGAGCCCGCAGGCACTGCCCCCGACCCAGTTGCCAGCATGAGCCCGCCAGCCAGTGCCAGCCAGCTCTCCACCACTCCCCAGGAGCAGGCTGACAGCTCCTAGGAGCCTGCCAGGTGCTGCAAAAGGTGGGCACCTTCTTGGTCCAGTGCGGAGATCATGGACCTGATTGAGGTTTGGGGGGAGGCCTCCAATGTCCATGATCTCCGCACTTGATGCAGGAATGCGGCCATCTACAGACGGATGGCTGACAGCCTTGCCACCAAAGGCCACATGCGCAACCAGGAGCAGGTGCGCATGAAGATAAAGGAGCTGAGGCAGGCCTATGCCAGGGCCACAGGGGGCAGCTCTCAACCAGGGGCAGATCCAGACCCCTTCCCCTACTTTGAGGCCCTGGACTGCATCTTGGGGGGCCAGACAGTCCGTGCCCCCCAGGTGGTCATCGACCCTGGGGCAGAGGGCCCTGACCAGGGCACGGAGGAGGAGGAGGAGGACGACGACGGCGGCCAGGAGTTGCAGGAGCCTGGAGGGAGCATGGCATTTACCCAGGAACCCCGAGGCATACCAGCAGCAATATCACCACTGTCTTCTCAGGCCGGGGAGGCCTCGACATGTGAGTGCCATCACTGTCCGCTTATGCGGGGGGGGGGCAGAGAGGGAGCCCAGGGACTGCGCGTGTGGGCCTTGCTGAGCATGGATCACTCAGCAACCTGTGCATGTGCCGTGCCAGCCGGGGCATGTAGCCCCGGCTAACTGCCACACAGGGGCCCTGGCCTGTTACCCACACACATGTTTGTATGAAGGCACATGACATGCTCCGTACCCCGGGGAGGGACACTGCACAATACCCTCCCTCCACAAGCCCCCTCTACGCAGAGGCAGGGCACATCCTCCCCCCCACACCCCCACTATATACAGCATAGGGGCATGGGTACAGTCCTGGGCCAGCTCACACTCTTGGGGATAGCAGGACATGATGGTGCAGAGACCTGCTGTCCTCACCTTGGAGAGGGGGTCTGGGCTTCACCCACTGTGTCCCCAGGGATAACTGACCACCTCTCTGGTTTCTCCACAGCTGCACCAGTTGCGAGTGCAGGGTGCACCACCCCACCCAGGACATCCTCCCGCACCCGGGCCAGCAGGCTCACCCGGAACCAGGAGGGATACCAGAGGCAGCACCTGGGGTTACTGCAAAGGCAGGTCCACAGCCAGGAGCACTGGGTGCAGGAAGACCTCCAGCTGTGGCAGGAGAGCTTGCGGGAGCTGCATGACCAGGGCTGTGCCATCCACGGCCCCCTGCAGACCATGGTGCAGAGATTGGTGCTGCTCCAGCCCCTGCTAGGGTTGCCAGGTGTCCGGTATTCACCCAGACAGTCTGGTATTTTTGGCTCCTGTCTGGTAAAAAAAAAAAAAAAAAAATTCAGAGAATACCGGACACCTAAAATGTCTGGTATTTTCTCAATTTTTCCCTGGCCAGGAGGCGAAAATGCCGGGCACCTGGCAACCCTACAAACACTCAGTGTCCGGCTCCTCCCGAGCTCCTCCCGGCTCCCAACACCCCCAGCCCCCATGCTTACCTGGTTCCTCAAGGCTGCCGGCACAAAATGGTTGCCTGCCAAAAAACCTAGAGGAAGCAGTGCTTTCCCCTGGGTCCTAGTGCTCAACCGCGCCCCTGTTCCTATCCTTGCACTCACTCTTAAAGGAGACATGCTTTAATGCTGTTTTATTTTAATTTTTTTTGGCTTAATAAGTCCTTGGAGTCTCCCCCCCCTTTTTTTTCTCAACAACTTTGGTTTCTCCTCCCCCCTTTTCCTCCCTTTCAGGAGAATTTTTTCCTGTTTTTTTTTTGGGGGGGTGTTCCATATTTTTGTTTCAACCATCTGGCAACCCTAGCCCCTGCTGCCGCTCCAGCTATTGCTCCTCCTCCCACTCCTGCTCCCCCTCCCACTTTTTCCTCCCTCCCTGCCCCCCCCGGGGACGCCAAGGTCCCCATACCCACAGTGCTGGGAGACAGGTGGGCCGGCAAGACCCCCAACCCTGAGCTTCTCCTCCCCCTTTCGCCCCTTGCCTCCCCATTTCAGCTCCCTGATCCCAGGTTTCCCCCTCCCCTCTCCCACCCTCATCCCCCCCGCTCCAGTTATGGTCAATAAACAGAGTTTGTTTTTGGGAACACATGTGTTTTTATTTGACATCAGGAAGGGGGTTTAGGGAGGGGAAAGTGGAATGACGTGAGGTTGGAATAAGGCACAAGGCCTCAGTGGGGCACGCCAGGGACACTTCACTTCTCCTCCGTCTGGAAGCTCTCCCGCAGGGCCTCCTGGATACCAGTAGCCCCCTGCTGGGCCTCCCGGCTGGCAGCCGTGCAGGGCTGCGCGTACAGGCCAGTCAAGTGGTCAGCCTCTGCCATCCAGCCTGGCAGGAAAGACTCCCCCTTCTGCTCTCACAAATTGTGCAGCACACAGCTTGCTGCCACTATGTGTGGAATATTCCTCTCGGAGAGGTTGAGGCGGGTAAGGAGGCATCTAAAACGGGCCTTCAGCCAGCCAAACGCCCCCTCCACCACAATGCGGGCCCTGCTGAGCTTGGCATTAAAGGCCTGCCGGGAGGGGTTGAGGTGTCCCGTATAGGGCTTCATGAGCCAGGGTTGTAGAGGGTAGGCCGCATCCCCCACCAGGCAGACAGGCATGTCCATGTCCCCGACCCTGATGTGGTGGTCGGAGAAGAAGGTCCCGGCGTGCAGCCTCTGGCACATGGAGGAGTTGCGTTAAACCCGAGCGTCGTGTGCTTTGCAGGACCAGCCCATGTTAATGTCCACGAACTGGCCCTAGTGGTCAGAGACAGCCTGCAGGATGACCGAGAAGTATCCCTTCCAGTTGATGTACAGGGAGGCCTGGTGTTCCAGGGCATGGATGGGGATATGCGTCCTGTCGATTGTCCCCCCGCAGTTAGGGAAGCCCAGGGCCCCAAACCCCTCGATGACCGTGTCCACATCGGTGAGGCGGATGACTCTGCGGAGCAGCACTTTGTTGATGGCCTTGACCACCTGCAGAGGGACACACAAAACCACCGATAGTCACTGGAGTGCCAGGGTGGCTGAGAGTGCTCTGTCCCTGCCACTGCCCCGTGCCCCCTCCCCAGGAGCAACCCCCCCTGCAATCCTGGCCACCGCAGGCAGTCTGTAGTGCGGATGGGACAGAACAAACCCTCCCGTGGAGGGGACTTGCACCCCTTCCCCCTCTTTTCCCTAGGGCAACCCATCCCCTCCTCGCACTCCCCCTCCCTCCGCCACAGTGGCTGGAGACTGCCATACCTGCATGAGGACTGCTCCGATAGTGGATCTCCCCACGCTGAACTGGTTCCCCACGGATCGGTAGCTATCCGGCATGGAGAGCTTCCAGAGGGCAATGGCCACATGCTTGTAGAGAGGAATGGTGGGCCTCATGTGCGTGTCCCGTTGCCGCAGAGCAGGGGCGAGCCACTCAGAGCTGGAGGAAGGTGTCCTTCTTCATCCTGAAGTTCTGGGTCCACTGTTGGTCTCCCCTGTGCTCCAGGACGATGTGGTCCCACCAGTCGCTGCTGGTGTCCAGGCGCCAGATGCAGCGGGGCACGCTTGCGTCTGGCCGCTGCTCCTCCACGGCCCCCAGGTGGATCCGGAAGAGGACCTGGGGGTTGGGCTGCCACAGAAGCTGCCAGGCAGTCTCCAGCACTTGCTGCCAGGCTTGCAGCAAGACATCCAAAATGAGCACCAGAGTGCCCAGAGGCAGCTCTGGCTCCATGGTGCTGAGTGCTGTGGTGTCCCGAGTCAGGGCAACCAAAGCAATCAGAGAAAAAAAAATGCTTTGATATCCCTCAGCGAGGTCGGCAAGCAAGCAGGAAAACCTGAGAACCAGCGGTCCAGGGGGGTCCCTTTAAGCACAAGCCTCAGATAGCCTCAGGCAGCAGCCACACAAAGCAACTACTGCCCTGATGCCCTGCTGGAACGCTATTTCAAAATGCATTTTATGTGTAGATGCGTTATTTCGAAATAACTTATTCGAAATAAGATATTTCGAAATAACGCTGTAGTGTAGACATACCCTAAGTTATCAAGTTACTTTGTTCTAAATCAGCACTACTTACCTCATGGGATGAATATGTTACAGATAGTTCATAAGGTGACTCATCTCCACATCAGTGTAAAGTAGAACTTTCTCAATGTAGGAGTTGAAATATTGCTCAGAAGCTACTGGTTGGACAACTAACCCTAGTAATCTGAGTGGCTGCCACCTCGACTTTCCTCCCCATATCACTCGATAGGGTCCTCCCCATTGCTACAAGTTGCAGTGCTTGTCGACTTTGTCTCTTCCTTTATAGTAGGCTGTCAGGGCTGTTCCCCACTCTAAAACTCCAAGTGCAGAAGGTGGGAGTCCACAAAAGACCTTAAAAATTCCTGTCCTCTATAGGCTCTGCTTACAAAAACTCCCTGGAGTCACAGATTCCTGGCCCTGGGGGGGAAGCTGCCACCATCAAGTGAATTAAATAAAACCCTGAAAACTAGGAAGCAACACTTGAACTTCATCCCAAGCTGTACCCCAAGCTCTTTTGCTTTCAAGAGAGCTTGAAGAAACAAAAAACACAGAAAACAGAGGAGTTTAACCAAACAGCAAAATAAAGAAAAATAACCTGATTGTGACTAAATACACATTTTCCCTCTTCTCATGATCCATACTGATCCTGTGTCTCTTCCTATCACAGTGTAGAAGAGGGTACTGCCATCACTGTTTCTTGTTAGCTGTCTTGGTCTCTCTGCTTCTTAGTTCCACCCTTAAGTTCAGAGCTGGAACATGACGGAGAGAAGCTGTGAGGCCAAGACGACGCCAATGCATTTTTTGGAGAGCGGAATCTCGCCTTGCTAACTGTGTCCTTCCTGCTTGTGTATATAAGCAAACTGCACAGGAGGGAGGTAAGCTAACACAGCAAAAACAGTTGAAAAGTACAGCTTGTCCAAGGAAATCTGGTTTAAAAAAAAATGGAGTAAAAATATAAATAAAAAACCAAATTCTGACCCTTAAGATAGTACATAAATATTAAACAGATTTCAATGGGAAATATATTCACACATCTTCAAGCAGAATGTGGTCTGTGAGGGGCCGGTGAGGCCCGCAGTGCTCCGGGGGGCATCTTGCCCTTCCCCCGGCCAGAAAGGCGGGGTGGCGCTGTGGCAGGTCCCGGTGCACCTGACGCCCAGCTTGCTGGGGCTGGAGCTGAGTGCACCCGGACGCATGCGGCCCACTGTGGAGGAGGAGGGGCCGAGCCACGCCGACAAACACCGGGCATCGACGGAGCGGCGCGGCCGGCTGGCCCTGGGAAACCCTCAGGACAAGACTCCCAGCTTCCAGCCCAGCGGCGCAGGGCGTGGGCATGCTGGGGAGGCGGGGTCTCCTGACGCCGGGTCCGCTCCTGGGCCACTTGAAAAGCGGCCCGGACAGAGGCGGTGGGGTGGCTCAGGGAGCAGGAGCCACAGACTGACCTCCAGGAAGGAGGAGATTCCCCCACGCTGGAGAAGTAGGAGGGGGACGGCTGGGTCCTCAGGACACCAGACCACGCCGGAGGGAAACCGCGAAAGGGTAAGCCCCCGAGTCTTACCAACAAGCCTGACAACCAGGGAGGGGGAGAGGAAGCAGCCCGGGGCAGAGCGCATCTGGCGCCCGTGAGCAGACGCGTTTCGGGATCAAACCCCGTCTGTCCTGCAGGGAGAGTGTTAAACCCTGCACTTAGGGCCCTGGGTTGGGACCCGGTGGAGAGGGCAGGCCCGGGTCTCCCTTTTCCCCCTTTCCTTGCCTCGCCTGTAGTTGTACGACTGGGAACGCCGGTACTGGTGGACACTGGAACCCAAGGAGATTAAGACGCTGCCCTTCTGAGGGCTACCCTGAGGGGCACGGCCCCCAAACCATAACTTGGACACGATGGTGGGTTCGCTGAGCCCTCGCCCCCAACCCCCGCTCGGCTGAGAGGGGGCGCTCGCACCCTAAACACCCGTCCCAAGGGCTCAGGACCCTATAACCCTAACTTAGGCAAGGAGGTGGGTTCGCTGAGCCCCCCTGCTCGGCTGAGAGGGGGCACTCGCACCCATAAAACCCGTCACATGGTCCAAAAAGCTTAACTCTTTATGCATCTTTCATCTTTTTGAATCTGTCCGTCGAGGTGTTTCTTTAGGCTTCCTGAAGGTGTTTGATTCACAATAAGATATTACCATTACTAAATCTTTAAAAGGGTCACTTTGTTTCTCTGTTGGATGGTGTATTCCATTGGGAAAGATAGGTAGGAGAACTTGCAGAGACGAGTATACAGCTCCCTTCAAGGGTAATTTGGTCTACCTAGCAGCTATTTAAAGGGCTCTCAGTTACAAACCAAGGGCATCAGACTTAGTAACATCTCACTCCCTAGTACCTGTACTCCCCCGCTGAACCTCTCTCTCCATAGCGGGGAGACCCTCTGTACGTGGCCCACCCCACCAGCTTCCCCAGATCTTGGTCTCCCCAATGAGCTCCTGTGCATCCAGATCCCCCAACACCCTAACTCCCCACTGACCTGTGTACACATAGAACCCTTTCACCCCACACCTGGATCTTCCCACACTAAGACACTTCACATTTGGATTCTGCTATGTTAAGCCTGCCTGCCCAAACCTGGTGCTCCTGACATAAAGGGACAGGGCCTAGAGTGTTTCTGGGGCAGGTTTGACTCTGGTGCTGGGTCAGTTGGGTACAGCCTCACTGATGAGTCTGTGTCCCAGAGGAGCGCTGCAGGGTGATCTTCCACCTCTGTGTAGCCAGAAGCGTGTGTTTCCTCTTCTTCCTCCACATCCCCTCCCCTGCCATTCTGGAACCTGCAGAATTTTAAAATATTGTGTGCACAATTTTTATCTTTTTGACACTGAATTTTTAATTTTTTGATTGCAGAATTCTGCCAGGAACAAACTTCTGTTGGTAAAAGACACAAGCTTTGGAGGAGCACAGATGGTGCTTTTCAGATGGTTTTTTTTCTTCACTTATTGATGATAGCTTGTGTATGTGTTTTGTTATAGAAGAAAAGTTGTTCTGGTTTGTATTTCACATGATTATGTAATTCAGCTCATAAAGATTAAATCATGTGCTTTACTAGCAGAGGGGAAGCAGGGTGATTGTGCTGTGTGAGTCTAAAGTTCAAAAGTGCAGGCGGACTGCTTAGTGACTGAAGTAGATAGCAGTGTGCCATATGAGCAAGTGAGTGGTTCTGTTTTTCTTGATGCTGTATAAGCAAATGAGATTCTCTCAAGATTATGCTTGTCCCCAGACAGAAGTTTGGGTCTGCTGAGTATAATGACCCTGTAAAAGACCCTGACTTGAAAAATGAAGTAAGTTGTGTTGTATGTTGTCTTAAAGGCATTTGTTAGTGGTTTTATTATTAATGTTTTTGCTATTTTTTGTATTTGTAGTGGGAGTTGAGATAGGGGATTGAAAACTGGATTGTTTACAATCTGAAAATAAATTGGCAGTGAGTGCTAAGGAATAGTCACAGGTGAGATGAGGTGGCCATCATCTGATTGGACTACATGTAGTCTAGGGTTTGAGGCAGAGCATGTTGTAGGTTTCAGATCTGATGAAACCGAGAACTCTGAAACGTTGAGACTTTTTTTCCTTTTACTCAGAATAGTTGTGGACTCTTTCCATCAAAACCCCACCATTTTGGAACCTAGTCTGCATAGTTTTAGTGCACTCTTTCTGTTTTGAAAAATAATTTTTTAATAGATTTATTTTTGTCTAATAAAATAGACACCTTTTTGTACATGTGCAATTCTAAATGTCATCTTTCTGGTTAAAGAAATAACTTAAAATTATTCGGAAACCTACTGACAGTCACCAATAACAGTCTCTCAACAGAATTTCTCTCCCCCATAATAATCACTCCCTTTCAAGCCCCCAACTAAAATGCTTGTGTGAAGGAAAAATCTTGCATCATATCTTGAATGTTCAAATCAAGGTTATTTCAGTGAGTTCCATATGTGAAGGCTTTCAATGAAGAAAGCCTCTCCCCTCCTGTTTTTAAGTGAAAGAGTTCTTTCTTAAGTTGATTTTGAGTGTGTTGCTTTGCACGGGGAGAGACATTTTCTCAAGTAGGAAGGTACTAAAAAAGTTAGGGCTTTATAGGTCAAAACAAACATCTTGAGTTCTGCCTGGAAGCTAATAGGCAGTATTGATATGATGAAAGCAGGATTCCTTTGTTAGCAACATTAGTCAGTTGAGTAGTTTCTTGCTAGAGACTTTGCTGTTGAAATACATATGTGCTTGGGAAACAAAATCTTGTGCAAGTGAAAGTAATTCAGAAGATTACTTTAATAATTGTAATTCACAGTTAGGTAAGTCTAAAGTTCTTTGTTCTGCCACTTGTTACAACATACAGGAATGTAGACATCCTTAAATGTTAGTTCATGTGTGTGTTTGGGCATCTGTGTTTATGTAGTCAATTTGTGGCTTTCTGTATTATATTAATAGTTACTTATTAACACTGAAGAAACTGTGCACTGTTCAGCTGAAGCCTCTCTAGAGGATTGATGCCCATGAAGTTAACAAATATGTACAAGTATTACAAAGGCAAATCTTGCAAAAAATGAAAAAAGAGGAAAGCTGCAGTAACATTTTATAAATGCTGTATTAAGGGAATGATTATTCAGTTCTCCATTCCCATCTATGTATTAGCTTTCAGATCAGATGTTGGTATCTACAGTAGATCACTATTTTCTGCAGGGATATTGCTTGTCTTTCTAAAATCATATTCCTGTATTGAAAGCACCATATTAAAGCAGATGACAAACTCCTGGAGATGCCAAATGAAAAAGTAAAAATTGAATCACTTGTTCATGATAAAATTTGTATTTTATATGGATTGTACATGTATGCTTAGGGAAGTGGAACGTTAAACTTAAATTAATATAATAAAATAAGTACATAATTATAACAAAGTCCAAACACCCATGTCCTCTGTACAGTGCAAACCTCGCCTAACCAATAAAATAGAGAAAAGATAGGAGGAAAAAACCCAATTGCCTTTTCTAACAAGGGGAAAGAAGTGGATAACACTTATTCTATAATTCTTTAAAAACACAGTAAAAATATTATCTTAATAACAGTCATAGTTGAGGTTGTGAAATACGAAAAAGAGGGACGTCAAGAATGACAAACATGAAGCCAGCTTACAAAATCCCTTCATATTTAAGTCAGAAGAATGAGTAAAAAAGAAGAGAGAGTTCCATTCTTTAGAGCTCACTGCTGGAAAGACAAGCTAATCAGGGATGTGGTGTTGAGATCCCTAAAATGCAGGTGGTGTCAGAGTACAGATAAGTGTTAACTAGTTGGTTTCTAATATAGGCAAGGCTTATACAGTTTGGGGCTTTAAAAACTATTTATATCAACTTAGAATCAACCTGATGCTTTAGAGGCAGCGTGAATGTAACATGATTGCTCAAACCAGTTGTTGTATGCTCTCAGCAAGCTGTCAATGACAGAGAGGGGATAGAACTGCAATTATCAAGCCCTTGGTCATGAGGGCATGTTTAGGTAATTTATTACAGATTAAATAACTATGCTTATGCAACTGAAGAGACTTTCAATCAGTGTATGACATATGGTTTATCATTGACAGGGGATGGTAAAGGTTAAGCCAACATTCTTATTTTTCCACATTACTCAAGGAATGAGTCCCCCTGAGTGTGTCATCAGGGTCCCAGTGCAGCTGTACTTGAAAAGTACTGTATCTCCATCACCACAGCAGAACAGGATGTGTATACTGTTAAATTGCTAGCCTGTATAGGCATCAGTATTAAATTAGCTAAAAATATGCTGTGCTTAAACACAATACATATATTTTTCTGAAATAATGCACATAGAAAGAAATTGAAGGGATTCTCAATTGAATTTTTTTAAGTTGATTAATTTTAATGACTGTCACAGTACCGTCTACACAATATGCTCTTAAAGTGTTTATAAGCAGTTATTTAAAAGTATATAAGGTTTGTTTGCTTCTTGGTTGATGTTTACAAAGTAGAGGAACTGTTTGCCTAAGCAGGGAAAATATTGGTATACAACACAAAGTGTTTGAGATAATATTGCATTTAGACACATGCAGCTGACCTGTGCCAGCTGACTTGGCTAGCGGGGTTCAGGGCTTGTTGAATTGCAGTGAAGATGTTTAAACATGGACTACAGCCTGAGCTCTGGGACCTTCCCTTTTGCAGAGTCCTGGAGCTCAGGCTACATCCCAAGTCTCAATGTCAAAATTGCAATTAAACTGCCCCTTAATCCCAGCCCCATAAACCTGAGTAAGATGTCATGGGCCAGCCGTGGGTTTTTAATTGCAGTATAGACATACCTGGAGAGACAAGGTGGATGAGGTAGTCTGTTTTACTGGACCAACTTCTGTTGGTAAGGGAAACAAGCTTTTGAGCTTCCACAAAGCTCTTCAGGTTGTATTCTTTGACACTTAGTTGTCATATATGCAGAATAAAGAAGATGGGAAATAAAAGAGAAATCTTTTTAATTTCCAAGTTACAGTAATCATAGGTGTGTCAAGTACAGAAGATACACAATTTTCAGACGAATGTGACTTCTCTCCCCAAATAGATAGTGGCTCTCTAAAAATAAAAGGAAAAAGATTCTGGGGTTGCCTCAAGTTAATATTAAAAACTAGCTTTATACTACACTCAAATTAAAATATGGTGTAAGTTTCAGGTTCAAATATTTATAACCTAGTTTTTCTTAGTATCCCAGTCATTCCTTCCTTCCCTATCACACGTGCCCTCTTTGTGCCATAAATCTCACTCATAGCTTCTCCCCAGAGTTTTCAATTTCCATCATGAATGTGTTAGGAAAGTGATGGCCAGGGTAATAAGTGGGGAGGCACAAAGGGGCACGTGTCCTAAATGCCATGGGCGGGAGGGGTAAGGAGCCAGACAGCAGCAGGTGGGGACATAGTCCTTTGGCATCTGGGGGGACTAGTAGGAGGGCCTGGTGCCTGCAGCCAGGAGTCCTGCATTGGCAGCAAGGATCTGCCCCCCCCTGCACTCACCAGCAGCAGCGGTAGAAGCAGAGAAACGTGGTCCCAGCTTGCTTTGGTTTCTTGGCTGTGTTGCTCAGGGAAAGGGTGGAAGTGCCCCTGAACTCACCAGTAGGAAATGGAGTGACAAAGCTAGGGTAGCAGAATGAGAGAGGGCAATGTTTCTCCACTTCCTCTGTCATTGCCACTGACTGCGGGGGGCGGGGGGGGGGGTCTGGACTGTTGTCCACGGTGCAGGACCCCTGGCCCTGCTAGTCCCCCTGGGATGCATTGTTCTGGGGAGGGGAGTTGGGGAAAAAATCAAGGCAGGAGTGGAGCAAGGGCAGGGAAGAGGCAGGGCCTGGGGTGGAGAGGAGTTGTCCTGGCCCTCCCCTGGGCTGCGGTGGTGGCCAGTGGCTCACCTTGTCTCCCCCTCACCAGTCACTTCTGGTGATGCCCAACCTTATTGCAGGAAGGCCACATAAACCTAACCATAGCTTTGTGTGGGCCAAACAGATTCTACATATTTTAATAAGAATTAAAGTAATCTATATTGATTTATATTTAAGTTCAGCTTGTTTTGCAAGTAGATAAGTTGTTTCTGGGTACAGTATTGTTTATTTAACAGTTTGTGTAAACTAAAATGTTGTAAATATGACGACAAAATGCCAATGGATTAGCCATTAGTATATTATGTTGAAGCAGGAGTCAGGGCTTATGAAATTGTCAATGGGCCCCTGAGTTATGCCTTCATAATCCTAGCCACAAGAGTTTTATTTCATTTTCTTCTCAGCTTTCAGGCCGTACAGATTCTTAGCTTCTCAATCACCCCCAAAGTCAATCACAGTACTAAGACCAGAGATTTTTATCTCTCTGATCAAAATATCCTTTTCTTTTCCCTTCTCCACAGCTTGTTTAATCACACTACTTTCACGCTAAACACAGGCATAACAACGGGGGCAATTTATAAACAGCTTGTGACTCTGAGGAATAACATGTGAAACTGACATCATTTATGGCAGTAAAATCTGCCAGTGTGACTACAGAAGCTAAAAGTGAGCTTTAAACTTTGTCCAGTATAAGTCAAATGTGAAATTCAGTTACTTAATGTGCAATCAAAATTAGTCACTTTGGGAGACAATTTGAGATGGAAATTGGTAGGTATGAATCTTTCTCTTTTTATTCCATCCATATCTATCTTTCTTTGCCCTTTTCCCATTGAAATATTTGTTACTAGGCATTGCCTGGGTCCTTCAGAGCAGGGCTTTGGGGATGTGTGTGTGTGTAGGGGGGGGGAGGTGCAAGAGGCTGGGGGCCTGGGGCCTGTTCTCCTCCCCCCTTCCAGGCTTCCCAGAGCCTGTTCTCCTCCCAGCCCACCCGGGGCCTGTACTCTTCCTCGCCATACTGCGTCCAAGGGCTGGGAAGAAGGGAAATGGTTTGGGACAGGGGGACTACTTACTGGTGTGCTGGCAGGCAAGATGGTGGAGACCCAGCCCTGCTAGCCACTCCCTTGATGGTACAGCTGCCCAAGTAGACACAAGGGCTGTTAAATTTAGTTTAATCAACTACTCGACTAGTCAATGGATTAGTCGATAAGCGGGGAGCTGCTGCGACTCTGCCTTTTAAATGGATTAAGAACTTTTGCTTATTGGATAGTTGACTGGTTGACTAGTCGCTTACATCCCTAGTGGACACTCTGCAGGACAGCTGTCCTCTGTGGGCTCGCTGCCACTCTCATATTGTTTCCCTTTGAACAGCAGCCCCTCCCTTTGCATGTTATAGATACGCTGACCATCCACCCCAATTTTTCCGGGACAGTCCCGAATTTAAATACTCTGTTCCTGTGTCCCCATCAAGTAATGCAATGTCCTGGAAGTCCCGCCGGACATTTCACTACTTGATGGGGACACCAGCTTGTGCAAAGAAGCGACCAAGAAATGGCTCTGTGCCATTGCTCCTCGTGTGGCACAGCAGCCTCCTGCCCCCCACCCCAGCAGGGCACATAGGCAGCTCCATTGGAGCTTTGCTGGCGGGCAGCCGGGACAGCTTCTGGTGGTGTGTGACCCCTCCCTTTTCCTGCAGGACCGCTTCTGCTGCATGGGGTCCCAGTCTGGCGGCACAGCCTCCTCCTCCTCCAGGCCGCTTGTTAGTACAGTGGCCACCGCCACCGCTGTCGGGGCTGGGCGGGTCTGAGGCAAAACCTGGAGGAGCTGCTCCTGGACCTCCATGCCTTGGAGCTCTGGCAGGAGCCGTGTGGAGCCTGGCTGGGGTGCTGCGGGGCTGGGTGCGCTCAGGCTCGGCAGGTGCCGGGACGGCAGCAGAAGCTCCCAGTAGTGCTATTTTTAGTACTGCGGTCCTGGTCCCCACGGATGGCCCCAGCTCCAGCTGGAGCCAAGCGGTAGCCGCACAAGGCGAGCTCCAGCCGGGGCAGCCTCACTGGAACGGTCTTTGTGCAGCTGCCGTTTTACTCCAGCTGGAGCTGGGCTGCCTGTGGGGACCAGGACCACGGCACTCAAAATAGCACCACGCATGGCCTCTGCTCCCAGCACACAGTCTCACTCCGGGAGCAGATGGGGCTTGGGCTTTTGGGGCTTCTGGGACCAGGACCGCAGTACTAAAAATAGCACCGCGGCCCTTGCTCCAGCCTCTGCAAACTGTTTTCCATGTCGAAGGCAGAAGGTGAGGGAAGGGGCAGGGGAAGATCTAAGTGGGAAGTGGAGGTGAGGAGAGAAAGGGACTTGTGTTGATGGGAGGGGGTGGCAGGGCAGGAGAAGAAAGGGACAGGCACCAAGGGGCAGGATGGAAGAGAGAGAAATGCCAGGGGGCCAAGAGGAGACAATGAGGAAAAGGGGAAGACAGGGAAGGTGTCAGTGGGGGTGTCAGGGTGATGCTGAGAGAGGAGATGGGAGGGACAATGGGGCCAAAAGGGAGGAAGAAAGAGGAAGAGTGGGTGCCAGGAGAAGAGGGTTTGAAAGGAGGGGTGGGCATGAGGAAGGGTGGGGATGGAGCAAGTCATGTGTGAGGGCACGGAGAGGCATGAGGGGAACTGGGGCAGAGGGTGGTGAGGGGTGGGCACAAGGGAGAAAGAGGGAAAGGAGGGCAAGGTCAGTGAGGGAAGAGGGAGCACCAGGAAGGTGCAGGTGCCAGTGGATTGTGGGGGTGAAGCAGAAGGGCAGACACTGGAGGGGAGGGATGGGCACCAGAGGACAGAGGAGAGAGGCAGGGCATGTGGGGGGAGGGAGGTGTTAGGAGAGGGGTTGGGAAGGGGTAGCTACAGATGGTCAGAGTGGGGCTAGAGGAGGAGTGGATATGGGGAAGAGAAGGGCTGGTGCAGGGGAGTGGGGCAGGTCCCAGGAGGGCTGAGGGGAATGAGAAGGGCAGGAGCCAGGACAACAGAGGAGGGTGAGGGATAGGAGGCAGCAGGCATCAGGGGAGCAGATAGGGCAAGGGAAGGGTAGGATTCATGGCAGCAGAGGGAAAAGGGAGAGTTTTATAAGGTATTTATTAATAACTTGGGTGCCACAGTGGCACACATCTGAACAAGCACACATGAACTCAGTATTGGTGCACAAGACAGTCTGCTCATGAGAGGAAAATCTTAGAGGGAACACTTCCCGCAGCCTCTCTCCCTGAGTTAATGCAATGCAAGTTGGGTTAATGCAATTGCAGGATAGCTGCATAGGGGGTTCTGTAGAGGCCAAACCCATCCCTATTGTAGAAGGATGGGGGGAGGAGTTTTTGGAGGGGTCACATGACATCCTTTACTTCTGTCATGTGTCCATCTCGACCCTGGGAGTGCTACCTCCAGGGGTAGGACTTCTTGAGGCGGGGGTGTGGCTAATGGGGGTCAGAGGGTGTGGATAATGGGGACTAGGAGCGTGGCTAATGTTCCTAATTTTGGTTCAGAAAATAAGGGCACCATAGTTATGGAATACTGTCTTTTTCCCATGGCTTCCAGTTATCTTGGTGCAGCCAAACCCTAACCTTGCTTTGTTAGAAGAGGAAGCTGCATTTCAAATTTGGTGGCCCTAGCTCTTACCTTTTAGAGGAGTTCTTGAACAAACAGACTTGCAGACACACAGACGCACTCTAATATATTTATTAACATGTTAATTTTTTAATGACGTTAATAGCATATGTCTAGACAGAGGGAGGCATAGGCTGCAGAGGGACCTAACAGTGTCTGGTCAGATGCAGTAACCAAATCTGCCTCTGGAGGGAAGAGAAGGAGGAGAGAGGAGAAGAGTTTATGGCTCCCATCCCAGCACCGGTGAGGGATCCTGAACCCATTAAGGATGTTAAACTGTGGTTATCTGGCTAATTGTGTAGTAGAGACAGTTTGTATTGATGCCACGATTAGACAATAGGGTCTGGTCTGCAGAGCCACAGCAGGGCAGCTCCAGGAGCCGGCTCGATCTGGAACCGAGCAGTCCCGGCTCGTGTGACTCAAGGAGCTATCCACACTGCAGCTCTGCATTTTAAGTGTAGTAAGAGCATCCTGGCTCGCACTGAGTCCAGCAGCCCCTGTTTGCAGTGGCCAAGGCTGACAGCGATTAGGGGCTGCTACCAGATCTTTGGTCCACCGTGGGCAGCTTTACAGCAGCCTCCATTATCTCTCTCCCCTCTCCCCCTCCCCCTCCCCCTCCCCACTGCCTCTCATAGTGGCAGCTGGGTGAGGGATGCAAGCAGCACTGTGGAGCTGATACTGGGGGGAACTGACTTTTAAGCCAGCTCCCTGAAGAGGCTTCTTTCCCCACCCCCCTCTGCTGTCTCTCATAGAGTGAGTAGTCGGTACTCCACTCGACTATCCAATAAGCTTATCCTTATCGGGTAATTGACTACTTGCTACCATCCCTAGAATTATCCATTGCTCACATTTTACCCCTCATTCTGGGGGCTGCCCCCTCCTCACCACGCCATACCCGAAGCCTCCTCTAAAGGAGGAACAAGAAGTAGGACTGAGTGAACTTTTATAGGCTCTAAATTTGTACATTGTTTTATTTTTGAGTGCAATTATGTAAAAAAAA
Source organism: Rafetus swinhoei (assembly GCA_019425775.1). NCBI lineage: Eukaryota > Metazoa > Chordata > Testudines > Trionychidae > Rafetus > Rafetus swinhoei. Next base: position 37,817,049 of record CM033447.1, read on the forward strand.
AAAAAAAATCTACACGTTTAAGTTCAACTTTCATGGTAGAGATTTTTACCCCACACAAGATTGTGTGTTGAGATGCTCTTTTTCTTTTTTATAGTGAAAGCATCTGTAATAAAAATCATACACAGTGAGCACTGTACATTTTGTATTTTGTATTGTAATTGAAATAAATATATTTGACAATGTAGAGAATATCCAAAATACTTAAATAAATTGTATTCTGTTATAGCATAGGTATGTGATTAAAACTGTAATTAATCACAGTTCTTTTTTAATCTTGCCATTAATGATTTTTAATCACTTGATAGCTCAAATTACAGGGTCTACTGCCACTCTGCACCCAGGGTCCCATCTGCTGCTTCATGTATTCGGTAGGGATGTTAAAATGCATTTGTTTAAGTAATCGTGTAACCACTGAAAATGTTGGTTACACGTGGGCGGCAGGGTTACATGGTTAGATGTGAGGGGCAGGCAGCTCCACTGGAGCTGGTGTGCGTGGATCCCTGTGTGCATCGGCCCCACCTGCCCCTCTGTGCGGCTGCCTCTGATACAAAGATAGTGGCGAGTGGGGCCTGCATGTAACTGTGCATGTTCACTGATGAGCCCAGGCTCATTGGTTAGCCATATATACTACTAAACTTTCACTTCCCTAGTACCCAGGGCTCTGCAGCTGACCTGTGCCCCAGACTCCAGCTGCTGCCTTGTATGCTAGCTCTTTGTACCTGGCCTCAGCTGGGGAGGAGGCAGGACAGGGTAAGCGGGGGATGTCAATACCCCCACTCTTAAAAATGCTTTCCTATTTTAGCTAGGTCAAATTGTGAGACGCTCTTGCACAGCTCTAGAAATAGAACGAATGGAAACTCCTGTATCCACAAAAAATTACTGGCCTTAAAATATTTGTTTTTCCAGGCTTGGATGTACTCTCCTGTGTGCTCAGAAAAAATAACTAGTTTGTACTGCTGAGCAGTTTTTTTCATACAAAGCGTCTGTATTTATGCTTGTGGGAGGAGAGACTGCTATAATTTTTTGAGGCTGGTCTGGATGGGAGAAGTACTGTCCTTTTCTAAACATCCCAAACATTCAGTAATTGAAGAGTTAAACCCACATAGCTAGAAAGGGTTAGCAGGGAGCCAGGAGAACCAGTGGCAAGAAAGTGTTGAGAGTTGAATTGAAAGGGAATCTGCCTGCTGTTTTTCTTTATGGCAGTTTTAAATCAGGAGCCACAGGGATACCCATGCCTAGAAAAGGAATAGTAGAAAAGTAGGAATAGTAGAAAAGTAGGAATAGTAGAAAAGGAATACCCATGCCTAGAAATAGACTAGACTTTGAAAACATGGGTATGTAAGGTTATAGGGAATGTTTATTTAGATGCAATTAGATTATTTTCTTTGTTTTGTTGTTTGGTTAAACTCCTCTGTGCTGAGTCCTTTTGCTGACTCATGTGCTGGCACTGAGGGGTTTGGAGCCCTTACACTGCACTTAAAGCTTCTTCTGGAAGAAGTTGAAGAAGTTTCCAAGAGATATCGTCCTGGGTTCAAGAAAGGTTTGTTTTGTTTTGTTTTCACTTGGGTGGTGGCGGTATACCTCCCAAGGTCAGGAAATTTGATCTTGGGGAGTTTTTAAAACAGAAGCCTCTAGACGCAGGCTATTTTTTAAGGTTTCTTTTGTGGGCACCCACTTTCTGCACTCAGAGTGACAGAGTGGGGAACAACCTTGACAGAGGATGTGATATATATCTTCATTTAGCATGGTCCTTAAAGGTTACAAGTGAAACTGAACAGAATAAATATTGTGCAAGTAAATATAGTTTGGAAAACAATTAGTGAAGGACTAGATTAAGGGAGTGGTTATACACTGTAATACAGTACACCTCTTAAATTGTTATCTTAAGCCAAGTTTTATTGTTAATCCTAACAATTACAGTCACCCCTCCCCACCAGAAGCAGCAAAAGCGGGGTGGGGAAAGTGGGAGCCGGTGCCTGTGTGGAGACGGCTTTTAAGCTGGCTCCCTGTGTGTGCTGGCTCCCACGGTGGCACCTGTCCCCCCCGCTGCCTCCCATAGAGGCAGCAGCGTGGGTGGGGAGCAGACGGGAGCCGCCTTAAAAGTTTGCTCCTTGCGAGTACCAGCTCCTGCTTTCTCCCCCTGCATGTAAACGTATAACCACTTAAAAAAAATCTCGGTTACACATTTACACAAATACCTTTTCGTTAACATCCCTAGTATCCAGGGTGTCAGGGTGACCAGGTGTATGGGTTTTCACTTGAACACCTAGTCAGAATGGTACCATGCTGACTGAGACGTGAAAAGTCCGGTTGATCGTGCAGTGTGGCTAAGGCAGGCGCTCTCCCTCCTTGACTCTGTGCTGTTCCCACATGCATAGGGACAGCCAGAGGGTTCTGCAAGCTGCCTTTGCCCCAAGTGCTGGCTCTGTAGTTCCCATTGGCTGGGAGCTGCAGCCAATGGAAGCTGCAAGGGGTGGCATCTGCAGGTGGGGCAGCACACCAAGCCATTTGGTCGCACCTCTACGTAGGAGCCGGGGGAGTGATATGCCATTTGGTTCCAGGAACAGCTTGAGGTAAATGCTGCTCTCAGTCTGCACCTCTAAGCTCCCTCTCCCGTACACACCAGTCGCCTACTGGAGCCCTGATACCCTCCTGTCCTCCGAACCCCTCAATACCAGCCCAAAGCACCCTCCTGCACTTCAAATATCTCATCTCCAGCCCCCTGCCCGAGCCCACGCTCCAGCCCAAGCCTCATCTCCCCTCATGCTCCAACCCCCTTCCTCAGCCTTGATCACCCTTTCACCCTCTAGAGTCAAGCTAGAGTGTATCCCTTGACTCTAGCTTGGAGCTCCCTCCTGCACCCCAAACTCTTCATCCTCAGACCCTGCTAGAGCCCTCACCCTCCTGCACTCCCTGGAGGCCCCTCCCACATCCTGAACCTCTCATTTCTGGCCCCACCCTGGAACCTGCATCCACATCCCAGAGCCTGTGCCCCATCCCATTCCCCCAAATCCCCTGAGCTAGCACAATGAGAAAATGAGAGAGACAGAGAGAGAGAGAGAGCAGGGGTGAAGCCTTGGAGAAGGGGCGTGGCAGGACAGGTCCTTAGAGTAGGGACGGGTGGGTTTTATGTGAGTGGCTATTTGGCAACCCTAGAGGTGTGTGCTATGTGAGTTTATTTCAGGAGCATTTGCAGAGGGTTCAGGTGGAATGTGGCTTTTTAAAATAAAGACCAAGCCTCTGTAGAGTTCAGAAAATTGTAACTGTGTTCCATTCTCTCTTTTCATTGCCCACTGAAGCCCACAATGTAAAATACAACATTATGGTTTTCACTGGGAATGCTTCAGGAAACACTGCAGATATTTTGATATGTTGTTTTTCTGCAGTTACTCTGTTACATTGGATTGCCCAATGTGTCTTGTGTAACCTTTTTTTCCCCCACTTGTGTAAAGAAAAATGGAAAGCTAAGCCTTATTTTTTTTTTAGTGTCACGTGATGGAATTTTTGATTGGAATAGTACTGAAACTAGGCAATGGAATACAGTTCCTTTTTTATGCTGTGCAAAGCAGTTGGTCTTTTTAAAGAAAAAGTGAAATTGAAAATGCTGTATAAGTATTCTGACTAAGAACTGTCTTTTTCATAGGAAACATGTACATGGCAGTTTATTGCTGTCAGAAGTAAAGTCATGTTTAACAGATTTGTAAAACTGTGTAGGCTCAAATCCTTAAGCCTTGCTTTTTTTTCTGTTAACTGTACCTCCGCTATGTGATGCAAGTACTATAAGTAGCTTTAGGTGATTATATAGAATGAAGTTTTTTTTCCTTTGGAATTAGTTTCCTTTCCTCTTAAGACTGTTAAGCAATCTTAAAGAATCTCAATTTCATACTAAAGATTGCTTTTTCTGTCTTTTCACTTTTTTTTGGTGTGTTACACAATGTTTTCTGTCACAGTGCCGGCTTGCTTATTTAGTTCCCTTAATTGCCCCAAATCTACTCCAGCTGAAGTCAGAAGCAAAAAAGTAGGTAAATTTTGGAGACAGCACAAATTAAAGCTTCACTGTGTATATATGAATGTTCTACAAAGAAATACCTTGTGCCATGTCTTAGCAAGCTTTTACAGTAGTGAAAAAAATAAGGTGCAAGATACTTCATTGTTCCAATCCTGGCCACCCAGTGAATCTTTTTGGGATTTTTTTTTCAATTTCAAAAGTGTACTATTTAGTAGTGTTTTGCTGCAAATATATATGGTAGCTACTGGAATGGCAGAAGATTATTTCTACATCACTACATCAGCTTTTGTCTCCTTGTTTATTTTTTTAGTTTGTTTTAAAAATGATAGTTTGGGGGAAAGGACGGTAGTGGCTAATTCAGGGCTGGGCAAGATGTGCCCTGGGGGCTGGATCTGGGGCTCCTAACACTTTGATCTGGCCTGCAGACTACATCTGGCTGCTTTCTATTTATATCCTGCTGCACATGCCACCCAGTTTACAGGCTGTATCTGAGGCACCTGGATCCTATTTTAATGGCTCATGGGTCCTGGTCATGGCACTACCCTGTCAGGGGCCAGAACCGCGAGCCTTTTAAATAACTGCAGCAACCCTGGGTGGCTGAAGGCCATGCAGTAGTGACGGGGCCGAGAACTGGGAGCCCTTTGCTGTGTGTTTACTTCAAAGCCTCCTGCCCCAGACAACGTGGGGAAGGAGGGGAGAAAGTTAGTCCCCGGTCCTTTGAGGGTTGAGCTGGCCCATGACTATGTACCAAAATTTATTAAGTGACCACCCTGCAAAAACAATTGCTAACCCCTGTGTTAATTTGACTCCTCATGGAAGAATTTGACTGGTGGGTCTAATTGTGGTTGGACATTGCTTAAATTCATTGGCAGAGTTGCACAAGAAATTAAGCCCCAAGAAAGTCTGTAGACAGAAAAAGAGCATTTCTCCTTTGCGTCTTCACTAAACTTCAGTGAAGAAGATCTGAATAACTGAGTGCCTGGTGGGGTCTAAGACCTATAGGAAAAAATGTGTTATATTATCACTACTGCAGGAGCAGTGTATGCAGAGGAGGGACTGCAGGGATTGTGTTTCTGAGAGGGGTACCCTGGTATTTGATAAGAAAGTGCTACATCTTGCTTCCTTCAGTCCTTCTCATTTGATATCTCTGTTTTGTGTCTCTGCAATTTCACTTCAAGCAGAGTAAATACTATGGTCAGAGTTTAAGGCACAGGTGGGGAACCTTTTTTGGGTCAGGGGCTACTGGCCCACAGAAAAATCAGTTCAGGGGCCGCACACAAGTGAGAAGCAAAAAAAAACCAAAAACCAACCCTCACAGTCATGGCCCACAGCTGAGAAGGAGAAAGGCACTCCTCATATTTCCCTTGCATACCAGAGTTTAGGGGGCCCCAGGCTAGTAGAATTTGTGTGCTCCAGCCCCACAGTGGGACAGAGGGGGTAGGGTGCTGGAGTGTCAGTGCAGGTTCCCCAGTGCTGGGGGGAGGGAATCCCTAAGCCTCATGGGCCAGATCCAGGGAAGCCAGGGCCTGCATCTGAAGTTTTCCACCCCCAGGCCTGAGGTTCCCTACCCCTGGTTTAAGAGATTGTAGTCTTTGCAAACTACAAACTATAGTCAGTGGTAGAATGGGTCAGAAAAGGAGATATCACTAAATGGAACAGCTTTTAACTATAGAAACAGGGCCCCGCTTGATGCTTTGAGAGCTGTAACATACTTAATATTCCTGCCTTTTGACTTTACAGGATCAGGACAGCTAACTTAAATTTTACCAAATTATAGGCCTCTTAGGCTACTTCTACACTGCACCGTAGTTTGAAATAAGATATGCAATTTGAGCTACGCAAATTGCGTATCTTATTTTGGTCTTATTTTGAAATACTTTGAAATTAAAATTATGAAATAAACTAACCCGCTATCCCAAAATGTCCCTTATTCCTCATGGAATGAAGTTTACAGGGACACTGGAATAGCGAGCCCATTTTATTTCGAAATAACGGGCTTTCTGTGAAGATGTGGGATAGCTATTTTGGGATACTCCTTGGGAAGAAGGTCCTATCTGAATGCTGGATTAGATACAAGACCTTGAATCAGTTGAAACTCCGGCCCTTTATCTTTTGTCTGTTGGTCACTAGAGAATCCAGTTTGAATCAGAATATGCAAGCCTTCTCCGGAGGGTATATTTCTCTCAGGAGCGTATAATCTTGTTCATTTGCCTTAATCACCATCCATTATTTTTAGATCCTGGGGGAGCTGTGGTAATCCTTTGAGGCTTTCTACTGGCAATCCTTCATAATTTAGTCCAGTCCTGGATGAGGGAGTAACCCATTGTGAGGTTGATCCTCACCTTTGCTCTCTCTAATCTATTTAGGGAAAAAAAATCATCAGTTTATTGTAGTTCATCCACAAAATAAGTTACTGAACTTTGTTGGATGCCCAGGAAGAAAATCAGGTTACCAAAAGAATGTCTGAGGTAAAGCAACTTGACATTTGTTAAGATGAGGTTCTGTCGTGGGGAAATATATTTGGAACTGATACAGAAAGCATTTCTATTAGACTTTGTTCACGTGGATCTATTAATCCTAGTTTAAGAGGAGACATTTTATGAGAGAGCAGCTGTGCATTTCCAGCAGCATTATTATTTGTTAGTTCAGACAATGCTGTGAATGGATCCTTAGTTTGTTGTTCTCCAGCTGGGAATTTTGCTCACTTGTTGTTTTTTTCTGTGGGAAAGGCTGTTTGTTATAGTCTAAAGGAAATGTAATGTCTATTGTGGTTTTGGCCACTTACTGAGCTCTGCTACCATCAAGGCGTGCTATTCTAAATCGCCCTTGTTATACCTTGGTATAGTAACATTATTTTTTTCCTAGACTTGTTTTTTTTTCTGGCTTTAAATAGCAAAAAACTTCACACCTCATGTGATGGATGGGAGGGGTGCTGCCCTTTTTTAAACATCCCAGCATTCAGTAACTGAAGGATTAAGTCCAGGAAGTGTTGGCAGGGAGCCAGGAGAGCTAATGGGAAGAAAGTGTCGAGATTTGAAATGAAAGGAAATCTACCTGCTGCGGTACTTTTGGGAGATTTAAACCAGGAGCTGGGGGGAGTGGGGGGGGGAAAGATGAATTGACCCACAGGGATACTCATGCCCAGAAAAGGAATACCCGGACCTAGAAATGGACTGGAGATGGACATTGAAGATATGGATATGTGATAGGGAATGTATTTAGATGCAGTCAGGTTATTTTCTTTGTTTTGTTGTTTGGTTCAACTCCACTGTGCTAAGTCCATGTTCCCCTCTCCCTCCCCATACACTGTAACTAGAGCTGAATCCCAGGGAAGCAATTCTCTATGCTTTAATCTGTTCTTTTCTTAGTTGCTTTATAACACCTAGCAACCAAGTGTGCTTTGTCAAGTATATATTTTTGTTTTGTTAATAAAATTACCTTTTTTGGGCTATGATCTGATTCTTGTGTCTTAGAAGGTAATAGGAGGTCTGTGTATGCATGCCTAAAACCGAGAGATCAGCATTAGAGATTACAGTTTGTTTTCTATCCCCCAAGGTTGGAATACCCCTCTGGAAGAAGTTCCCAAGCAATTTCTTCCTGGTTTCAAGAAGAAAGGATTTTTTTTCACGTAGGTGGCAGCAGCTACCTTCCAAGATCAGAGAATCTGTGACCTTGGGAAGTATTTAAAAACAGAACCTCTAGAGGCAAGGTATTTTAAAAGTCTCTTGTGGGGCCCCACCTCCTGAGTGCCAGAGTGGGGAACAGCATTGATACCTCATATAGATAAAAGAACTTCTGGTAGTAAATATCAAAGCTAATTCTAATTCTAAATCAATGCTAATTTGTCTAAATTGGTAGCCCTGTAATGGCTGGCCTGCAAGGGAAATTCAGTTTAGTTTTCATTTGCTGTTCCATGTTGGAATTTAGCTGTTCCCTTCTCCTATACTGGGGAGAAAGCCAGTAGTTTAAGGTTTCTCAACTTGCAGGTTGTATCTACCCTTCTTTTTCTCCTTCTCTCTCATTTTTGTAGCAGAGTTCCATGAATGTTCTGCTGTGTGTGTGTGTCTGAAACTTTTTATATTTGTAGAATCAGTGTGGAAGCATGGAAGTAGCTACAAGGTTGGTTGAATATTCTTTGTTTAGAATTTTCACTGGCTTTCGTGGTCTGTTGCTGTCCAGTTTTTAAGTTCTCAGCCATCTTGACTTTACAAATTACCCCAGTGCAGTGTACAGTGGCAGCAAGTACTCTGACTATGCTATGCCAAGCGTTACAGACTATTGTGAGAAGACATAACTTAACCAAGCAGCAGCACCCTTACTTTGCAATTAATTTGTATTTGTAGTTTTATTGGTTGTATGAAGGAGACTGCACAGATGGTAGATTACTTGTCCCAGCTGCCTTAGTTCTTCAGAACCACCCACACAGCAATATGATCAGAACACACAAATAACCCCTCCCTACACCCTCTTCGCGCGCGCACGCACACGCGCACACACACACACACACACCCACCACCACCACCACCACCACCACCAGTTCTAATGAACACAGATCTTACAGGATTGTCACTCTGTTTGTGTCCTTGTAAAGCTTTGAATGTCTGAGTCAATATGAAGTGATAGAAACAGCTACAAGGAAGGCCAAGAGTTCTTTGTGTTAATTATATTGCCATGTTAAATCATCACTGGGCCCTGTAAGAACCAGATGGAATGATGGAGTCCAAAGGTTCTGTGACAGTTGATCAGAGAAGGTGGGAGTAACAGTTACATAGGGTAATACAGATGGGGTTATACCTCCAGCTGGGGGATAGCTCTGTGCTCAAATGTAGGGAAATAGGTATAAATGGCAACATTGCTCACTACAGCACAGCACATGGAGCTGAGACCCCATTTTTAATTTTTTTTTAACGTGACTTTTTGAATTACGCCTGAGTGACAGCATGGACTTTCTACTTCTAATTTCAAAATACGTTTCTGGCCTTTATGGTTGTGGGGAGAACCTAAAAACTGTGAATCACACATAAGCTGATATGCCTGAAAAAATCTGCAGCGTATAGTAATTGTGCCATGACAGAAATCTTGCTAAGGCTGTTTGGGATACCTAGAAACAGATTCTTGAAAAAACTATCACAAGGATACTGGCAAGACCTGAATGCTATTGTAAGGATTCTGAAAGAAGCAGAAATGAAGAACATTCCCTGAGCCTTTCAGAAAAGGCACACTTCCTGCTTGATGAGAGACATGCAGGAATTGCTCTGGCAATACAACCAGACTAAGAGCTCTCTCTCTGAAAAGCCACACTCTCTTCACACAGCAAGATGCCAGAGCTGGCTTCCTGGCATGCAAAAGCTTATTTTTACACACATTCATGCCATCAAGCCAGGACACTAGCAGCCCAAGGCATTGCATTAATTCCAAAGAGTTTTGGCCACCAAAATATGGGCTCAACTCAGTTGCCTTGAAACAGGTGGATAACACAATAGGATAACTCAATAATCACACTTCTATTCTTGTGAATCAGCAATTCTACTGGACACTTTCATCAATCACCTGAGGAAAATCTTCCATTGTCAGCCTGGAGGAAGTAAAAGAAGGACTTGCCATGGTGAATAGAACCCTGAATGGATACATGATTTGGATGTAAATATCCATAGATATAAAGTAAATATCTGTGGAGATGCCGAGCTCTAGAGGCAATGAGCGAGCCCAGCAGGGCCATGGCCAAGCAACTGGGTCGGGAACCTCAATAATGAAAGCAGCTGCATGTTGTGCTGCTAGTTGCAGGAGCCAGCCTCCAGCCTGGGCAGTTCCTCTCACATGGCAGTGCTGCCTGCGGCCCTGCCCATGGAGTGGGGTACGAAGCTCATTGGCAGTTGTCCCTGGTCACACTGGTGTGTGCAGTCAATTCACACACTTCCAGATAGTAGTCCTATGCTTGCGGTGATTTGGGACTCCTGTACACAGATATAAACTGAGTATCCATGCAGGCTTCTAGGAATGAAAAAACGGAAGTTTGCAGGCCCTGAGTATTCTGCCAGATTTCTTCCATCACCCTGGCACCAATTACTACAGTGACCTTAAGGACAGTACAGATTTATCAGAGGCAGCAGTGAGGTGCAGGGGAAGCTGCTATGGAGGGGTAGGCTGCTACGGAGCAACCTCTGTCTGCGGTGGGCCTGGGCTCACCAAGGACAGAGGTTGCTCCCTGGGATGCTGGCGCAGCCTCTAACCATGGGGGGACTTGGAGTCCCCCGCAGACGGGGGCTGCTGCCACCCCGCACTGCTGCCTCTGATACAGAGGCAGTAGCACAGGTTGGTAGGGGGTTCTGTGGAAGTGGGGCTGGGAGTATACTGGCTGCCGTCCTCTTCCCCGGGGACTGTCCAATAGTTGTGTAACCGATAATATTTTGTGTGGTTACACAATTATTCGACTACATAGTATCTTACACCCCTAGTATCTATTAGTGACTCAGTTAATAATGTAATGTAATATGGTCAGCGTACAGCAATATTGATTACAAAGATAGCAAAAATATCAATTGAAGAACACTTAAATTTGCTTGCTTAACATGTTGCTAACATGGAATTTTGATGGTTTACAAAATTTCTTTACATCCTTCACTTTTAAGTATGTCACTAGTGGTAGGAGCTATTTGTTTTAAGTCACTGTTTCCTGAAGAATAGTAGCATGAGACTGTTCAGGAGAAACCTCTGTACAACTTTGATTTTTGTCTTAATCAAAGACTCATTAAAAATCCTTGCCAACTTTTTCAGTTACATAAATATTAATGACAGAATAGATTCTCTTCTCCAGGCAACAGCAGCCACTAGCACCCTGTTAATTCAACTTCTCTGTTCCCTTTTCATAGACACATGCTATGAATAATTTAGTCTTCTGCTAATTAAAGATGAATGTAAGTTCAGCAGGCTGAACATATAAGCAGAGATCCTGTAAAAGACACGCATTTCCTTCCTTGGTAAATAGAAAGGTGTGCTACTAGGTTCAGCTGTATATCTGGCAATGGAATCTTTTTTGAATTCTTGTTAAATGATTTGTATTTAACTTGATGACTACTGGCTATTGGTTGCAAATTTCCCCAATATGTACCGGTACATTAAAAAAAATGGTATCTGAAAAACATATGGAAGCTTGTTTATTGTGAAGATTAAATCAAAGGATTTAATCCCATATTTATTAAATCTTAAATTGTTGGCTTTGTAGCCCTTTGGGGGCACCTCTTATGCTTTTGTAGAGCATCTAACTGCAGTTCTGATTGGGATGCTTGAGGAAAAATTGGCTTTAAGTATCTAGTGTCTATTAAACTGTCTGGAATGGCTCGCAATTGTGAGTGCCTACTCTGGGGTAATAGAGATGTAGCCGTGTTAGTCTGGTCTTGCTGAAACAAAAGACAGGACTATGAAGCACCTATGTAGGTGGTCAGAAAACATAGCAGACACCCCAAGCTCATAGTGTATTCTATCATTAGATTTCACCAAGCCAGTTATAAATGTGAACTCCTGGATCACCATACTAGTTTCATCATAGAGTCATCGACAGTCTTCTTGACTTTCCATTCTGTATGGCCACCCAGAGAAACTAAACTTTCTGATAAAAGGTCACTTAAATAAAAAAAATCACACCACATCAAGTTGCTCTCAGTACCAAGAGACTAGTTACCTAGCTCTTAATATATTTAAAAAGCACACACACAGCGGAGGTGAGGACACCGAGCGCAAACTGGGAATCATCTAATTCCCAGCTTGCACCCGGTCCCCCGCTACATCTGCCTTCCCTGCCCCGGCCCCGGAGATGGTGCTGGGGGGAACTGGCTTTTAAGCTGGCTCCCCTCAACACCCGCTCTTGCTCCTCCCCTTCCCCTCCCCCTTGCTGCTTCCCTGTGATAGAGGCAACAAAGGGGGGGAGCGACTAGTTGAGTCATTATTCGACTACCCAATAAGCATATGCTTATCGGGCAGTCGACTAGTCAACTAGTTGCTTACATCCTTACTATACACCATGTAAATGTTTGCTTCTACAGAGACGTGAAAACAATACAGGTAACATTGCATTATTTTCAGGAAGTTTTAAACACAAACTACACTCTTACACATTTAACAATCATTTTTATCTATACTAAAGCATAAGTGAATTGGCCTGGCTTTGGTACGTACTGCCTTGGTCTGCCAGCATTAGTGTCATATTCCTGTTACACCTGCAAATATTCGTTTCCTCTATAGTTTATTTATTATAGTCATTTAGTTATACAGGTTGGACTTCTCTGATCTGAACCCTCAAGACCTGACCAGTCCTTAAAGAGAATTTGCAAGACCAGGGGAGGTCCCTTGCCACTGGCTCCCAAGACCCTGCCTGATGCCAGCTAGCTATTGCTCCATCAGGCTCCCTGCCTCCTCCTGCCCTCCCTCCTGATCACTAGCTTGGCCAGGCTTCATGCCCAGCTGCCGCTAACTGCTGTGGGGCTCTGGCCTCAGTCCTGTGCTGCTCTGGATGGGCTGCCAGCCCTGCTGCCATTAGGCTCCTAGGCTCTCTGGTCCAGGAGCATCTATGGTGCTGGGCCAGAGAGTGCCAGTTTTTGGAGAGATGCAAACTCTATCATTATCTTCTGATAATTTTTTTTTGGATTTTTTTTGTGGATTACTATTTTCAGACTTCAGGAAGATAATTTCATGCGAATGCATAGAAGAAATATTTAGAAAATTGGATGCGGGTGGTGGTGTTTATTTAGAAATAATGGTAGCTGGTTACTGATTGTAAATGCTTATTGTATTAAAGGTAATGTAAGCTCTTTAGAACACGTAACTGTAATAAATAGTTTGCAAGTATTTCAGGTTTTGGTATATTTTGAATAAACTGCATATTTGACAATAAAATAGGTAACACTTGCATAGAACACAAAAGTTAAGTAAATTTTTCTTGCACATCAGCATATTGTAAAATATTCTGAACTCTTCAAAAAAAAAAGCTGTATTTGGTTTTGAGTGAGACTCCATTTTGTACATATGTAAAAATATAATCAAAATGAGTTCAGTGGGCACACAAGGATACAGTTCTAAGTCTCATTTCAGTCTCATCTTTTGGAATACTGTTACACAGTGAAAGTGATTTTAAGTGGTTCTCTGGAGACCAGAACGTATTGGTTTCCTTGTAAAGCTGGTCTGTAATAAAAGCTCAAATAAAATTGTACAATAAGCCTTAAGCACTCTGAAGGAGTTAACAGACAGGAATATTCCTATTAGAAGGCAGTCCTTTGTGTAGGTTTCACTACATCATGTTAGTAATGTTTGAAAAACACTAGAGATGAGGACATGCATGGCTCATATTCCATAGATGTCTAGTATGGACTTTCCTGTAGCTGCCTGTGAACCATATAGTACGGGCAACTGTTGGAGCGTGAGTACAGGATTAGTTATTTCACTGGTCTGATTTGGTATGGAAGTTCCATACTAACTGAGGCCCCACAGTCAAAGATGTAAGTGATTTTCTATTTGAACCTGGTTCTGTGCAGTATCTGTAGGGCCTGTCCTTTGCCTCTTGACTCAGGTTGACAATAATATGGCAAGACAAGCTGGACATAAGCCCTGTATTTTTCTGGTTTTGTCCATCCAGGTTTTCCCTTCTCATAGATGCAGAAATAATTTTCATAACCTTACGTACTAGGGATGTTAAAAAGCAGGTAATTGGGTAACCGTGTAATCGCTGAAAATTTCAGTGGTTACACGCACCTGCAGCCAGCCCCCCTCATTCATCCTCCTCTTATTAGTGCTGCTTGTTTTTGAGGTACTGCCGTCAACTGGTATAAATTGGGGTATCTCAGTTGACTTTGGGGAAAACTACCCTTATTTTATCCCAGATGTGGATTTGTTTCATTGTGTTGAAATTATCTTTGAAGCTGCTTATCAGTTCTCACTAACGAACATTTACAATCAAATATAAATATATGCTTTTAAGGTTTTCGTTGGAAAATTGGCAAGTAGCAACAAGATTGGCTTCAGAAATCTATGCAATACATTAGCATAGTTATAGATGTAGGTCTTAGAGTCCTTTTTTATTAAATGTTATGTTGTCCCTTTTATTGTCATGGGCCTCATCCAAACCCCATGTGGATTAGTTGAAAGATTCTCATTGACTTACCTGTGAGTTAAGGCTCCAGATGTGTAAGCATCAAAGCAAGTATTGTAAAAACTGTTCAAAAAGCTGAATTAATCATTGTTCTTTTCAGACGTAATGAAATGTGATGCATTGATATTCTGTGCCTGATGAGTGCTTTGCCCTTTTCATTATATTTTCTTCGTCTTTGTGCCTTCATCTTACCCTGTTTTCACAAGTTGACATTCTTATTCTCTTTGACACATACATATTTTCCCATATCACAAATTCCATTAAATAGGTTTTCTAGCACCACCTTCTTTCACACCTTTCCCTCCATCCCCTGATTATCCCATAGCTTTGTTATTAAAAAAAAATTAGGAAGGAGGAAATTATATTATTTCACTGTACCATTTTCAAGATTCTGCATCTGTGCTGAATAAGGATGTTAAGAGGCAGGTAATTGACTAATCATGTAGTCAATACAATTTGTATCGACTACATTATTAGTTAAGGAAAGGTGCTAAGTTCCTGTTCGTGCTGGTCTAGGAGCTACCACCACTGCGATTCTGCAGTTTAAATGTAGTAAGAACTGGGCTCGCAGGCAGCCTGGCTCCTATTACATTTAAACTGCAGAGCTGCAGCAGGGGTAGCTCCTGAACCCAGTGCGAGCCAGGACTGAGACGGGGTCCCTAGGCTGGCCATGAACACAGGCTTCTCTGGCAGCAGCCCCAGTCTGCGAGACCGCCCCTCCCCCCTACTGCTTGCTGCAAGTAGAGGCTGGTCTGCATCCTGCAGAGCAGCCCTTGGCAATAAATAGAGACTGCTGCCTGAGCAGCCTCTGCCCGCAGCTGCTTCAACTGTCCCATGGATGGGACCCGCGGAGCCCAGGGCAGCCTGAGGGACTTATCTGGAGGAGGGTGGTGGCAGCAGGGGTAGGCACCCCTTTGCACTTACCATGGCGTCAGGAGCTAGGATGACCCAGTAGCGTGCTCTGCCCTGCTCTGCCACCTATCTCCAGCCCGCTGCACCGTGTCAGCGGGAAGCAGAGCACCCCAGTCTCGGCTGTGGGCTATGAGAGGGCAGAGCAGGGTGCTGGGTTGTTCTGACTCCTGCTGTCTTGGTGGGTGTTCAGATTTTAAAACATGTAGAGGTCTGTGGCCCCTGTTTGGGGAGGTATGCATGCCCCTCCCTCTTTAATCTCCAGCACCTAATCCCTGAGAAATTGCCGCAGGCTCTCAGGCACATATCACTGCTTCAGTTATGCAAATCACATTCTTGGCAACCATTACTTTTGTAAGGAAAACCTAAAATTCCTGAGCCCTAGATGCAGCCCAAAAAAGGGGTGGGGGAGAGAGGGTCACCAAATTAGTCCAGTTGAAGTTCTGATCCTGTTGCAATAAGATGTTTTTGCATCATCACATGATTTAAGAGACCACCACCACATCCACGCTTGGTGTCCTTTTCCAGTGTTTTTTCTTCAGCTTTAACCACTACACAAAACTAGAATTAATTCTATGTATGTATTATAGTTTTATTAAAATGTATTTTTTCCAAATGGAAATGTTTACAATGCTTTTTATCAGTGTGGTAATGCATTAGTAATACTGTAGATTTGTGGCTGTTTCTGGCATAAATGTTGTTCTCTGGGGATTTGTGTTGTCAGTTTCTCCTTTTTTATGGTGCATTGGAACTTGGCAAGCCAGATCTGCATTATTTAAAAAAATGGGTTAAAGTATAAATTTTCATTGCTGAACATTTTTAAATGCTATTGACATGCTTATCTTACATGTATTTTTAAAAAAGGTTTAGTTGTCTTATTTGTCTAAGTTTTGTTTTATTTTCCAATTGAGTTTTTTGTACTAATTATTTGTATTATGGTGGTGCTTGGGGGCCACCATGGAAAGCCTCCCACCCCAGTTGTGCCTAAGCACTGTGATGTCACAGATGTTCTTGAACATCCCTGGCTGGACACTTGCCAGACTGTTTCAGGGGCGATCAAGATGCTGAACAGCGCATGCTTTTTGCTTGTTTGGAATTGTGCAGAATTCAGGAACTGTCCCTGACTGTGGAACTCTGCAGATAAACTCCAGGTGCAGATCTTATGCCTGTGGGAATCTGCCACAGTCCAACTGCCTAAGTCCTGAAAGTAATGTTGAGTCCCCTATGCCTGCTCTGCAACCTGAAGTGTGGAGCTTCCTGGTTTACAGCTCAACTCTGCAGAAGCCCACAACAGTGAAAGCAAACAAACACGTAGACCAGGGCTGCTCAATTTTGGAAGCCCCGGGCGCCACAATGATGCTCACAGCACATGCCAAGGGCCACAATTTAAGTCTTGTTTGCGTTTACGTGCAAATATATATGCAAATAGCTTCTTTCACACTGACGGGCATGAATACAAAAAAATACAATGCCACAGTGCTCCTGGCACCTCCTCCGTGGGGGCTAGAAATGCCAACACCCTGTACTCATCTGTTCCAGCCAGCCCATCCACTTGCGTCATTCAGTGCTTGCCCTGCCTGGAAGACGCCTCATCATGTTCAAAGGATCCCACCTGCAAGCTGCATGTTGAGCCCTGCGTAAATCCAAACCACACCGTGGGCTGCAAACAAATGGGCCGTGGGCCGCATGTTGAGTAGCCCTGACATAGACTTTGCACAGGAGTCTCAACCCCATTTACTCTTTACTTAGCACAGATCTAGACAAATAAGAAACACCACTATACCTATTGTATAGTGTGGGGAGGTGAGGAGCAGTGCTGGTCATCGGTGGGAGGGGAGGGCGGCTCGGCTGGCCAGCTGGGGTTTGGGGGAAAGGGGATGCCAGGGAGTCCAGTATGGTGGGTGGCAGCAGGGGGCCTGAAATGACCTCCCCTTATCCAGAAAAATCCTTCATTCAGAACCAGTCAGGTCCAACCCCTATGCCCCCAAGTCTGCTCCTGCACCTTCCCTCTTGGCCAGATACCCTACCCCCAGTCCGCTCCTGCACACTCCCCCTTGCCAGACTCTGCACCCTTCCTTCTGGCCAGACATCGACCCCCAGTCCGCTCCTGCATCCACTGTTGCTCCTGCACCCTCCCTCCTAGCCACACACTGCACCCTCCCTTGCTCTTGTTCTCTCCCCTTAGCCAGACACCCTACTACCAGCCAGCTTCTGCACCCTCCCTGCCACCCAGACCTCGCAACCTCTTCCCCCTTCCACCTCCCCACCTCCCTCCCAGATCCCACACCCCATCCCTGTCCCACTCACTGGCAGCCCTGTCACACACACTGAACCCCTCATTTTTGTTCCCACCCCAGAACCTAAGGGGGTTCCATAAAATCTATCAGAAAAGTAAATCTGACCTATGGGAAGACCTGAACCTCATTCCTCCCCGTCCCTTCCTCTTGCTGCTTCGGGCTTGAACGCCAGGGGAGTGAGATGTCTCAGTTGGGGGCCATCTTGGTGAGGGTTGAGGTGTTGGGGATTTTTTTTTCTCTCCTCATTTGTGTGGTCCCCAACAGATTTTTCTGTGGACCAATGGCCCCGACCTAAAAAATGTTCCCCCGCCCCTGCCATAAATAAAGAAAATATTGAAAACTTTTGTGTTGGACGTAAATTAATATTTTATTTTATTTAAAATGAAGTTTGATAAACTAACATGAGAAAGTTAAAATGTTTATTCTGTTTAATAATTTAAATTAAACGATTCTCCCTAGCTGCAGCACTAGAACAATGGCTCAGGTATCATTATGTAATTAACAGTGAGTTTCCATTAGCACAAGCCTGGGCAAAATACGGCTCGTGAGCTAGATCCAGCTGGCCAAGCCACCTGATCCAGCCCGCGGAGGTAGTGGGGAGTCCCAGGCAGACTCCCCAGCTAGCCCTGCTTGCCGTGCAGAAATGCAGCTGCAGGGCTCCATTTCTGTTTTAAAACTGGAGGGAAGGGGGAAAGTTTTCGGATCCGCCCCGTCTCCAACACATTCCCATTGGCTGGTTTCTGAGGAGCTGCTTGTTAGAATAACAGGCAGCTAAGAAGAATCATGCTCCCTCTCCTGGGCTCAGTTATTCATGAAGCACATGGCCAGGTGAGCAGGCTGGCTGACTAGGAAACATTTTAAGCTCTGCAGGCAGGCAGGCTAGTTTGGCAGCTGACAAGTAAGTCTCTTGGCCACAGTCTGCTTCTGGATCCCCAGCCCTTTCCTGCCCCAACTCCCTCCCCCCCCCCCCTCAACATACCCAAACCCTCTGGCCCCCTCTTACACCCACACCCCCTCCCAGATCTGGCACCCTAATCTCCTGTCCCAGATCACAATCCTCTCCTACCCTAGGTCACATCCCAAACCCCTGCACTCCAGTCCCCTGCCCTAGGTCACAACCGCCTGCTTCATCCCAACTCCCTCCCATACTCCAGACTCCCTCCTGCACCCCAGTCCCTTACCCCTAGCTCCCTTCTGCACCTAACCTCCTTTTGAGACCCCACATCTCCATTAATATCATGGAAGAGTGCAGCCCTTGATTTCCAAAATCTTGGAGTGGCCCCCCCCCATCAAAAATTAATGCCCACCCCTGCATTAGCAACTGGTGGTCCTTGGAAAGCTTTACATTGAGCCAAGGGGTCCATAGGCCAACAAATTTGAGAATCACTGAAATAGAGGTACACCTGGCTTCTCCCCCCCCCGAGAAATCTCCCCAGGCTCCCTCTTGCTTCAGAAGAGCCCACAGAGAGATCTGGGCTGTTACCACGGTGGTGAAATCACTGTGTCACACCAGTGTGGATGATAGACAGACTTTTTGTGAGTTTTCCTCATCCAAACAGTTGATGATTTAAACTATGTGTTAAGATGCCACATGAAAACACTTGGTGCATCTACAGAGAGGGCTGTGTGATGGTGAACAAGCCATTTGTGAGCTCTGTGAAGAGGTGAGATGTTTTGATTTCCAGCTTCAAGGGATCTTTTCTTCTGTCTTTGGGCTGCACATTGCCTAGACTTGTATGGAATTAGCTGTGACAACACATTTCTGAGTTATTCTTACACAAAGTGAAACCTGTGCTAAAGACCCCACGTCCAGTGAGAGAAAGTGCTGCTGTCAGATGAAGTAAATTCAAAGTTTCTCCAAATTTCTTCAAAGATTGCCTCTACCAAGTAGTGGGGCTTTGACTGACTGGTCCCTTATATTTTTGAAGGATGACTAAATATTAACTGGATCTTCTTGGGTAATATCAACAGATTGCTTTGGGCTCAATCCTAGCTTAAAATTAAATTGGATCAGGCGCTTTGTAAGCAGGTTGGGAAGTGGTCTCATTTAGCAATTATTATTAGATATTATTTATATAATATAGGCATTGCCATCATGGTATTGACATATACATTTCTCAGTAGCTTTACATATAAAATAGCCCAGCCCCACTGATCTCCATGGGCAATGTACCTTTCAAGCAGTGGTGGTGAGGGTTAGTGACATGGTCTTCTCCACCTTTAATTATCATGGTTAGTTTGGTATTGTCATTCTGGTTTGTGGAAACGGAGGACACTTGATAATTTTGCAGTAAACTTCAAAAAATGCTGTTGCAGTACATCTCATTAGGGATGTAAATTCCCATTAATCAGTTAATGGGTTAATGTTAGGTCACATTGGGGCTGCCACCAGATCCCAGCCCCCTCTGGAGCAGCCCCTATCCACAGCAAGCTGGACTTCCCATAGAGAGAGGCTGCTCTGGACACTGGCGCAGTCACTGCTTGTGGGGCCCCTGGGTTCCCCAGAGACAGGGGTTGCTCTGGACAAGAGCAACCCCTGTCTGCAGCAGGCCCTCTGCGGGGCTGGAGTAGCCCCCTGTCTGCAGCAGGTGAGGAGCTGCTCCAGCCCCCTCTGATTACCAGTTAATTGGAACAAGTAAGCATCATCCATTAAGAGGACTATGGAAGTTGTCCCATTAAATTGTGGGATAGTCCTGGATGATGCCCAGGTTCTGAGTCAAATGGGGCTGCATCTACACTATAAAGTAATAGCTCTTAGATCCTGGATCTCATCTTGAATCGAGGTTGGACCCCTAGCACTGCAGTGTCATGGGACCCTAGTTCTGGACCCTCAGTTAATGCAATTGCAGTATAGTTGCATGGGGCGCTTCTATGGGGCCCAAGTCCATCCCTATTGGTAGAGGATGGTGGGAGAAGTTCTTAGAGGCGTTGCATGACACCCTTTACTTCTGGTCATGTGTTCATCTTTACCCTGGAAGTACTACCCTGGGGTGGGACTTCCTGTGGTAGTCAGGGGGGCCTAAGGGGTCAGGGGCATGACTAGAGGTTTCAGGGAGCATGGCTAAGATGTCCTTATTTTTGGGTCATAAAATATGGTCACCATAGGTATAGTACACAATAGTGTAATATAAGACCCAGGATTAGTAGACTTGTGCAGAGGAGGGGAACTTTTGGGACTCTAGCTGATGCTTAGGAATAAAGTATGTTCCTAAATGCTGCCATGTTAATTTACCTATGATGCTTTCTATATATAAAAAGGGCAAAATTGAGAGGCCTCTTGTGTGCTGCTATGCATCCTTTTCATATGTTTCAGTGAAATCATGAAAATGCTCAGTTTTCCTATCCGTCGTTTCCCATATACCACCTTCATGAATTACATTATATATATTATATAAAAACACTCATCACTGAGTGCAAAAGTGAATTCATGGATATTCAGTGGGGAAAATGAGCCACCCTCATATGGAAGTCAGTGGGCTTAGATTGAGTAGTTAGACTGTACAGGGATAGAAGAAAGTGGGGATTTCTTCCAGAGTCTTATCTCTGTGAAAGAGATTCCAACTATTCACATGAGTTGACTTCATGGCAGTGAACTCGATGGAAACTGGCACCTGTGGGCCAGAAAGAGAGCTGCTTGGGCATGGCGGACTGGATAAACCCAGTGTCTGCAGGCTGGAGCAAGAGTAGCCTCTGAAACAACTTCAGCCAAGTTGGGTCACACTGGATTTGAGGATGAGATGTAGGTGGGACATGTCTAGCCACCAGCAGTTTGGGGAGCCATCACCAGCTGGTCAGGTAATCCTTACTCCTTTCCAAATAAAATTAGTTGCATTTAGGGCTTGAGAGGGGAATCAGGCATTCGGTTGGTTTTATTTGTTTTCCCAGAGCTGGAAGGGTTAATACTACCCAGTTGGGAGCTCAAGCCATGCATTTTGTTTATTTTTTAGGGGATGCATAGGTACCATATTGAAGCTGGCCCTTGTTACTACTTATATTTGTCAGACACGTCACACTGTAAAGGATTATTGTGACAGCTGCTGGTTCTGTGTGTCATTTTCTTTTAGCTTTTCCCTCATCCCTGAAGCCAAGCACTTATTTTGTATACAGTAGTCAGGACTGGAGAAGAAGTTTTTGAATATATTACCTAGTTTTATTTTTGTGGTCTGAAAGAAAACTTAAAGAGAAAGATATTCAGCTTTTACAGTAGCAGAAGTTTAAAACTAACATAATAAGCACATATTGCAACGATGTGGAAGCCTAATGTTGTAAAATCGTACGTGCTCTCCATGTTTCAGAGATCCATGCAATACTTTGAAGATGGAGCAGCAGACTTGATTCTGAGTTTTTTTACTTCTGAGTTGTGCTTCTAGTGTTAATTTGTCTGGTTTTTCATAGGGCTGACTATGTAAATTATGATGCACATGGTGTATATATATGGCAAAGTTTATTCAATCAGTGAATCTACAGCCTTTTAGAAAGGAAGCGTAGATAATAGCAACACTTACTTTTGGATAATTTACTATGTTTCTTACTTGTGAAATGAATAGTCTGTTGTCAATAGAGGGAATGCTAATGGAAATGAACATCAGTAGCAAATGGTTAGATGGCTATATGGCTATTTAAGGTGGATCAGATTAATGCAGTGTGTAGGAAGAGACAAATCCAACACGAATTTCTTTTAGATCTGATGGTCTGAGTGTTTGGGCAGAAATGAGATTCCAGTGATAGGAAAATAAAGGTAAAAAAGTTCATCCTTAAAGAATGAAAGAGCTTATTTGTTTTCAAATCTGGTATTTTCTAACTGAGGCTATGTCTTCATTATAGACTTAGGAAGGAAGTTAGGTCTGCAAACTGCCATTAAAGTTTGTATCTTGCTCAGTTATGCGTGTACTTGGTTGTGTCATCACTGCACATGCTCACCAGGAATGTTCGTGTGGATGTAAACTGCAGTGTGCCACAGGGTAGGTGATGTGAACCATCTCAAGGCAGGATGCCTTTGTGTAACCACCTGAAGGTGGCTTTGAACCTGAGACCTCTGGAGCTTAGTGTAGGAGCCTCTACAGCAGGGGTGGGAAAAAGGGCCTCGTCGGGCCGGATCTTGCTTACCAAGCGGTTGGATCCGGCCTGCGGAGGCCCTCCGCCCCCAGGCGGATTGGGACCTGGGGGTGGGGGAGCGCACGAAGCTTTCACCACTCTGACCCCGCCCTGCAAGCAGTATGTAGCATTTGAAAGCTTTCCATACTCCTGGAAGGGCGGGAGGAGGCTTTGCACGCTCCCCTGCCCCCAGGCCTTAATTTGCCCGAGGGCAGGGAAATGCGCGAAGCCTCCTTCCGCCCTGCCAGGAGCACGTGGTGCTTTGAAGTGATACACGCTACTCGCAGAGGGGGTAGGAGCGGAGAGCAGAGGAGGCTTCGTACGCTCTCCCGGCCCTAGGCCTTAATTGGCCTAGGGGCAAGGGAGTAAGGGAAATCTCCTCCCACACCAGGGGCATGGGCAGCTTGGGGCAACTTGGGATGGGGGCAAAGGCACTCCCTCACCCCCAGACCAATCGTTGTCTGGGGGTGGGGAACCTGGAAATATCTTGGCCCCGCCCCTTCCTGTGCCACCTGGGGCCACTTCAAAAATTTTCAAAGTGGTCCCTGGCAAAAAATTATTGCTCCACCCCTACTCTGCAGCTTGAGCTATAAAGCCATTTGGCTCTCAGCTTAGGTGGTAGAGCTCACACATTCTTATCTCTCACTACAGTAGTCTAACTGCCACTACATGGGTCAGTGACCACACCCACTAAGTGTGTGGGTTACATTTGCAATGTGCCATGAGATAGAAATGATACACCCAGGAATTTCTGTGAGCTGGGGATAAAGTTCAAAGCATGTAACTTTCTTCAGCTGTGTTAAGCAGTTACAATGTCACAGCTAAGGTTCTGCAGCTATGCTGCTCTAGTGAGGATGCTTCCTACATTGATGGAGGAGGTTCTTCCACTGATGTAGGTAACGTTATCTCCAAGGGTTGGGGGGGAGAGGGGGTAGTTCTGTCCTAGTGGCTGTTTCTACGTTGTGCATTAAGTCAACCTGTCACATAAGGCACAGGATTTTTTCACAGTCTTCAGTGATGTGAAACTACATCAGCTACACCAGACTAACACGGCTGCATCTCTATCACTATTCAGTGATGTGGTTATTTAGTTTTTAGGTGTACACCAGACCACCAGCTTCAGGGGGTAGCCGAGTTAGTCTGTATAGGATAAACTTAAAAAAAAATGGTCTGGTAGCACTTTATAGACTAACAAAACATGTAGATGGTATCATGAGCTTTCGTGGGCACAGCCCACTTCTTCAGATGACCAGACCACCAATCCATAATGCCACCCTTATCCCATAATTTTGGTGTGTCTAAAAAAAAATCATAAATCTGTCCACCAGAATCATGGACCTTGCAGAGCTTTGTGTTGTTCTTATGAATGTTGTAAATGAAGGTCAGAGAATTTTCTTGTATTTGCATGCAGACTGCAGCATCAGGGAACATGATGATTTCTTCAGTGACAATTTTGTAAGGTGTATAATGAGAAACAATTCAAGGCTTTTAGTGGCATTCACAGAGCAGCTGCAGATGGTAGAGAGCTGCTCCTGTACCTGAGAAATAAATACTGACTGGTGGGAATGCAAATCTAGGATGATGAGCAGTGGCTGCAGAACTTCCAGATGCAAAAGGCAATGTTCCTGGATCTATATGCGGAACTCGCCCCAGCATTCCACAGACATACCAGAATTAGAGCTGCATTGACAGAGGAGCAGTGAGTGACAATCACGTTCTGGAAGCTTGCAAACCTGGATTGCTACTGGCCAGTGAGAAGTAATTTTGAAATTGGAAAAGCCAAAGTAATGGCCATTGTTATGCAAGTGTCGGGGTGGATTTGATTTAAATCAAATTGATTTAAATTAGGGATGCAATAGTGTAGTCGGTTAACTGATTAACTGATAAGCAAAAGCTTATAGGTAAATGCTATAGACTACACTCATTCCCTCCTCCCCTGGCCAGTAAATTTTTTAGCATGTTGGCTAGCAACCGGATCAAGTCCGGGACCTACCCCTGCTGCAGCTCTGCATTTAGTGTGTTAGGTAGGCTTGCCAGATGCTTTCACCAAAAATCCCAAACATGGCAGGAAAAAGCTTGGTTGAGCAAAAAAACCCCCAAAAATGGGAGAACCAAAAAAAAGGTCGCTACGCATTTTACATGTCCAGTATTTTCTGTTTTTGGTTTTTGTTTTTTTTACCAGTCAGGGGCCAGAAATAGCGGATTGTCTGGGCAAAAACCGGACACCTGGCAACCCTAGTGTTAGGGGCAGGCAGTCTAGCTCAGTTCCAGCTTATGCCAGGTCTGGTAGCTTAGACTTCCGCCCCTCCCCAAACTGGCTGCTGCCACACCGCACTGCTGCCTCTGATACAGGCGGCAGGTTGAGGGGAGCTGGTTTTTAGACTTGCTCCTCTTACAGACCAGCTCTTGCCTGGCACCTCACACTGTTGCCTCTGATACAGAGGTAGCAGTGCAGAGTGGCAGGGGGCTCCTCGGGAGTAGGGCCAGAGCACACTGACTGCCGGCCCCACCTCCAGGGACTAAAGAATAGTTGAGTAACTGATAAGCAGGGCTCGACAAATTAGTCAATCTACTTGCCCGGGGCCAGTAGATTTTAAGCCGGCACGGCGCCGCAGCGCGATCAGCGCATGCGCAGCGCGTCAAACTGTGCGGCTGGCGGGCGGGGCTCGCCACCGCTTGTCAAGCCCTGCTGATAAAAATTCATAAGGTTAATCAACTATTCAATTAACCAATGTTTAGCATCCCTAATTTAAATAATAATTTAAATCACTAGTCAGGAAGACTTGACGTAATCATGGTTTTCTACATAAAAGTGCATTTTTGTTGGTTGTTATAACCTTCACAACTTAGAGATAGATGTAAGTTTCATTTTTAAGAAGATATACACTATACATTGTTCAACAGTGATTTATTTTGAAAACTTTTCCGATTAGTTTTACAGCTATATCAGAAAATGAATGATTGTTTGGTTATTTCATTTACCAGCGATAATTGAAGCAGATATTTATGAAGTCATTGGAAGGTGAACTATATCTCCAATTCAACAGGTTAATCATTAGTATGCAGAGGATTTTCTTGCCATGTTATATTAGGAGGAGAACATCATCACACAGACATTGACATTGTTTTATTTAAGTAAAACAACAACATTATGTATTCTGGATTTTTTTCCTCAACAACAAATCATATAACATTGTAAGAAAACAAGCATATGAATTTTTGAATATAAAAATTCAGGTTTGTAAATCTGGTTTATTTTTGTTAAAATTGTTTTTAATTACAATAGTTTAAATGAAATATCTAAAAAATTATTAAAAAATTATTAAATCGACTGTGTCAGCCAGGTCAACACGAGAAACGTAAAATATTGGCTTCTGCAGCTGACTCAGTTGCCTTCATCTTCATTTTCCTGTTCATATTCTGGGAAAGAAAAACAAGCTTTTCTGTTTTTTCAGGTCCCAAATGGTTTCTCAATTTGGAATGAATTAGTCCGAAGGAAGAAAGTATCAGAGGGGTAGCCGTGTTAGTCTGAATCTGCAAAAGCGGCGAGGAGTCCTGTGGCACCTTATAGACTAACTGAAGTGTTGGAGCATAAGCTTTCGTGGGCAAAGACCCACTTCGTCAGAGTGGGTCTTTGCCCACGAAAGCTTATGCTCCAAGACCCACTCTGACGAAGTGGGTCTTTGCCCATGAAAGCTTATGCTCCAGCACTTCGGTTAGTCTATAAGGTGCCACAGGACTCCTCGCCGCTTCTGAAGGAAGAAGATACTCTTTCTACATCGGCAGAAGAAGCGACTGCTGTTAAAAGTGAGATTATCACTTCAACAGTCTCTGAATCTAAATGCTTAAGTAATTTCTACTAGTTCACTGGTGTGACTTTCTTTAAATTATTATCAGCAAACATGTTTTTCTTGAATGATTCACCCTTAGCGCCTAAATTTATTATAGTTGGCATTATGGAGGGATGATTGCTGGATGCCCATGTCATAGCCTACTCTTCTTCAGCAGTTAAGGTTTGACCCTGGTACCGAGTATGAGAGCATTTGTAAGCAAATGAGCTGGAAATAGTGCTTTTCCCGTTCATTTTTTAATGCTTGTAATTTAACTTTGTCATTGTATATTTCTCTTTTTAAGCTCTCACTCAGTTCCTTCCTGATCTCAATAGTATCAACAATAAAACAGCTATTTCCTTGCATTTCGTTCAAGGTTACAGAAATAGGCTTCAGGGTACTCAGCATGTGTTCAACATTTCTCTTCAGCCCAACGTTGAGAACTTTGGCTGTGACCGTGCCATCTATTTTTTTTCACGATTTTGTTCACAAACCGTTATCAGATTGGGCCAGTTCTTGATACAGTGCTTTAAATAGTCCACTATGGAGTTCCATTGCACAGCTTGTGGGACAGTTAGCTTGGTTCTTCCCGTTTTTTTCAGAGGAGCTGGTGCAAAGTGGTTCTTAAGGAAGTATTATCCAGTTTCGACATTAGCCTTTATTTCTGGAATAAGGAAGTCTTTGGCCAGGAGGTGCTTCATATAAGCACTTGCAACCTTATGTTATTAGCTTGGGACTCTCTTCTGAATTTCTTCTCATCTTGCATACATTTGCACTATTGTCTGTGACCAAGTTGTATATAAAACATTTGATTTTTTCCCACTTTTTTATAGCTTTTACTGCTATTATTTGTAAGTATTCTGCTGTGTGCGCATTTCCTGATGTATCAATTGTTTCTGTAAGGAAAACATTCCCTTATGTTGTCACACAAGCACATAAAACAGGATCATTGTAGACATTGATCCACCCATTAAGACTCAGGCTAACAATTTTACCCTCTAGAGCGCACTGCTCAATTTCTCTTTTATACACTTTTATCCATCCAGCAATTTGCTTGTGACATCTACTCTATTGGGTGGACTGTATCCTGGTCTTAATGACTGAACCATGCCAATGAAGTGTGGGTTCTCAGTCATCCGGAAAGGAGAGTTTGTTGCATAAACAAACTGGGCAATTTTTTTCATCAGCTACTTCTTTTTGTAATCTGCTGGTTCTTATCACAAACTAATTTATGGTTGTTTCTGGATGATGGAAAAAAATTTCTGTTTGCTACAGGTAATATACTTGTGGCTGTGACATACATGATGTGACCGAAACACTATCATTGGCAGATAACTCTGAAACTATAGAAAATGATAATCTTCTTGAAGATGGATAGTTTTCAGAATTCTGTATGTTGAGGATGGAGTCTCTTAAACAAAATAAGTCAATGCAGTTGTTTAATAATTATTACCTTACTGCTCATTTAATATTACCAGTTGCATTCACTGACACTCAGTACTACTTTAAAGGTGAAATTGTAAAAGGAAGATCTGCCTATTTCAGCTATTTATTTTTTATCACAATTTTGCTCAAACATGAGAATTGAAGAACAGTGCAGAAGGAAGACAGGCAGGAATGTGAACGACTAGTCAACTATCCAATAAGCAAGAACTTATTGGATAGCCGGCACATAGTCGACTAGTCACTTCCCCCACCCTCTTGCTGCCTCTATCAGAAAGAGGCAGCAAGAAGGGGGAGAAGGAGGAGGTGCTTCAAAGTGGCAGCACCGCATGGAGCCCGGGGCCAGCTCAGAGTCCCCAGCTGACCCCAGGCTCCATGCGGCACTGCCACTTTGAAATGCTGTGGGGAGCACAGAGCCAGCAGGGGGACCCTGGGGCTGTTGCTACACTTCAAAGGTGGAGGTGCCCTTATTGACTAATTGAATAGTCGATGCAATTATTCGATTAGCCACATTTCCACTGGTGGTCTCTAGCTATCTATGCACAGCCTTTTCTCCCCACAGACCCAGGAGAGCTTATATCACCTATCACATTGAAGAATGCATATAGCATGTGGAGCCAACATGGTTGGCATTTGCACTAAACAAGCTGCTTGGTTAGAAAAGGCATTACAAAAATGTGCAGGTGTACATGTGTGTCAGTTCCAGTCTTTGTGATAATGGAATTTACAGTTGTGATAAGAGCTGTTGGATATTATCTAAAATTTGGGATTTCTTAGAAAGACTTGTTTTATTGCAATAACTCATCAAAACAGAGAAGTAGATCAAGATTCCACTTTCCATATGTTCTGAAAAACTTGGTCAGATCTTCTGTCACTGTGATTACATATGCTAATTTATGTAATAAAAACTTTTGAGATGTTTGTGCTAGTATAGGCTATATGGAAAGCAAAGGTGCATGTTTTTGTACGTGGAATGCCTTTAAGTGTCAGACTTTACATATTAGAATTTGTATTGTTTTTTTGAGAGAGATCTTTCACTTCGTTAGTTGGCTGTGAACCTGCAAAATGTAACAGCTAGATTTTTTTTCTTTGGATTAAACAAAGTTTAGATGTATTTTCTTTTACAATTCATTTAATTGATAGTTCAGTATGCAAACATTTCTGAATTTCAAAAGCTGTATGTAATTGTGATTTAAGCCACTTTGCTCTCAGGGTTAAAATGAAATCAGTCTCCTCTATTTGCATTGTTGTTCTTCCTAGAGAGAAAAGATATGACTATTAAGAGGATTTGTTTAACTTTCATTGGAAGCAGGTTATGAATTATTTTATTGAAAAATGTTCAAATTGATAAGGATTTTAATGTTTTAAGGTCACGTTTGGTATTGTGGGTTCTTATTTTACTTCATTCACCTATGTTAATTGGATTTGGATAAGGACATAAGTAACTAGTCGACTATCCCAATGTTTCTCAACCTTTTTTTTATACAGTACCCCTTTTTAAAAAAAAAGTACCCCAGGTCCCCCACTCCAACCCAATGCACCCACCCCTCCCACAGAGCCAGAGTGGCGGGGTGGTGGTAATGCGTGTCTCCAGGTTCAGCCGCCCTCCCCACTGGTGCACCGTGGGGAGGCTGCTGGAGATTAAACGAACTAGGAGAGGCGGCTGTGGAAGTGATTTTTTTTTTCTCCCTGCCCAAACCCGCCTCCCAACTTGGAACTGCGCTGGGTCTCACTGGAGCTGCCACTACTGCAACCACGCGCTTTTCCCACCAGCATTGGGGCGTACGTGCAGAGCGACTGTTAACATCCGGGCGCGTGGCTCCAAACATTCAATTTGACAGGCACGCCCCCCCCCCCCCCCAACGATCCCTTTTTCAGGGTAAAATCCCAGATACTTTTTGCCAGATTTCCACTTGCGTTGATGTACCCCCCAGACTTCTCTCGTACCACCAGTTGAGAAACACTCGACGAGTCACCTCCTCCCCCCCTTGCTGCCTCTTTCAGAGAGAGGCAGCAAGGTGGGAAACAGGAGCTGGTGCTGAGGGGTAAACCAGTAAAGTTGGTTCCCGCTAACACTGTCTCTGTGGGAGGCAGGAGATGCAGAGGCACAGCGGGGAAACAGCGTGAGCAGAGACTGCTTCAGTTCCCACTTGTGCCAGTTCCCACTGCCAACACTTCTGCTTTTGAAATGTACAAAGAGCCCTGTGGAGCTTTTGTACGTTTCAAAAGCAGAAGTGTTGCAGGTAGCCCAGGATGAGCAGGGATTCGAGCAGTCCCACTCGCCCCATGCTTTTTTGCAGCGCTCCCCCGCGTCTTTACTGTCTCTATGAAAGGCAGCAAGGAGGGGACAGGAGCTGGTGCTGGGGGGAGCTGGCTTAAAAGCTGAGTCTCCCCAGCTCTGTCTCCAGGGTGCCCTCTGCCCCCCCTTCCCTTTGCCTCTATCAGAGGCGGGGGCGGGGGTGATAGGGGATGTTGCTGCAAAGCAGCCCCTATCTGCAGGGGTCCCAGTGGGGAGCTGGGTCCCCCCCACGAATGGGCTGTTGCCGCCAAGCAATCCCTGTTCGCAGTGGCCAGGGCTGGCCGTTGGTATGGGCTGCTCATGTAGCAGCTTCTGCCTGTGGCTAGCTCTGGCTGCCATGAACAGGGGATGCTCCAGCACCAGCTCCTGTTCGCAAGCTCCTGTTCATGGTGGATAGGGCTGTCTCCCGTGATCAGGAGCTGCTGGACTCAGCGTGAACTGGGACTGAGCAGTCCCGGCTCGTGCTGATCGCTGCACCTCTGTTTTTTAAATGCAGTAAGAGCCCAGCAGTTCTTGCTACATTTAAAATGCAGAGCTGCAGAGCGGGTGGTTCCAGAGCCGGCACGAGCCAGGACTGCTCAGTCCTGGCTTGAGTTGGCTCCTGGAGCTACCCCCACTGTGGCTCTGCAGAGGCGCTTTTTGACTAATCGTATAGTTGATACAAATTGTATTGACTACATGCTTAGCCAGATAATCACATTTTAACATCCTTAGATTTGGACCCTCACCAGTCTTGTAGTGGTACCTTAGCAATGTCACATGTAGCACTCTAGTTATGAAGGTGTAGGGCTATATTTTGGCATCATAGGTTATGTCAGTTGTTGTATTACTACAGATGAAAATTAAGAAGCCTGTTGAAGTGTTGATTTTGAATTTAAAATCTTATTCTACTGGCTCCTTTGTAAGTTTTCTTCCCCTCGTTTTGTGACTGTAGCTATTTGAGGAATTGAAACAAGCACTGCTACCACACAGCAGTAAGGCTGTATCTAGACTACATCCTTCTTTCAACAGAGGGAAGTAAATTAGACACTTCAAAATTGCAAATGAAGTGGGGATTCAAATATCCCACGCTTCATCTGCATAATCGCGTCATGGCGCTCTTTCAAAAAAGTGTCATTTCGAAAGTAAAACCATGGTCTAGATGCAGTTCTTTCGAAAACAGCAGGCTTTTTCAAAAGATTTTGAGGAGTACAGGATCTTTCGAAAAAGCCTGCCGTTTTCAAAAGAGTGCGTCTAGACCGCGGTTTTATTTTTGAAATGGTGCTTTTTCGAAAGAGCACCATGACGTGATTATGCAAATGAAGCATAGGATATTTAAATCCCCCCTTCATTTGCAATTTCAAAGTGTCTAATTTACATCTCTCTGTCGAAAGAGGGATGTAGTCTAGACACAGACTTAATGTCTTAAACATTGGGTTGGTGTATTTGAATTGTAAGCTTTACCTTTGAGAATATTTTATCATTTAGTTGGAATAAAATGACCATTTTAGGAAGATGATCTTATGACTGAGGTCAAAATTCAATAACAGGAGATTGGAAATGAAATTCTGTCACAAATGAAGTCAATTACAAAACCCTATTGGGGGGTTAGAGACCAGGATCTCACATCTGACTTGTTTATACAAGCTGTGTAGCAGAAATCAGTCTGTCATTTTGGACCCAGTCATATGGCCCCTGCTTATGTGAGTAATCCTATTTATTACAGTTGGGTTATTCCTAGGATTGAGCCCTATTTCTCTGTATCTGATGGGTCGAATGGGGACAATATCAACTACCTTAGGGCACGTCTATACAACAGGGCTAACGCTGAAATAAGCTATGCAACTTGAGCTGTATCAATTGTGTAGCTTAAGTCGAAATAGCTTAATTCAGCTTTTTGCGCTGTCTACACAGGAGGAAGTCGGAGAAAGAACACTTTTCTTTCAACTTCCCTTACTGCTCATAAAATGAGGGTTACAAGAGTCAGAGTGAGAAGTCCTCCAACTTGACATAACTGCTTGCTGCGTGAAGGCAGACTATGTTATTTTGGAATAACTAATGCTGCTGTGTAGATATAGCCTTTCAGGATTGCTGCGAAATTGAGTTCATTAATGGTTCTGAAGTCAGACTTTTGGTCTCATGGAAAGCACATGATGATAAGGTGTTATGCATAGTCAAATGTTGCAAGAAAATTACTTCATGCAGATGTTCAATTAAAAGATTATATATTCAAATTAAATTTCAGTGTATTATTAAAGAGATCATGTAATCATGTTGGTTGTTTATATTAGTGATGTTTAGTGAATATGGGAGTCAACATGAGAGATACTTAAATGAAGTTCCTGATGTTCCTGAGAACTTAATATATGGCTCTTGTTCCATCAGCTGTTTCCAGTCTATGAATTTATGTACATAGTTACAGAACAGCTTATATTTAGAAATATATATAGCTTGCTAAAATCTCTCTGCAGACGGTTGTTGTTTTACTGTGTTGAAAAATACTAATAGAAACTGCTATTTTTAATAATTATATTTTTCCATCCTGTGCCTAAAATCTCCTTTAAAAGTGAAGTTATAAATATACTACATTAATTAACTGAAGTGTTAGCATGTGGTTGACCTAAAAGCTTATCAATTTGTAAGTCTAATGAGTTGCACATTGTGAAAGCTTTTGGACACAGATTAATGCCGAATTCTTCTAGCCTTCTTTTGTCAGTCACTTCCCTTTTTAAATATTATATATACAGTAGTCCAAATTCAGATGTAATGACACCAAACAGGAACCTGCCCTGCAAACAAAATTCTGGATGAAATGACAAAAAGAGAATACATTTTGGAACAGTATATGAAATGCTTTCTCCTCTGTTTCTGCACGTTTAGAAAGAAGTCTCTGCAGGCTTTATTGCCTGCCTCTTAAGGCTTAGGTGTAAAACGATGCACAGTATTGACTCTTCTTGGTTTCTGTGGTTGATTATTTTTTATTTACTTTAGTTAGGGACATTGTGTTTGAGTGGTTTGACCTGTTTACATGTGAGGGTAATTATGTAATTTTATGGCATACCATTGGTTTTCTGGATGTTGGGAGTCATAACTGTGTGATATTTGTGCTTAGCAACCTTAGCTGTTAACAGCTTTTATAAGTCAGATATACAACAAACATACATACATTAATATATTAGAAAAAGTTAAAGCATTCCTTTGTGACGAGATCTATATCCTTTTTACAGATGTACAGAAAATAGATAATTACCTTTGTTTTTCTTTATGCTCAGAACTAGCTTTTAATCAATGTAATGGAATAGAATTACCTTCTCCTTGATTTTTATTTACAGACTGGCATGCTAATGTGAGCTCAATGTTCTTGTGTTTATATCAGAAGTTCTACATGGTTAAACAAAAACAATAGGCTACTTGTGACAATGGAAGTTGATTAAAAGGTTCCTTTATATTGGTCCGGGAAAAGGGCAAGTCTATTGCCAACAAAAGGCAATGATATTTTTTTGTCATATTTAAGTTTTCTTGTATTTTAGTTCTACAGGATTGTGGTGTTTTCATGATAAATTGTAGTATATAGCCAAATGGAAAACTATTTGAAAAGTACAGTTCGAGCCCTCAGTTCCAGTTGTTAGGGTTACCAGGTGTCCGGTATTGAACTGAACAGTTCGGTATTTTTGCCTCCTGTCCGGTAAAAAATTCAGAAAATACCGGACACCTAAAGTGTCCGGTACTTTCTGATTTTTTTTTTCCTGGCTAGGAAGCAAAAATCCCGGGCTGTTCAGCTCAATATGGAGGCAGCCTGGCAATCCTAGTGCTTACTGGGTTCCACAGGGGAGCTATCCAGCCTCACGCAGGAAGGCAAGATGGCTAGTGGCCGCCGGCAGTCTGTTAGGGCCAGAAAGCCTCACCACACGTTTTTTAAAGGGGCCACGCTGTGTTTTTTTGTTTGTGTGTAATTTTTTTTTTGCTTAATTCTCTGGGTCTTTTTTTTTTTTCTCAGTATTTTTTCTGAAACCATTTGACAACCCTACCGGTTGTATGTGACCCATTGCTCATAAACAAACACTAAGAGTTCATTTCTGGAAAGTGAAGGAGAGAGAGGTGAAATCTTAACTTTTTGTGTTTTGTCTTAAAGAAAAGTAAAAATTATTTTCTCTGTTTGTGTATTTGTGTGTCTGTGTGCCTACATAAGAACAGTTATACAGTGGAAATCTTGACCTTCTGTATTTCCAAAGGACTTGAACATACTTGGTAAAATCAGGGGTTCTGTTACCAGCATCTCTGCGGAGCATTCAGAGCAAGACTGCAAAAGGAGAGGAGAGAAATTGTTTAGGAAATTGTCTCCCATAGTTTCTAAACATTAGAGGAGCTGAATTTGAGTTTGTGTGAACTCTGAGGTTGTATTTTAGAGCAATTTGAGTTTGGTAAAATTGGGTTATGCTGTGTGTTTAGAATTGAGTAGTATGAAGGCCTTGAATTAGCTAGTGGAGGAATACATTTTAAAAGAACATGCAAGGCAAAAATTCCTTCAATGAATTGCTGTAATTATCCTATTTCTCATTTTTGTTGTGTTTGTCTAGCTATCACTTAGTGATCAGACTCTTTTTTCCCCCATGAATTTTAGTACAGTAGCTACAGTTAATATGTTGAATAGTGTTAATCTGTACTGTAGGAATGATATTCCCCATAATGTACTGAATTTTGCTATGTTCTCTTCACTTCCCTCAGTCCAGATGTGAAGAAACTGCATGCCATAAATAAAGTGGTAATATATCTGAAAGTATATTTTAATAGCTGACATTTCTGAGCTTTTAAGCAGGTGGCAACTATTGTGCGGAGACATATTAGTTTAAAACAAACAATCTGCCCACAACACTCCAGATGAACTTTTATTTCTGGTCCTAGATATGTTCCAAACAGAAGCCTGTTAAAGTTGCAAGTGAAACAAAACTGCACATGACAGCTGTTGTAATAGTGAATGTGGCTGGCTCAAACAAGAGAGCCAGTTGTCTTTAGCAAGTACATTAAACCACATTGCATGGTTCAATTGTCAGTCAGAATTAAAGCCAATGAAAAACTGCATAGGGCAGTAAAAACTTTAGGAAAAAGGATGAAGAAAATTACACTGCAAAAATGCTTCTGAAGAAACTAAAGCTGTAGGCAACAGCCTAGTGTGTTAACATTTTTTAATTTTATTTTTCAGGAGTTTTATCATATCCATGCAGACATTCAAATACAGTCACAAAGAAAAAAGAACAGGAATATGTATTTAATAATATCACAGTATGAAATATTCATAGATAAATACTCCTGAAAATTAAATAAGTAATTCCTTAACATATTGGTATGTTTGTAGATACTATTTTGGATAAATCAGAGCATATCCTGATGCCTAAGCAGTTATTTCTTTGCTGGTCTACAAGAAGTAGCCATCACCTGCGATTTCTTCCTGTTTATCCAAAATCCTTCTGCTTTATCAAAATAGCAGTTGATAGTGCTGGAATTGAAGAGGAAGGATTTTTGAGAGTGAAAGACGATCATTTGTCTATAGACTATCTTCTAATGTTTATCACAATGATAATTCTTTCAGAGGAGTGATAATTCTTTCTATCTGATTTATGCAGCTAATGGTTCCATGGACGTATTAAATAGTAGAGGCAATGGAGCCCCCCCCCCTTACATTCTTTGATGTAACTGAAAAGTGGAAATGATAACAGCATTTTTCAGAATAGAGGCACAGGATGATTTGCAAATATCAATCAAGGAAAAATATTAGGTCCAAATCCTAATTTTCTCAGGATTGCTAGATGTATGGTCCTTCCATTTGCTCAAAGGTCTCTCTTGGCATCTATCTTGAGGATAGCAGATGGATCCCCAGTTGTTTGAGCTTCATAAATTAAGTGTAGCATCTTCCCAATATTGGCTAACCCTATTATGCTGCAGAGAAAACCCTCCTAGTCTGCATGAATTACTGCTAGAGCAATGTTGTTTTAAGTGTGAAATGAGAAATGTCAGAATTTTATAATCTGTGTTCAACAGAGAAATTGGATGTAATTGCCACAACAAAAGCTGTCCTTGCCCCCCCCCTTTTTTTTTTTTTTTTTTTTTTTTTTTTTTTTTTTTTTTTAAGAATTTGAGTCCTGGGAGAATTCTGCATTTTGCATTTAAAGTTGCACAATTTTCCCAAGATGGTAGAATAAGGGTAATACCTATTATTTGGATCAACCTCTGTTGCTGAGAGAGACAAACTTTTGAGTTTATACAGCAATTTTCTTCATATCAGTTCTGTGTAAGCTCAAAAGCTTCTCTCGCTCATGAACAAGAAGTTGGTACAAAAAAAGATAATACTTCACCCACGTCTCTCTGGAAACAATGCCAACTATTTTAGCAATAAAGAATACAGGTTGGACCTCCCCTGGTCTAGCACCTTCGGGACCTGACCAGTCCCAGATGAGGGATTTTGCTGGACCAGAGGAGGCCATTTCTGGCTCCCCTGCCACTGGCCACTCCGGCCCGGCTTCCTATCTCCTGCTTGCTCTGTTCCCCCCCCCCCCCGCCCCAGCAGCCACTGTTACTGGTCAGCTGTGCACTGGGGCTCCAGGATCCTCCTGATAGCTGCATCCTTGGGCTCCGGGACCTGCTGGTCAGTGCTGCCACTGCCACAGCCCCCTGCCCTACCGACCATCCCTACTGCGGCTCCCAGCACCACCAGGCAGCCACTCCCGGGGTCTACCAGTTCCCTGGGCAGTCCTGCTGTCAGCTTGCTTGCTTGCGAGAAGTCAGCTGCCCTGCTGTCCCCACAAGGGTCCCTGCTGCTGGCCCTCCACCAGGACACTCTGGTCCTGCAACATCTGTTGCAGAGTTCCCCTCTGGCTCCAGGCTCCGTTTGGCACTTCTGCTTTGAAATGTTAAAGAGCTACAGCGATTGTGCATTTCCAAAATACAGTAGACTTCTGATAATCCACCACCTTTGGGACCTAGGTGGTGCCAGATTATCGGATATGCCGGAGTATCGGGAGGTACTCCGGTGGGGGGCTGTGACGGGTCTGCCGGGACCCGCACTGCGCCTGGGGTGGGTGGAACGGGCGGCAGGCGAACCCTCCGCCGTTTTGGGAAGGCGGGGAAGCCCGCATCGCCGCCGAGAGTTTCCGGGAGGGAAGCGGGCTCCCCGTCCCCAGACTGCAATAGTTATCGCCGAGCAGGGGGGTGAGGGGCGCCGCTGCGGGACCAACTCGGCAGCGCCCCAGCTGCTCTGCTCCTCCGCTTGTCCGCTGCTCGTCAGTTTCAGCAGCAGCGGACTTGGGGAAGCGGCGGAGTAGAGCAGCTGGGGTGCTGCCGGGTTGGTCCCGCAGCGCCGCCCCTCACCCCCCTGCTCGGCGATAACTACTGCAGTCTGGGGGGTGGGGAGCCCGCTCCCCTCACGGAAACTCTCGGCGGCGGCGCGGGGCTTCCCCCGCCTTCCTGCAAACCGGCGGAGGGTTCGCCCCTCGCCGCGCCATTACCCGCCAGCAGCTCCAATTGTCCGGCTGGGTGGAGCGCTTCCGGGTTCCAATTGTTGCGGGACTATCGGGAGTGCTGGACCACTGGATGCCAGACAATTGAAGTTTTACTGTATATAGTTACGATCAGGTATTTTTCTTTTTGTTACTTGGTTCAGCTTCTCAGTGCTAAGTCCATGTGCTCTCTCCCTTCTCCCCTATTCACTCATGTCAACGCTGTTACCCATTCTGGCACTCTGACTGCAGAAGGTGGGGGCCCACAAGAGACCTTAAATACCTTACCTCTATAGGCTCTGTATACAAAAACGCCCCAAGGTCACAGATTTCCTGCTCTTGGGAGATAGCTGCCACCATCAAGTGCAAAAACAAAACCCTTCTTCTGAAACCCAGGAAGAAGCACTTGAACTTCTTCCAAAGGAGTACCTCCACCCCCAACTCTTTTACCACAAGAGAGCTTGAGAAAAACAGGAAAACCAACTGCAGTCTCTGATAGCTGACCTGTTAGTCTTAAGCACACATACACAGACCTCTTGCTACTTTTCAGGACACAAGAATCAAATCATTACCTTAAAAAGGTGATTTTTATAACAAAACCAAAAGATATACTAAATAAAGCATACTTAGTTGCTAGGTATTACAGAGCAACTGAGAAAAAAACAGATTAAAACACAGAGAAAGCTCTTATCTCTGGGTGCAACTTAGGGTATGTCTGCACTAGCCCCCTAGTTCGATCTAGGGAGGCTAGTGAGGGCTACCGAAATTGCAAATGAAGCTGGATTTAAATATCCCGCGCCATTAGTATACATGTCGGTCGCCATTTTAGAAATTGACTAACTGGTATTGCTCACGCCTACACGCGGTAGTGAACGATTCTGAATTAAAGCCTTTTAAATCGAATTAGCTGGTAAACCTCATTGCAGGAGGAATAACAGCTAATTCGAGTTAGGCTTTAATTCAGAATCCGTTTACACGCTGCAGACGCGGGCAGTTACTTCTGGCTAGTCAGTTTCTAAATTGACTTATAATGAAGCGGATATTTAAATCCCGCGCTTCATTTGCAATTTCGGTCGCCCTCATTAGCCTCCCTAGATCGAACTAGGGGGCTAGTGTAGACATACCCTTAGATACAGTGAATGGAGGAGGAGGGAGCACATGGACTTAGCACAGAGCAGTTTAACCAATCAACAAAACAAAGAAAATAACCTAATTGCGACTAAATATATATTTTTTCCTATTTATTCATGATACACTTCAAGGTCCAATCTATTTCCATACCCAGAATTTCTTGTAAGCTTGGTTATTTCACTTGGTTTAATTTATCTTGTTTCCCCAAGCTCCTAGCTTAAAAGTCACACGAAGGAGCAGGAGACAGGTATATCTATTCAATTTAAATTTCAGCTATGTTTCCCATTGGCTTTCCTGGCTTCCTGCCAACACCCCTTAGCTACCTGAGTTTAACCCTTTAGTCACCGAGTGCTGGCCAGCACTCCTCCTAGCCATCATAGTGCCTTTTTTTTGAATCTTCATTTTTTCATTTAACATTGTTTGAAACATTGGGCGTATGTGGTTCATCAATTTACTAGTGGGATGATGTCCATGTTATACAAACTTAATAGCACATTTGGCATTAAACGGCTGGCCTGCATGAAGGAATTGAGAATTGACTGGTTATGGAAACTGACCCTCATTTCTCTAGGTCACAGTTGGATGTAATGCATGGGTACTGAAGGGGAAGCTTACACTGTTTGTTATTTATGCCGTTCTGGATGCAAGAACCAGAGTGTCTATTTCATTTCAGATCCTTTCAATTTAACATTATTCATGAGCTCTAAAATTACCTTTTTAACAAAATGCCAATGACAATATGTTATATAAAGAAACACTTTGGTACTAATGGTGTTTGTGCCATTTCTGAATAAACTGGCTTATCCATAATTATGATAATAAACTTGATTTCCATTTCAAGTCCAGGAAGCAAGAGTGTGCTGTTACTATTTTTTGAGTTCAGCTGGTTCTACTTTCTTTTTTAGTTTTGGTATGATCTAGCATTTTATACTTCATGGCTGCCAAAAGAAAATGGGCTTGCTATTGTGTGTTGTGTGGGTTAGAAGTGGGAGGAATCCAAAATCCTGAAGTTCCAGTTGTATCATTCATCCACTTGACATGTTCCAAGACTCTGAAAGGGTTTATTGTAATGGTTTCACATTGACAGCTCCCTGCATGA
Source organism: Rafetus swinhoei (assembly GCA_019425775.1). Taxonomy (NCBI): domain Eukaryota; kingdom Metazoa; phylum Chordata; order Testudines; family Trionychidae; genus Rafetus; species Rafetus swinhoei. The sequence continues at coordinate 37,856,767 of CM033447.1, forward strand.
AGGAATAGCTGGCATTTGTATGTGAGGTTTTTGGGCCATTATTATGCATCTTTTTGTTGGCTTGTTATAGCAAGCAGCAGAAATTGAATTTGCTGTGGAGGACAAATAAATCACAAATAAATCACTTTTTCTGAAGTTAGGCAAGGATTTCTAAGGGTAAAACTTAATTTAGGTACTCCTATCAGTAAGCAAGAGCCCATTTTGGGGAAAGCAAGTTCACCTAAGTGTGGATGCAGAGAAAAGTGGCTTAAAGAGGGCAGATGTAAAGCCCAGTTCCATCAGGCTCTATTAAAATCCTTCCCCTAAAAGCATGAAAAAGTATTTAGGCAAGAAAAGCAGAGCCAGTAGGAGGAGGAGGGTAGTCGAGTACAGTATATTACATAAAAGGATTCTAATGCTGAAAAGGAAAAATGTATCAGGAACAGTAACAAAATCAGAGTTGCTAATAGGGATTAAGGGCCAGTGATCAGACATACTAATTTTACTAATAAAAACATACCAGAAAAAGAAAAAAGTGATCTCTTCTTGGACACAGATGCTGATAACTGTATTTAGCACACAAAATCAAGTATGGGTGGAGGAAGCAAAGGGAGGGAAGGTAAGGTACGGTTAAGAAAATTGAGACTCATGAAAGATGCAATGATAAAAGGGTGTGATAGGAAACCTCAAGCATACAGTTCACTATGTGGAGTGTAGGGAAAGATCTTTTGAATATGCATTTCAAGAGTGAGGTCTCATTAATAAGGCATGCTTTCTATTTTCCTCAGCTAGTGTTGGCAATCCACTAGGTATATTATTGCCAGGTTATGCTAATTAAAAAGATGCAGTGCTGAGTAAAGAAAAGAAATTAAAGACTATTTTAATATAAGGCTACAAATTTATTAGGACCTATGTTTTCTGGCATGATGGCTAAAGCAGGATCTGAATGAGTAAATCAGTAAAGCGTTTATAAAAAAATGTAGATTTAACCCTCAACAATAAAGTTTTATTCTCAGGAAAGAAAATTAAAAAATCCTCCACTCTTGAGCTGAGAAAAAAAATAATCAGGAAGCTATAGTTAAATATGAGCTGCAGCTGAATTTCTAGCAAACAGTAATGCCTACAGTTGTATAAAAAGAGAATAAACATACGATTAAGGAAATACGGTCCCAGTAGGTTCTGAAGAGTAGGACAAAGAGAATTTACTAAAAAAGCCAAACTTAATCTGATTGTCAGAGTGAGAGGAGAAGGGTTAAGTTAAGATATTTCTATATTGAAAATTAAATGTTTTTGTTTGGAAAATATTCCTCAGAGTAATGAGATTAATAAAATGATGTTCAGAGTTGCTATAATGTATATTGATTGTAGAAGTCATAAGTGAGTTTTTCTTTCCTTATAAAAGTTGAAAAGATTTCTAAAGTTACATAGCTGCATCTTGAGACTATTAGGGAGAATATTAAGATATAACTTGCAAATGTAAATATTTGGAATATAAATGTGCAGTAATGGATATCCAATTAGTGACAGGATTGAGGCCCTATAAGCAGATTTAGGAAATAGGACCCCTAAAGCCTCAGAAAATCTCTTCTCAGCAGCCCATTAATTATCATATTCACTACTTCTGGCCTTTGTAACTGCAGGATTTAGAAGTAGTTGGCAAGTACAAGAGGAAAGGGCATTCCAATGAAGTGGTACTTAGAGTGTGTGGCTAATGAAATTGAATGACTGTTCATAAAACAAGTGCAGCTTATCTCATTTTATCTTTCCGAGTCACTGACTCACCTGTACAATGATGCCATGCCACAAATATCAGTATATGTGTATAAACTATGGTAATTTGTGAAATGAAAAATAAGACATTTCCCTGATGGCGTTTTCATTTTTGTCTTATGAAAACCTTATTTAGATTCTTCTTAAAGATTATATTGAATGGGAAAACTATCTGTATCTGACACTTGCATTGAAGTGTTGTATGTTGTTGACCAAGCTAAAGATCAGTGAACACTGGTTATTTCTACAACTTCTCATTAAATTAGAAATGCAAAACATGGTTAGTCATAAATAACAAGAGCTTTTCAGTCAATTACAAGTATAGGTAAATAGTTTGCCTGCAGTACAAAAGCTATGAATGTTTTCAGAATGCTTGTGTATCTTGGAGGTCTGAAACTAGTGTGTACCTGAATTGAACTGCTTGAACCAGTTTACTGCATACAGTCTGTGGTAAACACAGGAATATAAAATAAAAGATTTAATTCCCATGACCTGTTCTCTCTCTCTCTCTCTCTCTCTGAAAATATTTGAATACTGTAGTCTATAGAAATGCTTTATTTTGTCATTGTTACTTTTTTATATATAAAGTGAGCTTCTTTAAAGCTGCTTGCTTTGGAAGAAATCTGTCCTAATTAGTCACATTGTTTAAAGAACATAAAAGGTAACACAATCTTTGGTTCATATTTTCTGTTTTCTCTTAGAAAGAGGGAGAGAGAGAGAGATTAACCTGGAAAGGTGAATGACACTGTAAGCATAAATAACCTTTTTCTTTTCCATTTTTTTGCTTCAGGTGTGCTGCTCAATAACGAGTACATCCAATACAGTATCTAAGAAAAGAGTAGTTGTAATATACTGTAGCAATCATTTTACTATGTTCAAATAAAGCTTCAAGGATGTTTAGCCTCTCATTGGTTCAGGTGCACAAAAGCAAACTTGCAGTTCTTATTGAGTCCTTACTCTGATCAAACTTTGATTGATTGTCTTTGCCACAGTAAAGACTAAAAGGGTAGCAGGATGTGGCTCACTAAAATATATTAATAGAGATGTAGCCGTGTTAGTCTGGTCTGGCTGAAACAAAAGACAGGACTATGCAGCACTTTAAAGACTAACAAGATGGTTTATTAGGTGATGAGCTTTCGTGGGCCAGACCCACTTCCTCAGTCATTCATGCTTAAATTTGACACTTTACGAATGGGCCTTACCCATTACAAAGATAGCTTCCCCAATTATCACCCCTAATATAATTATCTCATAGACACTAACCTCCTTCCCTTACCCCCACTCTGTTCTAAAATCTGATTTGTCAGTTTTATATGTGTTCACTTTTTTTGATTGTATCCCTTTGGTATATATGGTCATGCCAATTTAAAATATATTACTGGGATTATGGAGCTGGATCCCATTATGCTAGATAGTAAGTAGTCAAAGGATACACTTGTCTGTCAGAAGATACTACAGGTTGAACCTCTCTAGTCTGGCACTCTTTGGTCTGGGAACATGTGTGGTCTGGCATGATTTTAGTTGGCCAAATGTCCACTTATCATGGGTGTCGCCAAGTTTCCTGTAGCTCCGTAAAGTTTGTTTACAGCCTCCAGTACTGGCTCTCAGTGTTCTGTGCTGTTACTTATTTCTAATTTACCCCTAACTGTCTACTAGGAACCTAGTAAGCAGTGGGAGTGTTGGCAATGCTGCTAGACAGCAAATTCTCTTGTTTGGCACAAATCGGGTCCCAAGGGTGCCAGACTAGAGAGGTGAGCTACAAGTTGAACATTTGCATCTAAAATCTGAACTTGCAATTTGCTTTTCCTAACTGGTTAGTCTTTTCTCTCACTGCAAAAGTGGAGAGCTTGAGTCTCATCATTTAATGTAATTAGACCTTTATTCTTGTGCTGAAAAGGTGTTGAAAGATTTTTAGTTGAAATTAGGTGAGTATTTGGATGGCTCTAAATAAAGAATACAATAGTAGAGGAGTTCATCTCACTGCAAGTAAAAGGTGATTTGCATATGAGATAGTATCATGAAATAGATTTGAAGGCCAAGATTTTCCAAACACAAGTGTTTCAACTTAAAATTTTAAGTCCACGTTTAGACACTAAAATGATCAGCCTGGTTTTCAGAAGTTATCAGCTAACATCTCTCATTTGGCCTGAGGCTTCTTACAGAAAAGAAGTGAATGGGAGAACAAAAGCAAATATTTATATGTGGGAAATCTAAAGATGCCATAACTTTAGCCTTTGTGCTCCATACTTGCTTGTCTTTAATCTTTCCAGGCGTTGAAAAATGTTGACAACGCATTGTCTTGTGAACTATCATTACGTGGTTTCATTAGGTGGTTTACTCACCTGGGGAAATTCGGCTAAGTATTTTCCTCTGCAGTGTGGGGCATGGATCATTTGGTTTTTCATCTTTAAGTAAAAGTATATTTTACTTAACATCAATTCCCAGGCATTACAGGGGTCCAGGGTATCAGTCCTTCCTGTTCTCTACCTGTGGAACAAAATAGTTCGTTCCTTTAAATAGGTAATAATTTGGTCTAATCCTTGTTGGATTTGGTTTGGGTGGTGGTTGGGTGTTTTGCAGTTTGTGATATGCAGATAGTGAGATTGGATCATGTGGTACTTTCTGGCCTTTAACCCTAAGGTGCTCATGAGTCCAAGTATGTGTACTATTGGGGCCCCTAGTTTGTATAGAAAACAGTTGCTTTTTTTTTTCTTTGGAAGTGTTACTGGAATACAAGAAAAATTATATACAATGATACACACCATTGTTTTAGCTCAAGTATAATAAAATATAGTCTGGTGTTTAAGACACAACTACTTCTGCATCTAGTTACAAAGTATGAAACTACCATTTCCTGTGATTGTTATACAGAGTGAAGAGAAAATGTCAGAGTAAAAGATTTCATAAACAGATTTGTCACCTCTAGGGGTGTGGCTAGACAACATTCCTCTTTCAACCATAGGGATGTAAATTAGACACTTTGAAATTGCAAATGAAACCGAGATTTGAATTTCCCGTGCTTCATTTGCATAATCACGTCATGGCGCTCTTTCAAAAAAGCGCTATTTTGAAAATGAAACCGCAGTCTAGACGTGGGTCTTTGAAAATAGAAGCCTTTTTCGAAAGATCCCGTAAACCGAGGTTTTTCGAAAAAGGCTTCTATTTTCGAAAGAACCATGTCTAGACTGCGGTTTCACTTTCGAAATAGCGCTTTTTTGAAAGAGCACCATGACGCGATTATACAAATGAAGCACGGGAAATTCAAATCCAGGCTTCATTTGCAATTTCGAAGTGTCTAATTTACATCCCTCTGTCGAAAGAAGGATGTAGTCTAGACACACCCTTAGACATGTGTCCAACCTCACTGACATCTCTATCTTGTTTGTCTGTTGTGTTTAATGTCTGCTTAGTACTTTTTTCCCGTCATTGTTTTTTTTTAAAGTATTTATATTTTGCCTTTCCTGCTTCTGGGTGATTTATGTGGTTCTTTCTTAGTTTATTTAAAATAAAACTAATCCATAATATTGTAAATTACTAGAGTCAAATGGAAGAGGGTTCTTAGCGCTAGTTGGAGTTCCAGGAAACTTCCAAGGGTCATACTGAGGAGAGTAATACCAGATTTTGTGAACTATATGTGATTTGGTAACCCTATGACTATCACTAGTGTGGCTAGTCTTTATTTTGTGAACTTGTTTTCAAAAAGAGGAACTGAAGTGCTAAGAAATGCTGTGCTAAAGGATGTTAGAGTGTGGGCTGGTTTTGAGTGTTGATGCTTGTAGCGAGATGTATTAGCGATCTGTTGGGTCTAGGAGCCCTGTCATTATCCAGGACCCTACTGTGCCAGGCACAGAACAAATACTGAACAACAACAACAAAAGATGGTTCCTGTCCCAAGGAGCTATTAATCTAAGTATGCAATAAGAGATAACAAATGTATATAGACAGACTAACAGAGGAGTACAAAGAAATGGTCAGACAATATGCTCACTATGAAACACTAGGGTCACAGCTCACAGCAGCCTAACTTGCCAGTTTTTTATTTTTGGCAGAGAAGAGGTATAAGGAGAGAACTGAGGAAGCTCTGTGGATGTTTACAAAACCTTACTTCCATGAGTGGAAGCATGGGACAGTTAAAAACCTGTGACTGGCCCTTGCAGCTGACTTGTGTTCACAGGGCTCAGGGTAGCGTGCTCTTTAATTGCCATGTGGGCCTTCGGGCTCTGGCTGCAGCCTTGGCTCTAGGATCCTGTGATGGGAAGGCTGTGGAGCCCAAATGTCTAAAATGCCGCTAAATAGCCCCTTAGCCTGAGCCTATTGAGCCCAAGTCAGTATGCCCATGGGTAGCTAACTGCAGTGTAGACAGTACTCTCAGGTGCTTGTTAATGGGTCAGAGATTGTTTTGTCTAATCACTTTAGTACTGTAGAATTAATTAATTTAGGCCTTTGACTTAAGCACATCTAATTTATGCAAATATTCTTTAATATTGTAATTAGGGCCCTACCAAATTCATGGAACCATCATAATCAATTTTACATCCACAGGATTTGAAAAGTGGTAAATATCACATTTTCAGCTGTGTACATTTTTACAAGTGGGCAGTGGAGGAGGGCTAGTAGGAGATGAGAATAGACCTTTCAGTGCTGAATGAGAAATGATAGGTTGCGTGGGAAGAGATCATAAGTGAAGAGCCCTGAATGGGAAGATAAATAGTTTAATATGACAAAGAAGGGGAGACAGTGAAGAGGATACAAAAAGGATGACGTAGTCAAAGCGATAGAGCTGTGGTGTCCAACATGCTAGCCACTAGTCACATGTAGCTATTTGGCTGGTTGTGTGTGGCTAGTTGGTTTGAACAATGTGTCTATTTGCCCGGTTGAATGTGGCTAGTTCACTATAGCAGTAGCTACAATAGTGGCTACTGCTTCAGAATTGGTTGGACTCTACAGGGCTAGAGAAATGATTTCTGCAGCAAAATTCTGAATGGTCATGTGTGGGGCAAGGATATTGCAGGAATCAAGATGCGAGCTGAGAGCTTTAACTGAACAAGATGAACTAGAGTTTTAGCTTTGTGGATGGATAGGAAAGGCATTAGAGATGATATACAGATAGAATTGGCAAGATTTAGATGTACATGAATCTTGGAGTGCTGAAAGGAAGCATGAGAATAGCTTTAGTACTATGTACAGAGTAAGAAGATATTCTAACAGATATTAAAGTAATCCATTGTAGAAGTATGAAGCAAGTCAAAATAAAATCTGTCAGCTGAAGAACTATCAGTTGCTCTAATAATAGACACCGGGATAGACTGCAACAAAAATGTACACATTCAGAATAATAAATTCCAACTTCAAAAATAGGTAACTTTCTGAAATATAGAAAATCATTTGAATCCACAAGCCTGAATTGTGAGGATGGCTGTTAAATTATATATAAAATTGAAGACATAGTTTGAAAACTTATAGGAATTCTATTTCTATGTGAGATCCATATCATCTTTACTTAAAACAGTTTCCATGAACAAAACTGCCCACTTGTAAAATTTTATATAGCTTTTCAACATCATCCCTCTGGCTATTCTGTGGAAAGGTACTTGATATTAAACAGAGAATAAATGTCTGTGTTTTTCCTGTATTGAAAATTGAGCCTGTTGTAGTAATCTCCTTGTGGCATTTGTTTCTCTGTAATATAGTATTAACACATTTAAATAGCCAGATATACAGGAGTGTACAATACGCTATGAATTAGAATGAAACTTGTATTTGAATAATGCAAACAGCTAACTTCTTAAGTTGCATAAGAAGCATTAAAATGAGTCATGCCACTTCTAAATATTGTTTTGCATCTTGTGTAGTATAATTCACCTAAATCTAGGAAGTGCTTCTATTTTGTGGTGTTTGTTATCTTTTAACAAAACTGTTTGATTGCAAAACTGCTGCTTAATAATGTATACCTTGGTAAGTTTGTTAGCTTGGGTAAAAAAAACCTGTTGTGTAATTCACCTAAATCTAGGAAGTGCTTCTATTTTGTGGTGTTTGTTATCTTTTAACAAAACTGTTTGATTGCAAAACTGCTGCTTAATAATGTATACCTTGGTAAGTTTGTTAGCTTGGGTAAAAAAAAAAACTGTTGTAAAAATGATGCTGTAATTTCAGCATTAGAAACTCAAGTGAACAATAACGTTTAGCCTGATAACTTAACCCTTGACTGAATGGGAGCAGCACAGGTTTTTATTCATTAAGGTTCCCCTTCAACAAAGTACTAACCATTGAAGTCAATGGGACTACTGAAGTGTTTAAAGCTCAGCAAAATTCAGTTGCTGAATTTGATCTAAGAAAATGTTTAACTATTTGACAGCAGGATGTTTAGGTGACAAAGTTTTGATGCCTGGTTATGTATCTGCGGTTGACTTTGGCATAGAAGGGACAAATGGTAATTTTTAATATTTACAGAAATTATAGAGGGTTGTGTTCATATTGGGTTAAAAAAATAGGACAGAGGAGACAGGTTAAAACAAGTGAATAAAGCTGTAATTAGAAAGTATATTGAATAATCAACTTCCTATTCACATACTTCAGAAAGGGGTTACAGTGGAAGTTTTCTCAGGCAAGTAATTTAATTGATTAGGTAATTCAGAATAGGTTTGTGAAGGCAGATGTACCCTGTATTTTAGAGTGGTTACTAGGTAGTTTTTAAACTTGTTTTAGCCACAGAATTGCAAGCAGTGTATTATAGATTTGATACAAATGACACAATCGTTTGTAACAATATGAAAAGCTCTTTCATTGTCCGAGACCTTGGCTTTCTTAGTGGGTGGTATCAGTTTCTTCAGATCTTGACACATGTAAAACACACTGGCTTTCTTCACAATCTAAAGCTAGCAAGATTCTAGACTCTAGAGCCTATCAGCTGCAAACAGAAAGTCCTTTGATCTTTATCTCTAATCTGTATCAGATGAATAAAGTTAATAATAATAATAATAATAAAAAAAAACTGGACTTGCTTTCTTCCTTCCTGGAAGGCAAGGAACCATAAACACTTGAGTTTTTTTCTCTGTTCTGCCCTGTATATATTGTGTCCATGGGCAAGTCACTCAGTTTTTGTATAAATAAGTGTTGTACACCAGAGAGTTGTTGAAGGTTAATTTGAATGTGCACATAGCTTGAAAATCAGAAAGTTCTTAGTCCTGTCTGTTACTTCAACCTTTCTCAGTCCTATTTTGCCATAGGGGGGTGGAGAGCCTTTGTTAGTGCTGTGACTTAAACCAGCAGTATTTTTATAAAGTAGGTCTTTATAAATGGAAAATTTGGCTGGATGGATGTGGTTTAATCTCTGACTGTTGCGTGTAACTGCACAGTTGTTTAATGAATATTCTGAGTTATATTAAATAACAGAGGGAAAGGCAGTATAGTGTTTATTATATAGCTGGCACTTTTCTGTGCCTTAAGACCCTGGCCAGAGCACATGCTTAAGGGACAATCTCTGTCCTTGGCTGAGTCAGTGTGGTGCCCTGTTATTTCCATGAGAAGTGCATGTGTGAATCTGAGAGTATGCATGTATGCCATTAGTCCATAGTGTAGAGATATCTAATATTATTTTCTCCCTCATCATATGTTCTGAAAATTAGATCCTAATAAGCACTGTTACTTTGATCACCAATAATTAAGTGCTGTATAGCGGTATCATTCATTATTACTACCCTGTTCACATTTATTGTAAATTTTATTCCACCTCTAATCCTTGTTTTTTATTTTGCCTTTCAGACTGTAAGTCCTCAGGGGAGGGACTGTTTTATGATGCATCAATATGTAGTGTATTTTTGATATTATTTTAACATTTTGCTTTGTCAAATTCAATCTTTTTATGTACTGCTAAAATATGGTGCAAACGAAGGACAAACATCACTCTGATTTACATTCTGTGCAACTCCAAAAGTCAGTGAGGTTCCATAGAGGATGTATAATCAATACATTTGGCTCATTCTATTTTTCACCCCATCCCAAAACACCCATCCCATATCATCCAGTGCCAGTCACATTCAGTGCCCTTATTTTATTGGCATCTTATTAATATTGATTCTAGTTGTACTGGAAAGTGCTAGCTCCAGATAAGTCCAAATAATAAGAAACTGAGATTCATGTTTGAACACTGAGACACAATGTCAATAGAAGTAAATAGTAATTGTGCTGTGAAGCTAGAAAAATACAGAGGAAATTTGAGAAAATTAATATTAAGGTGAGGTAGGAACATGGTTAAAAAGGTAGAAACCATTCTGCAGTGTATTGAGTTCAATTTTTAGTTCCCTTCTTTCAAATTTATTATTTTAAAATATAAATATGCCATGCAAATGCTTATCAAGTGAAGGCACGTAGATTGTTTTTAATGACAATCTGCATTCCACATAAATTAATTCTGATGGCAGTGCAGTGGTTTTTCAGTTTTTCATTTGCAGTGGCCTTCGTCAGCATAAATATGGTATATCTCGGCTCCATTAACTGAGCACAGAACTTCTGTAGTGACTTTTTGAAGAACATTGGCATGTTGTGTGAATGCAAGACGTGACTTATATTCTGCTTGCTGCCTCCAGGGTGGAGCCGAGAACACTCTGCTTGCACTGGTGTTCTGTTGAATGGAATTACAAGGTGTTCAAGCACTTTCTAAGGGTTTGGTAACTTTGAAAGATCAATGGTTAGTTAGACTCTAAGGGCTGGTGTCCATTAGACATGAAGGGTTGACCCAGCTTTGTCATTCGGGGGGGTGTAACATTCGAGACTAAAGAACTACTGCTTGTTCCCTGTCCAGTAGGCCAGTAATCCTGGCAAAGAGGGAAATTAGATTGATTTGACATGATTTGTTCTTAGCATATCCATGCTGGCTGTTTATTACTTGTAACCTTTTATCCTCCATGGGCATGCAAAATGATTGTTTAAAAAATTGTTCCAATATCTGTCTTGGTATCAAAGTTAGACTGATTGGTTTATAATTCCCCAGGTCCCCTTTGTTCTCTTCTTTAAAGATCAGTGCTATGTTTGACCTTCTCCACCTTTTGGGGGCTTTCCCTATCTTTATGAGTTCTGAATGATAATTGTTAATAGGTCCGAGATTGCTTTCTCTAGTCACTTACATACTGTAGAATTAATTAGTTTAATTTATGCAAATATTCTTTGATATTCTATAATTAGGACGCTACCAAATTCATGGTCCATTATGGTCAATTTCACAAGCTTTGAAATGTAGTAAATTTCAAGTTTTCAGCTGCTTTAAATCTAAAATTTTATGGTGTTTTAACTGTGATGTCTTGACCCAAAGGGGGAAGAGGGAGTTGCAGACCTGATGTAGGGGGCTCATGGGATTGCCATCCTCACTTCTGTGCTGCCTTCACAGCTGAGACAGTGGCTTGAAGCAGGGGGAAACACTAGCGGTTGGGTCTGCTCTGTTCTTTGGAGGGGGAACCAATGTGCAGGGGAAGGACAGGCCCACTGACGGGGTTGGGGGAGGGCTAAAAGGGCAGTTCCTTCCTCCCAAGGCCACACCCTTCCAGGGGCGCAGAGCTGTTCCCCCTCACACATTGCCGCGGAAGCTGTCAGCCCTCCTGGGAGGGGACAAGTCCTGTCTCTCCCCTGCCCAGTCGAAGCTAGGAGTCCCCTTTGGTGGAGTGTTCCTAGGAGCACAGGGAAGATAGGCGCCAATTCTACAAATCTCCAACAGCTACTCAGTTTTAGACAGCATCCTACAGCCGTGGGAGGCACGTGGAGGTGGATCTATTCTTCCTCCTTCTCGCCCACCCCCCAGACTAGCTATGCAGGAGATGAACAAGTTCTGTCCCTCACCTACCGAATTAAAGGAAGGAGCCCTCCTTGCTGGTGCACTCCCAGGAACAAGGAGGCAGATTTCACAGGCAAAGGCTTAAATCACAGTCTGAGAGACATTTTTCACAGCCATGAAATTGGTATCTATAATTCCTGGTTGTTTCCCTATTTTAGTTTGCATTCCTTTCCCTTGTTGTTAATATAATTAGTGTTGAGCATCTGGTCACCATCAACCATATTAGTGAAACAGAACAGGTGTTAAAAACATCAGTTTTCTAGAGGTCATGAGTTATTAGCTCTCTTTTCTTCCTAAGAAGAGGGCCTAACTTTTCTTTCTCATTTCTCTTGTGCCTAATATATTTCAAGAAGCTTTTGTTACAGCATTTTATGTCCCTTGGTAGTGTAACTAATTTTGTGCCTTAGCCTTTCTGATTTTTTTCTCCATAGCGTCTGCTGTTCTTTTGTACTCTTTGTTGGCAATTTGTCCATATTTCCACTTTTTGTAGGATTCTTTTTTAGATTTTTCAGGATATTAAAGAGCTACTGATGGAGCCATGTATTGGCCTCTATTACTCTTCCTGCCATCTCTGCATGGGGATAGTTAACTGTTGTGCCTTTAATATTGTCTCCTTGAGAATCTGCTTTCTCTCCTGAACTCCTTTTCCCTTAGATCTTCTTCCCATGGTACCTTACTTACTATTTCTTGGAGTTTGTTAAAATCTGCTTATTAGAAGGTCATTGTCCTTATTGCTGCTCTCACTTCTTTCTTTCTTTAGAATTGTGAAATCTGTCATTTCGTCACCCACATTGTCTTCCGCCTTCAGATTTGCTACCAGTTCTTCTCTGTTGATTAGAGTCAATTCTACAATGCCTATCCCCTGGTTACTTGTTCTACTTTCTGGAGCAAAGAGTTGTCCCCAATACATTCCATAAACTGTTTTCTGTTTTGCCATATTACTTTTCTAGCAGATGTTGGGGGTAGTTAGCTCCCCAATAACTAACCAGGTCTTGTCTTTTGTGTATTTCTGTTGTTTGTTCTAGAAATGCACCATCCACCTCTCCTGTCGTGATTTGTTGGTCTATGGTAGACCCCTGCCATGATGTCACCTCAATTTTTTTTCCCCTTTTATCTTTGTCCATAGTCTCTCAATTGGTCTGCATCCCACTTACTCTGTACCTGAGAAAAAGTGTATATGTTCTTGATGTATAATGGGAAAGAAAAACATGCGTGTTAAAGTGCACTTATAGCAGACAAGGTGTCAGATAGTTTTCCTGCACAATAAATTAAGAATCCTTTCAAAATATAGATATAAAAATCATTGCAGCAAAAAACTTTGGGGTCCCAATCTTCCAAACATTTAACTTCGATGGCACTACCCACATGTTTACATTTATACATATTAATTAATATCTTACTATAGACACTGTTCCAATTCTAAATCAGAGGATTGCCTAGTAAGATGTTGCTTGTGAACTGTAATAGTTGCAGAATCTGTTTTAAAACATTACATTTTTAACATTTTAAAATTCTAATATATGTTCAAATGCTTAGCTCACCAAAATGTTGAAAGAACACTAAACTTTAAAATAATATAATTCACCAGATTTGTGATGAGTCCTCATTATACGAAAGCAAATTAAGTGACAGAGACTCTAAAGAAAACAATAAAACCCTTATTTTGGGGGGATAAAACAAATATATTATGAGAACATCGAATACAGGTTAGTTACTAGGGATGTAAAATTCTGTTTAACAAGTTAGCTGATTAAACATTAAGTTTAATTGGTTAACAGATTAAATGGGGGTGGCTTGGAACCCCTTCTCCCCCCGTCACAGGCAGGGGCTGTTCCAGCCCAGCTGCTTTTGGCTCCACATTTGGTAAGGAAGTTTCAGGAATAATGTGTTCTCTCTATAAAAGAGAAATCCTCATTGTGCTGGGATTTATTCCCTGCGAGGAAGAATTGTGACACAATAGGCCCCGTACATTGCAACCTCTGTATCTTGTGGATATGAATTCTCTCTACCTTTCTTTTCAAGGAGAAGTGAAGGTACAAAGTGCAACCATTCCTCTCTTTCCTATGCTGGAAATGCCCTCCTCCCATCTAGAATGAAGCTTTGTGTGCCACAGGTCACCCTATGGAATCCCTACTATGTGGAAATGATTCTTCCAAACATATGATGGTAAACTGAAGTGGCCATGTGTCATGTAATAAACTTATTGTAAGCTTCATTATTTTTGGTTAAAAAATCTGAAGTGTATCATAGTAGTACTGAATACCTATGGGTATGTCTACACATCAAAGTTAATTCGAAATAACAGCCGTTATTTCGAATTAACTTTAATAGTGTCTACACGGGCAAACTGCTATTTCAAATTTAATTTGAAATAGCGGGGCGCTTAATTCGAATTTGGTAAACCTCATTCTATGAGGAGTAACGCCAAACTCGAATTAGCTAATTCGAAATAAGTGCTGTATAAACACTTATTTCGAAATAGGGGGCTTCCAGCCTTCCCAGGGTGCCCTGGTGGCCACTCCAGCCTCAAGCAAGAACACTCCTCTCCTTCCCCCGCCTTCCCCGGAGCCCTTAAAGGGGTAGACTATGGCCACAGTGCCTGTGCCAGCTCCAAGCCTGCCGGCCCAGAGCCAGCAGTCACTGCCCCGACCCAGTGGCCCCAAAACATGAGCCAGCAAGCCACTGGCAGCCAGCCCTCCACCGCTCCCCAGGAGCAGTCTGCCAGCTCCCAGGAGCCTGCCAGGGCCCGGAGAAGGCGGGCACCTTCCTGGTCCAGGGAGGAGATCAGGGTGGACCTTACTCAGGTTTGGGGGGGGAGGGATGCCCCCAACGTCCACGATCTCTGTACTAGATGGAGGAACGCGGCCGTCTATGGCAGGATAGCTGCCAGCCTGGCCACCAAAGGCCACATGCGATCCCAGGAGCAGGTTCGCATGAAAATCAAGGTGGTCCGGCGAGACCCCCAACCCTGAGCTTCCCCTCCCCCTTCTTCCCCTTGCTTCCCCCTTCCAGCTCCCTCCTCCCAGGTTTTCCCTTCCCCTCTCCCACCCTCTCTCCTCCCCTCTCCCACCTCCTTTCCCCAGTCTCACCAGAGTTTCGTCGCCCCCCCCCACCAGTTTTATTAAATAAAGAGAGTTTGTGTTCATGAAAATACGTGTATTTTATTTGACATCAGGAAGCGGGCTTGGGGGGAGGGGTAAGTGGAAGGACGTGAGGGAGGAATGAGGCACAAGCCTCCAGTGGGGCAGACCAGGGAGGCTCTGAGTGCTCCTCAGGGTGGAAGCTCTCCCGCAGGGCCTCCTGGATACTGACAGCCCCGATGGACCTCCTGGATGGCAGCCTGCAGAAAGTGCAGCCAGGCTTGCAGCAACATGTTCACGAGAAGCACCAGAGTGCCCAGGGGCAGCTCTGGCTCCATGTTGCAGAATGCTATGGTGTCCCGGAGTGAGGGCAACCAGAGCACTCCGAGACACAAATGCTTTGCTGTCCCTCAGCGAAGCAGGCAAGCAAGCAGGGACACCTGGGAACCGGCTCTCCGTGTGTGTGTGTGTGTGTGTGTGTGTGTGTGTGTGTGTGTGTGTGTCCCTTTAAGCACAAGCCTCAGATAGCCTCAGGCAACAGCCACACAAAGACACTCCTGACCTGATGCCCTACCCCTGACCTGGTTCCGACCAGCCTTAAATCTGAATCAGTGTCCACTCAGTGTGGATGCAGTATTTCGAATTATCAAAATGCTAATTTGAAGTGCATTTTGTGTGTGTAGATGCGTTAATTCGAATTAGCTTAATTCGGATTAACTATGTCGAATTAAGATAACTCAAATCAACGCTGTAGTGTAGACCTACCCTATTTTATTTGAACTGCATAATACCTTGTATGTATCAAAAAATTTTCAAACTGAATTCAAGTGTAGCTGTAACTCTTATTTTATGTTATCCTGTAAAGTTCCGAAATGTAAATTGCAGCCTTTGTAATCAGGCTTGTCACAGTTCAGCTACCACAAGGGGAAAGTCTTAGCTATGAAGGAGATATGAAAGAGAAAAAGCCATGCCTAGCTAACAGCAGACGAACTTACACAATGAAAGGTTGTTTTGTGTGTGTGTCTGTTGAACAAAAGGACAATTTTAGATCAGTATTAAAATTGAAATATGAAAATTCCTGCCTCTTAAATTTTTATAGAGATTTTGGGGCAAATTATTTTCCTCACATATCACAAAGGGAATGGAAAATTAGCCTTTGCCGCCTAGATGAGTATTTATGGCGGGCTCTCCAGTCACATAGAGACTACATAACTCTTATGCTATCCACCTGGCAGCTCTAGAGAGCAGTTAGTGGTGCATACTGCACTCTGTTATCCTGATCTAGGGCTTAGTCCCCGGGGACTATTGCTAGCTGGTGCATATTAGGGTTAACCCCGAGGCTGCTCTAACTTGCATGGAGGGCCATGCACAGAATCAGGGAGCTGAAAGTAACTTTGTGAATCTGGCCTTCCAGTTTTAACTGGAGTGTGAGGGGAGCTAGGTGTCTGTGTTGCAAGTGAATTCCATCATTCAGAGATAAAATAGAGAGTTGTTAACACACATGATCACACTCTGCGTGAGAGAGCTCTGAAGGGATCTCTTCAACCAAAGCAATGAGAAATTACTGTCTTCAAATCTATTCATCTCTATACTAGGCTGTACAGGGGCTTAGCTAATAGTCTTTTGACTTTAAACCTTTT
The DNA here is from genome assembly GCA_019425775.1 of Rafetus swinhoei. NCBI lineage: Eukaryota > Metazoa > Chordata > Testudines > Trionychidae > Rafetus > Rafetus swinhoei. The sequence continues at coordinate 37,873,059 of CM033447.1, forward strand.
CCTAGGAAGGAAAATAACTTATTTCTTAAGGAACCATTGAAGAACTGCACTGTTTTCCCGCTGCAATATCATTTTAGAAAACTTAACTCCAAGAAAGAAAGCAGTCCATTGAAATCTCTGTTCTCAGCTTTCTGGATATTCTTGTGTTGAGCCTGAATGAAATCAGCACTTTCAAAAAGCTTAGGTTAAGTACAATACCTTGTTTTAAGAAGACAAATGACTTTCAGAGAGAGGCCAGTTTACTAATCTAAGAGTAAAGGTGATAACTAGGATTTAATTCTTAATTCGTGCATTGGAAGTTATTGTTCAGGTAATAACCAGACTTCGTAAGAATGTAGAGTACTGACTAGAGAGTAAAAACTAAGGATGGGAAAAGACTGGAGCTGTTTGAAAACTGAAATACATAAAGTTTGCTGCTTGTTCTGCCCTTACTTGAGACTAGGGATGTAAAAAGTCAGTTAAAAAGGTAACCATGTAACCACAGAAAATCCCATCAGTTACATGTGCTGTGAGCGCTGCTGTATAAAGTTTAACTGAGCTTTATATTGCAGAGCCCGCAGCAAAGCCTCACCGGGAGTGGGACTGTCAGCCCCTGCTGGCGCTGATCCCAGGAAAGCTTCATTGTGGGCTCTGCAGCCAGCTTCCCAGGAACGGGGCTGGCAGGGGAGCCAATGTGTAACCTGTGGCAGGGGAGGGTGGGCAGGCAGGCCAGGTCCACCATGGACAGGGGTTGTTTTGCCGGCCCGCTAGAGTAGACCGTGCCCACAGTGGGCCCTGCAGGGCTGAAACAGCCCCTTGCCCGGGATGGGAGGTGAGCTGCTCCACCCCCTGTGGTTAACTGGAACCAGTAATGCTTACCAGTTAACCTTTCACATCCCTATTTGAGACATGATTTTAGATATTGATGAAGAGGAGACCAAAATGTAAAGTGAAGTCAAATATTGTGTAATACCTGAAGACAAATATTTCTTGATCCATTTGGGAAAAGAGAAAAAAACTGGTGGTGTGATTTATCTGAGTTTCCAGAAGAGTTTGGATGGTTGGTAGGAAGAATTATCAAAATCTTGTTTTGAAACTTTTACATATACAGATACATATACACTCAGAAAACAAATGCATATTTTATATGTATAAAGAGAACTTGTAAGCCTGCATTTGTGTTGGGGAAGGGGAAACTTTCCATTCAAAAAGTTTCTTGAAATAAATAGACTTTATTTGTTGTTGTTTTGAATTATACCTAATTACTTAGCATAGAGGAAGGAAAACAGAAACTCTGTTTCCTTTGCACTTTAAGATAGTGACTTATTTGGATTATGATGCAGCATTCCTCTTTGGAACTTCAGTTGCCAAAGCATGAGATATGTTCCATAGTATGCTGTGAACACCCTTCTTGTGTAAGTGATCTAAAAATTATATCAAATTTCTGGTGGCAATAAAGACTATATTGGAGATTTAAAACAGCTGGTTTTTGTGTCCAAGTTTACCTGTACATACATCACTCTCTATTTTAGACTAAAGCTGCTTCAAAAAGTGGGGTTTTTTTTGTGTTAGTATGTTGTCATAATTAACTGACAGGGCACTATTACTGCTGTACTGTAGAGTTGAAGTTGGAAAATTTTTGCTATATCATTCAGTAGAAAAGAAAGTCAAATTTGTAATTTAGAAATCTGGAAAAGAAGACCAGACGTTTTTGTCAGTACAGCACTTTTAACTTTTTAGATAAAAATGACTTTTCCAAATCAAATCAAAGGCAGTTTTTCTTCCGCAATTCTATTAAATTGCAATTACTTGTTGAGTAGCATTTCCTTATAGAGAATTTAGATCTGAACTTATGGGTGATAAAGCTGTTATTTGTGAGAGTGGCGAATATTGGCATTGCTAAGCTTTTCAAAAATTTTGGAGAAATTTTGGAGAAGAAAATAAATTGCAGTATAACATGTAGAAGTTATGTCTTTGTCTTGTTGTGTCTTTTGGTCTGGCAGTCAGAAATATTGAAGACATTAAAAGGCTTTCCTTTTATGTGGTATTTTTTTAAAATCTAGCTTCCTTCCTACTTTTCTCAGTTTCTTTCCTGTTAGGTGAACTGATGTTACAGGAAAGGGGATACATGTTTGGTTCAAAATTGGTTGCAATCTGAACCTGTATCTCTACCTCCCTATTTCTTCTCCACCTTTCATAGATGCATTAGGATTAGGGATGTCAAATCTTGTTTAACTGGTTAACCAGTTAATTATGATGTTTAATTGGTTGACTGATTAAAAGGGGACAGGCGAGAGGCCCCACTCTAGCTTGGCTGGGCTATAGCGGCACCCCACCTGCCAGGACCGGGCTAGAGAGCCCTCGCCTCATGCTTATCAGATAGTATTTTGACTAGTCAACTAGTTGATATCCTCCCCCTTTGCTGCTTCTACAAGATAAAAACCCCAGGTGCCTTTCAAAGGGGCATCCACTGCACAGCTGATCCATTGATCAGCTGTGTGGTGGCTGCCCCTTTTAATGCCACCTGTGTACCTTTCAAAGGGGCAGCAGTGGAGCCTGGGATCCTGTGGCATTTCCCCCGAACTTGGGATCAGCTAGGGACTCCCCAGCTGATCCAGGGTTCTAGGGAAATGCCGCATGGAGCCTGGGATCAGCTGGGGAGTCCCAACTGACCCCAGGCTCCGTGCGGCACTTCCCCAAAACCCAGGGTCAGCTGGGGACTCTCAGCTGACACCAGGCTCCCCGCGGCAGTGGAACCGGGGGTCAGCTGGGGAGTCCCCAACTGATCCCGGGTTCCAGGGAAATGCCACCGGGAGCCTGGGGTCAGCTGGCTCCAGGGCTGCCCCTTTAAAACGCCGCCTCTGCTTCCCCTGGATTCCAGGGAAGTGCTGCGTGGAACCCGGAGTCAGCTGGGGAGTTGACCCACTCTGTGCTGCTGCCTTTGTATCAGAGGCAGCAGCATGGGTTGCCAGGGGGAAGCTGGTCCGTGAGGGGAGCTAGTTTAAAAACTAGCTCCCCTCACGGCCCACTGCCTGTTGCTCCACACTATTGCTTCTGATACAGAAGCAACAGTGTGGGGTGGAGCTCCCAGACCCAGCATGAGCCAGAACTGAGCTGGGCTGCCTGACCGCCGGGCTCCTAATACATGTTAAATGCAGAACTGCAGTGAGGATAGGTCCCGGGCCTGATGGGAATGTGTGTAGCCTATAGCATTATCCTATAAGCTTTTGCTTACCAGTTAATCGTCTACACTATTACATCCCTAATTTTGACATCCAAAGTTTTGAACCTACTATGCAATGTGGATTTCTCATCTCTTCCTTGGTTCTCTATCATGTCTCCTGACTAAATTTAGCCTTCAAAGGCTGGAAGAAGGCCTCTACCTATACCAGGTTCCTAAAAGTTAAATTAAATTCTAGGAAAAACTTTAAAAAAACAACAAATGGTCTTGAAGCACCCATGGATCCCTTCCTCCATTCACCTGCAGAAGTGGGTTGTGCCCATGAAAGCTCATGATAGCATCTACATTTTTTTGTTAGTCTCTAAGGTGCTGCAGACTAACAAAAGTTTTTTCAGTTACAGACTAACACAGCTACCCCTCTAAGACTTTTACGTTCCAGGATACATTTTCTGAAGTTGGAGCAGGCCTTTGCCAAAGTGTCACGAAGTCTGTCAGGATAGGAATCTGAGCAAGCATCTAACCAAGTTCCCAGACAGAATCCATTAACCCTGTCCGTGTGAGAGACTGTACTATCACAAGCCTCAATGGTTCAAATACTCCTCTCACTACCATCTCACACTGCTCATCCCATAAACAGTGCTCTGCTTATGCACTGCTTTTCCCTTTCTTTCCATGCTGTTTGCTCCCTCCTCCTGTTTGATCAACTGCTCCTTCTTCCATTGTATCATGTTCTTATTCATAAAGTTGCAGGAATGGTGCCTATCACTTCCAGAAGCAGCTCCTGGAGTCATCAAATGACACATTTGCACAACCAGAGATGTAGGATGGTTTGGGGTGGCCGCTGCAGGCCCAATGCATTGGGGAAACCTGCAGCAGCCACCTCAGTCATACTCTGGATGGGACCCCGGGACCCTGATTTGAGAAACACTTAAGATGATCCTTTGGTGAAGCTGTTGAATTTAGTTGCCCTCCTTTTCACCCCTGCCCCAAATAACATGAACTGTGGCAGCTATAGACCTCAGACTTAAAACACTGGAGTCAAGTCAGTGCTTTGGGACAGAACATGCTGACTTGGTTATTAACTCTAAAGACAAGTCAATGGACAAGTGTTTTGATGTCATCTAGTGGGATAGAGGTGTTTGAATGATTTTTCCCACTGATTTTTGTGTACCTTTGGATAGAATTACTGTAGTTAGTAGTCTGTTCTTCAGAGGTTCTAAGTTTCTGTCGCTTCCTTTAAGCCAGTGGTTCTCAAACTTTTTGGCCCGTGGCCCACACTGCTTAACACAGACCTTTTTGCTAACCACCAGCAAACCACCTATATTGACAGAATTGGGCGCAGGAGCAAGCTGAGGGTGGGGGTCTGGGTGGGAGGTTGGCTGCAAGAGCAGGCTGGGGTTGGGTGGAGGCTGGGTGCAGGAGAAGGCTGGGGTTGAGTGGGGGGATCTTGGTGAGATGGGGTGTGTAAGGAGAATGTGGTGGGAGGCGTGTGTGAAGGGAATGGGGGTGCAGGGTCTGGTCATGAGGGAGATGGGGGGACACTTATGTGGCTTCGCACCTCCAGCTACTCCCTGGTGCCACCCTTCAAGCCCCAGCTACTCCCATTGGCCATGATTCTGGCCAATGAGAGCAGCAGGGAAAACCTTCAGATGAGGGGTTTCCTGCGCTGCCATTCCTCCCAGACCACACTTTGAGAACCACTACTTTAAGCCAAAGGGAGGTGTAAGGCTGAGCACCTTTGCAAAGCAGGCCATTAGTGGTTAGTCCCCAATTTATTTTTACCCGGTACTTGAAAGTTTAGAGAATTACAGAAAAATGTGTGTGGGATTTTGTGTTTCTACCATTTTCCCTCAAAACAGTATCTGTTTCATTCTTTGGATGTTAGTCATATTCCTCCTGTACAAGACCTTCTAGTCAAAGCTTTAAGGTCTTGTTACATTCTTTGCAACCCCCATTTCTTAGTGGATCAAAGAATGTATTTGTTTGGCTTGTGAACAGTGACAATGGAAACAATCAGGGAACTTCCGCAAAACAGGCAGAATATTTTAAAGCAAGAATTCTCTATTTTCCTTTGTGTGGCTCTTTAAACACCATATTTCCTGATATTGTTATTGGTTGTGGTAGGGAACAACTGAAGCAAAACTAAATAAATATATGCTGAATAATTGTGCTAGCACTATAAATGGGTGAAATTAAGGAAAGCTCTTGTATAATTGAGATATGTTTTTGTTGAATATATAAATAAGGAAGTGTTAGGATAATTTGATATTCCATCTATGACAAAATGTTTGTGAGAAGTGAACTGTCTGCTTTCTCATAGGTAGAGATACAGTAGCAGAACATTAACATAATTGGGAGGATGGAGAGAAGGTGGGATATGTATAGCAAAGAAGGTTAAAGGTAAGCAGTAACCTTTTTCTTTCTAAATGAGCTTGGATATATTATACCTCAATTAAATAAAAACACAGTTGGAAAAATTGTTTAGACTGCATCAAGGGTAATAATTAAGGAAAAATGCAGTAAAGCTACACACAGGTTAAATGTAGTGGTTATTGAAATTCATTCTTTCATATTTATGTTTGTTAGATTGTAATTGTGTAATTAGGATTTATCTGCTTATTGGATAGGTCAAAGGTATTTTATTTGAAATAATTCCTTTCAAAGAGTGTTTTTTTGTCCAGTGTCATTAAGTTGCCCAGTATCACTAAGAGCTAAAATTGAGAGTGATGCATGCATGGTAATTGTACTAATTTATTGAATTTCCATTGCTGTCCATAAAACTAGTTCCTTGTTTCAATAGATTTTGCAATGTGTAAGCTGTCATCAGTGAATGGTACAAGTGGGTTGGAATTTCATATCAGTACTGTCTATGAAGAGTGTTCCAAAGCCTGAGATCCCTGTCTCGTGATGTTTTATTTAAATGTGTTTCGGCTCATAAAACAAATGAATGGCTTCAAACAAGTATTTCGTAACCCTACCAATACGTCTACATGCAGTATTGAGGGCATATGATAAAGAGACACTGTCTAGAGTGACATACAAAATTCATCCCTGGCCCCAATTTCTCATTTCTTATTTCAGCAGTAATTTCAGCCTATTTAAATACTGCAGCTTGTGAGCTGGGTGACCCAGTAAATTGGGGACACACTATTTGTTATAATTAGATTGTCTGTGTTTGTCATATATTTCTCAGGATCCTTGGCAATCCTTTATCCAGAAAAAAAAATGGATCATTTAAAAGGCTTGCATCATTCTTATTTAAATCTTTTAAAATATTTGTATTGGAAAAAATTCAAAATAATTATTTAATTTTATAGTAGTCCAAAAATTGGCAAGTGGAACACAGTCCTTCTAAATCTATAATGATTTGTCAATTTAAGGAAGATTTCCAGAAAAAATTCCCCAAATGGTATATTTAACTCTGAAAGAAAAATCTGTAGCTTTTAGCGTTTCATCGGTGTATAATTTATGTCTTGTAGACGGTGTTTGTTGAAGTGTAGGAGAATATGCGAATTCTCAGATATGCTCAGTGCTGGCTTTGAAGTCAGTAGTGAAAAAAATCTAAAGTGTGTGTGTGTGTGTGTGTGTGTGTGTGTGTGTGTGTGTGTATGGTGTCAATATTTATTGAGCTTGGTACCTCTTTTTTTCTGGCTTTGTGTAAAAATAAACTTTAAAATAGTTTGAATTAAAAATCAAACAACTACTAACATGGAAGGAAAGATGCTGAAGCTTAGATGAATCAAGTAAATATAAGGCCATGTGTAAGTCTGATGCCATGTATAGTTTGATATAAAATGGATGCATAACATCCTCACGCACAGTCCATTTGCAGTAGTTGATATAAATTGGTTCAGTCTTGTAAGCTATTTATTTCATACCTACCTATCTAAGCTTATTGAGAAATCATTTATCTAATTGAATTTCTTAAACACCTTGATTTTTGGAGTATCCTTACTTAACCAGAGAGTTCCGAATGAAAGATTTTGATTTTTCTTGAAAAAGCACTAGATGGCATTTATTGCAGTGCAGAGTAAAACCCTGTTTCACAAGGTAAAATGCAGCTTTCACAGTCACATTTTTAATCATGAGAAACTACTTCATTTCTTAGCTTAGTGGTTTCTGATAATTGGTATATATCAGGGGTTCTCAAACATTTTGGCCCGTGGCTCACCCCACTCAACGCAGGCCTTTCTGCAGACCACTGTCCAACCATCTATGATGACAAAATGGGTGCAGGAGGGGCTGGGAGTGCGTGGTGTGGCCGGGAAGTAGGGTGCAGGAGCAGGCTGAGAGTGAGGGGCCTGGGAGGAGGAGGAAGGGTGCTGGTGCAGAGTGTAGGCATAGAGTCTTGGTGGGAGGGGGATGGGGAGTGGGGTCTTGGTATGAGGGAAATGGGGGCACTTACCTGGCTCCCTGCCTCACGGGCTCCCAGGCATCTCGCCCTTGCTGCTCCCATTGGCTGTGATTTTGGCCTATGGGAACAGTGGGGAAAGCCTTCAGGCAAGCGATTTCCTCCGCAGCTGTTCCCCCAGATTGGGGAAGGGGAGCAGCAGCATGTGGAGCTATTTTCTTGCCCCGCAAACTAGATCCAGCCCATGCAGCTCACCCCTCCACCCCCTCAGTGGAAAGCCCATGCTGGCACTCCAGCCTTGTGGGGTAGGACTGCGGGGCTGGAGTGCCAGCACAGGCTCCCCACTATGGGCGAAGGGGGTGAGTCCTGAGCTCGTGGTCCACCTGCAAGATGGTCACATTTTGAGAACCACTGATCTAATAGAAAGGAGAGGACGAAGCACTGTGATGACAGTATAATGGAAAGCAGTACTCTTCCGGTGTTCTTCCTCTGTTCTAACAAAAACCATACATGCATTCTCCCATAGGGCAAAGCACCTTAGAGCCACATCACAATGAACAGTGAAGACAACACATGGGAGTCGTGAGATGGTAGTCTTCCTCCATTTTCACTGTTTCACATAGCCTTGAGGCATGCACCATACGCAGAGCCACTGTTAGTGTTTATGGGACCCTGTGTAACTAAGCCGCCTCTTCTCTGCTCCCTACCCCTCACAGAGCTTCTACCAGGCTTCCTCCCTTCCTTTCCCTTCCCACTTTTCCTCTGTGATGCCAAGTTTCCCTGGGGCTAGTGGAGCTGCAGAAGATGAGGGCTCCTCTCCGCCTCCAGTCTGGCAGGAGGGAGACCTCACTAGTGGCTGGCTGCTGTCGTCGGAGAGGAGCATGTGGTGGGAGAGAGGAGGAGGGTGGGGGGGTGGGAGAAAACCTACTGCCAACAGGAGAGAGCAGCCAGGGCGAGGTACTGGAGAAGAACCAGACAGCAGAGGTGGTCATGGTCTTTCTGTAGGGGTGCCCCAAATTTTCAGGTGCCTTATGAAGCTGCATATTTTTCATATGTCTAAGGACAGCCCTGGTCATACCAAACCCATCCAGTTACCCACATTATTGACTCACAGCTGATACAGGTCACCTCTGTCCCTGGGACCAGTGCCCGTAAATCTTGCTCCTAAGATCTAGGAAACCACACAAAAGGTAATAATGTTTTGGCCACCCACTTGTTTTTATCTGGCAGCAAGTTGGAGCTATGCAATAGAATTTACAAGTACTTTGAAAGGTCATAACCAAGTTTACTATCTTTACTTTTTCAGAGCTAAATAAATATATATTCACAATTCTCTGGGCACTTACAATATTTAAACTGCACACAACAGTCAAACATATTAAAAGGCATTCCTAAAAATACTGCCTCCGTTACAAAAACTTACTGCCCTTTATCTTCCCCATAATGCCAGCCAAACCCGATCCACACCTTATTCTTGGAAAAATTGTGGGAAAACAGGAGAGTCTTGCATTATGTCTCAGGTTTTGGTGCATCATCGTGGGAGTGAGTTGCAAAGCGTAGAAACACTGGATGTGAATGTACTGCTGTTCAAATTAGAGGGTTTTTTAAAGCTTTTGTATGCTTCAGATAATCCCCAGTCTTGAGGCAACAACTGGAACATTAAGTGTGAAGTTTTTTAGTAGATCGTACAGATTTCTCAGAACTAATTCAAGGAAGTCCTTTCAGAAAATACTACTCATAAAGGGTCTAGACAAGGTCTGTCCTAGCTGTAAGTTTCTGAATAAATTTAAGATATAAGTTTTTCTATTGTAAAGTATAGTTGAAGATCATATTTGTAGTGCTTACAACAGTAATTCAACCCATAGGTGACATGGATAACTGTGATAAGATCTGCCTTTATCCATTGGTGCTAAAAAAATATTTTTGGCAAA